>BSBN01000902.1:2400000-3000000 GCA_027924645.1 Cunninghamia lanceolata | reverse complement strand
TGCATATCCACCTTATGATTGTCTTTCAAATGATCTACACGAAAAGGAATGTCTCCAGTTATAGTACACTTAGGACTAACATATGGGCAATTTGTATGGCCTGAAAATATAATGATCCTCACAATTTCGTTTACTATGGTAAGGAAGTATTTCCTAGCAACCATGTTTCTGGTACTTGTAAAGAAGATCAAGGGGAGCTACTATCTTTTCCAAGGTCAAACATCCAAGATCATGCCTTCTAACTCTCCTTGAAGATGATCGTGTAGATCATTTGCAATCAAAGCATTAAATCCTTTGCCGAGTTGTATATTTGTTTTAAGTATTGCCTTTAGGTCTTAAGAGACATCTAATAAAAATAGACTTGGGATAACTATCTACTGGGATGTTTGAACATAGAAGTTTCCCAATGACAAAGGTAAATTCATGACAGGGACTCCATTGTCTGGATCGAATGAACGATATCGTTCTCCAGGTTGTTTGAAATTGTTCTCCTTCTCTATAATGCACTTCTCCCTGATTCCAAAATATAAATGGGTAGGAATGGGATATCTTTCATCGTGCCACATTGGATCGAACCTTGAGGGAAAGTAGTTCACCTCCTCATCTCTATGCATGAAGTTCATGAAACCCTCATGGTGATTATTGTGGTGTGCACACTTCGGAGCATTAGCTGGTAGCATCAAATAGTTGGGGCGTAGACGATGCCTTTGTGTATCAGCATAGGAGAATATCCTGGTCTGAGGGAGCTTATCATCAGTGTAATAAATATCAACAATGACCATAGCAATTAACCTTAACCAGCTGGTGCATTATAAAAGACCAGCTGGTCAACGTTTGTACGAATCAGTCGAAACTAGAGTATGAAAGGTTGAATTGTTGCTGGTCAGTGAGTTTTGAGTCAAAAGGTTATTAACGATTGTCGACTTGTTCAACACCATGCGACCAATAGGCTGGAGAGGAAATATGGCCTCGGGCCAGGTTTTGTAACATCCAAAGGATCAAAATCATATTTGTGTTCATCTTGGGGATCCATAACCTGTTTCAAAACAGGCCACGAGTATGCTGGAAAAGGTGGCAGATTAAGTTCTACACTTGCAAATTGCATTTGCTTGAAACTTTCTACGACCTTTTTAACAAAACCATTTCATTCATATCCAGCAATCTTTGCATTCCATGAGGTTACATCTCTTTGCGGCATTGTGCCAAATAGCTTGTGTGCCTTGTCTCCACTTCCACATTTTGCATGCATGTCTGCCAGATCATTTTAGGCTATAATATCTGACAAAACTTCTCTTTCCATTATGCTTTGATGGATGTCCATGTCCTTCTTGAAAGCTTGCATTTTGGCACGGGTTGGAAGGATGCTTGCAGAATCTTGTTTTACATCTTCCAGTTAATTTGTTTGAAAGTTTCCAAAACTTCTTCAATGAATTCGTTTCATGCAGTGATGAAAGATCTCTTTGTTGTTGGTAGTTATAATAACTACTTTCTTGTTAACTCTTTATCAGAATTTGGAGAGGTTCTTCAAACTTCATCTCTGGCCGAAAACACTTTTGAAACTATTCATATTGTCCGATGATAAAAGAGTTTCTTTCTTCGGCGGTGAAGACTAGTTTCCAAACTTATTAAATTGACCGATGTGTTCTTATTTCTTTGGTAGTTATGATAACTACTTCATTGGGCTCTTTATCGACGTCTTCACAACCTCTCTCGAAGATTTGAATTAGTTTCAAAACTTACCAAAATATCTGATACAATGCATTTCGGGTCCCAGAATAGGTTTTGAAACCTTATAAAAGTGCCGCCGTAGTGTATTTCAGGAGTTGGACAAGGTTTTGAAACCTTAAGAAAGTCCTGACGAACACTTTATTTACTAAAACATAATTAGCATAGGTTTTGTAACCTTTCGGATCTTAACTTTTAAATAGTGTCGACCAAGTTTTATAGTTCTTAAAACTTTAAAACTTTTTCACATGCAAATTGTGTATGTAGTTTCCCTTTTAATGGTTATGGTGCACATATTTCAAACACTTGCATGTTTTCAACTTTAAATCGAAAATGCCCCACATTCAATATGTGATAAAAGTATTTTCATCATATTTAGGTGAATTTTGCAAACTTTTAGAGGCACTTGAATAATTTCAGCCAAGAAAAATGCCACAGACACTTTGTATGATTACTTCGAATGATTAATGAAGGATGCCAAGTAAGTGTGAGAGATGATAATCTTTGACCAAAGGCAAGCTTTCCCTGAAACTTGGCCATAAAGTAGATAATGGCTCCATGACCTTCCTTGTCAAAACTGTTTTGTTCCAATCCTCATGAAAATCTTGATTCAATCGTTTATGTAAACTACCGATGGGAAATTAAAAGTTTGAAATCTACCAAACCATGAGGTGTATAGCTCTAAAAACTTGCTACATTTGGTGAAATGAAGTTATTGACACCTCTGTAAAAGGATTTGTTCCCAACTACTGTACATCTTCAAATTTAATTGCTTTTGCAAAATGCCGCGAACTGGATAGGTGTATATTGAAACTTGAGCGAAACAACAGTTGATCTTCTTTCATAATGACACAACTATACAAAGTCCAATGTAAGGAGACAATATGAACAAGGTAGAATGTGATATCTCAATGCTGAATTACCACCATGATTGATGCATGAAGTGTGTGAAACTGACAACTTGCAACTGAAAAGGTGACTTGACAAAAGGCCTTGACACATGATTAGACTTGCTATTTTAATACAAAAGTTTAAATTTGGAGGTATTGAAATGGGGTCAACAACTCGCAAGTGTGGTCCCTCTCTCTCATTTGTGTTATGCTTGTACGTACTATTATTCTCGTATTGTGATGTTTTGTTGATTGTTAGTTCTCCCTTGGCACCCTTGTTAGCACAAAGGTACAAGGAGAAAGAACGCATTATGTCATTCCTCTATATGTATCTTCATTCTTCTATATGTCATGATGTACATTTTTTTAATTTTCTTGGATGATTTAGCATCATTTCATTATTCAATCATTGCTTTCGTGTGATCTTTCTTCCGTCATCCTCATATTTATGTGACACCGTGTTGCAATGCTCGATGTCATACCATTAATACACAAGACATTGTGTATCATACCTGCAAGCATCGCCTTGGTTTTCTCATCCTGGGGGCAACCCCTTATGGTGATATAGCTTTTTGAAAACACATATCATTTGGGCACGTGCTTTTAGAAAACTCTTGTGCCTATTTTATATGTTTTCCTTATTCTACCTTAAAGGAAATTGCTCCCTGATGGATTTACTAATCACTTTAAGGTGGGGCCATATATCGTGCTATGAGCCTTACTCCCATCTTTCTATCAAAACATTTGTTGATTATCTTTGTTGCTGCACTATCTTAGAAAGTATTGTGGCAAGCTTGGAAGCAAGATCTTGAGTCTATCTTGTTCTCCTAGGTTTGTTCTCCTAGGTTGAAGCCCCTTGCATGTTTGGGAGAAGGTTTAGAACCACCTACTTGAGTTTAGATGGAGTACCTTTGGGTATGGTTGCAACACCTTCTTATTCTGCAAGGCTTGATTTAAACCCTCTTGTGGGAGATGAGTTGTGTATTCTCTTAAGGGGAAACACATTTCTTGATATGGATTATTTGTATGACGTGTTTGTATCCTCTTGTTCTTCTCATTTCTAACTAACCTCTTCTTAGCATTCTTCTTATTGCATCTTGAGGAATGATGCACAACAATTGAGACAACCTTTTAGACTGAGGTCTCTTTTGTCATGCTGACTCAAGTTCTTCCATTATGTGCTCCTTGTGGTTGTTGTATGATGTGTGTATCCTCCTCGTATATTCTTATACTCTATGTATTCTTCATGCTCCTTATGTATGCCTCTTGAGTGCTTTGCATGTATTCCATGTGTGTTTCATGTGTATTCTACATATACTTCATGTATGGCGTGTATACTTTGTGTATTTAGTGTATACCTTGCATATGGCATCTATGTTTTGTGTATTTCATGTATACATTGTGATTTCTCAAGTGTATGCCTTGTGTATGTCTTATCTTGTCTCATGTTTCTAAGTGCTTAATGTATGTATAAATTATGCCTTGTGTCTTATGTGAATGCAATTCTTCTAAATTCATAGAATCCTAAGCTTGGGGGCTTGTGTAACTCCCAACTTGGTGACATTCTATGACTTCTATGTTTGTTGTGATTGAAATCTATCATCTTCGTGCTTTAGTGCAAGTATGAGAGTAAGATCATACCCACACTAAAGTGGGGGCTAAATGTTATGGAGTAAAATATTCACCCTTGCCATTTTAAACCTAGTTTAGCACCCAAGTGGACCTAAAACAATTAGTTCTTAATCTCGATGCACAAAACCTAAAAGATAATTTTAGGATTGGCCTAAACACACTTAATGAGGCTTATCCCAGAGTTTTTGGGGCTAAAGGACAAAGGCGCCCTGGTCCCTCCTTTAACTCGAAGCTAAATTAAGGTAAAATCAGCTTAGGACATCTCTAATGATTATTCATGTTGGCCTCATGTGGTTTAATTCCCTGAAAATCAACGGGAATGCATATATAAGAAAGTTTATTCATTTAAACATCTCTAAGTTCTCTAAGGGTTCTAGCTCTCACTGTCTCTCTCATGCTCTCTATTCTTCTCTACATGATCTTGGAAGCTCTCTATGGTGGATTATTATTGTTGTACTAACTTCTTGCAGGGCTTGTGAAGATCTCTCTACTTCTTTGGGGCTACACCAACTTCTTGAGTCAAGTTGTGATGCCACATCAAGAAAGCTAGGGTTTCCATGCTCATGGTGACTCCTTTCCTTCATTCTTTATTGTAGCATTCCATTCAACTTCATATTTGCCTCTACCCTCCTAGGGCACGCACTCTTTGATCTCTTATCATTGCTATTGTGGAAGTGGAAACACCATTCACAGGGCTTGACTTAGGCAAGCTCCTAAATAGCACCTAACCCTTTCTCTTCTTTTGTGTACAGAGGTCACATTCAGAGGAATTGGATAACAACAAGTGACAAGAGACAGGAAGGCAAGTACACGAAGACACTTGAACCAGAACATTCTACAAAACCCTAATTTGGGTCTAGGTGCCCAACGCCCTGGTACCTCTCTACTCCAGAACCCAGGTTCTGATTCTCCTCTGTTCCCTAATCTCTATTGTGGTATTAGATTTTTTGTAATTGTTTATGATAGTCGTCTATTCACTGATCTTGTTCAATTAGGGTTTCCTACTTTGCCCTAGTTCAATTGATTAGATTTGGATAACACTCTTGCATACAACAAAGGGACAAAACCCCTGTAGGTTGGTAGTATGGATTCTAGGAAAAGTTTGCTTTTATTCAGTTAGAAGTATGTTTTCAAGAGAAATAGTTAACCAAGTACTAGAGTGTGTTCAAGAGAAACAAACAACCAAGTACTAGAGAAAATGATAAGAGTTTATCAAGACAATGTTTTCCCTAGTAAGTCTAGCAATCGACGAGGAACTATCTGGGGAAAAGGGGCCCTAGAAAGGGCTATGTACCCATTAATGCATTTCACACCAAACTTAAACCAAACTAGAACTACATATATATTATACCTTGATCCCGTGGATATAGGTATGTGGGCACTATGGGTAAACAAAGGAGGTTCCCAATACTCAGGTTTTCATGTGCATTATTGGTAAGTTTTCCTAACAACTGAATAAAATAATAAGTGTAAATCAATTATAAAGAAGAAGTAACAAGAAACAAAATTCTATGATACTCAAAAGAGTTTCGAGTGAACTGTAAGACTCTGGCGAGAGCAATGTGTGCTTGTCCCATTTAGACAAATGTTTTGTGTATCCCATTTGGACATATCTATTTGTCAGTCTCGTTTGGACAAATGTTTTACATGTCCTGATTGGACAAAAAAAAAATCCTGTCCCTTATAGATAGATGTTTGCTTGAGCATACAAACAATAAGTTACAATGTAAACTAAACTTGTTGAACAAGAAAAGAAAAAAAAATATTGAGATTTTTAATCATAATGTGTGTTTTAAATCCTACCAATCCACCCATGGTCTTTACATTTCTACTCACACAGATGAAGATCCATGGCAAGAAAGGCCATCATGATTAACTCTTGAAGGTTTCAAGTGGTTTCACCAAGTTGTCTTGAGGACAAGATAATGTTTTAGGCTCAAGGAGAATGTTGGCAGCATAAAGGAGGCTTTACAGTATTACACATGTAATTTGGGTCATTTTTGGACCATATACCCATTATATACCACTTAAATAGCTCTAAAACATTCATAATGTGCCTAAATAAGCTATTCAGGAGTAGAATATGATAAAGGAAAAGATAAATTCTTGGGAAGGAAATAATTAAGTGTTATTATAAAAGGAAATGATGGAAAGGCATTAAGAAGTTATAAAAAGAAGGGAAAAGTGGGAAATAAGAGCATAAATTATATGTGTGTAAGAATAAGTAAGACGATACATGAGAGTAAAGCAAGAAGAATGAATATAAGACTTATATAAGCCATGAAAGTATATTAATATATGGTTTTATGTATATTGGTGTATATATATGCATGCGTATATAATTTCTTATAATTTGGTTTATACTTATTGCATATCTAAGTTTTTCCTTTTTATTGCATCACACCGAAGTTGACTACATATAATAGGGTATAAACTTTGAACACGTGTCTAGGTTTTTTAGTTCAACATGTATGTTTAAGACTATTTTGTTGAAAATTTTGCATAATATTGCTGTAGATCTGCCAATGCAAGCAAATGTTGTGGAAATTGGCTTTACATCTGCGAATTGTATTTGCTTGAGGCCTTGTCAACAAATCATTTTAATTTATATGCTTGAAATAACATTCAACTAGTAGTTATAAAATAACCTTTTCAATAAATCGATTTTATGCATTTTTTGCGATCATGGCAATCCAAAAGACCACATTTCTTTGAGGCATTTTGTCAAATAGTTCACGTGCCTTCTCTATTCTATGCTTCCATATTTTGCAAGCATGTCCAAGAGAGCATTTCCAACTATAATATTTGACAAAAATTACCCTTTCATTATGCTTTTATGGACGTCTCTACCCTATTCCAAGGCACCCATTTTAGGGCGGGCAGAGGGGATGCTGGCTCAGGGCGTTTATATGTACAGATAACATTTGCTTGAAAGTTTTTAAATCTTTTTTAACAAATGTCATCGCATAAATGCGTTGTAATATGCACTCCAGAACCCTATTTAGGGTGGGCAGGAAGGATGTTGTTTCATGCCATGCCCATTACATTTGTTTGAATGTTTCTAAAACCTTTTTAGCAATCTCATTTAGTTTACGTTACATTTAAAAGTTCCAAAGATCCCATTACGGTGTAGTCAAGGAAGATATTGACAGAAACTGCACAGAGAATTTGTTTAAAACCTTCCAAAGTCTTTCCAACAAATCCATTGTGTGTTATGCGCTACAATGTTGGCATAGGCATGGATAACACTGGCAAAGGGCGTTGCAACATGTGGGGTCCATGAGAATACATTTCTTTTAGGTTTAATGTTAAACAATCCGTGCTACTTTAAGTTGGCCACCCTTCTAAATAAATTCTACTCTATTTAAATATCATTTATTTCAATGGTCAAACAGTTAATAACAATTTTACATCTTATTCACAATAAAAAATGATAAATATTTGATCTATTTTTATTAGTTAAAATTAACCTTTGACTACTGTTGAAGTGGAAACACATTAGTCCATCATTTATACTCTAAAATGTTTATATGGTGCTAATGCTGGCAAGAAAGGCACCTGGCAAAGGAATGGGATTAGTTCTACCTGCTAGGTGTGGGAGTTTTGTTCAGGTGGAAGTAGAACGTTTGTTGTAATTTGTAATTCCAAGTTTGCATCGCAGTCTTGTATTTGTGACAAAAACCAATGAAATTGACTTTTCCTTTACGATTGCAGAGAGTGGAGAGTTGTTTACAATCTGCACTTTTGCATGAGTGCATCTCCGACTTTTCTTTTACAATATGTGAATGCAGAAAGTTGTCAGCAATTGTGCATCGGACTCTAAAGTCCCACGTGTAAAAGACTTTTAATTTAACTTTCCTTTGCAGGATTTAGGGAATAGTAAGCAGGGTTGCAAATTGCAATTTTCTTGTAAATGCACATTGCAATTTCGCTCCACACTTCCACGTCTGTATAAAATAAGTCTTTTTTTTTTTTTTTTTTTTTTGCTTGTATCATGGTGGGAATTAGGAGTTCGATTGCAATATGTAACAAGAGCTGCGGTGCAGCAGGAGTCCCTGCCAAATGTTGTAAGGGCAAGCAGATAACAAAAAAGTTTGCATGAATAAATTTTAAAATGGCAAAAGGGAATTGTGTCTCTGTAAATGTGTATTAGTATGGCACACCATTAAAGGACAGAAACAATAAGCAACTACTGAAATTTATATTGAACACTTGTAAAGCAACTGTAAAATCATATCTATTTCTGTATATGGTTTAAACCACTCTACTTAAATATCATCCATTTCAATGGTCAAACAATCAATAGTAATTTTACACCTCATTTACAACAAAAAGTGGTAAATATTTGTCCTATTTTTATTGGTTAAAATTGACCTTTGACTGTTGAAGTGGATGATATTTAAAAATAATAGTTTAAAACATTGAACAGTAGAATACAAGACTGAAAATTATATAACTACCAACGAGTCGAGATCCTAACTTGCTTTCAACAGGACTCCCCGAAGAATGAGCAGCAAAAAGATCCAATTTGGACTCATCTTAACACATTTTTCTAATGCAAAGTGGTCCTTATTCGCTCAAAAAGTTTGGAGCAACAACTTAAGTAGAATAAACACTGAGGCATATATACATCAGAGCACAGAGAATGGTTCTTCCATTTCTATATAGAACTGCTCAAGGCCCCCAAGAAAAAAAAAATGCTTTTGTGATATCCTTATTGAAGTACACAATATTATATTCATAATTATAGTGATGAAGAAGATAGATGATGCCAAACAGAGTGAAGAAACTGTGGTTTTCTATTTCGTTGGCAACAAAACCAGAACACAATTTTACTTGTGTTAGTTTTTCTTTTGCCAATACATCACATTCAATGTTAAATGTATTGTTGTTATGGTATATAGTCCTCTAGGAGTAATGGAAAAAAGTTTGTGTTATGACAAAGACAATAATGTAATGTCCCCTTTTTAGCATGATCTTGTTTTATGATGGTTTGGCCTATCACTGGCCCTCGTAGGCTAACTCAAATGGTTAGAGGGTCCCTTTTGGCAAAGATCAACGTGTTTTCTCCATCAGAGCTCAGTATGGGTTTAGGTTTGGCCTTCGTTGGACTCAGTTCTACACACTTACTATTTATAGTAAGTCATCTTTCCTGAGTTTCTATTTATAGCAGGGTATCTGGTCATGTTGTGATTTCAGTGTTGTTCCCCAGTTTCAGCTAGTGATAAGGTTGTTTAGAGGTCTCTGGTCCCATATTGGAGGCTCTTGCTATTTTTGGCCAACAGAGGTTAATAGAGATGGACCCCTGCTATTTTTGGTAAGATGGTTGCATGCACAGAGGGTACCATGGTGAAACCCCAGGTTCAGACGAAATTGGAAAATGATGTTTAATTAAGGAGATATTAATATTTTAAGTGGCATTAATGATATTGTATTTATTAATGATATATTATAAAGTTATCATTTAACTTTATAATTCAATGTTGAGTTTGGAGCCACTTAAATGATTAAAAGGTATATTATAAAGTTATGATTTAACTTTATAAGTGGGGCCATTTTGAGTCAATGAGTCATTAATGAATTTATGGAAAAAGTACACCCATTTATGAGACTTATAATAAAGTTTTTATTAAAAACCTAAAGTGGATTTGAAAGTGGAATTAAAAGCTATTAAGGAGATTAAGGGTATATAAAGACTCAAAAGGCAAATAAAAATTCATTCAATCATTTGATACTTAGCTTTTTGAAGATTTCTTGAGGAGAAGAGGAAAACCAGGGTTTTTTGTATTCTTGGCTTTGGAGAGCGTAGCTTCTTCATTTTTTCAACTTCCTGTGGGTGTGAGATATCATCTAAAGGTAGTTTTACCAAGTGGCTGCAAATCAGTTGTCACATTGTGCTGCATTGAAGAGTTTATTTGAGGGTTTGAGAAGATCATCATCAGAAATTAGAGGTATACCTAATTGCTGTTCATTTTATTTGCTGATTATTATTGGTTGGGCCATACTATGATATCTACAGGCCATACACAGTTCCCTTTATCAGGCCATACAGCATCTTTGAAGAAGGCGATTAGGTTTTAG
Organism: Cunninghamia lanceolata; assembly: GCA_027924645.1. Taxonomy (NCBI): domain Eukaryota; kingdom Viridiplantae; phylum Streptophyta; class Pinopsida; order Cupressales; family Cupressaceae; genus Cunninghamia; species Cunninghamia lanceolata. The sequence continues at coordinate 2,989,672 of BSBN01000902.1, read as the reverse complement.
GCTGAAAAGCCTAGGGTTTTATGTTGTTGAACTTATCATTGTGGACGTCCAAGCTCTTAATATCAAATTTCAGAGTTTTTTGAGGTTGAGACTTCGTAAATTGGTGCCAAGCATTGATTTTGGAGGAGCTACCGCTGTTGTTATTCATTTCCAGATTGCTGTTCCAGATTTCCAGATTTGCTTTTTATGTTGCTTTGGATATCGGGTATGATCAGTAATGTTAAAACAAATAATTGTAATCTGATTTGAGTATATATGCATATATTAAGGGGTGCTTTAGCTGCTACTTCATTGCAATTGCTTATATAAGTTCATTTGCATTCCTAGCATTTATCTTTAAAATATATATGCAAAAAAAATAAAAACTCAAACCCAATCTAAACAATTTGAAAACACCAAGCAATCAAACAAGGCAGAAAAATACTAAATTCATATCAGCAGTGTCTAATTTCATTGTGGGAGAACAGGGGATCTTACAGTGGTATCAGAGTGGTTTCCTACCATCCTGTTGGGAAATCAGAAGTTTGAACAGTTGCATGTCAGTATTTGCAGTTGCATGTTAGTACCGAAATCAGAAGTTTGAACAGTTGCATGTCAGTATTTGCAGTTGCATGTCCATTGGGAGAACACCCATATGCTTGCATGTCAAGTTTTGAGGTTGCATGTTAGTGATCAGCACTTGCATGTCAGTCTTAATGGTTGCATGTTTGTGGGTTAAAACAAATATTCAATGAATTAACATCTAGCATCATTTGAGTGACCAGCACTCATCAATTCAGTTATGGGTTACTATAGTATTGTAGGGAAATCCAGAGAAGAAATTGAACAGGATGACATTAAGTTCAAGGAAAGCTATGAACGGGAAGCCCCTCGACTCTTTGAAGACTATCAGAGTATGCGAGATGATCTTAAAGCACGGTACTCTCTTAATGATTTTCTAAACTTTGTTGTCACCTGGAGTCCTAAAAAGATTGGATTGGTTAAGTATATTAGGAGGGTGTATAAGGAGGAAATTTCATCTAAAGGGGCAAAATTCAATCATGGTCACAGTGTGAGCAGGTATGATGGAACTTTCAATTCATATAATAATGATGGTTCTACATCTAAACTCAATGAACAAGTTATAGGACTTCCTAATATGAGCAAGAACCAAATGAGAAGACAAAATCTATGCTTCTCATGCAAAGGATTTTGGGAGTCTAACCACCAATGCACAGATAATAAGGTAAAGAAGCTTGAGGAAGACCTTGTTGTGACACATAGATGCATTGAAGAAGAAGCCACAAAGAAGGCAGATTTGGAGATGCACATGTTGCATGAGGATGTTAGTGTTCATGAGTCACATCATTTGGCAGGACCAAGAGGATCCCATAATGAAGCCATTGAGATTAAGGAGACTTATACACATTCAGATTTACCTTGCAGCAATGGGGCAGAAATTATGGCACATGATACACTCAATTTTCCTATGAAGACACCCTTTGAACTAGCACTTGGCAATGGACAGTTAGCAGAGGATGAAGTTTTGGTTGAGTCTCTTGAGGACACTACAGATAAGTATGATGTAGCTCCTAGTTTTCTGTTTTATGACAGCAGTCATAATGTCGAGCTTATTCATGAGATAGGAGCCATTTCTCCTAAAGATGATGGATGTGTGGAGTCCCCTAACATGGACACTCAAGATTTGGGTGTTAAAAATGAATTATGTGATGAGGATTCAAGCCACAACAAGTCTGATTTTGCAAATCAGACCTTGGAAAATGAATCAGAAAATTCACTTATTGGCGATGAGTCCTAGGATCACTCTATGGATGGATATGTAGATGCTTTGGAAGAAGAAGTGTGCGAAGATATTGTCAAATCAGTAGCTTCTACCATGCCATTAGAGCCATCCTATGAGGTACATAACATCGGTACCTTAGTTGATGATGTGTGCAAAATTGAAGGCACACATATTGATGGTTACCAAAAAGTAAGTGATGATGATTCAACCTCTTATCATAGTGCTGATTATAAATTAGAAAATTTGTGTGGAGGTGATGTGTCACAGGGGTATCATCATTTGGCAGGGCAATTGAAGGTTAATGACAGTATGGTTGCTACAGCGTTAGAACATTTTGATGTTGCTCGGCAAATGTTGGCAACTTATGGTTGGAGTACTCCTAAGATGGATGAGCACAATGGTAGTGCACTTTCCCTGACAGAGTTTTATACACTTAGAGAAGCGATTGGGATAATGAAGAATAATTATTTACTGTTACTATTTGATCGAGATTACCTTCTCAAGTGGGACAGGATTTGTTTTGGTGCATTGAAGGGAAAGGAGGAGGAGATCGATGAGCTCGCCTATGAGCTTGAGATTGCCATGGACTCATTGAAGAGCACTCAAGAGGCCCTTCAAGAGGCACAGTTGCAGATAGATGAGCTTACTATGGCACTAAGATTGACACAGTCTTCACCACCTACAGATACAGTTCAGGTTTCTATGGCAGCAGTTGGTGAGGAGCATATACCCACAGATAGTGGTGAGGGGCACATTGAGGATGTGGCTACATCCATTACTCTTACTGGTGCAAGTGACATCGATGGGTTTAGTGCATTGGGTGAGAGTAGCAGAGAACCATATGTTACTTCAGGTGTTACTGAGGATAGTCCCATTACAGATGATGCAGAGCAGGTTATTGATAGCTTGTGTGATGAGGTGGTTGATTTTGCAGAGAGGGTTGCCAGAGTGCCTACCCAATTAGCCATTGAGGATCAAGGACATGAGCCATCTTCTGATTCTAATGTCATGAGTGATGAGACTAATGAGGAGGGTGTTCCCCATGACTATGATGATCAACCATTGACAGAGGTGGGGGCATTTTATCTTGATTGCATGGTGAGGAGTGCTCATCACTTCTCCATTAGTCCACACATGGAGGATTTGTTGATGCATCGGTGTAGATTGGCTCAGTATTCATATCATCCATTGTGGGATGGAGTGTTTCCATCTTCGGAAGATGGAACCAAAGATTGTGGGTGTCCAACTCTATTATTTTCAGAGGATTGTTTACAGGGTCAGGGATCAGATTTTCATCATGATGATGTGTCCTTGGTAGAGTTTGTGGCTTCCTTGTTTCAAGAATTTCCATTAGAGGTGAGGCTACAGAGAAGTTGTGGTTTCAGTGAGCATGATGGCTTTGTTAGTCCAGCCTGCAGTGATGGAGTTCTACTCCATAAGTTGGTAAGGGACGACTATTCTATTAATTTAGGTGAGGATTTTATTCATAATTTTTGGAGGACAGCAACTATACTTGAGTTTGGAGGAGAGTTGTATCACCTCCTCAGCAGTGGAGAGTGGCATAGGGTTGGTACTTGGGCATCCTATGATCCTGGCCGTTTTGTATGCATTCCCATAGGTTGGATATTCAATCTAGAGGGTGCTGATCTATTTTATATCAGCAACCTAGGAGGAGTTGTTACACTGTTTTCAGCACCTATGAGGGATACTCATCACATCCACGGGAGATTTGTAGAGTTTGGAGTTGGGTGTCATGATGTTGGTACTTCGAGTTACTTCCATCTCCTCATGTTCGATGGATGTGAGGTTTTAGTGTGTTGGGATCTAGGTGGTGATAGGTGTGGCATGACAGTTCAATGAGATTTCGATTTGTTGCTTCACCATTCTCGGCAAGGTGAAGATCTTATCAAAGTTGTGCAGGGGAAGTCAGCGAGTAATGTGTATGGTAGGCTTCCATTCTGGCTATGGGATTCAAGGATTGATTTGGCTGGTGGATTGCTTCTTTCTTTTGTTGGGGTTGACCTAGTTACAGGATACAGTGGTATCATGTTGACACCACAGGATTTGGATGGGGCATTCTACAGGATGATTTGAGATCCTAGCATTCAGCTGAGCATTGATCACAGAGTTTCAGATCCTTCTGGTGCATCAAGATTCCAGATAGAGCTTACTAGTGATTGGCACAACATGTACAGTGTGCAGAGAGTGTACCGTTTCATCTTGGATTTACTTGTACATGTTTTGATTACGATGCACAGTTTCAATGCACATGGTTTGGACAATTGGTCTGTTGTCTATGTTTGCGCGGTTGAGTTTATGTTGGTGCTACAGCAATTATGTTTCCACGAGGGACATTTCACAGTTTTCTTTTGGACCTTTGGTGGAATGGTGTTTCTTAGCAGTAGAGATTGCTTGGGGACAAGCAATTTCAGGGAGGGCAGACTGTAATGTCCCCTTTTTAGCATGATCCTATTTTATGATGGTTTAGCCTATCACTGGCCCTCGTAGGCTAACTCAAATGGTTAGAGGGTCCCTTTTGGCAAAGATCAACGTGTTTTCTCCATCAAAGCTCAGTATGGGTTTAGGTTTGGCCTTCGTTGGACTCAGTTCTACACACTTACTATTTATAGTAAGTCATCTTTCCTGATTTTCTATTTATAGCAGGGTATCTGGTCATGTGGTGATTTCAGTGTTGTTCCCCAATTTTGGCTAGTGATAAGGTTGTTTAGAGGTCTCTGGTCCCATATTGGAGACTCTTGCTATTTTTGGCCAACAGAGGTTAATAGAGATGGACCCTTGCTATTTTTGGTAAGATGGTTGCATGCACAGAGGGTACCATGGTGAAACCCTAGGTTCAGACGAAATTGGAAAATGATGTTTAATTAAGGAGATATTAATATTTTAAGTGGCATTAATGATATTGTATTTATTAATGATATATTATAAAGTTATCATTTAACTTTATAATTCAATGTTGAGTTTGGAGCCACTTAAATGATTAAAAGGTATATTATAAAGTTATGATTTAACTTTATAAGTGGGGCCATTTTGAGTCAATGAGTCATTAATGAATTTATGGAAAAAGTACACCCATTTATGAGACTTATAATAAAGTTTTTATTAAAAACCTAAAGTGGATTTGAAAGTGGAATTAAAAGCTATTAAGGAGATTGAGGGTATATAAAGACTCAAAAGGCAAATGAAAATTCATTCAATCATTTGATACTTAGCTTTTTGAAGATTTCTTGAGGAGAAGAGGAAAACCAGGGTTTTCTGTATTCTTGGCTTTGGAGAGCGTAGCTTCTTCATTTTTTCAACTTCCTGTGGGTGTGAGATATCATCTGAAGGTAGTTTTACCAGGTGGCTACAAATCAGTTGTCACATTGTGCTGCATTGAAGAGTTTATTTGAGGGTTTGAGAAGATCATCATCAGAAATCAGAGGTATACCTAATTGCTATTCATTTTATTTGTTGATTATTATTGGCTGGGCCATACTATGATATCTACAGGCCGTACACAGTTCCCTTTATCAGGCCATACAACATCTTTGAAGAAGGCGATTAGGTTTTAGGCTGAAAAGCCTAGGGTTTTATGTTGTTGAACTTATCATTGTGGACGTCCAAGCTCTTAATATCAGATTTCAGAGTTTTTTGAAGTTGAGACTTCGTAAATTGGTGCCAAGCATTGATTTTGGAGGAGCTACCAGCTGCTGTTATTCATTTCCAGATTGCTGTTCCAGATTTCCAGATTTGCTTTTTATGTTGCTTTGGATATCGGGTATGATCAGTAATGTTAAAACAAACAATTGTAATCTGATTTGAGTATATATGCATATATTAAGGGGTGCTTCAGTTGCTACTTCATTGAAATCGCTTATATAAGTTCATTTGCATTCCTAGCATTTATCTTTAAAATATATATGCAAAAAAAAAAAAAAACTCAAACCCAATCTAAACAATTTGAAAACACCAAGCAATCAAACAAGGCAGAAAATTACTAAATTCATATCAGCAGTGTCTAATTTCATTGTGGGAGAATAGGGGATCTTACACCCTTCATATCCAATAAAAAGCACAATAGAATATCACACATAACTGCAAAATAATGAACTATGACATGGAGTTCTTTTGCATTACGGCTTAAGATCATATTTTGCATTTGTTACAAATAAAGAATATCACCATTCAGCACTGGTATGTAGAAGACAAAAAAATCTCACTCACAGTATCTTGCACATGAGTTCCCTTCTTTCTCCAACAGGTTCTTGAAATAACCCCATGTCCCTTCATGATATAACAGTTTTTCTTTGTATTTTAAGATAAAAATGAATAACTACGGCAATACAACCATTAAATTTAGCCCCGGTTGGCGGAGAAAACCCAAGGGCTTCAGCAACAACTGTATTGTCTATCCAACATTCTGGATACACATTTGTTTGTATTTATTAACTAGTAAAAGCACCAAAGGTGCTATCAAATGGCCGATAGGCACAAATATTTATAGGCCTATCCTTAAATACTATATATTTATATTTTTTCTAGAAAATCATTAAATGTAAAAGTTGGTGGACAAGGCTATAAATACTATAAGAAAATCATTTTTGCAAATAAAAATAATGAAATGGTATTAAATGAATAACCACATGAACTAAATTATCTTATTCAACAATAAATACTGGGATGTCTTGCAAACCTATTATCATAATACCGCATTAGATGTAAAGCATATTCATGTATACGGATACTTTTCATGCGTGGTTGTAACCATTCTGCTTCACCAGTAGGAAATAGAGTAGGAAATGCCATGTCAAACAACCCTTCTGTGGTGTATTCATTAATTGGTGACAGACCAATATGAGGCCACTCAATCATGTCAATTGAGTTGTTACCATTATTCTCAACAAATCTCCTCACTTCTTCCATTTATCAACGTGTTGAACCAAATCTAGGTACAAAAGATGAAGGTTGAGGTTGAGGTTCATCTTCTCATGCTAAACTATCATCACATGCATTTGATATGTCTACATCATTAATATTGAATTGCAAAAATCTCAGGCTTTCAGAGACATCCATATCTTCTTCTGGTAGTGTCATGATTGAGTTTTCATCAAGTTCGACATCTCTGTAGTATTTATCATATTTTATTTTATATTGTAGTGTAGCTAATACACGTGATCTTTTAACATAACAATCATAATACCTAGATTGGGTAGAATGCCTTCACAATCAAAATGTCAAGATCACATGTCCGTTGTGGTAGGCACCTTGCAACTATAGTTATATCTTGTGGGAAATTAATTGTGTGTCCTCTGTATTTGTACTGGCCACCACGAGAATGGGTAACTTGTATGATTGGATTCACTCTAGAAATAAGCATTTCCTCAACTTGAGTAAGCACTTGTAGAACATAAGGTTGCTCCCCGAGGTCCATGTTATTCCATTTAGATAGCTGATGTCCATCTCACTCACTTCAGCACCTACCATAAGAAAGTCCTTCATTGGATTGACTAATTTTTATTCTAGGGTATTTCTCTTTACAAATTGAACACATTTTTATAATAGATAGCTGATCTATCCTATTGCGAAAGCTTTTTTATATTTCATGTAATTTGTCACTAAGTTTAAATCGGGGGCTTTAAGCAACATGTGGTGTAGATGAAGCTCAATCATCATTAGGGTTGTACATAACTGTAAAGTTTGTTTCAAATTCATCCATCCATATATCAATATCTTCCCCAGAATCAATACTATCACGTCTACTATTCTCATTTAAAACATGATTTTTATCAAAAGAGTGGTAACCAAAAAGGTTGGATTGCCAATTGGAAGGACTTGCTTCATTTGGATGTGGAGAAGACCACACATTTTGGTAATGACAAATTGATTTACCTTTGTCCCTTGTTGTCACCGATTGTGGTGGTGCATGTGGGATTTCCATGGGAGTGGAAGTTGAATTCAAAGATCTGCCTTCAAGTGAACTATTTGCAACATTACATTGCAAGTGTTGTTGCTGAGTGGGATGAATGTAAGTGCCATGAACCATGTCCTCATTATCATTATGTCATGGAAGATGAAGATCATGCATAATTTTAGATGAAATCACTGTATGGATGTCTAGGAGATGAATATCAATATCAATATCATTTAGTGAGGGAGGAATACAAGTACGAGTAGAATGCACATTATCAATATTGTCTTCATTCACACTGCTACAACCCAATGTCACTGATATATCATGCTCTTGGACATCTCTCTCTCTCTCTCATATAATAATTTATCTCTTATATTTTGTCTCTTATTCTCTCTCTCTCTCTTCTCATATAATAATTTTCCCTTCTTCGCCTATTTATATCTTCATGTCTAGAAGCATACAAATATCGACAACATGTGTGCAGAAATTACACTATTCTCAACATCTACATCAACATCAACATGTGCAGTATTATTTTGTTTCATTCTATCTAACTTTGTTAGCAATGACACAATTGTGTTCCTCAAGACACTATCAGTATTTGTACCTGATGGAAGAGAATGCATATAATGTATATTATCACCAACAACCATAATTCCATCATTTACCCTATCCTCTAATATCGAGGATATATCTTCATTAGATAGGTTATTATCATTCACTTTGCTACAACCCAATGTCACTAAACATCTGTTATATTTTGTGCTTCTCTCTCTCTCTCTTCTCATACGATAATTTTCCCTTCTTTACCTATTTATATCTTCATGTCTAGAAGCATACAAAGCTCTATGAGTGCATTTCTACGCTATAGAAACTATAATGTTCTCAACATCCACATCAACATGAGCATATGCAATATTATTTTGGTTCAATCTATCTAACTCCGTATTATTTTGGTTCAATCTATCTAACTCCGTATTAGTGGTTGGCTGGTGTACTGAACATCCATGTTGCCATTCCTTTCTATAAAAAATAACACAATATCATTAGAGATAAATACTATGCATTTCTATAACAACATATAAATTTTATTCACAATTATACTACTTTAAATTGATGTGGATGTTGAGAACATTACAAAAAGCATTACAATATTTATGTGCAGTATTGTAAATGAGATGTTACAATATTGAAAGCGTTACTATAATATTTAAATTAAGTGTTACAATATTTATAGGCACAAATATTTATAGGCCTATCCTTAAATAGTATATATTTATATATATTTTTTTTTAGAAAATTATTAAATGTAATAGTTGGTAGACAAGGCTATAAATACTATAAGAAAATCATTAAATTAAACTTTCAATATTTAAAACGTTACTATAAATATGATAATAACCTATCCTTAAATTAAGCGTTAGAATATCATAACAAATTAAGAGTTACAATATTTAAATTAAGCCTTACAATATCATAATGTGGATGTTGACAACATTACAGAAGTCCCCGGGCTACACCAATTATGATATTGTAACACTTTCTTCAATCCAACATCTGGCGTTTCTTTTCATCTGTGTTCCAGATATTACAGATAAAAATTAGGATGGAAAGAACTGTCACAAGAAGAGTTTAAATATATATGTTGTTTGTTATTCAGAACATTCAAAATTATTACTAACCGAATAGAATCTTTTCTAAGCTGTTATTTGGCATATACTCATAAACGAGCAGCTTTTCTGTTCTGAAAGCACAACAGCCTAACAATTTCACAAGATTTCTGTTTTGAATTTTGGCCACGATTTTGACTTCGTTCAAGAACTTATTTTTCCCTTGTTTGGACTTCAAGGATGGTTTCTTCACTACTATTTGCTTTCCATCCAGCAGAGTACCCTGAGGAATAACAACACTATCAGGATCTGCATCTGCTTCTATCTCCATTCAATATGCATAAAAGTAAAAAGAGATAAAAGCTTTACATCATATATTTTGCTGCACATACTTCTTTCTTCATAAAGCAGATTTCCCACTTAATAGACACTACCTACAATCTTTAGCTAATTGCTTAACTGTAATCTACTCCAAAAGGAGAGTATAATAAAAACGAATTTAACAACATCTAGGTTTTTTTAAAGAATGCTGAAAGGAATCATAGAAGAATGTTTACAAAATAATGTTTGGTTTGACATTAAATGATGTGTGGGGCATGTAATAGATTTTCTATAGATTAGAATCCAGTTGATTAGATTTTTTTTAATAGGCACTGTTCAAATTTTTTAGAAACTTTTTTTGAAAATTAATGGTTTTCTGAATATTTTTGTCAGAAGATTTTTGGGAATGGTGGTTTTCTGATTTTTTTTTGGTAATTATTAAAATTTGAAAATTAAATCTAAAAGTAAATGAAAAAAATAAATAAAATGTACAATTACATGGTAAATAATGATTGCATAACTTCATCTCCTCTCTTCACTTACAACTGACCATTCAAATCCTAAACTATAACTATTCTACTATGTTAAAAAAAAAATTCAAATTATACATTATGTTAATTAAAAAATTATCTAAACTTTAGAAAATTAAATTATTGTTCAAGGGGTTGAGCTTAATTGGTTAAAACATTGGGTTCTCATTTGGAGACCCAAGGTTAAATCACCATATCACCATAGGGATGTGGAATTCTAAGTTGTGACTATTGGTCTTCCATAGTTGGTTTCTAATGTGGATGTAGTTTCTAAATAAAGTGGGTTTCTAAGTAGCGAATCTTGGTCTTCCATAGGTGATTTCTAGTGTGTGCTCATAAAAAACTTGTATTAGTCTCATGTTAATGAATTAGAACAAAATATTTTTAAAATATTTTTTTTATAAATTAAGAGTAAAATACAATTTAAAAAATTAATCCTAATTCTAGTTTTTTAACTTTTTATATCTTTTTTAAATTTGAATGGATTATTCTAGGGACAATTTTTTTACTACCAATATTGGTATAATCTTTCAAGAAGTAGTAGAAAATAAATTAAATTTGTGTGCATCCATTTTTTAAAATGGATATCATGTTTTTGTTTCTACAACATTAATGTAAATTACAACAAAATTGTAGTATTTTTTCACTCAGAATCAAAGGTAGATTTGAAAAAGTTGGAGATCTAGAGGTTTTCTTAAAGTGTTTGGAGATGTTGAAGTTGGATTATTTTATAGGAACATCACTCTCTCATAAAAGTAAATTGGATTAATTTTTTTTAATTAAAACAAAATTCATCCAGGTGACCAATCCACACAGAATAACAGGCTATTTTTAAATATCATCCATTTCAACAGTTAAAAAAAAAAATAGTACAAATATTTACCACTTTTTATTGTGAAAGGAGTGTAAAATTACTATCGACTGTTTAACCATTGAAATAGATGATAACAGTACCTTATAAACAGGACCAAATCCACCCTCTCCAAACTTATTGTCATCATGGAAATTTCTGGTGGCCATTTTCAGTGTCTTGAACTTTAAGAAGAGGATCCGTTCCTGTTGGGAAAGTGCTTCCTCTGCGTAGTCTCTTTGTGCCTCTATAACAAACCCAAAACAAAATTTTAAAATAAAAAATCTGTCATTCTTATTTTACCACCAGATCAACCTTAACAAAATCATCCGATCAAAGAGAATGCTCAAATAATTCAAAACAAAGAATTTATACCTAGGTCATGACTCATAGTTTTGAAAAGGGCTACTTCACCCCTTCTGCTAACTGGACTGAACTTAATCAGGCAAAAAACCAATGCCAAAAACAGTCGTCCCAGAACCGCCATGGTTATTACTAGTTTAAACGGTATTTTCCTCGCAGTCTTCTCTGTAGCACATAGGTCATGTTCAGTGAACCATCTTAAGCTGCTACATGAAATCCTGCACGCCCACATAATCATAACTTAAGCTAGCAGATAAATCTGAAACAGTTAGATATATTGAACAGCAGGCCAAAAAAAAATCTATTATTTTGGATCCTAAGAACACTAACAACACTATAATACTCTTAAAATCATAGAAAGGAAATTGGAATTTGGCCCAAAGAAAGTTAAAGCCATAATACTTCTGAGTAGGGGAAGGAAGTGAAAGACTGGTAATCCAAGCCAACAGTTAAATATATTTAAACAGCCCTCACAAAATTATGATTTTAAACTGTAAATACCTTAAATAACAGATAATATTCTTTTAGAGACATCAAATTTCCAGTCCATAATAGTAAGATGTGATTGTTTCTGGATATTAACTATGTAGTGCTTTTTTTACATTAACTTTTTCCATCATACTCTATGATCCATTTTTCATTCTCCTCTCTTGCTTTCTTCATCCTAAGGATGGATCATCAACGTTTCCCATCATACTCTATGATCCATTTTTCATTCTCCTCTCTTGCTCTCTTCATCCTAAGATCCATTTTTCATTCTCCTCTCTTGCTTTCTTCATCCTAAGGATGGATCATCAACGTTTCCCATCATACTCTATGATCCATTTTTCATTCTCCTCTCTTGCTCTCTTCATCCTAAGATCCATTTTTCATTCTCCTCTCTTGCTCTCTTCATCCTAAGGATGGATCATCAATGTTTCCCTGATCTATTTTTCATTCTCCTCTCTTGCTCTCTTCATCCTGAAGATGAATCTTGGAATATGATTGCAAACGTTGATGTAAAAAAGCACTACACATTAATATCCATAAGCAATCACATCTGACCATTTAAACTCTTTCTTTTGAAAAAAGAATTGAATTTGGCCTAGAGAAAGTTAAAGCCATATACCGTCTATGTAGGAAATGGAAGTGGAAGGCTGGTGAAATGAAGCTGCTGTTTGCTGAGATGAGAGCGGCACAGGGGATGAGTAAAACTTATCTCTACCAAAGCGGATATGGCAACTGCTAACCAAGACCTGTCCTCCATTCTCTGTTAAACAGTTTTCAGGAGTTCCAGCAATGGCATCCGATACACATTGCGAACAGTTGATAGAGGGCAAATCTACGCACTGGACAAGTCCATAAATGGGGTCACCTGACGAATCGACGCCTTCTCCAGAGGCAAAACCCCGGCTGTCAGGAAGAGAAGCCTTAAGAGCCAGCAACTCCATGAGAGCCTGAATAGCAAGCATGTAACCGCTGCTAGGGTTGGGCACTGCAACATTATTACAGACAGAACCCACAATTTCTTGCGATTTCATATCGGAAGTAAAGTTGGAATCTTAATCAGGCAAAAAACCAATGCCAATTTGAACAGGGAAGAGGATTATTTATAGTTGTGGTGCCAACCAAGCAAGTAAGTGATGAGAACCAAAAACACATTCTTGTGCATGCAGGTCTTATGGCTAGAAATGCCAGAAAGAAGTGGAAGCCAGCAGTAACTGAAACCAAATTCTAATTTTAGTTGTGATTTGAAAGATTTTTTGGAGAAAAAAATTTGAAGGACTACCAAAATTTGACAGTTACAAGATTGTGCACATATAGAATGACCTGTCGACCAAATTAATTGAAATTCAGAATAGAATATGATTTTGAATTTCAACAATAGGGGTGCCCCTCTAATTATTTTTCAAAGACATAGGAGGACTTTGGTCACTATACTGAAGTTTATGCATTTTAATAAAGGAACATAAATGGTAAAACTATTGAGTTCAAACTTAAAACGTCTTTCAAAAATGTAGGCAAAGTTTATCAAATATTGTAAATTGCCAGTTTTTTGGGATGCAAACAGGGAAATGGCAACTTTTAAAGTGTCACATTTGGAAGCGATTGTAGGACAAAATATATTTTGCCAAACCTTTTAGGATTTTGAAAGCCATGACATACCGTGGTTGTGGGTTATATACAAAATGGGTTCGTTGAGGAGGCTTTAAAACCATGTGTAACCAAATGAAATTCGCAAGTTTAACCCCTGCCAACAACGCCAAAATGGAGTCTACAACTAGCATTGATGTGTTCATTAGCATGGGTGCTTTAAAAAAATGAGAACAGACACGGTAGGATGAATTTATTTAAACACTAAGAAGCTTCACAGCCTGAGCAAGAATTTTTGTTCAGAGTTAAAGCTCCAAGCAATCAACAATAACTGACATCAAAGGATTGAAAATTAACATAGAGACAGAGCCTTTCTTGTGAATGAATCAAGCGGACAAATAAAATGTTATCCCTCAGCATACAATCCCCTGAAAAAAAAAGAGTTGTTTAACAATTGTTCTTATCAAGAGCACACGATATATATCCACTATATTTGTGTTGGACAGAGCCTTGCAATCTCTACTTGATGCTCAACAAAAAATCATTGGCAAAAATGGCATTTTAGTCAACTGCTACTTATAATGCTAGACCCAATTTAGCAAAATTGAAAATTAAAACTAGACTGGACGATTTAGATGAGAAGATCTGAATTTAAGGTCGGATCACAAAAAATGTTCATATTGAATTATATATGAGAATGGCTATGGATAAAGGTTAGAATCATCACCTACATGATAATTCATAAGGACAAAAGAACACAACTCCCTAAAAGAAGGGGAGGTCCAACTATCATTTTTGTGGTACACGATTTGGGATTTGAAATAAGCTGAAACTCTTACATAGAATAAAACTTGCAGGAGAAACCCCCTTGTGCCTAATCCGCCCTGCTAACAAGGAACCAAAAAACCAAAAAACCAAAAATGTTTTTTTGCAAAATAATATTTATATTAAACCCTCCCTGTATTGGGAGTTGCACAAGGAACCAAGAAACAACATATACCCCAGACAGACTCCACATAGCGGCCACTTGCAACAATACATGCCCTTCAATCCAGCCTTGTAAACCAGCAGGTGTGCCATGTACCCATCCTCTAATATATTGCATGTGTTAGTCGTCTATTTGGGAAACAACAAAAATATTAGGTTAACAACTAATATACATTTCCATCAAACAAAAACATAAGCCCCGTCTTTACAAAAATGTTTGATATGCCACGCCATTGACCTGCTTATTTTCTGATTAAAACTAATCAAAAATTTAGCAATTCTCTGAGGAAAAAAGCAACAACCAATGGAATATTTTCATTGAAAAATAGAAAAATGCTGAAAAATTGTTTCCATCTCAAAACATTAGAAAACAGGACAAATTTTTTGACAGGCATTTTCAATGCAAGACTAATACGGTTTTATCAATGAAAAACATTAGTCCCCGCCTTATAGGCAAGGACTAAAAATTGCAGATTGCATATGAGTTCTAGATTTCTTTTATGACTGCATCTAACTTTAAACTCCATCATAAATGCAAATAAAAAATTGTGATTTTGAATTTTGTGAAAAGCAACACAACTAATCATATATTTTAAAATCTTGTCAAATCGAATAGTGAAGTGCAACTTATAGTGAAGTGCAACTTATGACCTACAGATTGTAAATTGTATTAATTTTTTGCAACTACATCCACTTATCAACTAACATAGCTTCATTTATGTATTATCTAACTTTTAATCGGTGGGAATAAGTTAAAATGCCATTGCAAATCCATCATCGAATTTATTTTGAGAATATGCATTATGCAGGAATCTACGACTATGTGTCGAAACTTTAAATAACTTAAATTCATACTTGTGAATCTATTATAACTGCATTCAAACTTGAAATACTTTAATACCAACATGTTCAAATCTCAAAAGAGTCCCTTAAAATATGTTATCAAATTTTTTGAGCCATTGTGTGACTTTGTAAAACTACGAACTATAGGAGAGTAAACTATGTGAATGTAACCTCAAGACTATACCTGTCAAACTACATTGAAACCCTTTGTATTTCTACCACTGAGATTTGACCAAATGTTTAATCACTTTCACACATTTACCAAGATGATCAGGGGTCATGACTCAATTTAAACAATCTTGCAACACTTTCAAGCAATCGAACTTGACTCCAAATCACTTACAACTGTGGTGAACAGTTGACGATTTTTGACTTGATAGGTGATTCAACAAGTTAAGACAATCAACAATATTTGTGACCAAGACTAATTGACATGGACATTAATGTTTTCAATTCAATCAAGCCAAGACGATAAAGAACCCTCACGTATGACATGGAATACCAACATGACTTTTATGATGAATATTCCCTATTAACTATTATATTAATAATAAAAAATAGTACAATATTCACAAAAAAAGGGAGGGTGGTAAAAAAGCACACCCACAATGTCTAACAGGACATATTCTTAAACAAAGACGAAAAAATAAATGGGCTAAGCCCACAGAAAACTAAGTAGCTAATGCAATGCCAACATAGGGTGGATCTTGATCATCATGTTTTCCCCACACATCTCTAGGGACAACATCATAAATCAACTCCCAGCCAATGAGAGCACATTCTTGGGTATATGCACAAAGATGAGGGACCAAAAAGTCACCACATGGACTTTTTGGTCCCATACAATCAATAACACGACGCGCTCGCATTTTGGTTTTCTAAAAGTCAAAATAAAAAAGCCACAAATTGAAACTCGCGACTCATTTGGAGAATTTGGCCGCAGGTATCACCTTTAATAGTGCAAGTGCATTATAAGAAGAGAATCATCAATTTCTAAGTGCAATCAACAATTTCACCATGCCACCTCACTAATCCCGCTCCCAAGGATGTCGTGAACAAAGTGTAAAGTGTGTAGTAGCTAAACAAGGTAGGGTTTGATTGTTTTTTGTGAATTTGAAAAGAAATTTTTAATTTTGCAATGTTTTGATTGGATTTTTATGTTGAATTTTTAGTCAATGAGGCACCACAAAACCCTAATCCAGCAAATGAGGCTCAAAACAACCCCCAAAACCCTCAAAACTCCCCACCTTCACATCCTCACCATGAAAGAGACACACAAGAAAACTATTTAGGGCAAATTGAAGAAAAACAAACATCTTGAAACCCTAATTGAAACTTTAAATAGTCCAAATGCAAGCACCAATCATAGGAGAGCCCTTGTCAAGTCATTAGAGGTCATTGGTTCTCATATTGAATCGGTGACAAACCAAATCACCAAATGGAACGACTATAGGGAGAGGAGTCGACAATACTATGCTGACAAATTGTCCTACAAACAAGTTAAGGACAAAAAAATTACAAAATCTCAATTATGTCCACATTTTATCAATCCTAAAATTGGCCAAACACTAGAAGAGACTTGCAAATGGTTCTCGATTCATTGGCGTGTGAACGAAGATATATCTCAAAACTTTTGGGATAGATGGTACATGGTCTTTGATGAGCGTCTTTGTAATAACAATGAGGTGCCACAATATTTCTTGAGGAAACTCTATTGTGAGTTAGTCCTCAAGGAGATTTCTAATTACTTCGACATTCGAGAGTTCCAGGGTAGAGGTAGTGGCTCTACCCAAGATAGACAGGGGGCACATCAAGACCAAAACCACACACCTAGACCCCTCATGAGGCCAGCACATATCTCACTCCCTTCGACTTTGAAGGAGAGTGTTGAGGTGGAGATATTGCATTCATTAAGTTCTCTCACCCAGTCTCTAACACAACATGGTGATGATCTTACTCAAACCAATGAGGCTGAGAGCAGTGGGCGTCGTTTGTCCCCACATCTTTGTAGTTTATGTGGAAACTTGTGTGATTATGGGACCCAAGACTCTTGCCGGGACACTGCGACGTAGGGGCAACAACCAGTGATGGACACATCGATATTGGATAATATTGTTCTCACATATGACCTCTTACAACATACGTTTGGTATTGACTCCCAGGAAATTTTTTACAAGGTTCATCTTGATTTAATAATTTGTATTTGAAATTTCTAATTAATTATGACTATTTATATTATAAGTCAAAATTAATGTATGTAATTGTCTGCACTATGAAATTCCAAGCTCAAAGTATTCATCCTGCATTTGTTAGCCATCTAGTTCAGGGTTATGAGAGGAGGCCGAGTCAACAAGTACGTAATTTATCACATGATCGTAAATATAGTACATATATCAATGGTAATCTTATTTAGTGACAATTTGAGGCATCATGTCAAATAGTTCATGTGCCTTGTATATACTTCCACACTTTGCATACATGTCTCCTAGAGCAGTTGCAACTACAACATCTATCAAAATTCCCATATCCTTTATGCTTTAATGGATGTTTGATACCCTGTTCCGAAGATCCCATTTGGGCATAGACAAGGAGGATGTTGGCTAAGGTTGTGGAATTTGGCTTTACACCCGCCAATTGCATTTGCTTGAAAGTTTCTAAAGCCTTATCAAAAAAACATTTTGTGCATATCTTGCAAATGAGGCAACATTTCTTTGAGGCATCATGTCAAACAATTCACCTACCTTGTCTATGCTTCATCACTTTGCATACATGTCTTATAGGGTAGTTGTAGTTCTACAACATCTGACGAAATTCCCATATCATTTATGCTTTGATGGATGTCCGTACCATGTTCTGAAGATTCCATATGGGCATAGACAAGGAGGATGCTGGCTAAGGTTGTGGAATTTGGCTTTACACCCACCAATTGCATTTTATTGAAATTTTCTAAAGCTTGTTTGAAAAAATCCATTTTGGGCATATCTTGCAATCATCGCATTCCATGAGACAACATTTCTTTGAGTTATCATGTCAAATAGTTCGTGTGCCTTGTCTATGCTTCCACACTTTGCATACATGTCTCCTAGGGTAGTTGCAACTACAACATCTATCAAAATTCCTTTGTCCTTTTGTCTTTCATGGTTGTCCATACCATAGAAGCAAATAGTAAGTATAGTTCACAACAATAATCTCCCTAACCTATTCAAATACCTCTTAATTTTATAGCAGCGACAAGCATTTCAGGACAACAATGTCTTATCTCAACAATGTTTCATATTAATCATTTTTATCATTAATATTTCCTATAATGTTGACTGCAGTATTGATGCCCATATTAATTGACAATAGTACTAATAAGGATACTACTAAACACCATATTGATCAAGAATGTATAGGTCACAATAATGATAGAATGCTATTGATTAGTGATCATAAGAAGAATACTAATCACAAAAGGATAGTTATGTCCAAAGACAATAATGACGACAACCATCTCAATTTGTACAACATTATTAACAACTGCTATGTGATTATGAAAATTGCAAACAATTGCCTCAAAAATACAACTATTTTACAAATGAAATAATGACAACAATATCCATTGATAAGTACAAATGACAACAATAACATCTGTGATGTAATAATAATGAGAAGCCAAAGGATAGCATAATCATTTGATAGTTTTGACTAGTAATGACTATGCCCATACATCATAAATAATGACATAAGTGTTTGTTGTTGTCAAAGGCAACAATGATTATCACTAATCACAATAACAATAGTGATAGTCACATTCCCAATTCACAAATACCAAGTGTCTTCACAACTGTACATAACTACATTCATTTTTGAAATAACAACAACAATAATTGGTGTTGCCCCTTTGCAACAAATCTAACTGCTATATAGTAATAACACCTTGAAATCTTAATAACTACTTACACCATTCAAGGTGTATATCCCATTTATAGAAGTTCAAGAGAAGAATGATCCAAAAATTTCAGGTTTGATGCTTATATAGAGAAAAAACTAATTTATTGTGATATTACCAGTGATATATATCACCAACAATTTTGTAATATATTGATGAAAATTTTGGTCAAAGTCATGGTCAAAGATATTTTGAAAAACTCACGATATTTTCAAGAAAATGTCAGGAACCCTGTCAAGAAAAGATATATCAGAATATATCAGGATATTTTAAAGATATATATTTTTATGGTCCATGCCTTGTTCCAAAGATCCTAATTTGGCACAGGTAGGGAGGATGCTTGCAAAGACTATGGAATTTGGTTTTACACGTGCCAATTGCATTTGCTTGAAAGTTTATAAAGCCTTTTCAAAAAATCCATTTTCTACATATCGTACAATCATTGCATTCCATGAGATGGCATCTCTTTGAGGTGTCATGCCAAACTATTCACATGCATTGTCTATGCTTCCACACTTTGCATACACGTCTACAAGGACAACTGCAAATACATCATGTGACAAAATTCCTATATCCTTTATGCTTTGATGGTTGTCTATACCATATTTCAAAGTTCCCATTGTGGCATAGGCAAGGAGGATGGTGGATAATGTTGTGGAATTTTGATTTACATCCGCCAATTGCATTTTCTTGAAAGTTTGTTTTGTGCATTTGCTTGAAATTTTCTAAATCCTTTTTGAAAAAATCCATTTTGTTCATATCTTGCAATCATTGCATTCCATGAGAGCATTTCTTTGAGGTGTCATGTCAAATAGTTCATGTGCCTTATCTATGCTTCCACACTTTGCATGCATGTCTCCTAGGGCAATTGCAACTACAACATCTGTCAAAATTCCCATATCCTTTATGCTTTGATGGATGTCCATACCATGGTCCGAAGATCCCATTTGGGCATAGACAAGGAGGATGTTGGCTTAGGTTGTGGAATTTGGCTTTACACTCACCAATTGCATTTTCTTGAAAGTTTCTAAAGCCTTATCAAAAAAACCATTTTGTGCATATCTTGCAATCAAATTGCATTCCATGAGACAACATTTCTTCAAGGCATCATATCAAATAGTTCACTTGCCTTGTCTATGCTTCATCACTTTGCATACATGTCTCATAGGGCAGTTGCAACTACAACATCTGACAAAATTCCCATATCCTTTATGCTTTGATGGATGTCCATACCCTGTTCTGAAGATCCCATATGGGCATAGATAAGGAGGATGCAGGCTAAGGTTGTGGAATTTGGTTTTACACCTGCCAATTACATTTTCTTGAAAGTTTCTAAAGCCTTTTGAAAAAATCAATTTTCTGCATATATCTTGCAATCATTGCATTCCATGAGACAATATTTCTTTGAGGCATTCCAAAGATCCTAATTTGGCACAAGTAGGGAGGATGCTTGCAAAGGTTATGGAATTTGGTTTTACACGTGCAAATTCTATTTTCTTGAAAGTTTATATATCCCTTACTTTCTCATGCAAATGGATAAACTAGGTTTTCATATTATAATCGATAATGGATGTGTACATGTTTTCTATCAATGATAATGGATGTGTTCTTTGTACAATTTTCAAGAAATGCAAGCATTGAAGTTACATTGCCTCATAAACTTTACCTTCTTGTCCTTCATTACCTTTAAGTAGATTTTTTTCCTCACACTCACCAATCAGTGAGTGAAGTTAGCCACAATTCATAATAGAAATTATGTAAATACATGTGATAACAACTCTCTTATAGATCTTATGCAAATTTCTCATTACCTACGTTAACTATAGATTTGTCTTTCTCTTGCAAAACGAGGAAGAGAGTAAGAGAGAGAGACATGTTTGGCATGATTCACATATCCTCATTTCACCTTCTATATGGTTTCTATGCTTTGTATATCCTCATTTCACCTTTCTACATTTGCTTTACACTTGCCACTTTGCATACATGTCTATCAGGGCAATTGCAACAACTTATGACAAAATTATCATATCCTTTATGCTTTGATGGATGTAATTAGAACACAATGGATCAAGTGAGAAAACCATATCAACCTAAGGAGAGTAGAGAAAAGACCTAAAAATGAAGATTACAGTATAGCTTTTAGTTTAGTTTCATCTACTGGAAAGTGTTAGGAGGGAAATTTTGCATTCCATAACTCCTGGGGTTAAATTAATTGTGCCAACATGTCTGGGTGGGCAGATAAATTCTAGGGGAGATGTCTTTTTGGTGGTGAAGCCTCCTGGTCGTTCTCGACTACATTGGACAGAGACAGTCTCTGAAGAGCCCTAAGACAAAAAAGGTGTCAAACTTTGGACCGGTTGTTCTGTTAAACCATGACACCTAGAAACATCTTATTTACATGTATAAGTGGATGTCAGGTCCACCTACAAATACCTACCTTGGTTTTTTAAAAATCAATTTTGTTTGCCTGTGGTGGCAAGGAATGCATTGTTCCAAAATGCCTCAGTTTCATGCAGTGGAAAGGTGCTAGGAGTAAAATTTTACATTCCACAGCTCGTGGGGCCAAACTGACTGCACCAAAACATTAGAGTGGACAAGTAAATGGTAGGGGAGGTCTCATTTCATGCACCAAGTGTCCCAGTCGTTCCAGGCTACAAGCTACCGGCAAAGTCACTTAAGATCCCTAAGAGCAAAAAATTGTCAAACTTTGACGGAGCAATTCTCAAAATTCATGATAGCTGGGAATGTTCCATTTAGACATACAAGTGCACATGGGGTCCATTCACAATAACCTCTTCTAGTTTTGGTCAACTCCAATCTATTTGACTGTGCCGAAATTAAATGTATTGTTCTAAAATGCTTCAGTTTCATGTGGTGGAAAGGTGCTAGGAGTGAAATTTTGCATTCCATAGCTCATGGGACCGAACTGACTGCAACAACATGTCAGGGTGGATGGTTAAATTGTAGGGGAGGTCTTTTTTCATTTTCCAAATGTCCTAGTGGGTTGTAGGCTACCAACAAAGTCACTTAAGATCCCTAAGAGACAAAAAATTGCCAAACTTTGACGAAGTAGTTATCAGAATTCATGGCAGATGGGAATGTTCCATTTGCAACTACAGGTGCACATGGAGTCCATCCACAATAACCTCTCCTAGTTTTGGTCAACTCCAATCCATTTGACCATGCAAAAATTAAATGCATTATTGCAAAATGCATCAGTGGCATGCAGCACAACCTTGTCAGGAGCCATATCTTTCGTTCTACTCGTTGTGAGGCCAAATTGAATGCACCAACGCATCGGGACAGGTGGGTAAATGCTAGGGGGGGTCTCATTTCATGTGCCAAGTGTCTCAATCGTTCCAAGTTGCAGGCTACCGATAAAGTCACTTAAGATCCCTGAGAGCAAAAAATTGCAAAACTTTGACGAAGCAGTTCTCAAAATTCATGGCAGCTGGGTATGTTCCATTTAGACCTATAGGTGCACATGGGATCTATTCACAATAATCTCTCCCATTTTTTGTCAACTCCAATCTGTTTCACCGTGTTGAAATTAAATGCATTCTTGCAAAATGCATCAGTGGCATGCAACACAACCTTACCAGGAGCCATATTTTTTGTTCTACTTGTCATGGGGCCGAACCAACTATGCCAATGTTTTGGGGTGGGTAGTTAAATACTAGGGGCGGTCTCATTGCATGTGCCAAGTGTCTCATTCGTTCTAGACTGTAGGCTAACGACAAAGTAAGAGCAAAAAACTACCAAATTTTGACGAAGTAATTCTCAGAATTCATGGCAGCTGGGAATGTTTTGTTTGGACCTACAGGTGCTCGTGCGGACTATCCAGTATAACCTCTCCCAGTTTTGGTCAACTCTAATCCGTTTGACTGTGTTGAAATTAAATGCATTCTTGCAAAATGCTTCAGTTTCATGCAGTGGAAAGGTGCTAGGAGTGAAATTTTGCATTTCGCAACTCCTGGGGCCAAATTGACTGTGTCAACACATTGGGGTGGGTAGGTAAGTGCTAGGGGAGGTCTCATTTCATGTGCCAAGTGTCCCAATCATTCTCAACTATAGGCTACCGACAAAGTCCCTTAAGATCCCTAAGAGCAAAAAACTGCCAAACTTTGACGGAGTAGTTCTTGGAATTCATGGCAGTTGAGAATGTTCTATTTGGACCTACAGGTGTATGTGGGTTCCATCCACAATAACCTCTCCCATTTTTGATCAACTCCAATCCATTTGATCGTGCCTAAATTAAATGCATTCTTGCAAAATGCATCAGTGGCATGCAGTACAACCTTGCCAGGAGCCATATTTTTCATTCTGCTCATCGTGGGTGGGTAAATGGTAGGGGAGGTCTCATTTTATGCGCCAAATGTCTCAATCGTTTCAGGTTGTAGGCTACTAGTAAAGTCACTTAAGATCCCTAAGAACAAAAAACTTTCAAACTTTGACAGAGCAGTTCTCAAAATTCATGGCAATTGGGAATGTTTCATTTGGACCTACAAGTACACATGGGGTCCTTCCATAATAACCTCTCTTAGTTTTGGTCAAATCCAATCCATTTGACCATGCCAAAATTAAACGCATTCTTGTAAAATGCATCAATGGCATGCAGCACAACCTTGTCAAGAGCCATATTTTCCATTATGCTCATCGTGGGGCCAAACCAACTGCGTCAACATGTCAAGGTGGGTGAGTAAATCATAGGGGAGGTTTCATTTCAAACACCAAGTGTCCCAGTCATTCCGGGCTACAGGCTACCAGCAAAGTCACTTAAGATCCCTAAGAGCAAAAAATTGCCAAACTTTGACAGAGAAGTTCTAGGAATTTGTGGCAGTTGGGAATGTTCTATTTGGACCTATAGGTACATGTGGGGTCCTTCCACAATAACCTCTCCCAATTTTAGTCAACTCCAATCCATTTGATCATGCCAAAATTAAATGCATTCTTGTAAAATACATCAATGGCATGCAACACAACTTTGCCAGGAGCCATATTTTTTGTTATGCTCATTATGGGGCCGAACCGACTACGCCAACATGTCAGGGTGGGTAGGTAAATGCTAAGGGAGGTCTTATTTCATGCGCCAAGTGTCTTAGTAG
Source organism: Cunninghamia lanceolata (assembly GCA_027924645.1). Taxonomy (NCBI): domain Eukaryota; kingdom Viridiplantae; phylum Streptophyta; class Pinopsida; order Cupressales; family Cupressaceae; genus Cunninghamia; species Cunninghamia lanceolata. Next base: position 2,965,365 of record BSBN01000902.1, on the reverse strand, counting down.
TTCTATGTTGCAAGCTACTGACAAAGTCACTTAAGATCCCTAAGAGCAAAAAACTACCAAATTTTGATGAAGCAGTTCTTGAAATTTGTGGTAGCTGGGAATGTTTCATTTAGACCTATAGGTGCACATGGGGCCCTCCCACAAATAACCTCTCCTGGTTTTGGTGAACTCCAATCCGTTTGACCATGTCAAAATTAAATGCATTCTTGTAAAATGCATCAGTGGCATGCAACACAACCTTGACAGGAGCCATATTTTTCGTTCCACTCATCGTGGATTTGAACCAACTATGCCAATGTGTCAGGGTGGGCAAGTAAATGCTAGGGGAGGTCTCATTTCATGCACCAAGTGTCCTAGTCACTTTGCTGGTAGCTTGCAGCTAGAACAACTAAGGCACTTGGTGCACGAAATGATACCTCCCCTAACATTTACTCACCCACCCTGATGTGTTGGCATAGTTGGTTTGGCCCCACGTTGAGCAGAATAAAAAATATGGGTCCTAGCAAGGTTGTGTTGCATGTCACTAATGCATTTTGTAAGAATGCATTTAATTTCAGCACAGTCAAACGGATTAGAGTTGACCAAAACTGGGAGAGGTTATTGTGGATGGACCCCACATGCACCTATAGGTATAAAAAGAACATTCCCAACTACCATGAATTCTTAGAACTGCTCTGTCAAAGTTTGGTAGTTTTTTGCTCTTAGGGATATTAAGTGACTTTGTCAGTAGCCTATAGCCCGGAACGACTGGAACACTTGGTACATGAAATGAGACTTGCTCTAGCATTTACGCACCCACATCGACAAGTTGGCATAGTCGGTTCAGCCCCATGATGAGCAGAACAAAAAACATGGCTCCTATCAAGGTTGTGTTGCATGCCACTAATGTATTTTGCAAGAATGCATTTAATTTCCGCACAGTCAAATGGATTTGAGTTGAGAAAAACTGAGAGAGGTTATTATGAATGGACCCCACATGCACCTATAGGTCCAAACAGAATATTTATAGCTACCATGAATTTTGAGAATTGCTCCGTCAAAGTTTGGCAATTTTTTGCTCTCAGGGATCTTAAGTGACTTTGTCGTTAGCCTGCAACCCAAAACGACTAGGACACTTGGCACACAAAATGAGACATTTCCTAGCATTTACCTACCCACCCTGACGTGTTGGTGCAATCAGTTTAGCCCATGAGCTATGGAATGCAAAATTTCACTCCTAGCACATTTCTAATGCATGAAACTGAAGCATTTTGGAACAATGCATTTAATTTCGGCAAGAGCGAATAGATAGGAGTTGAAAAAAACTGGGAGAGGTTATTGTGAACAGGCCCCATGTCCACCTATAGGACTAAACAAAACATTCCTAGCTACCACGAATTATAAGAATTGCTCTGTCCAAGTTTGGTAGTTTTTTGCTCTTAGGGATTTTAAGTGACTTTACTGGTAGCCTGCAGCTCGAAACTACTAGGACACTTGGTGCATGAAACAATATCTCCTCTACCATTTTCCTATCCACCCCAATGCATTGGCATAGTTGGTTCAGACCCATAAGCTGTGGAATGCAAAATTTCACTCCTAGCACCTTTCCACCACATGAAACTGAAGCATTTTGGAGCAATGCATTTAATTTTGACATGGTCAAATGTATTAGAGTTTACCAAAACTAGAAGAGATTATTGTGGATAGACCCCACATGCACCTGTAGGTCCAAACAGAACATTCCCAATTACAACGAATTCTGAGAACTGCTCCGTCAAAGTTTGGTAGTTTTTTGCTCTTATGGATCTTAAGTGACTTTGTTGGTAGCCTATAACCTAGAACAACTAGGACACTTGGTGCACAAAAAGAGACCTCCCCTACCATTTACTCACCCACCCCGATGCATTGGTGTAGTTAGTTCAGCCCCACAACCTATAGAATGCAAAATTTCACTCCTAGCACCTTTCCACTGCATGAAACTAAAGCATTTTAGAATAATGCATTTAATTTCGGCACAGTCAAAAGGATTGGAGTTGACCAAAACCGGGAGAGGTTATTGTGGATGGACCCCACATACACCTATAGGTCTAAACAGAACATTCCCAACTGCCACGAATTCTTAGAACTGCTCCGTCAAAGTTTAGTAATTTTTTGCTCTTAAGGATCTTAAGTGACTTTGTCGGTAGCATACAACCTGGAATGATTGGGACACTTGGAAAATGAAAAGAGACCTTTCCTACCATTTACCCACCCACTCCGATGTGTTGGTACAGTCAGTTCATCCCCATGAGTTGTGGAATGCAAAATTTCTCTTCTAACACCTTTCCACTGCATGAAACTGAGGCATTTTGGAACAATATGTTCCTCGCCACCATAGGCAAATGAAATTGATTTAAAAAAATGAGGTAGATATTTTTAGGTGGACTTGACATCCACCTATACATGCAAAGAAGATGTTCCTAGGTGTCACGATTTGACGAAATAGCCGGTCCAAAGTTTGACACCTTTTTTGTCTTAGGGCTCTTCAAAGACTGTCTCCGTCCAATGTAGCCAAGAAGGACCAGGAGGCTTCACCACGGAAAAGAAATCTCTCCTAGCATTAACCCACCCACCCAAACATGTTGGCACCATCTATTTTTTTTAGGGGATGTCGAATGTAAAAATTCAATCCTAATACCTTTCTAGTAGATGAAAATTCAGCACTATAAAGGTGTTCTCACTTGATCCAATGTTTTGTAGGGTATCAATTAAGACTGCCCTTACCACTGCTATCAATTTTTACAACCAATGTGAAGAAACAAATGAGGGTTTTTCATTAAAAATCATAATGAAATAACATTAAAGGACATATCATCATGAAATAATCATGAAAACCTACCTTACTTTCCTTCTAAAAGAAACTTCATAAGGATTATGCCCACTCATCAACCAAGACCCAGAAGCACATATAAGAAGGTAAAATAGGTGTCAAAAATATAGAAGGTAAAATGAGGATAGCAAGGAAAAATAAACATACCTTTCTATCATTCCACTAATTCAATCTAATGAACCATCTAGGTCTGCTCTACTCTTTATTGTGTCAAGTATTGCCTCATGGTCAGATTCATGAACCTTCCACAAAGTCCTATTCAATGGTCTACCTCCATATTTGATCAAATAAATGTTTGATGCTGCAACAAGGTTAGAATAATGATGAATCTTCCTATGTGTGTCAAAGTCCCTGAACAACCACACATCGGACTTCTTCACTGGGTATCTTCTAAGCCATGTTCCAGTAACAACCATTGATCCTATAGGGTACTCGATGTTTTCTTCATCTATAACAGGGGCATCTAATTTATTTTTTGCCTCAACACAATGATATAAATAATAATATGTTTCATCTTCATTGCCTTCAGCTACAATAACTGCATAAACATGCCCTGCATTGATATGTGCATTCAGTTCAATGAATATAGTCAACAATACAAAAAAAACTACAAAATCAGATGAAATAGTATATTTTATTAAATTTGAATGCTGATAATACTTGTTTGAACTAGATTTGAAACATGGTCAAAGTCAACGGATGATTCAATCTCTGTGAGTTGTAGTGTTGTTGGCAGTCGATACATGTCAACCAAGCTTATACTTCTTGTACACCATTCATCGGCCCACTCCTTTGACTCACAATCATACCAAGCTTGATTTGTGCATGAAGAACAAAAGCATACCATCCACCATGTATGAATACTCCATGAACCTATATTAGAGCTTCTAAAAAAGTGTAGCTCACTTGATCCTATCAATGTACAACAATCCTCATATTTTGCAATATTAGTATCATCAACCAACCAAAAATATCTATGAACTGTAGACTTACCTTCATTACTTGGACCCATTGTAGCGTTACACCATTCGATAATAGATCTCTCATCTGTCAACTTTGCATTGTCTTTGTACTTCAACTCTTCTTGTCCTAATGCTCTTTTGATACATGCTCCCCTTTTCCATGCCCAGCCTCAAAGAAATTTCGCATATATTGAACACCATTCATCATATGCATCCTGTTCAACCAATAGAACATCCGTGAGTTCTTGAATTGTGATGCACAATTATCTAACCATATGATATGTTGACCAAATGATATGCTCCTACTAGCCAAATCACAATAGAATATCTAAAAGAATCCTTGCATGAACTTTGTAGAATGTGTGCGATCATCATTGATATAAAAATAATACTCCCTCAAGATCTTCCCGTCATCCTTTGTACTATCATCTGCATGAATGAATGCTATATGCACAAATATAGCAACCTGTGTAGAGTTGTAATACTGCGATTGCACCTCATTTTGTGGCTATAGTGTGTAGTTCTCTACAAAGTCAACAACTAAAGCAATGGTATCAAGTGGAAATGTGTCATTGCATAACTTGAATAGCAAGTCCAACCATCAAGCTCTATGGGTATGCCTTGCATACTCTAAACTACATTCTCTCAGAAAATAGAGATAAACTGATACACTGTAATCTTTTCAATAACCAATTCACACATTTTTGCTTCTTTACCATCTTTTATACTATATGCCACTATCTTATATTTGCCAAAACTTACTAGTTCATTTCCAATTGCATGTGTGTTCTCCATATGTTCACAAATTGGCAAATGTTGCAACCAACCACAATGATCACACATGCCATCCAAGCATAAGTTCTTGTGGAATAATTGACCATCCACTCTTTGACATAAGATGCTCGATATGAAATCTCTTGAAGATCTAGGTGGACACTTTATATTACACTCCTACAAAACATCATTAGTATGCAAATCTACACATATATCTATAAACATCATAATGATTAGAAAACTCAATATGTACTCTACAACAAAAAGTTGTGCGTGTGTGATTTATTTTGACATAAAAAGGCTTTACCATTTCAAAATACCTTTGACTAATTTTGATTTGAGGATACATCTCTTGAAATTTCTTGAAAAACTCTATTTGAGTCACATCCAAAAAATGCTTTGGATGTGGCTCACAATTTTGACAACCAATTATCCTTCTTACAACATCTTTTGCATTAGGAGATACCCTTGTGTTATATTTATAAAATTATTCAATGAGGGATCTCAAGGCTTCAACAACAACTTTATCTTTCCATGAGAGTCTCCCAGAGAATGCCCACAATTCATTGGTATTTTGGGTCCTCAACTCTTTCACGCCTTCCAACGACTCTCATTAGAGTTTTTCTACTTATTTTCAATGCTTCACTTGTCTTTCTAATGAGGCAAGCTTTCTTTGTTTGATGGCTTACTATTGTCAACGTAATGACACGTCGTGTGATATTACTACCCTTGGTGCATGAGGTGGAACTCACACTCTTATATGCACTCATTAGATTCTTTACAATTAATTTTTCACTTGAAGCATCTGATGTTCTTAGGCCAAGAATCTTCATAATGGGCCTAAATTTTAGATTTCCCATCAATTCAACAAATAGTTGACATCTTCCAGTTTCATTTAAGTTATCAAAAAATAATTTCCATATCTTATTGGAATATATTTGGCAAGTACGCTTGGGAATCTTATTCTACATGGGCTTCAGAATATTCTCATCGATATCAATTAGAAACTTAAGTTTTCTATGCAAAATTCTAGGAGGCATTTTCAATGGTAAAGTTGACTCGGTATTAGGAATTTCTTCAATATTTACTTGAGATAGGATAGATGGTGTACCTTCAATTGGATATGGAAAAGATGAAAATCCTTGAAGTTGAGATGGAGAATATGGTGTACCTTCAACTTGACATGTGAATAATGTCATGCCTCCAACTTGAGATGACAATGATGATGTACCTTCAACTTGACCTGTGAAAGATGGAGTGCCTCCAACTTCAAGATTTAGTTTCCTCGTTGAATGGAGATTTTGCATTCGTTGCCTTTGTGTCGCCAATTCCATCTCTCTTAGCTTGATTAGATAATTCATGTTCCTCTTGAATTGGCAATGGTGTTATGTGTTATTCTATGGTTAACAATTTCCTACTTCATGAAGTTGCCTCATTCCTTCTCTTTTCTTCGCATTCTTAGCTTCGCGCTCTTCTGGTGTTAGAGCCTTTGCTCGTTTCCTTGGCATGATGATGATTTCTATATGCACCATGAATATGACATAGATAAATTAGTCCATCTTGGTACAATAGAGTAAAGTAATATCAAACACAAATATCAAAATAATCATATAATTAAAGTGAATAAATGATTATAAATCTGAAAATTTATAGTTTCCTAGGGTCTAGTCCAACCCGAAACATAGAGATCGCACACATGTCATACACTAGAAATCTTTTACAAATCAAGATTAAGCTAGGATAATATTTTAAGTACAAGTCAAGATGACATATCATACCATTCTTGAACTTCATGAAGTAACTAACAATCATCATTCAGATGATATTTAAGAACGTATCATAGCAATACAAAGGAACTTTTCCAACACTTACAATGTCTTTTAGCTCTCTTTATATATAGAAATCAACTTTTCCATACTAAGTTTTCAGCATTACATCAATGGCCAAGAATAATTTGATCCTAAGGCTTAGATTTAGTCCTATGATCTCAAATCAAACTTATTTCATTTTGGCTACAAGAGTTCTCCATCGTTGGAATAAGGGTGACCTCTTAGGATATGGTCAACATTTACAAATGGTGGTAGGCACAATCTCTAGGTTAATTTCACATTTTCTTAACATATCTTCTCAAACACGCTAGTCTCCTTCACCTAGGTGAATTAGGAATGCAATTTCCAAGGTAACAACTTTATTTGACAAGCATAAATAAAATTGTATGGAGATTGGTTTTCTTAGAACAATAACAAATCAGGTCATCAAATCAGTAATTTGTCCTTTGTTCATCTCATTCTCTTAGCCAACATTTAGCTTGATCTTGTCTTAGGTTCTCTTTTAGTTTATTATATTCTTGTTAAATAGTGTATGTAGAGCAACCTCCTACTAGTTAGCAAAAAATTGAGATAAATGAAAAATGAAACACAAAGATTTTATTCAAGATCAATGAAAGATTTGAAAACATGACAAGTTAGATTAAAGATGCAACATATTCATTCCTATTTATGACAAATCCCTTCTCTAATCCTTCTCCCATTCCTAGTCAAATTAGTTGTGAAATTATAATAAAGTGTCAAATTTAGTTTCTTTTTGCAACTTCACCAAATTTGGTGTCCTTTTGATCTTGACTGCTACTTCATGATGCATGACTCTTTCATTTCATGGAAATGCTATGCACCCACCAATATCAATACTCCATCTTCCTTAACTATCTAATAACTCCTTGACAAGTCCCTATCTATTCAAGACAACCACATTGTGATTATAATTGTCCTAATAACTATGCCAATGATATGTATGTTTATCTTTTAGTTGACCTATTTGGCCATCTAGTGTCCATAACAATCTTCCCTACCATATGAATATCCTTTCAAGACCACCTCTATGTTTATATAGTAGCATGGATACTTTTTTTCATGGATTTGAGATTAATTGACTTATCATTTAGTCCTGATGGTTACCTTTTGTATCAGTTGCTATCCTACCCATGGGTGAGAGGTCATAACTATTCCTAGGGTTGCATGATAGCTATTGCAGTATAATAGTCTTTAGGTTGATATGATAGTTCTTGCAAGTGAGTACATTAAAGTGACAATCCTTAGCTTGATTTTAGCATGATGATTCTTTGACTGACATGACTTCCCTTAGTATCCTTCTAGTTGTTTAGGTTAGTGTTTGAGTCAGGATAATAGCAACATGATTGCACATCTACTCCACAGTGAAAGTGTTTCCATGACCTTGCTCTAGTTTAGGATTATCCTTGAATGTTGATAAGACTCCCTTCATAAATATGTACCAATACTATCTTGATGATTTCCTTCCCATGGTGATATGGCTTGTTGTCATAGATTGTTATCTCAACTAAATATAAATTCTCACTTTGTCATGATAATTTAACTTGTCAAAATGATAATCCTCTCACTTCCGTCATGCTTGTCCTATAACAAGAGATTTCATGCTTTAACATAATCATAAAGTAAAGTAAATGAATACATAATGAACATACCTTAGATTTTGAGATTCGAGTTGCCCAATCCTCAAAATTTTGGCTTCAAAATCCTTAAAATTTTTAGCTTTTTGGCAAGTTCCTTCGTATTTAATGTTGAATTCTATATAACTCTAATAGGATTAGTCAAATTTATGAAAAAACAAATATATATCATCAAATTCAATCTAAATACATGAAAATTAACATTCAAACAATATGAAACATGAAACTATTAGTTTAAATAATCAAATTCTGTCTAAAAACATCTAATTTACTTATTCTACATTGAAAAACCAAAACAAAAGTGGTGGATTAAGTAAACAATGATTGTCAAAATGTCAACACCATAAAAAAGTGTTTTTTTGTCTGATAATGCATGAAAAGCAAGGAATAATAGAGCATGTGGGTCTGATTCATGGATCCCACATGCTTTTTGTCTATTTTTTTAGGTTCACCAAAATGCGCTCATTATATAATGCGAGCACATTTTGTCATGCATAGAAAGTTTTAAGTGTTGTCATGCATGGAAAGTTATAAGTGTTTTAAGTGCATGGAAAGTGAGGAGGGAGGTAGAGAGGTGAAAGATAGAGGGTAGAAGGTAGAGAGAGAGAGAGACTAGTTTTGACATGTAACTCTAAACCCCTAAACCCCAAATAATGCCCCTAAACTCTAAACCTAATAAACCCTAAATAATGCCCATAAACCCTAATCCCTAACCCTTAAACCCTAAACCCTGAACTCAATCAACCCTAAACCTCTATCTCCCTATCTATATCATCCCTCTACCTCTCAATCTCTCTCCCTATGTCTCTGGCCATGTCCCTCACTCTCTATCTCCCTATCTCTCCCCTCGGTCTCTTCTATATCTCCCTACCGGTCCTCTCTCTCTCTAAACCCTAAACCTCTAAACCTTAACCCCTAAACCATAAACCCTAAACCTAAATAATTCCCCTAACCCCTAAACCCTAAACCCAAGCAACCGTAAACCTCTATCTCCCTATCTCTCCCATCTCTATCATTCATCTACCTCTCAATGTCTCTCCCTGTGTCTCTGGACATGTCCCTCACTCTCTATCTCCCTATCTCTCCCCTGTGTCTCCTCTATCTCCCCCAATCTCTCTCTCTCTCTCTCTCTCTCTCTCTCTCTCTCTCTCTCTCTCTCTCTCTCTCTCTCTCTCTCTTCTCTCTCTCTCTCTCTCTCTCTCTCTCTCTCTCTCTCTCTCTCTCTCTCTCTCTCTCTCTCTCTCTCTCTCTCTCTCTCTCTCTCTCTCTCTCTCTCTCTCTCTCTCTCTCTCTCTCTCTCAACCCCTAAACCTTAAACTAGAGCAACCCTATACCTCTATCTCCCTATCTCTATCATCCCTCTATCTCTCAATCTCTCTCCCTATCTCTCTAGACATCTCGCTCACTCTCTATCTCCCTATCTCTCCCCTCTATCTCCTCTATCTCTCCCTATATGTCTCCTCTCTCTACCTATCTATCTCTTCCTATCTCCCTATCTCTTGCCTCTCTCCCCTATCATTCCTCTATTTCCCTATCTCTCCCCTCTATCTCTCCCTCTCCCTTATCGATGAAGGAAATGAAAAATAAGAAAACTAGGACTCTATTTCTATCTCTCTCTCTCCTTATCTCTCCCATCTCTCTCCCCTCCATCTCCCCCTCTCCCCTCTCCCTTATCGACAAAGCAAATGGAAACAAGAAAAATAGGACATGCAAAGAGGGATGAGGATATAAATTGGGAGGATGAAATGGAAACGCGATAAAACAAAAGTTAATTGGATGGGAAGAATGATGAGAGGAGAGGTGGAAAATAGTAAAATAGGGAAAATTTGGTGGGATCTAAAGGGAAATTGGAAAAGAAAAGGAAAACTAGGAGGTAGATAGGTGAGAGAGAGAGGGTAGCAAGTAAAGAGGGGAGGTATATAGGTGAGAGAGAGAGAGAGGGTAGTAGGTAGAGAGAGAGAGAAGGTAAGGGTGAGGTTTTATTTCACAATAACATGAGCGTGTTATAACGCACTCACGTTATTGTTTACTTTGGCAATTTCCAAGCCTTTGGCTTGGATTTGCCTTTGGATTCCAACCCAAAGGCTTGGACTAAGTTTTTAATGTCCAAAAACATGTTTTTGCAGATTGTAAAAAAATTTACATAATCTGGAGCATGCTCCCCATCAAGTTTCACTTGTTTCAATGACAAGTCAAAAAAATACCACGATAATCATAAGTTGTCTCTTAGATTTCTAACCATATAATTTTTTCACATTTTGAATATGTTAAAGCTTTCATCTTTAATTTCTTTTGTTAGTGTGTCTATTTTTTGTCAAAAACCAACATGTGGTATTTTTGACTTTTTTTAACCATTCATCAAAATTTCAAATAAATTACATTTTTAGAAACTAGACTCCATTCGAAACATATTCAAAAAAATTTAGTGGGGAGCACGCTCAATTTTCTATTTTTCAAGATGTGTGCACTATGAAAATTAGTAAAAAAACAATTATTCATGAAAAAATTATCAAAAAAATCAGGGATAAACTACACAGTGTTAGCTAATTTCTCACTAAAAAAAGTTAACATTTTAGGGGGGCCACATTAGATGCTATGTTATATTTTTTAAAAAGAACATGACCAATTTGTGTGGCCCCCCTTTTTGAACCCCTTAATCTCAACCATTTTTTGAAAAAAATAGTAGTTTAGAAACTAGATTCAGAGCACTGCGACTCTTGTTTTTGTTGCATCTTCAAATTTATAGGTTTTACATGTTAACCAAAATCTGTGGTTTGTAGATCTATGGAAAATTGTGTTCAGACACTTTCTGGATGGAAACAATTTTAGATTTGCAAGGCTATTTGTTGGGTTCTTATGATCTATGGTTTCTCCTATGTGGATTTATTTGGCAAATCAGATCTAGAGTTGATTCCGGTGTTTGAGTCTTGGAAATCTACATGTTATACCTGGTTACATTTGTTTTACATGTTATTAATGTGGGGTTGAATCTTTTTTTTTCAGATATTAAAGGTTGAAGCACTGATCATGTTCTTTTCTCTTATGAGATGTTGCATGTGTGCATATCTTGTGAATAAGTTGATGAGGGTTCTATTTGGTAGGCCTCTTCTTGGTCACCTTAATTATGTTGGTATTTTTTGTATTGAGACAAAAAGGTAGTTTGGAGTACCTAATTTAGTTATTCATTGGAATCTATAGCAGTAAAGTTATGTTGCATAAGAAACTTTTTTCACTTTCAGTGGAGTTTTGGTAATGATGTTGATCATGATACCATGCATAACTTGGTATCACTTTCAATGAGAGTTTTGTGCAGTTACAAAATGCGTTCTATCTTCTTTGTTTAAAGATATTGGTTCTAAACTATTGTTGTTGCAGTGTTGTGAGCCATGCAAAATCTTTGATTAGAAGATGGATGATCTTTTGCAATGGTTGTTGGTGTCATAAGAAGCTCTTGGATTATGCCTTTAGTTTGCAGTAAGGGTTCATTGACATTTTTGGTTCTATTGACAAAGGATACTAGATCTTCATGTTTTTTGAAGAGGTGTTGACATCTTAGTTTTCCATGGAGGACTCTTGGAGTTTTTGGTGAGGTGTTGAGTTTATAACTTATCAGTTTTTGATATATGATCCTTGGTTTAAATGATGTATAGTATTATGTCATGATGCACTCTTGATCATGAGTTAGAGTTTTTGGCATAATACAAGTGCTCTTGGGAGCAAGATATGTTCATTGGAGCATATGATCTTCTTTTTGAGAAGATGTTAGATCATGATGTCTTGATATGTTCCTGATTCTATAGTTGGAACTTTGACAATGGTTTGGTTAGTTCTCTTTAGTTTTGAAGTATTAATCATTTGCTTAGAGCTTCATGATTGTGCAGATTGAATTTGAAGTTGGCATGGATTGATTGCTGAAAACTCATTGATACTAGAGAGACTTGGGTGAGGCTTGATATCTCTTAAACTTAGATATATGTGTTGGAAAGATTTCTCATTATGAGATGTCAACAAAAGGACTGAGAATCCTACACTTGGAAATGGATGTGAGTCCATTATAGACCTTATGAGAAGGTTGTCTTTATTATAAGCTTTTATTGTTTGTTGTTATATGTAATGACAATCTTGTATCCCACTCTTGGTCCACTCGGCAGGTAAATGATCTAATAGGTGTTGCCCACCTGATTATTAGATGCATTCTTTATTTATATCTTGTCTTCTCTTTTACACTAGTCTTGAAAAGGATTGTTAAGAAGTAGATGCATGGGTTTATGGATTTCTATTGTTATCATTACTATTTGATCTTGAGCTATGAAACTAGTTCTGAGGATTTGTTTTGGAGAGGTACAAAAATGGTTTGTGGTTTTTGGGCTAATTCCCTTTGTTGTGGGAATGTTTGGCTAGATTGATCTACTTTCAGTGAGAGGTTAACATCTATTGCTGCCATGTTTTCATCATAATTTGGATGTTAGATGTTGCTACCTTTTCAGTTTGGGAGTGTTGAAAGAGATCTTACTTTACATAGTTTGGCATAGGTTAGTGTGGTATAAAGACATGGTATGATTTTGTAGTTTGTCTCTTTCCTGGTATATTGTCTCCTTATTAAAGGTTCTCATGTTTATGGAGTTGAGGTTTGCAGTAGATTCAAGTGTTATTGTTGTTAACAATAATTTGGTAGCTCCTTGATCTCTTTCTTCATTGGTTTAGAGGACTTGAGAGAGTTATTCAAAGATTAGTAATGAGAGATGTTTTATGCATATCATTATATGTTTTGACACTATATGGTAGAGGAGTTAGCCACATCCTCTAAGAGAAGTGTTATAAGGTTATTGATGTGAAGATGATTCTGCATGTTTCACTATTGGGATCTACAAGTTGTGCAATTTAGTGGGTTGTCTTTATCCATTGGTTGCATTGAAGACTTAGATGTGGACTGTCAATATCCATAGATCCATTCAGTGTTATTTCAGATTTTGTTTGTTGACCTTGTCTTTGGTCATTTGTACATTTGTATGTCGCATTGAGATGGAAGGATGGATGATTAACAGGATTGTTTTACAGGGACTTGATTGTAGTTTTGAGTTGGTATGTTCATGGCATGGAGTTCTACCTATGATGGTTTATTTACCCTGGTTTTGAGGTATGGATATTTTGGATGAGTTAGCAACTTGTCGTGGTTGCTTTTCCATTTGGTATGAGTGTGGCAGACACTCAGAGTTTTATGTTATCATATGATTTGATGCTTGTGTTCATGTTGATATTGGTGCAGGTTTCAGTGACAATTGATATGTTTCACCTTAGCTTGTTTCTTTTTATCATGGGTGACATAATGTGAGGATTTCTTGTTTGAGATGATGGTTATCATGGTTGCTTTTGTAGGTATCTTGATGGAGCACAAAAGCATGTTAAAGAATCAATAGTACATCGATGGCTAGGGATTTTTTTCCCTGTGATTTAAAGTTTGATTATATCATTTAGAGTTATTGCAATGTATAATGTCAAGTGGAACAATGTTGGGATAAGTTGCCATTAACTTGCAATCCTAACCAATTCATGTGTCTCCAAAGTTCTTGGAATGTGTTCCCCAACACATGAGGACTTTGAGCAATTAATTATTTATTAATTATATCACTTTGACTTTTACAATCAATTCCTAATTGATAAGGTCAATCTTGGGCATCTATTTTTAGAGTGGGGGTCATGAAGACTTTGTTGACTTCTCCTAGTAAGTGGGAGTTAAACTTGGGCGTCCCCTTTTGATGGGGACTTATATTTAGACTTGGAGTTGTGCTTTTTTATGTACATGAGTGGATAATGTTGAGACACCTTGCATGAATATAATGTTGGAGTTAACTACAATGTTAGAGATGCATGAATTAGATATTACTTGCATGAGGTCAGAAAAGATTGCATGGATTTGCATGTTTTTGCATGTTACTTGCATGTTGTTGGATGTTGCTTGCATGTATTTGCATGTGGTTGCATGTTGCTTGCATGTACTTGCATATTGTTGCATGTTGCTCCTATGGAATTGCATGTGCTTGCATGTTGTTGCATGTCACTTGCATGTGCTTGCATGTTGTTGCATGTCACTTGCATGTGCTTGCATATTGTTGCATGTCATTCCTAGGGACTTGTATGACCTTGCATGTTGTTGCATGTCACTTTCATGTGCTTGCATGTTGTTGCATGTCACTCCTATGGACTTGAATGACCTTGCATGTTGTTGCATGTCAGTTATATGACCTTACATGTTGTTGCACATCAGTTTTGTGAGATTGCTTGCAGAACACTCCAACTCCAGAAACTTGTAGGATGGTACATCTCAGTGTTTCAAGTAATGGGTATCGGTTGCATGTTGTTGTAAATGTTTGCATGTCAGTTGCATGTTAATTTTAAGATATTACTTGTAGAACACTCCAACTCTAGAAAGTTACAAGATGGTACTTCTCAGTGTTTTAGGAAATGGGTATCAGTTGCATGTTGAATCTGGTGTTTGCATGTCACTTGCATGTACAGAACAAGGTAATTTAGAATAACTTTGTGGACATCAATCTTGCATTTTGTTTGCATGAGATTGGTGTGTGTTGATCACTTCAGTTAATAGGAAGAGATTGGGCAAACTTGGACACCCAATTTGAGGACTTTCTGTTGTTGCTTTTATTTGGAAATATGTTTGATGTTGGCAAAGCTAATTTTAGCATACTTGGGTGCACACATCATGAAGAGGCAATGAACTGAAAGTTTGGACATTGTTTGAGTTTAGTCTTCTCAATTTAGAGTGCTTGGTTTTTGCATGAGCATTGGAATATATGTTATCAACTACAATTTATTGTATTTTGAGTTTCAAGCTTTTGAATTAAGAAGCTCTTGAATTATGAAGCTTCATATTAATTAATAAAGAGCCCCATACATTTTCCAGAGAGTTGAATTGTGAAAAAGACTTAGAAGAAAAAAGCAAGAAGTTTTTTATAAAAGACTTAAAAGGAAAAAGCAAGAAGCTTTTTTTATTGAAGAAGCTTTTGAAGTACATCAAGGAATCAAAGGATTTTAGTATTGAATGTAATCTTTCACAAGAGATTTAATACAAGCATAAACACCTTTGGTGTGGAGTTTTTTCCCTTAGGGGTTTGTCCATGTAAATATTGTGTCTTCTTCTATCATGCTTTCTTCTTCTACTACATTGATTAAATTGGAGAAATACTCTAACATCTAAATTTGAAAGTAATTTTCAGATTTACACGTGTTATTAATTTCATATTTAAAAACATTTTAAAGCTACATAGTTGCAACTTTTCCTTGTTCTCTCTCCCCTTTTCTAAGTTTTCAAATCTGAAATTAATAACACATGTAAATCTGAAAATTACTTTCAAATTTAGATGTTATAGTATTTCTCTAATTTAATCAATGTAGTAGAATAAAATAGCTTGCAAGAAGAATCCATTAGATGCTCGAACTAGAGGCGTGGCAAAAATGTCTAGGGAATGAAGCACTTGTTTGACATTATCCACCTCTTCAATGAGAGTGAGAAAGGATTCATAAAAAAAATGGCCATTGACTAGCTATTGTAAAGAGTTTAAAAGTGAAATCCGCTTAACACGGGACTGGGAAACTACCTATGCCAACAAATAGCCAAAACCTTCGGTACCTAAGACATACAAAGCTAGGGCAAGGGGGCAACCTTGTCAAATGGACCTAAAGATTCCTAAAGAATTATATTGTTGGTGCAACCAATAATGCAAGCAAAGGCATTTGCAAACAACATATGGACCATGTGAATGAATTGAGGGCCAAAACCAAGCACCTACAACATGGTTAAGATGAACAACCATTCAATATAATCGTAATCCATAGAAAAATCAATCCTGATAAAAATAGTTGATTGATGGGAATGATGAGTTCATTCCATCACTTCCCAAATGGTGATTATGTTATCCAAAATGAATTTGGATTTGATGAAAATGGTTTTCTCTAGTCAAACAATCAAAGGAAGCATGGATCGAAGATTGAGAGCCAGAGCCTTAGCAATGATTTTGTAGGAAACATTCAATAGCACAATCAACTGCTAGTTATTGATGTCTTCAGGGTTACCAGCCTTAGGTATGAATTTAATGTTATCTTTGTTGATAAGGTTACCCAATGAGCCAGATTGCATGACTTGAAGATAAAGATTGTGCAGATTGCTACCCACAGTATCCCAAAATGTTTTATAAAACTCACATGGGAAGTCATCTAAGCAAGGGGCTTTATCATTGGCCATAAAAAAAATTATATCCTTGAGATTATTTTGAGTGAGAAGTTGCTCACAAAGAATGAGCTGAGCATTAGAAACCTAGCAGGGGACAACAAAAAAACATTGTTGTAAGGCAAGTTGCCTAGTAGGAGTGTAATCTTGAGCTAAAAATACTTGTTCATAATGTCAAACAAAGTCTTGAAGGATGTTCGGTAACTCCTAAAGGAGTTGATGGCCTTCTCAAATCTGCATAACAAATTGAGAAATGCGGCGAGCATGTAAGGCTTGGAAGAATTTCCTCATGACTTTATCTCCAATATTAAGCCAGTGACGCTAAGCTTTAATTTAGGCTCCACGACTTGTATGAGCATCAAAAATCTGCTTGTAGTGTCGCAACTGAACCACACAAAGCTAGGTGGTAGAATCAAATGAATAAGCCTCCAAAGTGGTGGTGGAATGGAAGAGTGTGTGAGTGATGGCTTCAAAGGCACGTTGGTGGAAATGGGAAATTCATCACTCATATATGTGTAGAAATTATGAAGTACAGGTTATGGTATCATTCCACCAGGCTATCCACCAAATCCCATGCATGGGACATAGCTCCAAATTCCAAACACGTTGAGGATGCACCAACATGGATTTGCGATTAAGGATAGATGTGTTTAGAAAAAACTAACTCTTCATTGCTTTGGGCTTGGAAACCTGCCATGTGATATGAAATCATATCAAAAAATAGTCTGACAGGACAAGGTCTGCCAATGGCTCAACTGGTAAAGCATAATAGTTGGCAAAGGTAAAAAAATATTGTTCTGACATCATAGCCCGATCAATTTACTTTAAGACCCTGTCAGGGCTAGCTCTCTAATTTCTCCATGTGTACTAGGTCATATAATCTTGGTAGAGGCCAATATTGGGGTTGAAAAGATCTAATTTATTACGCATAACAAACCAAGCCTTTCTTTCGCTACCTACCTAGCACATAGGCAAGGCTTCACATTTATCATAATCCATCTCAATCATATTAAAATCCTCATACAAAACTAAAGTGGCAACATGAATTGAATTTGTAATCCATCTCCAAAGGGAAGATCGCTCCATGGCATCATTGGGAGCATAAACATTAATAATCCTAAATGAATGATTATTAACATGGAAAAGGGCCCATAGTGCATGGTTGGTGGGGTCACATCCATGATCAACCAATAGGTGATTCTACATGGGAGTGAGAAAGGTGACCACTCCCCCTGACCAACTTCATGGTTACTATAGAAAAAATGGATAGAAGGCCAAATAACACGACAAGCTGCAGAAAGCAAAAAACTAGGCACTTTGGCCTCCTAGATGCAAAGAATGTCTAAATTTGGAAATTGAAGATGAGCATCACGAATGGAGTATTTATGTGGGAGGTCTATAATACCCCACACATTCTAATAAATATAGTTTATTTAACAAGTTTCGAGAGGTATCTCCTCATTATCTAGCTCTTCAAGAGTAGAATAATTGTTTTTTCAATATCGCATCATGTGCCTCAAAGATTCCAATTTGAAATCTAAGCTGCATAGGTTGCTATTTTCTTGCCACATACTCATCATCCTCCATTCACCTAGGTGGGCTTCAAGATCTCCTCTACCCAATAGGAGGAGGGGAATCATGTTGAGTAGTGACAACTGACTGTTGAGATACAAATGAACCTGCTAGAAGAGAATTTGAAACTATCACCATATTTGACATTCTAGCATCAAAGGGTTTTAAAACAATCTTCAAAAGACTTGGAGGTTTGGGGGTAGCCTTGGAAGTGCTAGTGTTCTTGTCTTTGTGAGAAACTAATGTAAACCAACCTTCTTCTTTTGCAGAAGGTAGCAGCCCCGACAAGGGATGAGTAGAGGGTTTGGGTCACAGGGAGGCCAAAGGGAAATCTCAAATCTTGTGTTTAGATGACTAGCACCGTTAACTAGTGTTAGGAAGGTTGATATATTGGACACACTGAGTATAGAAGGTTTGACCAATTTAAATGTCAATCTAGTCCTTCACCAGTGGCATTTGACCAACTTGAACAAGGAAATCAAACACAAGATAATAACACAATCTCATAAAGAGATGATCTCCACCCAAACTAAGTTGAGAAGTCAAATAAAACAACAATGGAAGTCAAAACCTTCCAAACACAACATAAAAAATTTCCATACATAAAACTATCAAAAAATCAAAAACCCGAACATAGTATCTGTTGATGGGAAAAATGGATTGATCAATTAAGACAATTAAACCCAAACATCAATGAAATATGCAAATAACAAGCTTGAATAAATAAGCATAAAACTCACAAAACCTGTTACACTGCGGCTTCCATTGTTCGCCTATCTATTCTCGACCTTGATGATGAAGAAGATTGGCCCTCGGGGAGCTTGCTTCCTTGCTTGTTGACGGTGACAAGAACGGAATGGCTGTGATACTTGTTGTGTTGAAGATGAGCTTCAAACACAGGGACAATGAAGGAGGATATGGGATGACTAGAATGAGGAGATTTGAGAAGAATGTGGGCATGATAAGGATGCCAGAATGAAGTTTCCCTAGAGGAAATTGGGCATGGTAAGGATACCTGAAAGAAGTCCCCCCAAATTGCTTAGAGAAGGGTCTTATTTATAGATTTTCTGAAAAGAGAATGGAGGGTGAGGACCAAGAGTTGAGATCAAGGGCTCTCATTATTTGTGAATTTTAAATTCATAGTGGATGAATTAAAAATTCATTTTTGGGAAGAATAGGTTATGACAAGTTGAATTTTTAATTCAACTTAGTGGAGCAAAAATTGAATTTTCAATTCAATAGTGGAGGACAATTGAATTTTTAATTCAATTAGTGGGGGACAATTGAATTTTCAATTCAATTAGTGGAGGACAAAAATGAATTAGAAATTCATTTTTTGGGGAGTGGAGGACAAAAATAAATTAAAGATTCATTTTTGGATAATGGAGGATATTAGCTAATTAAATATTAAGAATATTTAATTATATGTGCAACATGGTGAGGTGGAAAGATGAGGTGGATTTAGGACTTGAGACATTAGAAGAATTTAGGGGATTTAATTAAATAAAATGATTTTATTTAATTATGGGATAATGAACCGATCAAATAAACTTATAATATTTATTTAATTGACAGAAGAAAATAAGAATTAAGATAAATATCAGAATATTTACTTAATTTGACATGAGCCAATTTTAGGTGTATACATTTTGCCCCTCTTTGAAGCAATGTGTTTTATCACGTTGTTTCAAAGAATAAGAATAGTCTGATAATGATACATGCCCCAGTTTGCCCTTGGTACAGGTTATGGCGATAGGATGCCCCCTCGGGAGATTGGATGGGGAGAAGGCGAAAGGCGTGAGACGAACAATCTCATGATGAGATAGGTTGACAGGAGATGAAATGGTTGTATGCAGAAGAAATGGATGAATGATATGGGATGCAAGATAAAAAGATGACATACAAGCAAAAAGCAAGTATGTACAAATGATAAAAGCACAAACAAGGTATTGCCCCTGTCGAGCGATAAACCCAGGATATGGATCGATGATGTCTGGTTTCAGGAATGAATTATGTCATATAAGACTCTGGGTCTGGTTTTGACAATGCAACATCCTGTCTAAGACATTTGATACGATAGTGTTGTCATGGCGGGGAATGATATATCCCTAGACCAACACGGCAGGCGTGTTGCAATGGCAGGGAATGATGGATCCCTAGAGCAACACGAAGGATAGTGTCTAGTTTCAGGAAATGAAGCATGTTGTGTAAGATGCATGTGTTGGTCTGATTTCGATAATGCAACATCCTATATAAGACAATTGATTGATTAACTGATCGAGTTGGTTTACGACTAGACAAGGATCAAGACCACTGATTGTGATTGGATCATTTGACAAGATTGACTTGACTTGATTGGCATGGATGAAGGATAGACTTGCAATTGGATACGGTATGGATATGGATATGGATATAGATATGAGATGCAATTGGACACGGTATAGATATGGATATGGATGTGAACTGCAGTTGGATACGGTATGGATATGGATATGGATATTTGTCACCTTGATATAGCAAGTATTTTGAAGCGCTTTCATCATTAGGCTTTTATTATGTTGTAAGAAAATACAAGCATCTAGGTATAATTAAACCGAGATGACCTGAGTATTACTTACATGGATTTTGATATAGCAATTTAATACAAGCATCTAGTCAAACTTGAATCTAGATGACCTGAGTATTTCTTGCATTTTTCAACAAACAAGGATTGCCCATTTTCAGGTGTAGACCTCAGAACCCTCGATGATCTTTTGCTGATCATGTCGTTAGACAAAAGTCATCACATTACTAAAGTTTAATCCACAAGCAGTAGACAAAGAAAAAGATTATGCCCCCATCACAGCATCTCTAGCTTTTGGCATCCTTGAGTAGCATAGGAAGACATAATGACAAAAATCCAAGACTTTGTAAGTTAACCTGTTTACAAAACATTCTTGCATTGGATGTGTCTTTTTGCCATAATTGATATAGAATTAGCTTGAGTGTTTCAGTATGGTGCGTTGCTTTTGCTTTGGACAGGTTGATGTTCTGCATCAAGACTTTTGTTTGGAAGCGAGCTTTCTTGTGTGCGCTTGTCTAGAGAAAGGTGCAGACACGGACAGATAGAGGGATGGACGACAAGACATGGGATGGATAGGAAATGGAGCGGACTCAGACAGATAGAGGAATGGATGACTAGACATGGGATGGACAGGAAAGTGGAGCGGACGCAGACAGATAGAAGGACTAGACATGGGATGGATGGGAAAGTGGAGCAGACATAGACAGATAGAAGGACTAGACATGGGATGGATGGGAAAGTGGAGCCTTAGGGGCGCATTGATAATGGCCCTGCCTACGTGACAACACAGAGGCAACATAGTTCAGGGACGTGGACCATGGATGTAATAGAGGATAGATGACAAGATATGAGATGGACAGAGAAGTGAAGCCTCGAGGGCGCATTGATAATGGCCTTGCCTACATGACAACGTAGAGGCAACGTAGTTCGGGAAGGACCCTAATGGACCTAAGATATGGATCGGATGAGACACAATATAGAACCGATATGGATCAAATATGGAACAACCATGGATCAGATAGGACATGATATGGATCAGATATGGAACATATATGGATCAGATATGCAACAAATATGGATCAGATATGGAATAGATATGGAACAGATAATACTAATGACAAGGAAGCACCACGGATAGGTAGATGTATGGGTGATAGTAGATACGGATGGTCAGGTAGAAGGAATCAAGGATGTGATCTCCAAGGACTATGTCACATAAGTATAACATGCCCCATTGTAGGTAGAGTACGTAGAATTTTTCATGAGAATGCTAATGATGATAAGAGGATAGGAGGATAATGAATGATTTGCATGGTATGGAGGGATAAGGTATTTCAAGAGCCATTCAAAACATTTGTCAACATTGTGCCCCCAATCTTTATAAAGACCAAAGAATATAGGAAAGGAAGTTTGGATGGATGGATGGGACATGATAGGTATGTAATGGATAGAGGATAGGATAGGAAATGGTACGGAAGGAAACTGGTAGGAGAAGAGTGATATGCCGATGAGACAAGGTACCCCCAAGTGTAGGTGACATAGAAGATCAACTTTACACATGACACCTATTTGCCAGGTTTTCATCACGATACTTATCCATGGTGCCTGTTTGCCAAGTTTTCACCATTGGACGAAGGGATTTCTCTTTAATTTTTTTATTTTTTTTTGTTTTTGAATATTTAGATAGGAGAAGGTGGATATGGAAAGACTCAAGTATAGAGTTCCTTGAAAGGTGATAGTCCCGCTAGATAGATATTGTTGAATGGACCATGTCAAGTGTTCTCACAGATGTTGGTAGGGGATTGTATGAAAGTGATATGGCATAGGTAGATAGTGGATGATGATGCAGAATACAGAGGGAAGGCTTATGCAAAAGCATGGACCATAGGAATAGGATGAGGAAGATGTGTAGGATAGTAGTGGAAGGAAGGGGAGATGGAGGGATATGAAAATGTTGTGGAATGGAAGGGAATCATGACTAACGGTTGCACATACCATGGTAAACATTGAAGCTAGTGATGGGAAAGTAGTGTAGGAAGCAACAGAGACTTTTGCTTGTGGATGAATGATGTAGGCATGCAGGGATCCACATAGACTGAGTATTGTCCTAATTTTTCTTCATCATGTGAGATGGAAGAATTTGAGACTTATGGATGGAATGGGAGAAAGTAGATGGTTGAGATTCTTGAGAGGTGGATGCCTCATGTATCTTGAGGGATTTTTTCGTAGGTACCCAAACCCTTTTTCTTTTAGATAGTACCTGTGGAGGTATGGGTTTGGGTGTATGCAACTTTTGTGCAGCTTTTGGAGTAATCATTTGTTGCTTGGGGACCCACACCTTTTTCAGTTTAGCATTGAGGTGTATGGGTGTATGCAGCTTTTGATATGGATAATTCTTTGATTCTTGGCTTTTATATCCTAGGTCATGAGGACTCTTAGGATTTTTGACTTTATAGGTAGAGGCATCCACATATTTGTCATTGAATCCACGTGGGATGGTAGAAGTGAGGTTGGTGAAAGCTCCTTGTTTAGACAATATGTGCATTTGTCGGCCATGATTGGGATATTTAGAGGATTTATGGATGGATGGATAAGGTGTTGGAAGAAGCTGTGGTAAAAGGCATGGAGGGGTGTTAGGAGTTGGAAGTAGCAGAGGTAGATTGGATGGTGGGATATTAGGAGTTGGAAGTAGCGGAGGGAGATTGGATGGTGGGATATTAGGAATTGGAAGTAGCGGAGGGAGATTGGATGGTGGAAGGTGTATATTCACATGCTTTTGGGATGTGTATGATAAGGGAGGTGGAATGGCGACATATGTTTTGGGAATATGATAGGATTTGCGATGGAAAGTGGTAGACTTAGGAGGAGTGGAGGAAGTACCAACATCTTGAGTTTGCTCACCTTGGGGTATGTATCCAAGGCCGTATGAAGGTGGAGGAACATTGACATGGATAGGTTCCAAAATACCTTGTTCATGAAGGCCTAAGCCTTTACCTTGATAGTTCATATTCTGGAGTATACGGTGGACAACAGGATTATGTGTATGTGGAACACTAGACACAAGTTCCTTATTGGATGAGGAAGGTGAGATAGAGGATAATGGTTGTTGGTGTTCTAAGGAGGAACATTCATGCATGAAGGTAATAAGACCGAGGATATATGGTGGAGGCTTTGCAGCATGGTTGATAATAGATGGCAAAGGAATATTAGTGGTTTGATCTTCTACGCTTGCTTGGCAAGCAAGTGTCTCATCAAGGGAAGTGATAGTTGTTGGATCTTGGGTAGGACTAGATGAGGTGATAGGCTCAGGACCATGGAACACATAAAGTGGGCTAAGAGGATCATCATGGTCTGCTTGATCATAGATAGGCTCTTCATCATAGATGGGATCTTGATCATAGATAGGATTTAGCGTGATGGGATTAATGTTCTCTTGTATAGGTTCTTCATCAGCGATAATATCTTGATCATAGAAATGACATAGGTTGTGGATAGGTTGCATGAAAGGGATTTGAGCTTGACTTAGACTAGGGTTGGATGTTTCCACTTGCTTTAAGGTGTGCTCTTGACATATCTCTTGGGTTGTTTGAATTGAAATGAAGGTAGAAGACTCTTGGATAGGCTCTTGGTTGACGATATGGATGTTTGATGGACCTTGACTTTGGTTCATGGTAGGAGGTTCTTTGATAAGCTCAAGGGGTTGCGGATGACATGAAGGGGTTGTAGGATTTGACATGTTTGGAGACTCTTTAATAAGGTCAAGGGCCAAAATTTGGGGACATGGTTAACTTTTTGCTAGTAGCCCTTGGATCACATCCTTCGTAGGTGTATGGGTAGTTGAATGAGGGGATGGATGAGTTGATTTGGTTTTCTCCATAGCTTTTCTTTTGCTGTATAAATTTGGAAAACATTTTTCCCACCACTCATCTGATTCTTTTTTAGTGTGCCATTTAAAATTTGAAGAACTAGATGGCGGGGTTGGTGTAGAACTTGTATGTGTTGGAATGTGTCTTAGAATATGGTGAAG
Organism: Cunninghamia lanceolata; assembly: GCA_027924645.1. Lineage (NCBI taxonomy): Eukaryota > Viridiplantae > Streptophyta > Pinopsida > Cupressales > Cupressaceae > Cunninghamia > Cunninghamia lanceolata. Next base: position 2,940,893 of record BSBN01000902.1, on the reverse strand, counting down.
GAGGACTAGTAGACAACGTGGTATACAATTTCCAACTTGAGGTGGTGCTTGCCTTGTCATGAGTATGGGAAAAAGATATATGATTTTGGGGTGAGGCATAGCTATTACTGGCCCGTTCAGCTTGCAAGCTTGTCAATTCTTGTTGTAAGATGTCGATTTGTTGAATAATTGCTATACAATCTTGGGGCAAGGGACCTAAGTTTATTTACAATTTCAGAGATTAGAATTTTTTATCAATATACCCTAATTGGTTTGCCATTGACACAAGACTGGAAAAGCTTACTAGTTTGGATGCGTAGTAGTAAATGCATAGAAACAGAGGATAAAAGCTCTATAAGTCAGATCAAATGCGCTAGTTTGGTATTTGCTTGGTTTGGCAATACTCAATGATCACACATGTACAATCATGAGTCACTCACACAAGACACATAAGTGATTTTGAATGTTGAATTTGAAGAATATGATGATGATTAGACAAGCATATGTGGAAGACACATCAACATGCCCTAATGTCTAGTTTGATGTAGGGTATGGCCAATTAGGTCTTGGGCAATGTTTTCATGAGGTTGACTAGGGATTTAAAGTGAAATCTTGTCATACAGCCAGGAGAAGGGGGTAACCCACCCTTCACCTTCACATCCCAAAGGTAGAAAGTTCTTTGGGGCTTAGCCAAGAGTGACAAGAGTCTGATTTTAATAAGGGTGTCTTTCGATTCAGCCTCGGATGAGGTCGTCCCTAGGGGTGATGAAATCCCCTAGCAGGCCTCCTAGGAAAGGGTAAACAAAAGTGAATCAAGTGAAGTGTTTTTGATCTCCAAGATCACCTTGCGGTGCGAAGAGAGAGCATACACACGTAGACTTGATTCACACTTGCAATCATTAATTGCCGTTAGAAATTGAAATGTGTGAAAGGCACATGAAGCAATGGTTCTTTTTACCCCAATTTCAAGATGTGAGTGAAGACACTAGTTGATTTTAAGCTCAATTTTAATAATGTGTGATCAAGCAATGTTTGTTTTATGAGCCCAAATCGAAGTGTGTATGCAAACAATGATTCATTTTATATCCCAAATTGAAGTGTGTTTGCGAACAAGATTATGAAGAAATGAGAGATAAAATGAGTGCACCTAATTATTCACTGTCCAAATTGATGTAGATGCTGATCCTGATGTTGTTCCAGCCCTATTGATGTCCCTACAAGTCACTAAAATTGAAAAGAACCCGTAGACTAGCATAGGAGATTGTTATGTGAAAATTGATAATGGGATAAAATTTGATGAAGATGAACTGATACAGAAAAAATGACTGCAAAAATAGATTCTAGACAAAATTATATGTGATTTAAAAAAAAATTCGCTGAAAATTGATCAAAATTGCTCAAGTTATGATGGTTTGAAGTTTTAACAAAGCTTTGAATTTGATTGCGAAAAAAGGTTGGTAGAAGGTATCGTCACCTAAAAATGTCTTCACCACTACAAAGTTTGCTGAGTTCTCTTTCTGATGAGTGTTTGTTTGTAAATTTTTGACTCCGTATGCAAAAGTTGTGTGAGTTTGAAAAAAACAGCCTATTCAGCTAAGTGGCAATCAAGAGAAAAAAAAATAACTCCCCTTTTTTCTTTTTTCTTTTTTTTTTTTTAATTTTTTAATTTTTTAATTTTTCATTTGTGAAAAGTTGGTTTGAAATCTTTTTTTTTTATTTTAATTTTGTGTTTTTAATTTATGTGTGTGTGTGTGTGGGGTGGCTGGAGGAGGTGGGGTTGTGAAATGGCGGCGGGTGGCGGGCAGAGGTGCAGGTGGGCAGCGACGGCGAGAGGTCGGGGTCGGTAGGGAGTGGCAATGGGTTGCAGGCCAGAGTAGTGGGTGGCAGAGGTGGAGAGGGAGCTGGGAGTCGGGAGGCCCGAGGGTAGCGTGCAGAGGGGGCAGCCAAGCTGGGTGGTAGGCGGCAGAGGTAAGGGAGTCGGGCGGCCGAGGGGAGGAAGAGCGGCTGCTGTGGAGGAGGTAGAGGGATGGGATCAGCAGGGGAAGGCGGGATCATGTGGGAGAAGTGCAGAGGGCGGGGGGGATGGTGGGTGGTGTGGGGGGTCAGGTTTGTAGCGAGCGGGGGGTATGGGAAAATTTTCCCACGCTTCCCTAGAAATCCCCTCGCACACGTAGGCGTGCTTGGCAGCGTACGCTTAAGGTGAAAATAATACAGTTGTCAGCAGGGTACCAAGTACATGTGCGCACACCCTACACAAGAAAATGTGTGGTTTCTTGACTTAGGTTAATCTCATGAATTACATTTGAACAACAGTTGTTTTAGGTGATAGATCATTTTTCAACAAAGCACGATCTGTTTTCTTCTTTCCATTTTCTGGAATTTCATATTAGTTTCTCCTCCTTCAGACTTAGCATTTTCAACCAAGCCCGTTCATTTGCCCTCTCTTCCTTTTCTTGGAATTTAATTTTGATTGTATTTCTATCACATTCATTTTACCGTTTCTCTGAAATTTAATTTTGATTGTATTTCTATCTCTTTCTCCTTCCCGTTGTGCAAGATCTTCTTATGTTATCCTATTTTTTTTCTTCACGTTCTTTATCGAACAACAATAAAACTACATCCTTTACATTATTCCTAATTTCTTGGTAAACCAAATCACTTACACAGGGTTGGTTAACTTCACTTGACTCAGTCCCCCTAGGGTTCCGCTCTAGGTTTTAGTTCAATGTTTGAATTAATTTTAATAATCAACTTGTTCCTAAACAACTTTAACGGTAGGTTAAACTTACTTAGTTCTCTTAGCCCTGTTCGGAAATGCTGCGCATTTTCTCCTCTTAGTTTTCAAAGGTTAGCTGTTCTTTCTCTTTCTCTCTCTTTTTTTTTCTTTTTTTTTTCAATTGGACGTTTATTTTCTAAATCTACAGTTGAGTTTTTTAAAAAAAGGCCACTCATGGAATGCCTGTGATGGCTTGTTTGCATTTATTTTCAGTGTCCTTTGTAAATGAAAAGATCATATTTTCCTCTTCATTTTCCTGTCATTTAATTTGGGATAATTCATAAAACTTCCAAGAAACTCTTCCTTAAATTAAAATATATTTACCTATGCTCTTTTTGAATTATAATTGTATAAACAATGTATTTCTGAATTGCAACTCTGAGTTTAAACATCTATTCAATTCGTATTATACATTATGCATAAATAAATCCCACTTTCATTGATTAAAATTTCTATTTCAAGCCAAATGTTTTAAGCTACACATAGTAAGCATTTAATTACTTGCGGTAATTTAAAAAAAAACAATACTGTAATCCCAAATTTCATTTCTTTCATGGTAGCAAAATTACGACTTGGCTTATAACAAAATTTAAAATTAATATTTCCACTAAGCTTACACAGAAATAATACTTTTACAAACTTAATTAAAATATCAACTAACTCTCAACTTTGCAAGTAGCAGAAGAAGGAACTAGACAATTTTAATATTCTTTTAAAAACAAATTTTCTTTTCCTCTTCTCATTTCTAAATGGTAAAACTTAATGAACAAGAAAATTACAACTATCAACCCAATAACAGAGGATTTCCTCACAACTCCAAAAATAACAATTTATACAACAATAGGGAGACAATTTTCTCCTTTTGGAAAATCGACAAGGAAGGAGCTATTAAAAGATCAAGCTCTCTTTAAGACTTAAGGAAAATAAAATATTTTCTAAGATCCAATAATCTTCTCCAAGCTTCACAATAAGCTCCCAGAAAACCTACATATCACACAAGGGAAGAAACACCACACAAGCTTCTCTCCTCCCTACTGTAGACCCGCAAGAGGGTCACGCCCGAGCTAGGGAGATCATCCACACACCTAGGGTATTCCAAAATTCTACTTCACAACAAGGTAGAAACAACACACCAAAATACACATACACACATGGATATTACACAACACAAAAACTCAACCACAGTGAGTTTAACAAGGGGTAGGAGAGTGGACACACTCAACTCTAGAGTGTCACCCTTCAATTAAATTTCAACACAATTTCCTTCTCATGGCCTCAAGCCAACTTGGCAACAAATATTCCAAGGAGTTCATATTTTGACTCTCAAGCCAAATAACACGATTTTTCAAAGTCACACAAATGCCCTCAAGGCTTTCAACATCCCAAAAGAAATAAGGCATGCACTCGAGGAGGATCACTCCTCCCCTACCCCACACTTGATGAGCATTTCTCCCAAGTGGAAGAAGCTCTGTCAACACTCAAATAAATTTCCCTACAATTACAAAATTTACAACACAACAAATCAAATTTCATCTCACAAATCCATCATGCAAGAAACAGAACATACAAAGAAAAGGCCTTGCATACCAACCTTAACAAGCCCTTTAATTGAAGTAGTTGATGAAGAGATCCACTCCAGTTTCCTCTCCAATTTCCTTTCTCCAAAAAAAACTCACCGACTCTCTCTACACTAAGATTTCTCCCTTTAAAACTCTTTTTTTTCTTTTTTTTAAATTCCACCAATTCCCTTATCCTCAAGTCGGATTAAAAAAATAACTCCACTCATTTTTCCACTATCCCAAGTGGGATTAAAAAAATAACCCCACTCATGAAGGACCACACCACTTCATGGGGACTATCACCAAAAGTGAGGGAACAAGAAGACAAGCCCCTCCATTATTGGTGGACCATGGAGTCATTTCAAGCCTTGGGAATTGAAAAAGGGATAGGCTTGAGTGTTGGTACCACTCATCTTATCCCTCCCGTACCTCCAAATTCGTCACTTAACTTCACTGTGAAGTTAAAATGACCATATGGAGGTTACCCAAGGGTTACCCAAGTCAAAAGTGACCCTAGACCCATGGGGTATAACCCAGGGTCAATTTAAATTTAGTTAGGACACCCAAGGTCAAGTTAAGACACAAGAAAAGGGTCTCAAATTTTGAAATTTTAAAATAAGATAAAATTCAAAAACAATTCTTACAACACATATCATAATTCAAATTTACAAGAGGGTAGACCTAACCCATTCAACCTCATGCAAGACAACATTACAACATTAAATCAAACACAGAGTTGAACTCAGTTCCCTGTGGAACCAGATCGGCTTCACAAGGGATTACAACATAAGGTATAGAATGATCTCCAGTATCTGTGGTTTTGTTAGAAATACCTGCACACTCAATCTCAAAGTTAATTCCACATATACATATCATAGCCGAAACAAATTTAACATATTAATGAGGATGTATAGACAATCACTACCTATACCCATCTGGCAACCATATTATATAATAATCAAATATTTTATCATTTTAATCTAGAGCTAGGTGAATAATAAGATACACACCAGTCGGACAAGGGCGGGCCTTACATACTACCCCCTAGGAAATGACTTACTCCTGGAAGTCATCAAGAGGAGGTTGGAAGCATTTTCCTGAACTTCTTTGCACCAGACAAGGTAAGTACAGAAGATAACATATGCAATAAAGAACTCTTCTCAAGAAAATAAAGCATGGTAACTAAATGTTATAAAGGCTTAATTCCTTTCACAAAATACACTCTATGGGTTGAAATTCTGCACATCTAATCTCAGGATCATCAATCTTCTATACACATGTATAGAGAATCTTCACACATCACATTACAGGTTTATAGAGAAAATACCAATTCATATGCAATTACATCAAATACAGATCTTACACAAACAAACATTTTCATTCATCCACATTACAGGAATTAACTTCACAAGGCTCAGATAAAGATTTAGGGGAATGCCATAGTCTCCTCATAGAACCAAGTAACCAATAACTAGTGCCAAGTAACCAAAAATCCAAGAACCAAGTGGAATGATGGTCTCAGGGCCACGCGCCTGGGGGCCTCGCCATACATTCCCACAATGGCCTACCTCTTGTTTGTATAAGGGGTTTAGCCTCCGAGAGATAACCAACATAAGAATAGGATCAATAGGAAGGTAAGTGGATAATGACTAGCCCATACTAGTCCACACCTACCCCCATCCTCATAAGTTTCCCACGTCTGCTTCCTTATATACACTCCACCAGAGGTCGCTCCATCGACATGGCGAGAAGAACAACACAACACAAGACCAACACTAGAAAATAAAAAGAACCTAGCTTAGCCAATACAGGTTTCAAGAAAAATCAAAGGAGAAGTTTCCATCACCAAAATAAAATAAATAAATAAATAAATAAGTAAATGCGTGCAATTTCAACATTAAAACAACATAAGCATAAGAGTCATGCGAAAAAGGAAGAATCAAAGATTGTGGCTAAGCTACTTTTAGACAAGATAAAAATAACATGGCTGGTCCACACAACCAAGATACAAAAAGGTCACCAAACAACTGAAAGAAATAAACGCAATCCAAGAAAGTGCACATTACATCACTAGGTGACTAACATCAAGTCACCAATAAGGAAGGAGGGAAACATGGCCACTACATGTGTTATGAAAACACAACCAATGCATTAACATCATGTAGGTAAGTATTATCAATGCGCCTTCACATACTCTTACGTGGAATCGTGCCCTTCTCAAAGGTAACACGTCTTTAGTATAGTACATCGTGCCCTTCTAAAAGGTACACGTCATCATTATAATGTAAATGTCTCTAGGATGCTACACATCCAATCAATAAAATACCAAGGGTAAGAATACACCTGCACAAGTAGCATGGCCTCAAGCAAATCACATGCCCATACCAAAACATAACCAAGATCCCATATGAGATGTCAATAGTACCATCAAGGAAACAGGACATGATAGGATAGCACTATGGGCCTCTCAAAGGTCCATTCACTAAGGAGAAGTAGGGGGTACTCTGGCATATGAAGGTATGGCTGGTTGGGTAATCCCAAACCAGTGCCACAACATGTCGCCATAGCTTCCTAAGTTCTTCCTCTCCACTACTTAACTCCACACATGGAAGGTCTCCAACTCCAAGATTGGACCTTACAGGGTGTACATACAAAAAGCCCCACAAGCATGACTCCATCACACTCGTAGTTATTCACTCAACCCATGGATGGATACCCAGTATCGCAATCTCATGAGTACACTAAGCATGTATGGGATAATCACAACACATAGTAAGCATGCTCATAACATGTATTCTCACTCACAAGGTAGCACATACACAATTTTCCTTTACCGTTCATTACTTAGTGAAGAAGTACAAATTTCATTCATTAAATCACATAATAGTTACCATGAAGATTCCTAAGAAGTCTACCAACATCAAATAGATTCACCATTTCAAGGTATAAATGGAATCTAACCACATTTTCACATTGAGGAACAATGCAATACACCTCCAAAAGTATACTGACATTCTAGCATTTGTAGACGAGGTCATAGTTAAATCAAAATAATAGTAATTTGTCTCGCAAGATGGTGTCTCACATCACATTACACATCATGGGGCTATTGATAACCATAACATATTCCAAATACACTAAAATCAATACACATGCTTATCTAACAACAAGGTTCATGAGGTAGAGGCATATCACAAGAGGAATCTAATAAAAGACTCTTAAGTCCCTACTTTAGTATCTTTCCAAAAGATGTCATACATTTTCTCCTCACAAGGTATGCATATCAAGGTATCCAATTCACACAAACAAGGTTATAAAACACAATTTCAACTATAGAAGTACTTTACAAAAAAAATAGCCACAAGCACACCATTTACCCATGTATCATCTCGAGAACATAATTTATTTCATAACAATCCTAAGCATCAGTCTTAATTTGCCTTCTTTCTTTCTTAATATTTTTACTAGGTAATCTACTGTAATCACACACGTCATAACTTGCACTTATAAATTTTAGAGCAAGATACACTTCATGCAATCTTTTCTAGTTACCAATCCAAAGGAGACAATGCCAATTTTCAAGGATGACCAGGGTTAGGAATTCATGAAAGTGTGTCATTCAACACCATGATAAACAGACACCAAGTTCACACGGCAAGAATAAATCAAACAGGCATTAAGACGATGCTACACTCCACAAAATACTGAAGGGCGAGGAAGGGTCCAACACAACCCCCACAATACAGACCAACCGACTCGAGAGGGCAATCGATGAGAAGGAACACATCCACCCCAAAGCACAAGCGGAAGACTTCAAAAATCATGTGACAAGGCCACCATGATGACAACACAAGAGGATGGATATTCCTCCAACGTAAAGGCTAGTCGACAAACCACAACCTCGCTCTCACATAACTACACGGAGTAGGACAAGGGTCAAACCACCCTCAATCCACTCCATGTCGGCCCAAACAAAACGCAAACCCCAGAGCTCCCAATGTTGAAACATGGGCTCTGATACCAAATGTCATGCCCACATTTCCCATGCGGTCACAACACGCATCACACGTGTCATGTCCACATGCGCCATGTGGTCATGACACGAAATACCAAAAAAATTTCCACGCTTCCCTAGAAATCGCCTTGCACACGTAAGCATGCTCGGCAACGTACGCTTAAGGTGAAAACAACATAGTTGTCGGTGGGGTACCAACCCTGTGTAAGTGATCTGGTTTACCAATAAATTAGGAATAATGTAAAGGATGTAGTGTTATTGCTGTTCTATAAAGAACGTGAAGAAAAAAAATAAGATAACATAAGAAGATCTTGCACAACGGGAAGGAGAAAGAGATAGAAATACAATCAAAATTAAATTTCAGAGAAACGGTAAAATGAACGTGATAGAAATACAATCAAAATTAAATTCCAAGAAAAGGAAGAGAGGGCAAATGAACGGGCTTGGTTGAAAATGCTAACTCTGAAGGAGGAGAAACTAATATGAAATTCCAGAAAATGGAAAGAAGAAAACAGATGATAGTGCTTTGTTGAAAAATGATCTATCACCTAAAACAACTGATGTTCAAATGTAATTCATGAGATTAACCTAAGTCAGGAAACCACGTGTTCAAGATTAGCGTTTATCACACCAACGCCCGTGACGTGTTATGTTACTGAGATCTTTCTGGAATCTAGGGTTTAGAAACCTTAAAAGTTGGAACCTAGTAGAAACATTAATCGCATCATGAAGACCCCCTTGTTGACCTTCTTGCGTAGGGTGTGCACACATATACTTGGTACCCCGCCGACAACTATATTGTTTTCACCTTAAGCGTACGCCGCTGAGCACGCCTACGTGTGCGAGAGGATTTCTAGGGAAGCGTGGGAAAAATTTTAGTATTTCGTGTCATGACCACATAGTGCATGTGGACATGACACGTGTGATGCGTGTTGTGACCGCATGGGAAATGTGGGCATGACATTTGGTATCAGAGCCCATGTTTCAACATTGGGAGCTCTGGGGTTTGCATTTTGTTTGGGCTGACATGGAGTGGATTGAGGGTGGTTTGACCCTTGTCCTACTCCGTGTAGTTGTGTGAGAGCGAGGTTATGGTTTGTCGACTAGCCTTTACGTTGGAGGAATATCCATCCTCTTGTGTTGTCATCATGGTGGCCTTGTCACATGATTTTTGAAGTCTTCCACTTGTGCTTTGGGGTGGATGTGTTCCTTCTCATCGATTGTCCTCTCGAGTCGGTTGGTCTGTAATGTGGGGGTTGTGTTGGACCCTTCCTCACCCTTGAGTATTTTGTGGAGTGTAGCGTCGTCTTAATGCCTGTTTGATTTATTCTTGCTGTGTGAACTTGGTGTCTGTTTATCATGGTGTTGAATGACACACTTTCATGAATTCCTAACCCTAGACATCATTGGAAATTGGCATTGTCTCCTTTGGATTGGTAACTAGAAAAGATTGCATGAAGTGTATCTTGCTCTAAATTTTATAAGTGCAAGTTATGACGTGTGTGATTACAGTAGATTACCTAGTAAAAATATTAAGAAAGAAGGCAAATTAAGACTGATGCTTAGGATTGTTATGAAATAAATTATGTTCTCGAGATGATACATGGGTAAATGGTGTGCTTGTGGCTATTTTTTTGTAAAGTACTTCCATAGTTGAAATTGTGTTTTATAACCTTGTTTGTGTGAATTGGATACCTTGATATGCATACCTTGTGAGGAGAAAATGTATGACATCTTTTAGAAAGATACTAAAGTAGGGACTTAAGAGTCTTTTATTAGATTCCTCTTGTGATATGCCTCTACCTCATGAACCTTGTTATTAGATAAGTATGTGTATTGATTTTAGTGTATTTGGAGTATGTTATGGTTATCAATAGCCCCATGATGTGTAATGTGATGTGAGAACCATCTTGCGAGACAAATTACTATTATTTTGATTTAACTATGACCTTGTCTGCAAATGCTAGAATGTCGGTATACTTTTGGAGGTGTATTGTATTGTCCCTCAACGTGAAGATGTGGTTAGATTCCATTTATGCCTTGAAATGGTGAATCTATTTGATGTTGGTAGACTTCTTAGGAATCTTCATGGTAACTATTATGTGATTTAATGAATGAAAGTTGTACTTCTTCACTAAGTAATGAACGGTAAAGGAAAATTGTGTATGTGCTACCTTGTGAGTGAGAATACATGTTATGAGCATGCTTACTATGTGTTGTGATTATCCCGTACATGCTTAGTGTACTCATGAGATTGCGATACTGGGTATCCATCCATGGGTTGAGTGAATAACTACGAGTGTGATGGAGTCATGCTTGTGGGGCTGTTTGTATGTACACCCTGTAAGGTCCAATCTTGGAGTTGGAGACCTTCCATGTGTGGAGTTAAGTAGTGGAGAGGAAGAACTTAGGAAGCTATGGGGACATGTTGTGGCATTGGTTTGGGATTACCCAACCAGCCATACCTTCCTATGCCAGAGTACCCCCTACTTCTCCTTAGTGAATGGACCTTTGAGAGGCCCATAGTGCTATCCTATCATGTCTTGTTTCCTTGATGGTACTATTGACATCTGACATGGGATCTTGGTTATGTTATGGTATGGGCATGTGATTTGCTCGAGGCCATGCTACTTGTGCAGGTGTATTCTTACCCTTGGTATTTTATCGAGTGGATGTGTAGCATCCTAGAGACATTTACATTATAATGATGGCATGTACCTTTAAGAAGGGCACGATGTACTATACTAAAGACGTGTTACCTTTGAGAAGGGTACAATTCCACGTAAGAGTACATGAAGGCACATTGATAATACTTACCTACATGATGTTAATGCATTGGTTGTGTTTGCATAACACATGTAGTGGTCGTGTTTCCCTCCTTCCTTATTGGTGACTTGATGTTAGTCACCTAGTGATGTAATGTGCACTTTCTTGGATTGCGATTATTTCTTTTAGTTGTTTGGTGACCTTTTTGTATCTTGGTTGTGTGGACCAGCCATGTTATTTTTATCTTGTCTAAAAGTAGCTTAGCCACAATCTTTGATTCTTCCTTTTTCACGTGACTCTTATGCTTACGTTGTTTTAATATTGAAATTGCGCGCATTTACTTAATTATTTATTTATTTTATTTTGGTGATGGAAACTTCTCCTTTGATTTTTCTTGAAACCTGTGTTGGCTAAGCTAGGTTCTTTTTGTTTTCTAGTGCTGGTCTTGTGTTGTGTTGTTCTTCTCTCCATGTCGATGGAGCGACCTCTGGTGGAGTGTATATAAGGAAGCAGACGTGGGAAACTTATACCACCTCAAGAGGGAAATCATATACCACCCCGTCTACTAGTCCTCCTTCTCTATCTCCTAAGACCCATATCTCAAAGCATACCGGTTCTACACCAACACTGCCATCTAGTTCCTCAAATTTTAAACGGCACACCAAAAAAGAATCAGATGAGTGGTGGGAAAAATGTCTTCCACATTTATACAACGTAAGAAAAGCTAGGGAGAAAGAAAAATCCACTCATCCATCCCTTCATTCATCTACCCATACACCTATGATGGATGTGATCCAAGGGCTACTAGCAGAGTCAACCATGTCCCCAAACTCCGGTCCTTGACCTTACCAAAGATTCGTCCACTGCCTTGTCAATTCCTACAACCCCTTCATGTCATCTGCAACCCCTTGAGCTTATCAAAGAACCTCCTACCATGAACCAAAGTCGAGGTCCATCAAACATCCATATTGTCCACCAAGAAGCTATCCAAGATTTATCCGCTTCAATTCAAACAACCCAAGAGTTATGTCAAGAGCACACTTTAGAGCATGTAAAATTATTAACCCCTTGTCTAAATGAAGATCAAAACATTCCTAGCTGACCCCTGCATAACCTTTATCTCTTCAATGATCCTATACCTATACATGAGCAAGAGATCCAATTTCCCACCCGGCACAGCCTATATCTTTTCCCTGATCAAGATACTACTGTTGATGAAGAAGCTATCCATGAGCAACTTGATCCTATGCATGAGCTAGAGATCCAATGGCTTTTCTATGATCAAGATGATATCCATAATCATGAACCTCTCCATGAGCCACTTGATCCTATCCATATCCTCACAACTCTACATGAGAAGGAAATCCAATTCCAACCCATCCATAACCTTTATCTGTTATATGATCAAGATTTGCCCTATGAAGAGGATGTCCTTGAACAACTTGATACCATACCCATCCATGAGCGAGAAACCTCCATTACTCCTATCCATATTCCATCTAGTCACATATGTGATCCAACAAAATCCACCTCATCAATCCACCTCATCTTTCCACCTCACCATGTTGCACATATAATTAAATATTCTTAATATTTAATTAGCTAATATCCTCCATTATCCAAAAATGAATCTTTAATTCATTTTTGTCCTCCACTCCCCAAAAAATGAATTTCTAATTCATTTTTGTCCTCCACTAATTGAATTGAAAATTCAATTGTCCCCCACTATTGAATTGGATGAATTAAAAATTTATTTTTGGGAAGAGTGGGTTATGACAAGTTCAATTTTTAATTCAACTTAGTGGAGGACAAATTGAATTTTCAATTCAATAGTGGGGGACAATTGAATTTTCAATTCAATAGTGGAGGACAATTGAATTTTCAATTCAATTTGTGGAGGACAAAAATGAATTAGAAATTCATTTTTTGGGGAGTGGAGGACAAAAATGAATTAAAGATTCATTTTTGGATAATGGAGGATATTAGCTAATTAAATATTAAGAATATTTAATTATATGTGCAACATGGTGAGGTGGAAAGATGAGGTGGATTGATGAGGTGGATTTAGGACTTGAGACATTAGAAGAATTTAGGGAATTTAATTAAATAAAATAATTTTATTTAATTATGGGATAATGAACCAATCAAATAAACTTATAATATTTATTTAATTGACAAAAGAAAATAAGAATTAAGAGAAATATCAGAATACGACAACATCTGTGAGAACACTTAACATTGTTCATGCGACAACATCCATCTAGTGGGACTGTCACCTTTCATGGAACTAGATACTTGAGTCTTTCCATATCCACCTTCTCCTATCTAAATATTCAAAAAAAAAAAGAGTAAAGAAAAACCCCTATGTCCAATGGTGAAAACCAGGCAAATAGGTGCCTTGGATAAGTACCATGATGAAAACCTGGAAAATAGGCATCATGTGTAATTTGATCTTCTATGTCACCTACACTTGGGGGCACCTTGTCTAATCGGCATATCATTCTTCTCCTACCAGTTTCCTTTCATACCATTTCCTATCCTATCCTCTATCCATTGCATACCTATCATGTCTCATCCATCCATCCAAACTTCATTTCCTCTATTCTTTGGTCTTGATAAAGATTGGGGGGACAATGTTGACAAATGTTTTTAATGGCTCTTGACATACCTTATCCCTCCATACCATGCAAATCATTCATTATCCTCCTATCCTCTTATCATCATTAGCATTGTCATGAAAAATCCTACGTACTCTACATACAATGGGGCATGTTATACTTATGTGACATAGTCCTTGGAGATCACATCCTTGATTCCTTCTACCTGACCATCTATATCTACTACCACCCATACATCTACCTATCCGTGGTGCTTCCTTGTCATTAGTATTATCTGTCCCATATCTATTCCATATCTGATCCATATCTGTTGCATATCTGATCCATATCATGTCCTATCTGATCCATGGTTGTTCCATATTTGATCCATATCAGTTCTATACTGTGTCTCATCCGATCCATATCTTAGGTCCATTAGGGTTCTTCCCGAACTACGTTGCCTCTACGTTGTCACGTAGGCAAGGCCATTATCAATGCGCCCCCGAGGCTTCACTTCCCTGTCCATCTCATATCTTGTCATCTATCCTCTAGTCCATCCATGGTCCAAGTCCACGAACTACGCTGCCTCTGCGTTGTCACGTAGGCAAGGCCATTTTATCAATTATAATTTATCTTTTCAAATATACTTTCCAATGCATTATAAAGTTAAAGATTATGTTTTAGAGTAGATACAAAGATAATTATTTAATCTTTTACTTCAATATTCAATATAGTTTACATGTAAATCCTTTTTTATTAAATTCAATTGCATAACTTAAATCAAATCTTATTTCTTTTCCAAAAGAAAAAATTACCTCTTACATAATTTATTAAATGTAACATTTCCACTAAATAGTGTAATAAATAAATTATAACAACTTGGTTTACAACAATGATTAATTTACAAACTTTCAGATAGGGAAGAAGGAATAGACAAATCTAATAAATCAAGTTATTTTCTTTCTTTCTATACTCACAAATGGTTAAATGATTACAACTGTAAAATCACATCTAACAACACATTAAGGAAGGAATTACTCTCTTCTCCCAAATAACAATTTTTTTTACAAACTCAGAGGGAGAAAATCTCTCCTCTAGAAAATTCAACCAGGATGAAACTTTAAGAAACCAAGCTCTCTTACAAGTAAAGGAAATGAAACATTTTCTCTAAACAAGGAAAACTCCTCCAATCTTTACAATATGCTCCAAGAGAAACCTGCATAACAAACTAGGAAAGAATACACCACTCAACTAGCTCTCCTCCCTACCGTAGACCTGTAAGAAGGTCACCCCCGAGCTAGGGAGATCATTCACACACCTAGGGGAAAAGTCCAATACCACTTCACAACAATGAATAACAGCACTCCAATATACACATACACCCATGGTAATACTCACAACATGAAAACTCAACTAAGGTGAGTTTAAAGAGGGATAGGAGAGTGGACACACTCAACTCTAGAGTGCCACCCTTCACAACATTTTAACACAACTTTTCTCATGGCCTCAAGCCAACAAAATAAACTTTTCTCATGGCCTCAAGCCAACAAAATAATCAAATTTCCAGGGATATCATGTCTAGGCTCTCAAGCCTTATAACCAATTCTCTCAAAATCACAAAATTGCCCTCAAGGCTTCCATTTTTCCAAAACAAGAATGTACTCAAGGAGGATCACTCCTCCCCTACCCCATACTTGATGAGCATTTCTCCCAAGTGGAAGAAGCTCTTTCAACACCTAATAAATTCCCCACAATAATAGAATACATCATAAACAACATATACATAACAAACATTCATCAAGCGTCTAACAGAAAATACAATGATAAGGACCTTACATACTAACCTTTACAAGCCGTATTATGGAAGTAGTTGTTGAAGAGCTCCACATTTAGTCTCCTCTCCCAATCTTCCTTCTCCAAAAATAATCTCACTCACTCCCGGAAGTCATCAAGAGGAGGTTGGAAGCATTTTCCTGAACTTCTTTGCACCAGACAAGGTAAGTACATAAGATAACATATGCAATAAAGAACTCTTCTCAAGAAAATAAAGCATGGTAACTAAATGTTATAAAGGCTTAATTCCTTTCACAAAATACACTCTATGGTTGAAATTCAGCACATCTAATCTCAGGATCATCAATCTTCTATACACATGTATAGAGAATCTTCACACATCACATTACAAGTTTATAGAGAAAATACCAATTCATATGCAATTACATCAAATACAAATCTTACACAAACAAACATTTTCATTCATCGACATTACAGGAATTAACTTCACAAGGCTTAGATAAAGGTTGAGGGGAATGTCATAGTCTCCTCATAGAACCAAGTAACCAATAACTAGTGCCAAGTAACCAAAGATCCAAGAACTAGGTGGAATGATGGTCTCAGGGCCACGTGCCTGGGGGCCTCGCCATACATTCCAACAATGGCCTACCTCTTGTTTGATTCTTCCTTTTTCGCGTGACTCTTATGCTTACGTTGTTTTAATGTTAAAATTACGTGCATTTACTTAATTATTTATTTATTTTATTTTGGTGATGGAAACTTCTCCTTTGATTTTTCTTGAAACCTGTGTTGGCTAAGCTAGGTTCTTTTTATTTTCTAGTGTTGGTCTTGTGTTGTGTTTTTCTTCTTGCCATGTCGATGGAGCGACCTCTGGTGGAGTGTATATAAGGAAGCAGACATGGGAAATGTATACCACCTCAAGAGGGAAATCATATACCACCCCATCTACTAGTCCTCCTTCGCTATCTTCTAAGACCCATATCTCAAAGCATACCGATTCTACACCAACACCGCCATCTAGTTCCTCAAATTTTAAATGGCACACCAAAAAAGAATCAGATGAGTGGTGGGAAAAATGTCTTCCACATTTATACAACGCAAGAAAAGCTAGGGAGAAAGCAAAATCCACTCATCCATCCCCTCATTCATCTACCCATACACCTGCGATGGATGTGATCCAAGGGCTACTAGCAGAGAGTCAACCATGTCCCCAAACTCCGGTCCTTGACCTTACCAAAGATTTATCCACTGCCTTGTCAAATCCTACAACCCCTTCATGTCATCCGCAACCCCTTGAGCTTATCGAAGAACCTCCTACCATGAACCAAAGTCAAGGTCCATCAAACATCCATATTGTCCACCAAGAAGCTATCCAAGATCTATCTGCTTCAATTCAAACAACCCAAGAGTTATGTCAAGAGCACACTTTAGAGCATGTAAAATTATTAACCCCTTGTCTAAACCAAGATTAAAACATTCCCAGCCGACCCCTGCATAACCTTTATCTCTTCAATGATCCTATACCTATACATGAGCAAGAGATCCAATTTCCCACCCGACATAACCTATATCTTTTCCCTGATCAAGATACTACCATTGATGAAGAAGCTATCCATGAGCAACTTAATCCTATGCATGAGCTAGAGATCCAATAGCTTTTCTGTGATAGAGATGATATCCATAATCATGAACCTCTCCATGAGTCACTTGATCCTATCCATATCCTCACAACTATACATGAGAAGGAAATCCAATTCCAACCCATCCATAACCTTTATCTGTTCTATGATCAGGATCTGCCCTATGAAGAGGATGTCCTTGAACAACTTGATCCCATACGCATCCATGAGTGAGAAACCTCCATTACTCCTATCCATATTCCACCTAGTCACATCTGTGATCCAACAAAATCCACCTCATCAATCCACCTCATTTTTCCACCTCACCATGTTGCACATATAATTAAATATTCTTAATATTTAATTAACTAATATCCTCTATTATCCAAAAATGAATCCTTAATTTATTTTTGTCTTCCACTCCCCAAAAAATGAATTTCTAATTCATTTTTGTCCTCCACTATTGAATTGAAAATTCAATTGTCCCCCACTAATTGAATTGAAAATTCAATTGTCCCCCACTATTGATTGGATGAATTAAAATTTTATTTTGGGAAGAGTGGGTTATGACAAGTTGAATTTTTAATTCAACTTAGTGGAGGACAAATTGAATTTTCAATTCAATAGTGGAGGATAATTGAATTTTCAATTCAATTAGTGGGGGACAATTGAATTTTCAATTCAATAGTGGGGGACAATTGAATTTTCAATTCAATAGTGGGGGACAACTGAATTTTCAATTCAATTAGTGGAGGACAAAAATGAATTAGAAATTTATTTTTTAGGGAGTGGAGGACAAAAATGAATTAAAGATTCATTTTTGGATAATGGAGGATATTAGCTAATTAAATATTAAGAATATTTAATTATATGTGCAACATGGTGAGGTGGAAAGATGAGGTGGATTGATGAGGTGGATTTAGGACTTGAGATATTAGAAGAATTTAGGGAATTTAATTAAATAAAATAATTTTATTTAATTATGGGATAATGAACCAATCAAATAAACTTATAATATTTATTTAATTGACAAAAGAAAATAAGAATTAAGAGAAATATCAGAATACGACAACATATGTGAGAACACTTAACATTGTTCATGCGACAACATCCATCTAGTGGGACTGTCACCTTTCACGAAACTAGATACTTGAGTCTTTCCATATCCACCTTCTCCTATCTAAATATTCAAAAAAAAAAAGAGTAAAGAAAAACCCCTTCGTCCAATGGTGAAAACCAAACAAACAGGCGCCTTGGATAACTACCATGATGAAAACCTGGCAAACAGGCATCATGTGTAAGTTGATCTTCTATGTCACCTACACTTGGGGGCACCTTGTCTCATTGCATATCACTCTTCTCCTATTAGTTTCCTTTCATACCATTTCCTATCCTATCCTCTATCCATTGCATTTCCTATCCTATCCTCTATCCATTGCATACCTATCTTGTCTCATCCATCCATCTAAACTTCTTTTCCTCTATTCTTTGGTCTTGATAAAGATTGGGGGCACAATGTTGACAAATGTTTTTAATAGCTTTTGACATACCTTATCCCTCCATACCATGCAAATCATTCATTATCCTCCTATCCTCTTATCATCATTAGCATTGTCATGAAAAATCCTATGTACTCTACCTACAATGGGGCATGTTATACTTATGTGACATAGTCCTTGGAGATCACATCCTTGATTGCTTCTACCTGACCATCCGTATCTACTATCACCCATACATCTACCTATCTGTGGTGCTTCCTTGTCATTAGTATTATCTGTTCCATATCTGATCCATATATGTTGCATATCTGATACATATCTGTTCCATATCTAATCCATATCATGTCCTATCTGATCCATGGTTGTTCCATATTTGATCCATATCGGTTCTATACGGTGTCTCATCTGGTCCATATCTTAGGTCCATTAGGGTTCTTCCCGAACTACGTTGCCTCTACGTTGTCACGTAGGCAAGGCCATTATCAATGTGCCCCTGAGGCTTCACTTCCCTGTCCATCTCATATCTTGTCATCTATCCTCTAGTCCATCCATGGTCCAAGTCCACGAACTACGCTGCCTCTGCATTGTCACATAGGCAAGGCCATTTTGTCAATTATAATTTATCTTTTCAAATATACTTTCCAATGCATTATAAAGTTAAAGATTATGTTTTAGAGTAGATACAAAGATAATCATTTAATCTTTTACTTCAATATTCAATATAGTTTACATGTAAATCTTTTTTGATTAAATTCAATTGCATAACTTAAATCAAATCTTATTTCTTTTCCAAAAGACAAAATTACCTCTTACATAATTTATTAAATGTAACATTTCCACTAAATAGTGTAATAAATAAATTATAACAACTTCGTTTACAACAATGATTAATTTACAAACTTTCAAATAGGGAAGAAGGAATAGACAAATCTAATAAATCAAGTTTTTTTCTTTCTTTCTATACTCACAAATGGTTAAATGATTACAACTGTAAAATCACATCTAACAACACATTAAGGAAGGAATTACTCTCTCCTCCCAAATAACAATTTTTTTTTTACAAACTCAGAGAGAGAAAATCTCTCCTCTAGAAAATTCAACCAGAATAAAACTTTAAGAAACCAAGCTCTCTTACAAGTAAAGGAAATGAAACATTTTCTCTAAACAAGGAAAACTCTTCCAATCTTTACAATATGCTCCAAGAGAAACCTGCATAACAAACTAGGAAAGAATACACCACTCAACTAGCTCTCCTCCCTATCATAGACCCGCACCTAGGCGAAAAATCCAATACCACTTCACAACAATAAATAACAGCACTCCAATATTCACATACACCCATGGTAATACTCACAACACGAAAACTCAACTAAGATGAGTTTAGAGAGGGATAGGAGAGTGGACACACTCAACTCTAGAGTGCCACCCTTCACAACATTTTAACAAAACTTTTCTCATGGCCTCAAGCCAACAAAATAAACTTTTCTCAATGCCTCAAGCCAACAAAATAATCAAATTTCTAGGGATATCATGTCTGGGCTCTCAAGCCTTATAACCAATTCTCTCAAAATCACAAAATTGCCCTCAAGGCTTCCATTTTTCCAGAATAAGAATGTACTCGAGGAGGATCACTCCTCCCCTACCCCATACTTGATGAGCATTTCTCCCAAGTGGAAGAAGCTCATTCAACACCCAATAAATTCCCCACAATAATAGAATACATCATAAACAACAAATGCATAACATACATTCATCAAGCATCTAACAGAAAATACAATGATAAGGGCCTTGCATACTGACCTTTACAAGCCGTATTATGGAAGTAGTTGTTGAAGAGCTCCACACTTAGTCTCCTCTCCCAAACTTCCTTCTCCAAAAATAATCTCACTCACTCCTGGAAGTCATCAAGAGGAGGTTGGAAGGATTTTCCTGAACTTCTTTGCACTAGACAAGGTAAGTACAGAAGATAACATATGCAATAAAGAACTCTTCTCAAGAAAATAAAGCATGGTAACTAAATGTTATAAAGGCTTAATTCCTTTCACAAAATACACTCTATGATTGAAATTTAGCACATCTAATCTCAGGATCATCAATCTTCTATACACATGTATAGAGAATCTTCACACATCACATTACAGGTTTATAGAGAAAATACCAATTCATATGCAATTACATCAAATACAAATCTTACACAAACACACATTTTCATTCATCCACATTACAGGAATTAACTTCACAAGGCTTAGATAAAGGTTGAGGGGAATGTCATAGTCTCCTCATAGAACCAAGTAACCAATAACCAGTGCCAAGTAACCAAAGATCTAAGAACCAGGTGGAATGATGGTCTCAGGGCCACGTGCCTGGGGGCCTCGCCATAAATTCCCACAATGGCCTACCTCTTTTTTGTATAAGGGGTTTAGCCTCCAAGAGATAACCAACATAAGAATAGGATCACTAGGACGGTAAGTGGATAATGACTAGCCCATACTAGTCCACACCTACCCCCATCCTCATAAGTTTCCCATGTCTGCTTCCTTATATACACTCCACCAGAGGTTGCTCCATCGACATGGCGAGAAGAACAACACAACACAATACCAGCACTAGAAAACAAAAAGAACCTAGCTTAGCCAACACAGGTTTCAAGAAATAAAATAAATAAATAATTAAGTAAATGCGTGCAATTTCAACATTAAAACAACGTAAGTATAAGAGTCACGCGAAAAAGGAAGAATCACAAATTGTGGCTAAGCTACTTTTAGACAAGATAAAAATAACATGGCTGGTCCACACAACCAAGATACAAAAAGGTCACCAAACAACTGAAAGAAATAATCGCAATCCAAGAAAGTGCACATTACATCACTAGGTGACTAACATCAAGTCACCAATAAGGAAGGAGGGAAACACAGCCACTTCATGTGTTATGCAAACACAACCAATGCATTAACATCATGTAGGTAAGTATTATCAATGCGCCTTCATGTACTCTTATGTGGAGTCGTACCCTTCTCAAAGGTAACACGTCTTTAGTATAGTACATCATGCCCTTCTCAAAGGTACATGTCATCATTATAATGTAAATGTCTCTAGGATGCTACACATCCACTCAATAAAATACCAAGTTTAAGAATACACCTGCACAAGTAGCATGGCCTTGAGCAAATCACATACCCATACCAAAACATAACCAAGATCCCATGTCAGATGTCAATAGTACCATCAAGGAAATAGGACATGATAGGATAGCACTATGGGCATCTCAAAGATCCATTCACTAAGGAGAAGTAGGGGGTACTCCGGCATAGGAAGGTATGGCTGGTTGGGTAATCCCAAGTGGAAGAAACTCTATTAACTCTATGTTTGATTTAATGTTGTATGTAACAAAACCATAGATACTGGAGATTATTCCGCACCTTATGTTGTAATCCCTTGTGAAGCCAATCTGGTTCCACGAGGAACCGAGATCAACTCTATGTTTGATTTAATGTTGTAATATTGTCTTGCATGAGGTTGAATGGGTTAGGTCTACCCTCTTGTAAATTTAAATTTGATATGTGTTGTAAGAATTATTTTTGAATTTTATCTTATTTTAAAATTTTAAAATTTGAGACCCTTTTCTTGTCTCTTAACTTGACCCTGTGTGTCCTAAGTTTAAATTGACCCTAGGTTATACCCCATAGGTCTAGGGTCACTTTTGACTGGGGTAACCCTTGGGTAACCTTCGTATGGTCACCTTAACTTCACAATGAAGTTAAGTGACGAATTTAGAGGTAAGGGAGGGATAAGATGAGTGGTACCAACACTCAAGCCTATCCCTTTTTCAATTCCCAAGGCTTGAAATGACTCCATGGTCCACCAATAATGGAGGGGCTTGTCTTCTTGGTCCCTCACTTTTGGTGAGAATCCCCATGAAGTGGTGTGGTCCTTCATGAGTGGGGTTATTTTTTTTAATCCCACTTGCAATAGTGACAAAAAGGAGGGAAGACTTTGGGGAAGGAGCTCATGAGTGGGATTATTTTATTAATCCCACTTGGGATAGTGGAAAAAGGAGTGGGGTTTTTTTTTTAATCCCACTTGAGGATAAGGGAATTGGTGGAATTTAAAAAAAAAAAAAGAAAAAAAAAGAGTTTTAAAGGGAGAAATCTTAGTGTAGAGGGAGTGAGTGAGTTTTTTCTTTAGAAACGAAATTGGAGAGGAAACTAGAGTGGATCTCTTCATCAACTACTTCCATTAAAGGGCTTGTTAAGGTTGGTATGCAAGGCCTTTTCTTTGT
Organism: Cunninghamia lanceolata; assembly: GCA_027924645.1. Taxonomy (NCBI): domain Eukaryota; kingdom Viridiplantae; phylum Streptophyta; class Pinopsida; order Cupressales; family Cupressaceae; genus Cunninghamia; species Cunninghamia lanceolata. The sequence goes on along the minus strand of BSBN01000902.1, from coordinate 2,918,010 downwards.
ATGTTTTGTTTCTTGCATGATGGATTTGTGAAATGAAATTTGATTTGTTGTGTTGTAAATTTTGTAATTGTGGGGAAATTTATTTGGGTGTTGACAGAGCTTTTTCCACTTGGGAGAAATGCTCATCAAGTGTGGGGTAGGGGAGGAGTGATCCTCCTCGAGTGCATGCCTTGTTTATTTTGGGATGTTGAAAGCCTTGAGGGCATTTGTGTGACTTTGAGAAATTATGTTATTTGGCTTGAGAGTCAAAATATGAACTCCTTGGAATCTCTGTTGGCAAGTTGGCTTGAGGCCATGAGAAGGAAACTGTGTTGAAATTTAATTGAATGGTGACACTCTAGAGTTGAGTGTGTCCACTCTCCTACCCCTTGTTGAACTCACTGTGGTTGAGTTTTTGTGTTGTGTAATATCCATGGGTGTATGTGTGTTTTGGTGTGTTGTTTCTACCTTGTGAAGTTGAATTTTAGAATACCCTAGGTGTGTGGATGATCTCCCTAGCTTGGGAGTGACCCTCTTGCAGGTCTACGGTAGGGAGGAGAGCAACTTGTGTACTGTTTCTTCCCTTGTGTGATATGCAAGTTTTCTGGGAGCTTATTGTGAAGCTTGGAGAAGATTATTGGATCTTAGAAAATATTTTATTTTCCTTAAGTCTTAAGGAGAGCCTGATCTTTTAATAGCTCCTTCCTTGTCGATTTTCTAAAAGGGAGAAAATTATCTCCCTATTGTTGTATAAATTGTTATTTTCAGAGTTGTGAGGAAATCCTCTGTTCTTGGGTTGATAGTTGCAATTTTCTTGTTCATTAAGTTTTACCATTTAGAAATTAGAAGAGGAAAAGAAAATTTGTTTTTAAAATTCCACCAATTCCCTTATCCTCAATGATAAAAAAAAGGAGTTTTAAAAGGAGAAATCTTAGTGTAGAGGGAGTCAGTGAGTTTTGTTTTGGAGAAAAGAAATTGGAGAGGAAACTAGAGTGGATCTCTTCATCAACTACTTCCATTAAAGGGCTTGTTAAGGTTGGTATGCAAGGCCTTTTCTTTGTATGTTCTGTTTCTTGCATGATGGATTTGTGAAATGAAATTTGATTTATTGTGTTGTAAATTTTATAATTGTGGGGAAATTTATTTAGGTGTTGACAGAGCTTCTTCCACTTCGGATAAATGCTCATCAAGTGTGGGGTAGGGGAGGAGTGATCCTCCTCGAGTGCATGCCTTGTTTCTTTTGGGATGTTGAAAGCCTTGAGGGCATTTGTGTGACTTTAAGAAATTGTGTTATTTGGCTTGAGAGTCAAAATATGAACTCCTTAGAATATTTGTTGGCAAGTTGGCTTGAGGCCATGAGAAGGAAACTGTGTTCAAATTTAGTTGAAGGGTGACACTCTAGAGTTGAGTGTGTCCACTCTCCTACCCCTTGTTAAACTCACTGTGGTTGAGTTTTTGTGTTGTGTAATATCCATAGGTGTATGTGTGTTTTGGTGTGTTGTTTCTACCTAGTTGTGAAGTGGAATTTTAGAATACCCTAGGTGTGTGGATGATCTCCCTAGCTCGGGGGTGACCCTCTTGCGGGTCTACGGTAGGGAGGAGAACAGCTTGTGTGGTGTTTCTTCCCTTGTGTGATATGCAAGTTTTCTGGGAGCTTATTGTGAAGCTTGGAGAAGATTATTGGATCTTAGAAAATATTTTATTTTCCTTAAGTCTTAAGGAGAGCCTGATCTTTTAATAGCTCCTTCCTTGTCAATTTTCCAAAAGGAGAAAATTATCTCCCTATTGTTGTATAAATTGTTATTTTTGGAGTTTTGAGGAAATCCTTTGTTCTTGGGTTGATAGTTGTAATTTTCTTGTTCATTAAGTTCTACCATTTAAAAATGAGAAGAGGAAAAGAAAATTTGTTTTTAAAAGGATATTAAAATTGTCTAGTTCCTTCTTCTCCTACTTGCAAAGTTGAGAGTTAGTTGATGTTTTAATTAAATTTGTAAAAGTATTATTTCCGTGTAAGCTTAGTGGAAATATTAATTTTAAATTTTGTTATAAGCCAAGTCGTAATTTTGCTACCATGAAAGAAATGAAATTTGGGATTACAGTATTATTTTTTTTTAAATTACCGCAAGTAATTAAATGCTTACTATATGTAGTTTAAAACATTTGACTTGAAATAGAAATTTTATTCGAGGAAAGTGGGATATATTTATGCATAATGTATAATATGAATTGAATAGATGTTTAAACTCAGAGTTGCAATTCAGAAATACATTGTTTATACAATTATAATTTAAAAAGAGCATAGGTAATTATATTTTAATTTTAAGGAAGAGTTTTCACGGAAGTTTTAACAATTATCCCAAATTAAATGACAGGAAAATGAAGAGGAAAATATGATCTTTTCATTTACAAGGACACTGAAAATAAACGCAAACAAGCCATCACAGGCATTCCATGAGTGGCCTTTTTTTTAAAAACTCAACTGTAGATTTAGAAAATAAATGTCTAATTGCGAAAAAAAAAAGAGAGAAAGAGAAAGAACAACTAACCTTGGAAAATAAAGAGGAGAAAATGCGCGGCATTTCTAAACAGGGCTAAGAGAACTAAGTAAGTTTAACCTACCATTAAACCTGTTTAGGAACAAGTTGATTATTAAAATTAATTCAAACGTTGAACTAAAACCTAGAGCGGAACCCTAGGGGGACTGAGTCAAGTGAAGTTAACCAACCCTGTGTAAGTGATCTGGTTTACCAAGAAATTAGGAATAATGTAAAGGATGTAGTGTTATTGCTGATCGTTAAAAAATGTGAAGAAAAAAATAGGATAACATAAGAAGATCTTGCACAACGGGAAGGAGAAAGAGATAGAAATACAATCAAACTTAAATTTCAGAGAAACGGTAAAATGAATGTGATAGAAATACAATCAAAATTAAATTCCAAGAAAAGGAAGAGAGGGCAAATGAACGGGCTTGGTTGAAAATGCTAACTCTGAAGGAGGAGAAACTAATATGAAACTCCAGAAAATGGAAAGAAGAAAACAAATGATCATGCTTTGTCGAAAAATGATCTATCACCTAAAACAACTGAGGTTCAAATGTAATTCGTGAGATTAACCTAATTCAGGAAACCACGCATTCAAGATTAGCGTTTATCACACCAATACCCGTGAGGCGTTATGTTACCGGGATCTTTCTAGAATCTAGGGTTTAGAAACCTTAAAAGTTGGAACATAGTAGCGACGTTAATCGCGTCATGAAGACCCCCTTGTTAGCCTTCTTGCATAGGGTGTGCACACATATACTTGGTACCCCACCGACAACTGTATTGTTTTCGCCTTAAGCATACGCCGCCGAGCACGCCTACGTGTGCGAGGGGATTTCTAGGGAAGCATGGGAAAAATTTTGGCATTTCGTGTTATGACCACATGGCGCATGTGGACATGACACGTGTGATGCGTGTTGTGACCGCATGGGAAATGTGGGCATGATATTTGGTATCAGAGCCCATGTTTCAACATTGGGAGCTCTGGGGTTTGTATTTTGTTTGGGCCGACATGGAGTGGATTGAGGGTGGTTTGACCCTTGTCCTACTCTGTGTAGTTGTGTGAGAGTGAGGTTATGGTTTGTCGACTAGCATTTACGTTGGAGGAATATCCATCCTCTTGTGTTGTCATCATGGTGGCCTTGTCACATGATTTCCGAAGTCTTTAGCTTGTGCTTTGGGGTGGATGTGTTCCTTCTCGTTGATTGTCCTCTCGAGTCGGTTGGTCTGTATTGTGGGGGTTGTGTTGGACCCTTCCTCGCCCTTGAGTATTTTGTGGAGTGTAGCGCCGTCATAATGCCTGTTTGATTTATTCTTGCCGTGTGAACTTGGTGTCTATTTATCATGGTGTTGAATGACACACTTTCATGAATTCCTAACCCTGGTCATCATTCGAAATTGGAATTGTCTCCTTTGGATTGGTAACTAGAAAAGATTGCATGAAGTGTATCTTGCTCTAAATTTTATAAGTGCAAGTTATGACTTGTGTGATTACAGTAGATTACCTAGTAAAAATATTAAGAAAGAAAGAAGGCAAATTAAGACTGATGCTTAGGATTGTTATGAAATAAATTATGTTCTCGAGATGATACATGGGTAAATGGTGTGCTTGTGGCTATTTTTTTTGTAAAGTACTTCCATAGTTGAAATTGTGTTTTATAACCTTGTTTGTGTGAATTGGATACCTTGATATGCATACCTTGTGAGGAGAAAATGTATGACATCTTTTGGAAAGATACTAAAGTAGGGACTTAAGAGTCTTTTATTAGATTCCTCTTGTGATATGCCTCTACCTCATGAACCTTGTTGTTAGATAAGTATGTGTATTAATTTTAGTGTATTTGGAATATATTATGGTTATCAATAGCCCCATGATGTGTAATGTGATGTGAGACACCATCTTGCGAGAAAAATTACTATTATTTTGATTTAACTATGACCTTGTCTGCAAATGCTAGAATGTCGGTATACTTTTGGAGGTGTATTGCATTGTCCCTCAATGTGAAGATGTGGTTAGATTCCATTTATGCCTTGAAATGGTGAATCTATTTGATGTTGGTAGACTTCTTAGGAATACTCATGGTAACTATTATGTGATTTAATGAATGAAAGTTGTACTTTTTCACTAAGTAATGAACGGTAAAGGAAAATTGTGTATGTGCTACCTTGTGAGTGTGAATACATGTTATGAGCATGCTTACTATGTGTTGTGATTATCCCGTACATGCTTAGTGTGCTCATGAGATTGCAATACTGGGTATCCATCCATGGGTTGAGTGAATAACTACGAGTGTGATGGAGTCATGCTTGTGGGGCTGTTTGTATGTACACCCTGTAAGGTCCAATCTTGGAGTTGGAGACCTTCCATGTGTGGAGTTAAGTAGTGGAGAGGAATAATTTAGGAAGCTATGGTGACATGTTGTGGCATTGGTTTGGGATTACCCAACCAGCCATACCTTCCTATGCCAGAGTACCCCCTACTTCTCCTTAGTGAATGGACCTTTGAGAGGCCCATAATGCTATCCTATCATGTCATGTTTCCTTGATGGTACTATTGACATCTAACATGGGATCTTGGTTATGTTTTGGTATGGGCATGTGATTTGCTCAAGGCCATGCTACTTGTGCAGGTGTATTCTTACTCTTGGTATTTTATTGAGTGGATGTGTAGCATCCTAGAGACATTTACATTATAATGATGACGTGTACCTTTGAGAAGAGCACGATGTACTATACTAAAGACGTGTTACCTTTGAGAAGGGCACGATTCCATGTAAGAGTACGTGAAGGCACATTGATAATACTTACCTACATGATGTTAATGCATTGGTTGTGTTTGCATAACACATGTAGTGGCCGCGTTTCCCTCCTTCCTTATTGGTGACTTGATGTTAGTCACCTAGTGATGTAATGTGCACTTTCTTGGATTGCAATTATTTCTTTCGGTTGTTTGGTGACCTTTTTGTATCTTGGTTGTGTGGACCAACCATGTTATTTTTATCTTGTCTAAAAGTAGCTTAGCCACAATCTTTGATTCTTCCTTTTTCGAGTGACTCTTATGCTTACGTTGTTTTAATGTTGAAATTGCACGCATTTACTTAATTATTTATTTATTTTATTTTGGTGATGGAAACTTCTCCTTTGATTTTTCTTGAAACCTGTGTTAGCTAAGCTAAGTTCTTTTTGTTTTCTAGTGCTGGTCTTGTGTTGTGTTGTTCTTCTCGCCATGTCGATGGAGCGACCTCTGGTGGAGTGTATATAAGGAAGCAGACGTGGGAAACTTATGAGGATGGGGGTAGGTGTGGACTAGTATGGGCTAGTCATTATCCACGTAGCTTCCTAGTGATCCTACTCTTATGTTAGTTATCTCTTGGAGGCTAAACCCCTTATACAAACAAGAGGTAGGCCATTGTGGGAATGTATGGCGAGGCCCCCAGGCGCGTGGTCCTGAGACCATCATTCCACCTAGTTCTTGGATCTTTGGTTACTTGGCACTGGTTATTGGTTACTTGGTTCTATGAGGAGACTATGACATTCCCCTCAACCTTTATCTGAGCCTTGTGAAGTTAATTCCTGTAATGTGGATGAATGAAAATGTTTGTTTTTGTAAGATCTGTATTTGATGTAGTTGCATATGAATTGGTATTTTCTCTATAAACCTGTAATGTGATGTGTGAACATTCTATATACATGTGTATAGAAGATTGATGATCCTAAGATTAGATGTGTTGAATTTCAACCCATAGAGTGTATTTTGTGAAAGGAATTAAGCCTTTATAACATTTAGTTACCATGCTTTATTTTCTTGAGAAGAGTTCTTTATTGCATATGTTATCTTCTGTACTTACCTTGTCTGGTGCAAAGAAGTTTAGGAAAATGCTTCCAACTTCCTCTTGATGACTTCCGGGAGTGAGATTATTTTTGGAGAAGGAAGATTGGGAGAGGAGACTAAGTGTGGAGCTCTTCAACAACTACTTCCATACTAGGGCTTGTTAAGGTTAGTATGCAAGGCCCTTATCATTGTATTTTATGTTATATGCTTGATGAATGTTTGTTATGCATATGTTGTTTATGATGTATTCTGTTATTATGGGGAATTTATTGGGTGTTGAAAGGGCTTCTTCCACTTGGGAGAAATGCTCATCAAGTATGGGGTAGGGGAGGAGTGATCCTCCTTGAGTACATTCTTGTTCTGGAAAAATGGAAGCCTTGAGGACAATTTTGTGATTTTGAGAGAATTGGTTATAAGGCTTGAGAGCCTAGACATGATATCCCTGGAAATTTGATTATTTTGTTGGCTTGAGGCCATGAGAAAAGTTTATTTTATTGGCTTGAGGCCATGAGAAAAGTTGTGTTAAAATGTTGTGAAGGGTGGCACTCTAGAGTTGAGTGTGTCCACTCTCCTATCCCTCTTTAAACTCACCTTAGTTGATTTTTCGTGTTGTGAGTATTGCCATGGGTGTATGTGTATATTGGAGTGCTGTTATTCATTGTTGTGAAGTGGTATTGGACTTTTCCCCTAAGTGTGTGATTGATCTCCCTAGCTCGGGGGTGACCCTCTTGCGGGTCTACGGTAGGGAGGAGAGCTAGTTGAGTGGTGTATTCTTTCCTAATTTGTTATGCAGGTTTCTCTTGGAGCATATTGTAAAGATTGGAGGAGTTTTACTTGTTTAGAGAAAATGTTTCATTTCCTTTACTTGTAAGAGAGATTGGTTCTTAAAGTTTCATCCTGGTTGAATTTTCTAGAGGAGAGATTTTCTCCCTCTGAGTTTGTAAAAAAAAATTGTTATTTGGGAGAAGAGAGTAATTCCTTCCTTAATGTGTTGTTAGATGTGATTTTACAGTTTTAATCATTTAACCATTTGTGAGTATAGAAAGAAAGAAAAAAAAATGATTTATTAGATTTGTCTATTCCTTCTTCCCTATCTGAAAGTTTGTAAACTAATCATTGTTGTAAACCAAGTTGTTATAATTTATTTATTATACTATTTAGTGGAAATGTTACATTTAATAAATTATGTAAGAGGTAATTTTGTCTTTTGGAAAAGAAATAAGATTTGATTTAAGTTATGCAATTGAATTTAATCAAAAAGGATTTACATGTAAACTATATTGAATATTGAAGTAAAAGATTAAAAATTATCTTTGTATCTACTCTTAACCATAATATTTAACTTTATAATGCATTGGAAAGTATATTTGAAAAGATAAATTATAATTGACAAATATATATATATATATATATATATATATATGTATTTATTTATTTATTTATTTATTTATTTATTTTCTATTTTTATACAAGTATAGCCATGTGGTCATGACTCGAAATACCAAAAAAATTTCCATGCTTCCCTAGAAATCCCCTCACACACGTAGGCGTGCTCGGTGGCGTACGCTTAAGGCGAAAACAATACAGTTGTCAGCGGGGTACCAAGTACATGTGTGCACACCCTACGCAAGAAGGCCAACAAGGGGGTCTTCGCGACGCGATTAATGTCACTACTAGGTTCCAATTTTTAAGGCTTCTAAACCCTAGATTTTGGAAAGATCCTGGTAACATAACGCCTCACAGGGGTTGGTGTGATAAACGCTAATCTTGAACACGTGGTTTCCTGACTTAGGTTAATCTCACGAATTACATTTGAACATCAGTCTATACCTTCCCATTTTCTCCTAATATTGTGTGTCCTCAGTGTTAGTGCAGGTCTTTGTGATGTTCTTTTTCCTTGGAGCTGTATTGCATGTTGGTGCCTTTATGCAGGGGTTACATATGTTTTGCAAGTTGTGAGATGTGCAAGAGATACAAATCAATTTTTGGGTAGTGAGAAAATCTCTTTCTCCTTAACAAGACTACTGTAATTTAGCCTCCTCACAAAGTAATGATGCAAGATTTATGATTTTTTGGGTTGTGTAAGTGATCATTATTATTACTGGTTCTGTAGTGTGTCATTTTTGTGTATTTTCTAATGATCGTTTGGTGCATCACCTTAGACAGTAGGTTTCATTTTATGCAACCATTCTTACCCTATTCTCTACAAGGACTTTAGTTTAGGTAATTTAGGTGAAGTACCAGTAGGAAGCCGGCCTTCTCCGGAGGTTCTTTCCATCATAGGCAACCCACAGACCTAGGAAAGATCCCATGTTTCTCCAGATTGCCATGCCCACATTTTCCATGCGGTCACAACACGCATCACACGTGTCATGTCCACATGTGCCATGTGGTCATGACACGAAATACCAAAAATTTTCCCATGCTTCCCTAGAAATTCCCTCGCACGCGTAGGCGTGCTCGGCGGTGTACACTTAAGGTGAAAATAATACAGTTGTCGACGGGGTACCAAGTACATGTGTGCACACCCTGCACAAGAAGGCCAACAAGGGGGTCTTCACGACACGATTAACATCGCTACTAGGTTCCAACTTTTAAGGCTTCTAAACCCTAGATTCTGGAAAGATCCCGGTAACATAACACCTCACGAGCGTTGGTGTGATAAACGCTAATCTTGAATGCGTGGTTTCCTGACTTAGGTTAATCTCACGAATTACATTTGAACATCAGTTGTTTTAGGTGATAGATCATTTTTCAACAAAGCACGATCATCTATTTTCTTCTTTCCATTTTCTAGAATTTCATATTAGTTTCTCCTCCTTCAGACTCAGCATTTTCAACCAAGCCCGTTCATTTGCCCTCTCTTCCTTTTCTTGGAATTTAATTTTGATTGTATTTTATCACGTTCATTTTATCGTTTCTCTAAAATTTAATTTTGATTGTATTTCTATCTCTTTCTCCTTCTCGTTGTGCAAGATCTTCTTATGTTATCCTATTTTTTTCTTCACATTCTTTATTAAACAACAATAACACTACATCCTTTACATTATTCCTAATTTCTTGGTAAACCAGATCACTTACACAGGGTTAGTTAACTTCACTTGACTCAGTCCCCATAGGGTTTCGCTCTAGGTTTTAGTTCAACGTTTGAATTAATTTTAATAATCAACTTGTTCCTAAACAGGTTTAACGGTAGGTTAAACTTACTTAGTTCTCTCAGCCCTGTTCGGAAATGCCGCGCACTTTCTCCTCTTTGTTTTCCAAGGTTAGTTGTTCTTTCTCTTTCTCTCTCTTTTTTTTTCTAAATTGGACGTTTATTTACTAAATCTAGAGTTGAGTTTTTTTGAAAAAGGCCACTCATGGAATGCCTGTGATGGCTTGTTTGCATTTATTTTCAGTGTCCTTTGTAAATGAAAAGATCATATTTTCCTCTTCATTTCCCTGTCATTTAATTTGGGATAATTGTTAAAACTTCTAAGAAACTCTTCCTTAAAATTAAAATATAATTACCTATGCTCTTTTTAAATTATAATTGTATAAAAAATGTATTTCTGAATTGCAACTCTGAGTTTAAACATCTATTCAATTCGTATTATACATTATGCATAAATATATCCCACTTTCCTCGAATAAAATTTCTATTTCAAGTCAAATGTTTTAAACTACATATAGTAAGCATTTAATTACTTGCGGTAATTTCAAAAAAAAAATACTGTAATCCAAAATTTCATTTCTTTCATGGTAGCAAAATTATGAATTGGCTTATAACAAAATTTAAAATTAATATTTCCACTAAGCTTACACGGAAATAATACTTTTACAAATTTAATTAAAACATCAACTAACTCTCAACTTTGCAAGTAGGAGAAGAAGGAACTAGACAATTTTAATATCCTTTTAAAAATAAATTTTCTTTTCCTCTTCTCATTTCTAAATGGTAAAACTTAATGAACAAGAAAATTACAACTATCAACCCAAGAACAGAGGATTTCCTCACAACTCCAAAAATAACAGTTTATACAACAATAGGGAGATAATTTTCTCCTTTTGGAGAATCGACAAGGAAGGAGCTATTAAAAGATCAGGCTCTCCTTAAGACTTAAGGAAAATAAATAAGATCCAATAATCTTCTCCAAGTTTCACAATAAGCTCCCAGAAAACTTGCATATCACACAAGGGAAGAAACACCACACAAGCTGCTCTCCTCCCTACTGTAGACCCGCAAGAGGGTCACCCCTAAGTTAGGGAGATCATCCACACACCTATGGTATTCCAAAATTCTACTTCACAACAAGGTAGAAACAACACACCAAAACACACATACACCCATGGATATTACACAACACAAAAACTCAACCACAGTGAGTTTAACAAGGGGTAGGAGAGTGGACACACTCAACTCTAGAGTGTCACCCTTCAATTAAATTTCAACACAGTTTCCTTCTCATGTCCTCAAGCCAACTTGCCAACAAAGATTCCAAGGAGTTCATATTTTGACTCTCAAGCCAAATAACACAATTTCTCAAAGTCACACAAATGCCCTCAAGGCTTTCAACATCCCAAAAGAAATAAGGCATGCACTTGAGGAGGATCACTCCTCCCCTACCCCACACTTGATGAGCATTTCTTCCAAGTGGAAGAAGCTCTGTCAACACCCAAATAAATTTCCCCACAATTACAAAATTTACAACATAATAAATCAAATTTCATTTCACAAATCCATCATGCAAGAAACAAAACATACAAAGAAAAGGCCTTGCATACCAACCTTAACAAGCCATTTAATGGAAGTAGTTGATGAAGAGATCCACTCCAGTTTCCTCTCCAATTTCTTTTCTCCCAAAAAAAAACTAACTGCCTCCCTCTACACTAAGATTTCTCCTTTTAAAACTCTTTTTTTAAAAAAAAAATTCCACCAATTCCCTTATCCTCAAGTGGGATTAAAAAAATAACCCCACTCCTTTTTCCACTATCCCAAGTTGAATTAAAAAAATAACCCAACTCCTTTTTCCACTATCCCAAGTGGAATTAAAAAAATAACCCCACTCATGAGCTCCTTCCCCAAAGTCTTCCCTCATTTTTGTCACTATCCCAAGTGGGATTAAAAAAATAACCCCACTCATGAAGGACCACACCACTTCATGGGCACTCTCACCAAAAGTGAGGGAACAAGAAGACAAGCCCCTCCATTATTGGTGGACCATGGAGTCATTTCAAGCCTTGGGAATTGAAAACGGGATAGGCTTGACTGTTGGTACTACTCATCTTATCCCTCCCTTACCTCTAAATTCGTCACTTAACTTCACTGTGAAGTTAAGGTGACCATACGGAGGTTACCCAAGGGTTACCCAAGTCAAAAGTGACCCTAGACCCATGGGGTATAACCCAGGGTTAATTTAAACTTAGTTAGGACACCCAGGGTCAAGTTAAGACACAAGAAAAGGGTCTCAAATTTTAAAATTTAAAAATAAAATAAAATTCAAAAATAATTCTTACAACACATATCATAATTCAAATTTACAAGAGGGTAGACCTAACCCATTCAACCTCATGCAAGACAACATTACAACATTAAATCAAACACAGAGTTGATCTCGGTTCCTCGTGGAACCAGATTGGCTTCACAAGGGATTACAACATAAGGTGCGGAATGATCTCCAGTATCTGTGGTTTTGTTAGAAATACCTGCACACTCAATCTCAAAGTTAATTCCACATATACATATCATAGCCGAAGCAAATTTAATACATGCATTTCTAAAGCATACCACAGTTTTTATACACATAATGAAATCACATGATAATTTTCTTTCTAACATCACCTAATTAGTTTCCATGTAATGTAAACATTAATTAGACATCACCCAATTAGTTTTTCATATAAAATAAACATCAAACTAACATCACTCAATTAGTTTTCCTATAATGCAAACATTAATCAGACATCAACCAATTAGTTTTTCCTATAAACATCTATCTAACATCACCCGATTTGTTTTCTCTAACATCACCCAATTAGTTTTTCTTTAACATAATAAGGTTTAATAGTTTAAAAAAAAGGCCACTCATGGAATGCCTGTGATGGCTTGTTTGCGTTTATTTTCAGTGTCCTTTGTAAATGAAAAGATCATATTTTCCTCTTCATTTTCCTGTCATTTAATTTGGGATAATTGTTAAAACTTCCGAGAAACTCTTCCTTAAAATTAAAATATATTTACCTATGCTCTTTTTAAATTATAATTGTATAAACAATGTATTTCTGAATTGCAACTCTGAGTTTAAACATCTATTCAATTCGTATTATACATTATGCATAAATAAATCCCACTTTCCTCAAATAAAATTTCTATTTCAAGTCAAATGTTTTAAACTACATATAGTAAGCATTTAATTACTTGCGGTAATTTAAAAAAAAAATACTGTAATCCCAAATTTCATTTCTTTCATGGTAGCAAAATTATGACTTGGCTTATAACAAAATTTAAAATTAATATTTCCACTAAGCTTACACAGAAATAATACTTTTACAAATTTAATTAAAATATCAACTAACTCTCAACTTTGCAAGTAGGAGAAGAAGGAACTAGACAATTTTAATATCCTTTTAAAAACAATTTTTTTTTCCTCTTCTCATTTCTAAATGGTAAAACTTAATGAACAAGAAAATTACAACTATCAACCCAAGAACAGAGGATTTCCTCACAACTGCAAAAATAACAATTTATACAACAATAGGAAGATAATTTTCTCCTTTTGGAAAATCGACAAGGAAGGAGCTATTAAAAGATCAAGCTCTCCTTAAGACTTAAGGAAAATAAAATATTTTCTAAGATCCAATAATCTTCTCCAAGCTTCACAATAAGCTCCCAGAAAACTTGCATATCACACAAGGGAAGAAACACCACACAAGCTACTCTCCGCGAGCCAACACCCACACCTCTGCCACGGCCTGAACCATCCGCCTCCACCCACCTCCTTCGACCTCCCCTGCGGCCATTGCCATTTCCATCGCTGTCGCCGTAGTCTCTACTTCCTGCAACAAATCCATCACAAAAAAAAAGGGATTAGGGTTATTCAACTTCATTATCATGAGTTTGGTTTTATAACAATACACTATAAATTTATGAGTAGAGTATCATTTAACATGATAAAATAAACAATAATATATATATATATATAAATTGTTAATAAATGAGTTGATACTCTTAAATAATATTGTATACTTATATATATATATATATATATATATATATATATATATATATATATATATATATATATATATATATATATATATATATATATATATATATATATACATGTATTCTTTTCATATATGTAAATGTATCAATATTCATATATACATAATATTTATAGATAAATTGTGAGAGGGATATTTTAAAAAAAAATACATAAAAATATATATAAATAATAATAATAATAATAATAATAATAATAGGGTAAATGTATTTTACACTAAATAATTATTTATATTAGTTCGATACGTAAAAGGAATTATGATTTCAGAGTTTAAAAAAAATTCCAAATGAAATACCAAGGAATTGAAACAAATTAAATAAATAAATAAATGAATAAATAAATAAGTAATTAAATGAGTAATTAAATAAACCAATATACTAGAGGAGAAAATACATGAAAATATCGTATTGTACTGAGAGAACTAACTAGGGACAGAATTGTTTTCAATTAAAATAAATGTTGAAAATCAAACCGAGTGTAAATCTAGTGAACATCTTTTAAACAGATTGTAAGACCTACGTAGAGAATGCGCACGTGTGGTTATTGTTCCGCTAACAACAGTTTTGTTGATGCCTTAAGTATACGCCACCGAGCACGCTTACGAGTGCAAGGGGATTTCTAGGGAAGCGTGGGAAAATTTTTGGTATTTCGTGTCATGACCACATGGCACATGTGGACATGACATGTGTGATGCGTGTTGTGATCGCATGGGAAATGTGGACATGACATCCTCCTTCAGACTTAGCATTTTCAACCAAGCCCGTTCATTTGCCCTCTCTTCCTTTTCTTGGAATTTAATTTTGATTGTATTTCTATCACATTCATTTTACCGTTTCTCTGAAATTTAATTTTGATTGTATTTCTATCTCTTTCTCCTTCCCGTTATGCAAGATCTTCTTATGTTATCCTATTTTTTTTCTTCACGTTATTTATCGAACAGCAATAACACTACATTATTTACATTAATCCTAATTTCTTAGAAAACTAGATCACTTACACAAGGTTGGTTAACTTCACTTGACTCAGTCCCCCTAGGGTTCCGTTCTAGGTTTTAGTTCAACGTTTGAATTAATTTTAATAATCAACTTGTTCCTAAACAGGTTTAACGGTAGGTTAAACTTACTTAGTTCTCTTAGCCCTGTTCGGAAATGCTGCGCATTTTCTCCTCTTTGTTTTCCAAGGTTAGCTGTTCTTTCTCTTTCTCTCTTTTTTTTTCTTTTTTTTCTCAATTGGACATTTATTTTCTAAATCTACAGTTGAGTTTTTTTTTAAAAAGGCCACTCATAGAATGCCTATGATGGCTTGTCTGTGTTTATTTTCAATGTCCTTTGTAAATGAAAAGATCATATTTTCCTCTTCATTTTTTTGTCATTTAATTTGGGATAATTGTTAAAACTTCTCAGAAACTCTTCCTTAAAATTAAAATATAATTACCTATGCTCTTTTTAAATTATAATTGTATAAACAATGTATTTCTGAATTGCAACTCTGAGTTTAAACATCTATTCAATTCGTATTATACATTATGCATAAATATATCCCACTTTCCTCGAATACAATTTCTATTTCAAGTCAAATGTTTTAAACTACATATAGCAAGCATTTAATTACTTGCAAAAATTTCAAAAAAAACAATACTATAATCCCAAATTTCATTTCTTTCATGGTAGCAAAATTACAACTTGGCTTATAACAAAATTTAAAATTAATATTTCCACTAAACTTACACAGAAATAATACTTTTACAAATTTAATTAAAAAATTAACTAACTCTCAACTTTGCAAGTAGGAGAAGAAGGAACTAGACAATTTTAATATCCTTTTAAAAACAAATTTTCTTTTCCTCTTCTTATTTTTAAATGGTAGAACTTAATGAACAAGAAAATTACAACTATCAACCCAAGAACAAAGGATTTCCTCAAAACTCCAAAAATAACAATTTATACAACAATAGAGAGATAATTTTCTCCTTTTAGAAAATCGACAAGGAAGAAGCTATTAAAAGATTAAGCTCTCCTTAAGACTTAAGGAAAATAAAATATTTTCTAAGATCCAATAATCTTCTCCAAACTTCACAATAAGCTCCCAAAAAACTTGCATATCATACAAGGGAAGAAACACCACACAAGCTGCTCTCCTCCCTACCGTAGACCTACAAGAGGGTCACCCCCGAGCTAGAGAGATCATCCACACATCTAGGGTATTCCAAAATTCTATTTCACAACAAGGTAGAAACAACACACCAAAACACACATACACCCATGGATATTACACAACACAAAAACTCAACCACAATGAGTTTAACAAGGGGTAGGAGAGTGGACACACTCAACTCTAGAGTGTCACCCTTTAATTAAATTTCAACACAGTTTCCTTCTCATGGCCTCAAGCCAACTTGCCAACAAAGATTCCAAGGAGTTCATATTTTGACTCTCAAGCCAAATAACACAATTTCTCAGTCACACAAATGCCCTCAAGGCTTTCAACATCCCAAAAGAAACAAGGCATGTACTCGAGGAGGATCACTCCTCCCCGACCCCACACTTGATGAGCATTTCTCCCAAGTGGAAGAAGCTCTGTCAACACCTAAATAAATTTCCCCACAATTACAAAATTTACAACACAACAAAACAAATTTCATTTCACAAATCCATCATGCAAGAAACAAAACATACAAAGAAAAGGCCTTGTATACCAACCTTAACAAACCCTATAATGGAAGTAGTTGATGAAGAGATCCACTCCAGTTTCCTCTCCAATTTACTTTCTCCAAAAAAACTTACTCCCTCTACACTAAGATTTCTCCCTTTAAAACTCCTTTTAAAAAAAAAAAAAATTCCACCAATTCCCTTATCCTCAAGTGGGATTAAAAAAAATAACCCCACTCATTTTTCCACTATCTCAAATGGGTTTAAAAAAATAACCCCACTCATGAGCTCCTTCCCCAAAGTCTTCCCTCATTTTTGTCACTATCAGAAGTAGGATTAAAAAAATAACCCCACTCATGAAGGACCACACCACTTCATGGGGACTCTCACAAAAAGTGAGGGAACAAGAAGACAAGCCAGTCCATTATTGGTCGATGATGGAGTCATTTCAAGCCTTGGAAATTGAAAAAGGGATAGACTTGAGTGTTGGTAAGACTCATCTTATCCCTCCCTTACCTCCAAATTCATCACTTAATTTCACTGTGAAGTTAAGGTGACCATACGAAGGTTACCCAAGGGTTACTTCAGTCAAAAGTGACCCTAGACCCATGCCCACATTTCCCATGCGGTCACAACACGCATCACACGTGTCATGTGGTCATGACAGAAAATACCAAAAAATTTTCCACGCTTCCCTAGAAATCCCCTCGCACACGTAGGTGTGTCGGCGGCGTATGTTTAAGGCAAAAACAATACAGTTGTCGATGGGGTACCAAGTACATGTGTGCACACTCTACACAAAAAGGCCAACAAGGGGGTCCTCTCAACGCGATTAACATCACTACTAGGTTCCAACTTTTAAGGCTTCTAAACCCTAGATTCCGAAAAGATCATGGTAACATAAGGCCTCACAGGTGTTGGTGTGATAAACGCTAATCTTGAACGCGTGGTTTCCTGACTTAGGTTAATCTCACGAATTACATTTGAACATCATTTGTTTTAGGTGATAGATCATTTTTCAACAAAGCACGATCATCTGTTTTGTTTTTTCCATTTTCTAAAATTTCATATTAGTTTCTCCTCCTTCAGACTTAGAATTTTCAACCAAGCCCGTTCATTTGCCCTCTCTTTCTTTTCTTGGAATTTCATTTTGATTGTATTTCTATCACGTTCATTTTACCGTTTCCCTAAAATTTAGTTTTGATTGTATTTTTATCTCTTTCTCCTTCCCGTTGTGCAAGATCTTCTTATGTTATCCTATTTTTTTTGTTCACGTTCTTTATCGAACAACAATAACACTACATCCTTTACATTATTCCTAATTTCTTGGTAAACTGGATCACTTACACAGGGTTGGTTAACTTCACTTGACTCAGTCCCCCTAGGGTTCTACTCTAGGTTTTAGTTCAACGTTCGAATTAATTTTAATAATCAACTTGTTCCTAAACAGGTTTAATAGTAGGTTAAACTTAGTTCTCTTAGCTCTATTCAGAAATGCCGCGCATTTTCTCCTCTTTATTTTCCAAGGTTAGTTGTTCTTTCTCTTTCTCTTTTTTTTTTCTCAATTAGACGTTTATTTTTTAATTTTTTTTAAAAAGGCCACTCATGGAATGCCTGTGATGCCTTGTTTGTGTTTATTTTCAGTGTCCTTTGTAAATGAAAAGATCATATTTTCCTCTTCATTTTCCTATCATTTAATTTAGGATAATTGTTAAAACTTCTGAGAAACTCTTCCTTAAAATTAAAATATAATTACCTATGCTCTTTTTAAATTATAATTGTATAAACAATGTAATTCTGAATTGCAACTCTGAGTTTAAACATCTATTCAATTCGTATTATACATTATGCATAAATATATCCCACTTTCCTTGAATAAAATTTCTATTTCAAGTCAAATGTTTTAAACTACATATAGTAAGCATTTAATTACTTGCGGTAATTTTTTTAAAAAAATACTGTAATCCAAAATTTCATTTCTTTCATGGTAGCAAAATTACGACTTGACTTATAACAAAATTTAAAATTAATATTTCCACTAAGCTTACACAGAAATAATACTTTTACAAATTTAATTAAAACATCAACTAACTCTCAACTTTGCAAGTAGCAGAAGAAGGAACTAGACAATTTTAATATCATTTTAAAAATAAATTTTCTTTTCCTCTTCTCATTTATAAATGGTAAAACTTAATGAACAAGAAAATTACAACTATCAACCCAAGAACAGAGGATTTCCTCACAACTCTAAAAATAATAATTTATACAACAATAGGGAGATAATTTTCTCCATTTGAAAAATTGACAAGGAAGGAGCTATTAAAAGATCAGGCTCTCCTTAAGACTTAAAGAAAATAAAATATTTTCTATGATCTATTAATCTTCTCCAAGCTTCACAATAACCTCCCAGAAAACTTGCATAGCACACAAGGGAAGAAACACCACACAAGCTGCTCTCCTCGCTACCGTAGATCCGTAAGAGGGTCACCCCTGAGCTATGGAGATCATCCACACCTAGGGTATTCCAAAATTCCACTTCACAACAAGGTAGAAATAACACACCAAAACACACATACACCCATGGATATTACACAACACAAAAATTCAACCACAGTGAGTTTAACAAGGGGTAGGAGAGTGGACACACTCAACTCTAAAGTGTCACCCTTCAATTAAATTTCAACACAGTTTCCTTCTCAGGGCCTCAATCCAACTTGCCAACAAAGATTCTAAAAAGTTTATATTTTGACTCTCAAGCCAAATAACACATTTCTCAAAGTCACACAAATGCCGTCAAGGCTTTCCACATCCCAAAAGAAACAAGGCATGCACTCGAGGAGGATCACTCCTCCCCTACCCCACATTTGATGAGCATTTCTCCCAAGTCGAAGAAAATCTATCAATACTCAAATAAATTTCCCCACAATTACAAAATTTACAACACAACAAATTAAATTTTATTTCACAAATCCATCATGCAAGAAACAGAACATACAAAGAAAAGGCCTTGCATACCAACCTTAACAAGCCCTTTAATGGAAGTAGTTGATGAAGAGATCCACTCCAGTTTCCTCTCCAATTTCTTTTCTCCCAAAAAAAAACTAACTGACTCCTACACTAAGATTTCTCCCTTTAAAACTCTTTTTTTTTAAATTCCACCAATTCCCTTATCCTCAAGTAGGATTAAAAAAATAACCCCACTCCTTTTTCCACTATCCCAAGTGGGAATAAAAAAATAACACCACTCATGAGCTCCTTCCCCAAAGTCTTCCCTCATTTTTATCACTATCCCAAGTGGGATTAAAAAAATAACCCCACTCATGAAGGACCACACCACTTCATGGGGGCTCTCACCAAAAGTGAGGGAACAAGAAGACAAACCTCTCCATTATTAGTGGACCATGGAGTCATTTCAAGCCTTGGGAATTGAAAAAGGGATAGGCTTGACTGTTGGTACGACTCATCTTATCCCTCCCTTACCTCTAAATTTGTCACTTAACTTCATTGTGAAGTTAAGGTGACCATACGGAGGTTACCCAAGGGTTACCCCAGTCAAAAGTGACCCTAGACCCATGGGGTATAACCTAGGGTCAATTTAAGCTTAGTTAGGACACCTAGGGTCAAGTTAAGACACAAGAAAAGGGTCTCAAATTTTAAAATTTAAAAATAAGATAAAATTCAAAAATAATTCTTACAACACATATCATAATTTAAATTTACAAGAGGGTAGACCTAACCCATTCAACCTCATGCAAGACAACATTACAACATTAAATCAAACATAGAGTTGATCTCGGTTCCTCGTGGAACCAGATCGGTTTCACAAGGGATTACAACATAAGGTGCGGAATGATCTCCAGTATCTATGGTTTTGTTAGAAATACCTGACATGAAATATCAAAATTACAACAAGAGAGAATTTTCTATTCTTAAAAATAACAAGGATATAGTCACTGATAAGTTTAAGCTCTTTGATAGAACCTTAAGAGTAAAGGAAAATAAAATATTTTTCAAGTTCAAGTAATCTTCTCCAAGCTTCACAATAAGCTCCAAGAACCTGCATATTACACAAGGAAAGAAAACACCACACAAACTGCTCTCCTCCCTACCGTAGACCTGCAAGAGGGTCACCCCCGAACTAAGGAGATCATCCACACACCTAGGGTATTCCAAAATTCCACTTCACAACAACATAGAAACAACACACCAAAACACACGTACACCCATGGATATTACACAACATAAAAACTCAACCACAATGAGTTTAACAAAGGTAGGAGAGTGGACACACTCAACTCTAGAGTGCCACCCTTCACAATATTTCAACATAAATTTCTCATGGCCTCAAGCCAAACAAATGAACCAAGATTCTAAAGAAAATTATATTTAGGCTCTCAAGCCTTATCACAAAATTTCTCAAAGTCACACAAATGCCCTCAAGACTTTCAACATCCCAAAACAAGGAGTGAACTTGAGGAGGATCACTCCTCCCCTACCCCACACTTGATGAGCATTTCTCCCAAGTGAAAGAAGCTCTGTCAACACCCCAACAAAAATTCTCATAATAACAAAAGAAATACAACAAGCAAAAATAAATTCCACACATCCATCATACAACAAATAGGAAATGCAAAGGAAATGCCTTAAAATCCAACCTTAATAAGCCCTTTAATGGAAGAAGTTGAAGTAGAGTTCCTCTCAAGTCTCCTCTCTAAATCTCCACCCCAAAACTCCCTCTTTCCTCCTCCTCCTCTCCCCAAATTTTCTCAAAAAACCAAAACAAAACAACCTCCTATTTTCTAAAATTCAATCTCCTTTTATCTCTATCCCAAGTATGATTAAAAAAATCACCCACTCCATGATCTCCTTTTCTCTCTATCCCAAGTGGGATTAAAAAATTCACTCACTCCATGATCTTCTTTTTCTCTCTATCCAAAGTGGGATTAAAAAATTCACCCACTCCATGATCTCATTTTCTCTCTATTCCAAGTGGGATTAAAAAATTCACCCACTCCATGATCTCTTTTTAAAAAAAAAATTTCTACCAATTCCCTTATCCTCAATTGGGATTAAAAAAATAACCCCACTCCTTTTTCCACTATCCCAAGTGGGATTAAAAAAATAACCCCACTCATGAGCTTCTTCCCCAAAGTCTTCCCTCCTTTTTGTCACTATCCCAAGTGGGATTAAAAAAATAACCCTACTCATGAAGGACCACACCACTTCATGGGGACTCTCACCAAAAGTGAGGGAATAAGAATACAAGCCCCTCCATTATTGGTGGACCATGGAGTCATTTCAAGCATTGGGAATTGAAAAAGAGATAGGCTTGACTGTTGGTACCACTCATTTTATCCCTCCCTTACCTCCAAATTCGTCACTTAATTTCACTATGAAGTTAAGGTGACCATACGGAGGTTACCCAAGGGTTACCCTAATCAAAAGTGACTATAGACCCATGGGGTATAACCCAGGGTAAATTTAAACTTAGTCAGGACACCCAGGGTCAAGTTAAGACACAAGAAAAGGGTCTCAAATTTTAAAATTCAAAAATAAGATAAAATTCAAAAACAATTCTTTATTGCATTTCAACAAAGCACGATCATCTATTTTCTTCTTTCCATTTTCTGGAATTTCATATTAGTTTCTCCTCCTTTAGACTTAGCATTTTCAACCAAGCCCGTTCATTTGCCCTCTCTTCTTTTTCTTGGAATTTAATTTTGATTGTATTTCTATAACGTTCATTTTACTGTTTCTCTAAAATTTAATTTTGATTGTATTTCTATCTCTTTCTCCTTCCCGTTGTGCAAGATCTTCTTATGTTAACCTATTTTTTTTTTCACATTCTTTATCAAACAACAATAACACTACATCGTTTACATTATTCATAATTTCTTGGTAAACCAGATCACTTACACAGGGTTGGTTAACTTCACTTGACTCAGTCCCCCTAAGGTTCTACTCTAGGTTTTAGTTCAACGTCTGAATTAATTTTAATAAACTTTTTCCTAAATAGGTTTAAGGGTAGGTTAAACTTATAAAGTTCTCTTAGCCCTGTTCGGAAATGCCGCGCATTTTCTCCTCTTTGTTTTCTAAGGTTAGCTGTTCTTTCTCTTTCTCTTTTTTTTTTTTCAATTAGACATTTATTTTCTAAATCTACAGTTGAGTTTTTTAAAAAAATGTCACTCATGGAATGTCTGTGATGAATTGTTTGCGTTTATTTTTAGTGTTCTTTGTAAATGAAAAGATCATATTTTCCTCTTCATTTTCCTGTCATTTAATTTGGGATAATTGTTAAAACTTCCGAGAAACTCTTCCTTAAAATTAAAATATAATTACCTATGCTCTTTTCAAATTATAATTGTATAAACAATGTATTTCTGAATTGCAACTCTGATTTTAAAAATAAGTTGAGAGTTAGTTGATGTTTTAATTAAATTTGTAAAAGTATTATTTCTGTGTAAGCTTAGTAGAAATATTAATTTTAAATTTTGTTAAAAGCAAAGTCGTAATTTTGCTACCATGAAAGAAACGAAATTTGGGATTACAGTATTGTTTTTTTTTAAATTACCGCAAATAATTAAATGCTTACTATATGTAGTTTAAAATATTTGACTTGAAATAGAAATTTTAATCGAGGAAAGTGGGATTTATTTATGCATAATGTATAATACGAATTGAATCATTGTAATTTATTTTAATTGGGATTAAAAAAATAATACCAATTCCCTTATCCTCAAGTGGGATTAAAAAAATAACCCCACTCCTTTTTCCACTATCCCAAGTGGAATTAAAAAAATAACCCCTCATTTTTTCACTATCCCAAATGGAATTAAAAAAATAACCCCACTCATGAGCTCCTTCTCCAAAGTCTTCCCTCCTTTTTGTCACTATCCCAAGTGGGATTAAAAAAATAACCCCGCTCATGAAGGACCACAACACTTCATGGGGACTCTCACCAAAAGTGAGGGAACAAGAAGACAAGCCCCTCCATTATTGGTGGACCATGGAGTCATTTCAAACGTTAGGAATTGAAAAAGGGATAGACTTGAGTGTTGGTACCACTCATCTTATCCCTCCCTTACCTGCAAATTCATCACTTAACTTCACTGTGAAGCCCCACAAGCATGACTCCATCACACTCATAGTTATTCACTCAACCCATGGATGGATACCCAGTATCGCAATCTCATGAGTACACTAAGCATGTACAGGATAATCACAACACATAGTAAGCATGCTCATAACATGTATTCACACTCACAAGGTAGCACATACATAATTTTCCTTTACCGTTCATTACTTAGTGAAGAAGTACAACTTTCATTCATTAAATCACATAATAGTTACCATGAAGATTCCTAAGAAGTCTACCAACATCAAATAGATTCACCATTTCAAGGCATAAATGGAATCTAACCACATCTTCACATTGAGTGACAATGCAATACACCTCCAAAAGTATACCGACATTCTAGCATTTGCATACAAGGTCATAGTTAAATCAAAATAATAGTAATTTGTCGCACAAGATGGTGTCTCACATCACATTACACATCATGGGGCTATTGATAACCATAACATATTCCAAATACACTAAAATCAATACACATACTTATCTAACAACAAGGTTCATGAGGAAGAGGCATATCACAAGAGGAATCTAATAAAAGACTCTTAAGTCCCTACTTTAGTATCTTTCCAAAAGATGTCATACATTTTCTCCTCACAAGGTATGCATATCAAGGTATCCAATTCACACAAACAAGGTTATAAAACACAATTTCAACTATGGAAGTACTTTACAAAAAAAATAGCCACAAGCACACCATTTACCCATGTATCATCTCAAGAACATAATTTATTTTATAACAATCCTAAGCATCAGTCTTAATTTACGTTTTGTTCAGAGCTCCCAATATCAAGTTTTTGTGTTGGGAGCTCTGGGGTTCGTGTTTTGTTTGGGCCGACATGGAGTGGATTGAGGGTGGTTTGACCCTTGTCCTACTCCATGTAGTTGTGTGAGAGTGAGGTTGTGGTTTGTCAACTAGCCTTTACGTTGGAGGAATATCCATCCTCTTGTGTTGTCATCATGGTGGCCCTGTCACATGATTTTTGAAGTCTTCCGCTTGTGCTTTGGGGTGGATGTGTTCCTTCTCGTTGATTGTCCTCTCGAGTCGATTGGTCTATATTGTGGGGGTTGTGTTGGACCCTTCCTCGCCCTTGAGTATTTTATGGAGTGTAGCACCGTCTTAATGCCTGTTTGATTTATTCTTGCCTTGTGAACTTGGTGTCTGTTTATCATGGTGTTGAATGACACACTTTCATAAATTCCTAACCATGGTCATCATTAGAAATTGGCATTATCTCCTTTGGATTGGTAACTCGAAAAGATTGTATGAAGTGTATCTTGCTCTAAATTTTATAAGTGCAAGTTATGACGTGTATGATTGCAGTAGATTACCTAGTAAAAATATTAAGAAAAAAAGGATTTTTAAAGGGAGAAATCTTAGTGTAGAGGGGAGTCAGTGAGTTTTTTTTTTTTGCGAAAGGAAATTAGAGAGGAAACTGGAGTGGATCTCTTCATCAACTACTTCCATTAAAGGGCTTGTTAAGGTTGGTATACAAGGCCTTTTCTTTGTATGTTCTGTTTCTTGCATGATGGATTTGTGAAATGAAATTTGATTTGTTGTGTTATAAATTTTGTAATTGTGGGGAATTTTATTTGGGTGTTGACAGAGCTTCTTACACTTGGGAGAAATGCTCATCAAGTGTGGGGTAGGGGAGGAGTGATCCTCCTCGAGTGCATGCCTTGTTTCTTTTGGGATGTTGAAAGTCTTGAGGGCATTTGTGTGACTTTGAGAAATTGTGTTATTTGGCTTGAGAGTCAAAATATGAACTCCTTGGAATCTTTGTTGGCAAGTTGGCTTGAGACCATGAGAAGGAAACTGTGTTGAAATTTAATTGAAGGGTGACACTCTAGAGTTGAGTGTGTCCACTCTCCTACCCCTTGTTAAACTCACTGTGGTTGAGTTTTTTGTGTTGTGTAATATCCAAAATTTCTATTTCAAGTCAAATGTTTTAAACTACATATAGTAAGCATTTAATTACTTGCGATAATTTCAAAAAAACAATACTGTAATCCCAAATTTCATTTCTTTCATGGTAGCAAAAATTACGACTTGGCTTATAATAAAATTTAAAATTAATATTTCCACTAAACTTACACGGAAATAATACTTTTACAAATTTAATTAAAACATCAACTAACTCTCAACTTTGCAAGTAGGAGAAGAAGGAACTAGACAATTTTAATATCCTTTCAAAAACAAATTTTATTTTCCTCTTCTCATTTCTAAATGGTAAAACTTAATGAACAAGAAAATTACAACTATCAACCCAAGAACAGAGGATTTCCTCACAACTCCAAAAATAACAATTTATACAACAATAGGGAGATAATTTTCTCCTTTTGGAAAATCGACAAGGAATGAGCTATTAAAAGATCAAGCTCTCCTTAAGACTTAAGAAAAATAAAATATTTTCTAAAATCTAATAATCTTCTCCAAGCTTCACAATAAGCTCCCAGAAAACCTACATATCACACAAGGGAAGAAACACCACACAAGTTGCTCTCTTCCCTACCGTAGACCAGCAAGAGGGTCACCCCCGAGCTAGAGAGATCATCCACACACCTAGGGTATTCCAAAATTTGACTTCACAACAAGGTAGAAAGAACACACCAAAACACACATACACCCATGAATATTACACAACACAAAAACTCAACCACAGTGAGTTTAACAAGGGGTAGGAGAGTGGACACACTCAACTCTAGAGTGCCACTCTTCACAATATTTTAACACAACTTTTCTCATGGCCTCAAACCAACAAAAAATCAAATTTTCAGGGATATCATGTCTAGGCTCTCGAGCCTTATAACCAATTCTCTCAAAATCACAAAATTGCCCTTAAGGCTTCCATTTTTCCAGAACAAGAATGTACTCGAGGAGGATCACTCCTCCCCTACCCCATACTTGATGAGCATTTCTCCCAAGTGGAAAAAGCTCTTTGAAAACCCAATAAATTCCCCACAATAACATAATACATCATAAACAACATATGCATAACAAACATTCATCAAGCATCTAACAGAAAATATAATGATAAGGGCCTTACATACTAACCTTTACAAGCCCTATTATGGAAGTAGTTGTTGAAGAGCTCCACACTTAGTCTCCTCTCCCAATCTTCCTTCTCCAAAAATAATCTCCCCCCTCTACACTAAGATTTCTCCCTTTAAAACTCTTTTTTTTCTTTTTAAAATTCCACCAATTTTTCTACTATCCCAAGTGGGATTAAAAAAATAACCCCACTCATGAGCTCCTTCTCCAAAGTCTTCCCTCCTTTTTGTCACTATCCCAAGTGGGATTAAAAAAATAACCCCACTCATGAAGGACCACACCACTTCATGGGGACTCTCACCAAAAGTGAGGGAACAAGAAGACAGGCCCCTCCATTATTGGTGGACCATGGAGTCATTTCAAGCCTTGGGAATTGAAAAAGGGCTAGGCTTGACTGTTGGTACCACTCATCTTATCCCTCCCTTACCTCCAAATTTGTTACTTAACTTCACTGTGAAGTTAAGGTGACCATAAGGAGGTTACACAAGAGTTACCCCAGTCAAAAGTGACCATAGACCCATGGGGTATAACCCAGGGTCAATTTAAACTTAGTTAGGACACCCAGGGTCAAGTTAAGACACAAGAAAAGGGTCTCAAATTTTAAAATTCAAAAATAAGATAAAATTCAAAAACAATTCTTACAACACATATCATAATTCAAATTTACAAGAGGGTAGACCTAACCCATTCAACCTCATGCAAGACAACATTACAACATTAAATCAAATACAGAGTTGATCTCGGTTCCTCGTGGAACCAGATCGGCTTCACAAGGAATTACAACATAAGGTGCGGAATGATCTCCAGTATATGTGGTTTTGTTAGAAATACCTACACACTCAAACTCAAAGTTAATTCCACATATACATATCAGAGCCAAAGCAAATTTAACATATTAATGAGGATGTATAACCAATCACTACCTATATCCATCTGGCAACCATATTATATAATAATCAATCATTTTATCATTTTAATCTAGAGCTAGGTGAATAATAGGATACACACCAGTCGGACAAGGGCGGGCCTTACATACTACCCCCTAGGAAATGACTTACTCTCGGAAGTCATCAAGAAGAGGTTGGAAGCATTTTCCTGAACTTCTTTGCACCAGACAAGGTAACTGATCTAATTTTTTGTTAGATCAGTTACACAGGGTTGGTTAACTTCACTTGACTCAATCCCCCTAGGGTTCCGCTCTAGGTTTTAGTTCAACGTTTGAATTAATTTTAATAATCAACTTGTTCCTAAACAGGTTTAATGGTAGGTTAAACTTACTTAGTTCTCTTAGCCCTATTCGGAAATGCCGCGCATTTTCTCCTCTTTGTTTTCCAAGGTTAGCTATTCTTTCTCTTTCTTTTTTTTTTCTTTTTTTTTTCTCAATTCGACGTTTATTTTCTAAATCTATAGTTGAGTTTTTTTTTAAAAAGGCCACTCATGGAATGTCTGTGATGGCTTGTTTGTGTTTATTTTCAATGTCCTTTGTAAATGAAAAGATCATATTTTCCTCTTCATTTTCCTGTCATTTAATTTAGGATAATTGTTAAAACTTTCGAGAAACTCTTCCTTAAAATTAAAATATAATTACCTATGCTCTTTTTAAATTATAATTGTATAAACAATGTATTTCTAAATTGCAACTCTGAGTTTAAACATCTATTCAATTCGTATTATATATTATGCATAAATATATCCCACTTTCCTCAAATAAAATTTCTATTTCAAGTCAAATGTTTTAAACTACATATAGTAAGCATTTAATTACTGCAGAAATTTCAAAAAAAACAATACTATAATCCCAAATTTCATTTCTTTCATGGTAGCAAAATTACAACTTGGCTTATAACAAAATTTAAAATTAATATTTCCACTAAACTTACATGGAAATAATACTTTTACAAATTTAATTAAAACATCAACTAACTCTCAACTTTGCAAGTAGGAGAAGAAGGAACTAGACAATTTTAATATCCTTTTAAAAACAAATTTTTTTTTCCTCTTCTCATTTCTAAATGGTAAAACTTAATGAACAAGAAAATTACAACTATCAACCCAAGAATAGAGGATTTCCTCACAACTCCAAAAATAACAATTTATACAACAATAGGGAGATAATTTTCTCCTTTTGGAAAATCGACAAGGAAGGAGCTATTAAAAGATCAGGCTCTCCTTAAGACTTAAGGAAAATAAAATATTTTCTAATATCCAATAATCTTCTCCAAGCTTCACAATAAGCTCTCAGAAAACTTGCATATCACACAAGGGAAGAAACATCACACAAGTTGCTCTCCTCCCTACCGTAGACCCGCAAGAGGGTCACCCCCGAGCTAGGGAGATCATCCACACACCTAGGGTATTCCAAAATTCTACTTCACAATAAGGTAGAAACAACACACCAAAACACACATACACCCATGGATATTACACAACACAAAAACTCAACTACAATGAGTTTAACAAGGGGTAGGAGAGTGGACACGCTCAACTCTAGAGTGTCACCCTTCAATTAAATTTCAACACAGTTTCCTTATCATGGCCTCAAGCCAACTTGCCATCAAAGATTCCAAGGAGTTCATAGTTTGACTCTCAAGCTAAATAACACAATTTCTCAAAGTCACACAAATGCCCTCAAGGCTTTCAACATCCCAAAAGAAACAAGGCATGCACTTGAGGAGGATCACTCCTCCCCTACCCCAAATTTGATGAGTATTTCTCCCAAGTGAAAGAAGCTATGTCAACACCCAAATAAATTTCTCCATAATTACAAAATTTACAACACAACAAATCAAATTTTATTTCATAAATCCATCATGCAAGAAACAGAACATACAAAGAAAAGGCCTTGCATACCAACCTTAACAAGCCCTTTAATGGAAGTAGTTGATGAAGAGATCCACTCCAGTTTCCTCTCCAATTTCTTTTCTCCAAAAAAAAAACTAACTGTCTCCCTCTACACTAAGATTTCTCCCTTTAAAACTCCTTTTTAAAAAAAAAATCACCAATTCCCTTATCCTCAAGTGGGATTAAAAAAATAACCCCACTCCTTTTTCCACTATCCCAAGTGGGATTAAAAAAAAAACCCCACTCATGAAGGACCACACCACTTCATGGGGACTCTCACCAAAAGTGAGGGAACAAGAAGACAAGCCCCTCCATTATTGGTGGACCATGGAGTCATTTCAAGCCTTGGGAATTGAAAAAGGGATAGGCTTGACTGTTGGTACCACTCATCTTATCCCTCCTTTATCTCCAAATTCGTCACTTAACTTCACTGTGAAGTTAAGGTGACCATACGGAGGTTACCCAAGGGTTACCCCAGTCAAAAGTAACTCTAGACCCATGGGGTATAACCCAAAGTCAATTTAAACTTAGTTAGGACACCCAAGGTCAAGTTAAGACACAAGAAAAGGGTCTCAAATTTAAAATTTAAAAATAAGATAAAATTCAAAAACAATTCTTGCAACACATATCATAATTCAAATTTATAAGAGGGTAGACCTAACCCATTCAACCTCATGCAAGACAACATTACAACATTAAATCAAACACATAGTTTATCTCGGTTCCTCATGGAACTAGATCGGCTTCACAAGGGATTACAACATAAGGTGCGGAATGATCTCCAGTATATGTGGTTTTGTTAGAAATACCTGTACACTCAATCTCAAAGTTAATTCCACATATACATATCATAGCCGAAGCAAATTTAACATATTAATGAGGATGTATAACCAATCACTACCTATATCCATCTGGCAACCATATTATATAATAATCAATCATTTTATCATTTTAATCTAGAGCTAGGTGAATAATAAGATACACACCAGTCGGACAAGGGCGGGCCTTACATACTACCCCCTAGGAAATGACTTACTCCCGGAAGTCATCAAGAGGAGGTTGGAATATACAGAGCTATGAGGTGTTACATTTGGCAGCATTGTAACACCTCTTTGGCAGTAATAAGCAGTCTGTACCTCATAGCTTTGTATATTGTAATTTTATGAGCTCTTTTGCAGAAGTGAAGAGTTTTGTAACCTATTTTCAGAGATATGCAACATTGTAACACCTCTTTGGCAGTAATAAGCAGTCTGTACCTTCCCATTTTCTCCTAATATTATGTGTCCTAGTGTTAGTGCAAGTCTTTGTGATATTTCTTTGTCCTTGGAGTTGTATTGCATGTTGTTACATTTATGCAAGAGTTACATAATTTTTGCAGGTTGTGAGATGTGCAAGAGATAACAATCAGTTGTGGGTAGTGAGAAAACCTCTTTCTCCTTAACAGGACTGTTGTTATTTAGCCTCCTCACAAAGAAATGATGCAAAGATTATGATTTGCTGGGTTGTGTAAATGATTCTAATTATTACTGATTCTGTAGTGTGTCATTTCTGTTTATTTTCTGATGATCGTTTGGTGCATCACCTTAGACAGTAGGTTTCATTTTTATGTAATCCTTCTTACCCAATGTCATGCCCACATTTCCCATGCAGTCACAACATGCATCACATGTGTCATGTCCACATGCGCCATGTGGTCATGACATGAAATACCAAAAAAAATTCCACGCTTCCCTAGAAATCCCCTCGCACGCGTAAGCGTGCTTAGTGGCGTATACTTAAGGCGTCAACAAAACTATTGTTAGTGGAACAATAACCACACGTGCGCATTCTCTACGCAGGTCTTACAATCTTGTTAAAAGACGTTCACTAGATTTACACTCGGTTTAATTTTCAACGTTTAATTTAATTTAAAACAATTCTACCCCTAGTTAGTTCTCTCAGTCCAATATGATATTTTCATGCATTTTCTCCTCTAGTATATTGGTTTATTTAATTACTCATTTAAATAATTATTTATATTAGTTCGATACGTAAAAGGAATTGTGATTTCAGAGTTTAAAAAAAAATTCCAAATGAAATACCAAGGAATTGAAAAAAATTAAATAAATAATTAAATAACATTGGGAGCTCTGGGGTTTGCATTTTGTTTGGGACATGGAGTGGATTGAGGGTGGTTTGACCGTTGTCCTACTCTGTGTAGTTGTGTGAGAGCGAGGTTGTGGTTTGTCGACTAGCCTTTACCTTGGAGGAATATCCATCCTCTTGTGTTGTCATCATGGTGGCCTTGTCACATGATTTTTGAAGTCTTACGCTTGTGCTTTGGGGAGGATGTGAGGCCTACACTTTTTCATTTCCGTACATGTGACTTATTACCTTATTTTTGTTGATACTTTTACATTTGTGGGACTATTGATCCCAGATTTTTAAACTATTAAACCTTATTATATTAAAGGAAAACTAATTGGGTGATGTTAGAGAAAATAAATTAGGTGATGTTAGATAGATGTTTATAGGAAAAACTAATTGGGTGATGTCCGATTAATGTTTGCATTACAGGAAAACTAATTGGGTGATGTTAGTTTGATGTTTATTTTATAGGAAAAACTAATTGGGTGATGTCCGATTAATGTTTACATCACAGGGAAACTAATTGGGTGATGTTAGAAAGAAAATTGTCATGTGATTTCATTATGTTTATAAGAACTGTAGTATGCTTTAGAAATGCATGTATTAAATTTTCTTCGGCTATGATATGTATATGTGGAATTAACTTTGAGATTGAGTGTGCAAGTATTTATAACAAAACCACAGATACTGGAGATCATTCCGCACCTTATGTTGTAATCCCTTGTGAAGCTGATCTAATTCCATGAGGAACCAAGATCAACTCTGTGTTTGATTTAATGTTGTAATGTTGTCTTGCATGAGGTTGAATGGGTTAGGTCTACCCTCTTGTAAATTTGAATGGGTAGGGGAGGAGTGATCCTCCTCGAGTACATTCTTGTTCTAGAAAAATGGAAGCCTTGAGGGCAATTTTGTCATTTTAAGAGAATTGATTATAAGGCTTGAGAGCCTAGACATGATATCCCTGGAAATTTGATTATTTTGTTGGCTTGAGGCCATGAGAAAAGTTGTGTTAAAATGTTGTGAAGGGTGGCACTCTAGAGTTGAGTGTGTCCACTCTCCTACCCCTTGTTAAACTCACTGTGGTTGAGTTTTTGTGTTGTGTAATATCCATGGGTGTATGTGTGTTTTGGTGTGTTGTTTCTACCTTGTTGTGAAGTGGAACTTTAGAATACCCTAGGTGTGGGGATGATCTCCCTGGCTCGGGGGTGACCCTCTTGCGGGTCTACGGTAGGGAGGAGAGCAGCTTGTGTGGTGTTTCTTCCCTTGTGTGATATACAGGTTTTCTGGGAGCTTATTGTGAAGCTTGGAGAAGATTATTGGATCTTAGAAAATATTTTATTTTTCTTAAGTCTTAAGGAGAGCCTGATCTTTTAATAGCTCTTTCCTTGTCGATTTTCCAAAAGGAGAAAATTATCTCCCTATTGTTGTATAAATTGTTATTTTTGGTGTTGTGAGGAAATCCTCTGTTCTTGGGTTGATAGTTGTAATTTTCTTGTTCATTAAGTTTTACCATTTAGAAATGAGAAGAGGAAAAGAAAATTTATTTTTAAAAGGATATTAAAATTGTCTAGTTCCTTCTTCTCCTACTTGCAAAGTTGAGAGTTAGTTGATGTTTTAATTAAATTTGTAAAAGTATTATTTTTATGTAAGCTTAGTGGAAATATTAATTTTAAATTTTGTTATAAGCCAAGTCGTAATTTTGCTACCATGAAAGAAATGAAATTTGGGTTTATAGATGGATGGATAAGGTGTTGGAAGAAGTGGTCGTAAAAGGCATGGAGGGGTGTTAGGAGTTGGAAGTAGCGAAGGTAGATTGGATGGTGGGATATTAGGAGTTGGAAGTAGTGGAGGGAGATTGGATGGTGGGATATTAGGAGTTGGAAGTAGCAGAGGGAGATTGGATGGTGGAAAGTGTATGGTCACATGCTTTTGTGATGTGTATGATAAGGGAGGTGGAATGGCGACATATGTTTTGGGAATATGATAGGATTTGCGAGGGAAAGTGGTAGACTTAGGAGGAGTGGAGGAAGTACCAACATCTTGAGTTTGCTCACCTTGGGGTATGTATCCAAGGTCGTATGAAGGTGGAGGAACATTGACATGGATAGATTCCAAAATACCTTGTTTGTGAAGGCCTAAGCCTTTACCTTGATAGTTCATATTCTGGAGTATACGGTGGACAGCGAGATTATGTGTATGTGGAACACTAGACACAAGTTCCTTATTGGATGAGGAAGGTGAGATAGCAGATAATGGTTGTTGGTGTTCTAAGGAGGAACATTCATGCATGAAGGTAATAAGACCAAGGATATATGGTGGAGGCTTTGCAGCATGGTTGATAATAGATGGCAGAGGAATATTAGTGGTTTGATCTTCTACGCTTGCTTGGGAGGCAAGTGTCTCATCAAGGGAAGTGACAGTTGTTGGATCTTGGGTAGGACTAGATGAGGTGATAGGCTCAGGACCATGGAACACATAAAGTGGGCTAAGAGGATCATCATGGTCTGCTTGATCATAGATAGGCTCTTCATCATAGATGGGATCTTGATCATAGATAGGATTTAGCGTGATGGGATTAATGTTCTCTTGTATAGGTTCTTCATCAGCGATAATATCTTGATCATAGAAATGACATAGGTTGTGGATAGGTTGCATGAAAGGGATTTGAGCTTGACTTAGACTAGGGTTGGATGTTTCCACTTGCTTTAAGGTGTGCTCTTGACATATCTCTTGGGTTGTTTGAATTGAAGTGGAGGTAGAAGACTCTTGGATAGGCTCTTGGTTGACGATATGGATGTTTGATGGACCTTGACTTTGGTTCATGGTAGGAGGTTCTTTGATAAGCTCAAGGGGTTGTGGATGACATGAAGGGGTTGTAGGATTTGACAAGGCATTGGAAGAATCTTTGGTAAGGTCAAGGACCAAACTTTGGGGACATGGTTGACTTTCTGCTAGTAGTCCTTGGATCACATCCATCGCAGGTGTATGGGTAGATGGATGAAGGGATGGATGAGTGTATTTGGAGTTCTCCCTAGCTTTGTGTTTGTTGTATAAATGTGGAAGATATTTTTCCCACCACTCATCTAACTCTTTTTTGGTGTGCCATTTAAAGTTTGAGGAACTAGATGGTGGTGTTGTTGTAGAACTAGTATGCTTTGGGATAGGTGTCTTAGAATATGGTGAAGGAGGATTAGGAGCCAAAGTGGTATACGATGTCCTCCATATCTGTTGCATATCTGATCCATATCTGTTCCGTATTTGATCCATATCATGTCCTATCTGATCCATAGTTGTTCCATATTTGATCCATATCAGTTTTATACTGTGTCTCATCTGATCCATATCTTAGGTCCATTAGGGTTCTTCCCGAACTATGTTGCCTCTGCGTTGTCACATAGGCAAGGCCATTATCAATGCGCCCCCGAGGCTTCACTTCCCTATCCATCTCATATCTTGTCATCTATCCTCTATTACCTCCATGGTCCACGTCCCTGAACTACATCACCTCTGTGTCGTCACGTAGGCAAGGCCATTATCAATGCGCCCCCGAGGCTCCCCTTCCTTGTTCATCCCATGTCTTGTTGTCCGTCCCGCTACTCATTCGTGTCTACACCTTTCTCTAGACAAGCGCACGGAGCAAAGCACGCTTTCCAAAACAAATAAAAATCTTGACGCAAAACATCAAAATAGAGCACCATACCGAAACACTCAAGCTAATTCTATATCAATTATGGCAAAAAGACACATCTAATGCAAGAATGTTTCGTAAACAGGTTAACTTACAAAGTCTTGAATTTTTGTCATTATGTCTTCCTATGCTACTCAAGGATGCCAAAAGCTTGAGATGCTATGATGGGGGCATAATTTTTTTCTTTGTCTGCTGCTTGTGGATTAAACTTTAGTAATGTGACGATTTCTGTCTAACGACATGATTGGCAAAAGATCATCCAGGACTCTGAGGTCTAAACATTAAAAGGGGCAATCCTTGTCTTTTGAAACACAAGAAGTACTCAGGTCATCTAGATTGAATTTTGACTAGATGCGAGTATTAAATTACTATATCAAACTCCATGTAAGTAATACTCAGGTCATCTCGGTTTAATTATACCTAGATGCTTGTATTTTCTTACAACATAATAAAAGCCCAATGATGAAAGCGCTTCAAAATACTTGCTATATCAAGGTGACAAATATCCATATCCATATCCATACCGTATCCAATTACAATTCTATCCTTAATCCATGCCAATCAAGTCAAGTCAATCTTGTCAAATGATCCAATCATAATCAGTGGTTTGTTTTGCGTCAAATTTTTTGCTATTTTGGGAAGCGTGCTTTGCTGCATGTGCTTGTCTAGAGAAAGGTGCAGATATGGACGGGTAGCGGGACGGACGACAAGACATGGGATGGATGGGAAAGTGGAGTGGACTCAAATAGATAGAAGGACTAGACATGGGATGAATAGGGAAAGAGGAGCCTCGGGGGTGCATTGATAATGGCCTTGCCTACGTGACAACGCAGAGGCAGCGTAGTTCGGGGCTTGGACCATGGATGGACTAGAGGATAGACGACAAGATATGAGATGGACAGGGAAGTGGAGCCTCGGGGGCGCATTGATAATGGCCTTGCCTACGTGACAACTCAGAGGCAGCGTAGTTCGACAAGAACCCTAACGGACCCAAGATATGGATCGGATGAGACATGATATGGAACAAAGATGGATCAGATAAGACATGATATGGATCAGATAAGACACAATATGGATCAAATATGGAACAAAAAGAGACATGACATGGAATAGATATGGAACAAACAATACTGATGACAAGGAACCACCACGGATATGTAGATGGATGGAAGATAGTAGATATGGATGGTTATGAGGATGGGCAATAGTGGATAGAAGGAAACAAGGATGTGATCTCCAAGGACTATGTCGCATAAGTGTAACATGCCCCATTGTAGGTAGAGTACGTAGGATTGTTCATGACAATGCTAATGATGATAGGAGGATGAGAGGATAACACTTTAGCATGTGGCCAAAATTTTCTAAACCACAAGTAGTCAAGCCAAACACTCAATTAGCCTCTTGTGCCTCGTACATGCCAAAATAGGCATTTTTTTTCTCTTGCTCATAACTTGGTCATACGGTGGCAGAATTTTACAAACAAACACTCATCAGAAAGAGGATTTAGAGAAATACACAATTGTGAAGACATTTTCAGGTGACTGTACCATTTTGACCACTATTTTTGTAGTCAAAGTCAAAGATGCTTCCAAACTTTAAATGCTCATATCTATTGCAAATTTGATCCTTTTTCAGT
Organism: Cunninghamia lanceolata; assembly: GCA_027924645.1. Taxonomy (NCBI): domain Eukaryota; kingdom Viridiplantae; phylum Streptophyta; class Pinopsida; order Cupressales; family Cupressaceae; genus Cunninghamia; species Cunninghamia lanceolata. The sequence continues at coordinate 2,881,276 of BSBN01000902.1, read as the reverse complement.
GAATTTGTTTTTCAAATTGCATAGAATTTCATCTAGAATCTGTTTATACACTTCTTTTCTTTGTATCAGTTCAGTTTGCATCATATTTTAATAGATTCTTGATTTTTGCATAACGATCATCTTGGCCAGTCTACTTGCTTCGTTTTCATTCTAGTGACTTGCAGGTGATCATGCGGGGTTGAAACAACATCAGGATCAAAAAATACAGCAATTTGGATAGTGAAAAATAATCTAGGTACATTCATTCTAATCTTTCATCTCCAATCTTGTTTTCATCACACTTTGATTTGGGCTCATAAAATCAATCAGTATCTTTCAATCACATATCAAAATTGGGCTCATAAAATAAATCAATGTCTTTTAATCACATATCAAAATTGGGCATAAAATCAATCAGTGTCTTTCAATCACATCTTGAAATTGGGATTTAAAAAGAACCATTGCTTGAAGTGCCTTCCTCACATTTCAATTTCTAAGGGATAATTTACAAATGTGAATGTGAGTCAAGTGTGTGTGTGTATGATCTCTCCTCACACCGCAACGTGATCTTAGAGATCAAAAACACTTCCCTTGATTTACTTTAGTCTACTCTTTCCTAGGAGGCCTGGTAGGGGATTTCATCACCCCTAGGGATGACCTCAATCGAGGCTGAATCAAAAGACACCCTCATTGAAATCAAAATCTTGTCACTCTTGGCTAAGCCCCAAAGAACTTTCTACCTTTGGGAAGTGAAGGTGAAGGGTGGGTTACCCCCTTCTCCCAACTGTGTAGCAAGATTTCACTTTCAATCCCTAGTCATCCTCATGTAAACATTGCCCAAACCTAATTGGCCATACCCTAGATCAAACTAGACATTAGGGCATGTTGATGTGTCTTCCACGTGTGCTTGTTTACTCATCATCATATTCTTCAAATTCAAAATACAAAATTGCGTATGTGTCTTGCATGAGTGAAATCATGTTTATACATGTGTGATCATTGCCAAATCAAGATAAACCTCAAACACATAAGAGAAATCACTCAATAAAAATCTTGAAAACATTCCAAAATTCTGCAAAACCAAGCAAAAACCAAAATTGCACATTTGAAACGACCTAAAACGCCTTTCCTACGACTTTCAATGCATTCAAAACATTACCAATTTGGCGCATTTGTCTCGACTTGTGACATATCTGCACTCTGTTACAGCGCATTTACTGTTGTGCATCCAAACTAGTAAGATTTTCCAATCTTGTGTCAATGGCAAATCAATTAGAATATATTGATCAAAAAATGCAATCTCTGCGATTGCAAATAAACTTAGGTCCCTCGCCCCAAGATTGTGTCGCCATTTCTCAATAAATCGACGTCTTACAACAAGAACTGATAAGCTTGCAAGCTACACGTGCCAGTACTAGCTATGCCTCGCCCCAAAATCGTATATCTTTTTCCCATACTCATGACAAGGCAAGCACTGCCTCAAGAGGGAAATCGTATACCACTTTGGCTCCTAATCCTCCTTCACCATATTCTAAGACACCTATCCCAAAGCATACCAGTTCTACAACAACACCACCATCTAGTTCCTCAAACTTTAAATGGCACACCAAAAAAGAGTCAGATGAGTGGTGGGAAAAATGTCTTCCACATTTATACAACAAACGCAAAGCTAGGGAGAACTCCAAATCCACTCATCCATCCCTTCATCCATCTACCCATACACATGCGACGGATGTGTTCCAAGGACTACTAGTAGAAAGTCAACCATGTCCCCAAAAGTCTAGTCCTTGACCTTACCAAAGATTCTTCCAATGCCTTGTCAAATCCTACAACCCCTTCATGTCATCCGCAACCCCTTGAGCTTATCGAAGAACCTCCTACCATGAACCAAAGTCAAGGACCATCAAACATCCATATTGTCCACCAAGAAGCTATCCAAGATCTATCCACTTCAATTCAAACAACCCACGAGTTATGTCAAGAGCACACTTTAGAGCATGTGGAAACATTAACCCCTTGTCTAAACCAAGATCAAAACATTCCCAGCTGACCCCTGCATAACCTTTATCTCTTCAATGATCCTATACCTATACATGAGCAAGAGATCCAATTTCCCACCATGCATAACCTATTTCTTTTCCCTAATCAAGATACTACCGTTGATGAAGAAGCTATCCATGAGCAACTTGATCCTATGCATGAGCTAGAGATCCAATGGCTTTTCTATGATCAAGATGATATCCATAATAATGAACCTCTCCATGAGCCACTTGATCCTATCCATATCCTCACAACTATACATGAGAAGGAAATCCAATTCCAACCCATCCATAACCTTTATCTGTTCTATGATCAAGATATGCCCTATGAAGAAGATGTCCTTAAACAACTTGATCCCATGCCCATCCATGAGTGAGAAGCCTCCATTACTCCTATCCATATTCCACCTAGTCCCATCCGTGATCCAACAACTTTCACTTCCCTTGATGAGACACTTGCCTCCCAAGCAAGCATAGAAGATCAAACCAATAATGATCCTTCACCATCCATTATTGACCAAGCTACAAATCTTCCACCATATATCCTTGGTCTTACTACCTTCATGCATGAATGTTTTCTCTTAGAACACCAACAACCATTATCCACTATCTTTCCTTCCCCATCCAATAAGGAACTTGTGTCTAATGTTCCACCTACACATAATCCCGTTGTCCACCGTATACTCCAGAATATGAACTATCAAGGTAAAGGCTTAGGCCTTTATGAACAAGGTATTTTGGAGCCTATCCATGTCAATGTTCCTCCACCTTCATACGGCCTTGGATACATACCCCAAAGTGAGAAAACTCGAGATGTTGGTTCTTCCTCCACTCCTCCTAAGTCTACCACTTTCCACCGCAAACCCTATCATATCCCTAAAACATATGTCACCATTCCACCTCCATCATCCTACAATTCCCAAAAGCATGTGACTATACACCTTCCACCATCCAATCTCCCTCCACTACTTCCAACTCCTAATATCCCAAATGTCATGCCCACATTTCCCATGCGGTCACAACACACATCACACGTGTCATGTCCACATGTGCCATGTGGTCATGAAATGAAATACCAAAAAAATTTCCATGCTTCCCTAGAAATCCCCTTGCACACGTAGGCATGCTCGACGGCGTATGCTTAAGGTGAAAACAATACAGTTGTCGGCAGGGTACCAAGTACATGTGCGCACACCCTACACAAGAAAATGTGTGGTTTCCTAACTTATGTTAATCTCACGAATTACATTTGAACAATAGTTGTTTTAGGTGATAGATCATTTTTTAACAAAGCACGATCATCTGTTTTCTTCTTTCCATTTTCTAGAATTTCATATTAGTTTCTCCTCCTTCAGACTTAGCATTTTCAACCAAGCCTATTCATTTGCCCTCTCTTCCTTTTCTTGGAATTTAATTTTGATTGTATTTCTATCACGTTCATTTTACCGTTTCTCTAAAATTTAATTTTGATTGTATTTCTATCTCTTTCTCCTTCCCGTTGTGCAAGATCTTCTTATGTTATCCTATTTTATTTTCCTTAAGTCTTAAGGAGAGCCTGATCTTTTAATAGCTCATTCCTTGTCAATTTTCTAAAAGGAGAAAATTATCTCCCTATTGTTGTATAAATTGTTATTTTTGGAGTTGTGAGGAAATCCTCTGTTCTTGGGTTGATAGTTGTAATTTTCTTATTCATTAAGTTTTACCATTTAGAAATGAGAAGAGGAAAAGAAAATTTGTTTTTAAAAGGATATTAAAATTGTCTAGTTCCTTCTCCTACTTGCAAAGTTGAGAGTTAGTTGATGTTTTAATTAAGTTTGTAAAAGTATTATTTCTGTGTAAGCTTAGTGGAAATATTAATTTTAAATTTTGTTATAAGCCAAGTCGTAATTTTGCTACCATGAAAGAAATGAAATTTGGGATTACAGTATTGTTTTTTTTTAAATTACCGCAAGTAATTAATGTTGATAACTGAGAGGGGGGGGTGAATCAGTTATCCTAATTATTTCCCTTATTGAACTTTCCTTTTAATTGATGCAGCATAGAATCAAACACAAAAACATTAATCATGAAATAAGAAACACATGACACAGTATTTTTTGACGTGGAAACCCTGTTAAGGGAGAAAACCACGGGGTGATTAACCCAAAAATTATTCTCTGTTAGAAGAATAGGAAATTACAAAAATGGCACTTGCCAATTAGGGCTCACTGCCCGAGCACACTGCTCACAAGAGGCCCACTGCCTACAAGAAGACACACTGTCTACAAAGTGATAAGAATCACAGTCTTGAACTGATTGGAAGCATCTGCATATGCTGGAGTTCAGTTCCGGTTAGGCTCAGTACACTGATCTGCTACACTTCATCTTTCCTCTGTTCTTTATTCTGCTATCTTTCACATACCGGATCCTTTTTGCTACCTCTGCTCTATTCTGGACTTATTCGCATGTTTCTTCACACCATCACACCCTTCACAACTAAATCCATCCTCTATATATATCCGCACAAGTAATTTCATCACCTTTCTAGTCAGCATCCGGAACAGTCTAGTTTCTTACAAACTTTTGTTCTGTCGGCTGAATCCTTCTTCACCAAGCAATGCGGATCAAGCATATACTTGTAGATATCATTAATCATGTCGGCCAAACATGATTCATGCCTTCACAACCTCTGTCATCAACAGTAACACATCCGGAAAGCAGTCTGATACTCTGCCAGTCAGTTCTTCCTCTGTTTTCACTGTCTCTCAAGAATCCGGTACTCAACCATTCATATCTTTTTCCTTGTCCATCACCGGAGGCTAAATCCTTGGAATATACCACTCAAGGTAGTCCTCTTGACTTCCCCAAATCCGCACTGCACCAAGACACTTCCTCTGAGAGATCCGGACCAATCTGTCGGACCTTGCCACATGCTCTGTTCTTCTTCACCGGACCACAACATTCTTTATTCTGACTTCCGGTAGAGACACATCATGACTTGCGGATATGTGGGATGACCTTTGTTTCCATCAATGACAACAACCATGAATCCATATAGTGTCTCTTGCCAGCAATCTCCCCCTTTGGCATTGATGGCAACACTTAGTGAAAAATGACTAAGTGTTTTCACTATGCTCCCCCTTTGCTGATGCTCTGTCTTTATATACAATTTTCGGAACTCCCCCTTTAGTTGGATTCCTCATTTTTCACTGCTCCTCACTCCCCCTTTGACATCAATGGCAAAGGGTAGGGTCCGCACACAAAAATTTTCAAAAATTTTCTATATATAGCCGTATATTTACATACTCACATGTACTGAAGAATGTCTGCAAAGGATGTCTGCAATTGGATCATTTCTGTAGCCCAACTTTGCTTCATTCTATCCAAAATTGAAATGTGACCACTTAACAAAAATGCAAAAGCTTCTGCCCGCTTGAGATCTGTCGGATCCTTTGTTTGGGCGGTGGTCTGAGCATCACTGATGGCCTCATGCATAGTTTCCAACTTAGGGATTATAATCCTTCTAAGTTCTCCCATCCGGTTGGTGATGTTCTTCCTTTCCTTCTCAAGATTCTTTATTTCATTCAAGACTGCAATAGTCTGACATTCTTGATTTATTATGGAGGAAGAGAGAGGATCAAAACTTTGAGATAAGCTTTGTAGCTTATCCTGTTCCTCTTTTATTTTCTTGTCAAATGCTGCTGTTGCCTTTGACCAGGATATACAAAACTTATAGATGTCACCGCCATCCTTAAGAGCATTCTCTAAGCTCTTTATTCCAATGCTTACAATCTTCCTATCCTTAGAGATTAATTCTAATATTTCTGAAAATCTTTTATCCAAAAATTCCTTCCGGACCTTTTCTTCAGCTGATTTTTCTAGAGAATCAAAATGTGTATCAACACTGCTGACTAAGGTTTTTAGATTACCAGAAGAGGAGGCTGTCGGATCTATCTGGATTGATGGCATGATCTTTACAAGTACTCCGGAAGTAGCCTCTATTAACTCACAGTCTTCCATATGAGACTTCAGGAGCTTTTCATTTGCCTTGGCATTTGCAAATGAAGCTATCTTCATTGTTTGTACCGGAGAGAGAGAGTCAAAATCAAATGGGCCTTTTAGAAGCTCCGGTTCATCAATCTCTAAAGTTTCTTTGCTCAAAAATTGTTGAACAGTTTGTGCAGTGTCTCTTGCCGGAGACAGATGTTTCTTTTCTTCTGCAGTCTTAGAACTGTCAACCTCTTTGTCTTTCACCACTGCTTCCTTCTCCTGTAATTGCTCTTCTTCTTTGGATCCGGAGACTGTAGGGGAAACCAGAGGAGAGATATTTGTCTGTTCAGGGCTCACTTCTTCCGGAACAGAAGATTCCAAATCAGCAGCTGTTTCTGCACCTAAGTCCTCTACAACAGGAAGATTGAACCTTTTGAAGGTCTTCCGGAGGATCTCTTCTGTTTCTTGGGCCACTTTGTCAGTCTCACCAAGCATGAGTTGATTCATCCTGGCTTTGCTTCTGAACTCATCTTTGCAGTCCTTGAAGATAATGTTCATTATCTTGGGATCAATTTGAGGATATAGCTGAATAGCTATCTGCTCCCGGATCTCAAGATCTTTAGCATGAGCATTATTCTTTCTTACTTCCAATTCCTTTTCTAGGATTTTAGGAATGAGAGATATGATCTCAATGAAAGCCTTATTATATATGTTCAGATATTTAACTGTGGCTTCCTGCAGAGTCTTTTGGTCAGCCTCACTGAAGTCATCATAGGATTCAGTCATTGGTTGAAGGTTTCCATCCACCGTGACCGACTTGATTATGCTCTCTAGAGACAGAGTGGGCTTTTCAACAGTTACCTCTGCCATTTCATCCTTGTCTTGGCCTGTGGAGGGCTTACCGGATCCTTTCTTCTTCTGTTTCTTTATTTCTTTTATTCCCTCATCTGACTCTGTTTCCTCTTCATCCTTTTGGCTTCCATAAGCCCTTGTGGCTTTTGTCTTGGATCTCTTACCGGATGCCTGGACTTCCGGTTTAGAACTTTTGGTTGTGGGAGGTGCAGATCTCTTTGATGATCTGGTCCGGGTGGGAGCTTCAACCGGAGCACTTTCTTTACTTTTCTCTTCTTCCTCGGCCTTCCTCCTCTTTTCCCGGCTGGCATCAAGTGCCTCTTTTGAGATGCCTAGGCCTTGAGCAATGTGCTCTACTTCTTTTCTCACCTTTCTTTTAATCTCAGGTTCCCTGAGTTCTACATGTATTTTTACACTCAGCTCCTCAAAGGTTCCAAACCTTTCTGCCTTAGGATCTTTGGGCTGACTTAGCATGTGTTGAACATGCAGCTCCACTATCTGTTCATCCACTTCATACCCCATGGGCATGATCCAGACAGTCCTTGGCTCCACTGCCTCCATTAGGCACTGATCAGTGTCAACCATAAAGCACACTGAGTCCTTGTATTTTTCAACAAGAGACTGGGGAATTCTCTCTCTTGCTTGCATCATGCTCTGAAAGTTTTTGAAGTATCCCCATAGAGCTGAATTTCTCGCTTTTGAATCCCCAAGTCCATGCAAATAGTCTCTTATCTGGACTGCAACAGGTTTGTCATTCTGCCATATCCATCCACTTGATCCGGGTAACTCATTTATGAAGTAGAAGAATAGACATACAATAAGAGTACCATACTTAAAGGAATTCTTCTTATCCTTCTTGATTTTCTGTATATTTTCCATTAATTGGCTTAGCAGTAGTTCGCAGAGATCATATTCTACATTCTTTCTTAGCATTTCATAGGCAGTGTATACTGCAGTTCCGGATACAGAATTCTCCCTGCTGGAGTGATAGATCTTGTATCTTATTATCATTGATGCATATTTGATATCCGGATCCGAAATATCTTCAATGGTCATTGCCCTCTTATCAAATTTTGATCCGGTGGCCTCAGTTACAATGTTGTTCTTGACAGATTTGAGGATAGGTACCCCTCCGGAAGAGTATAGACCAGTTACTGCTCTAATTGCCTCTTTTGTGATCTTGTAGGGTCTATCTAGCCATAGAAAGTTGTCATGCATCCTGCTCAGTACATACCGGACCCATTCATCTTCTTCAAAGCAGGGGAAATGAATAAATTGCTCAAATTGTTTCTTCTGGATATCCTTATACTCTGGTTTAAGCTCAAAAGTATTGTCTATCAGTTGCTTGTGATAGAGGTCTCTTAATTTGAATTCCCCAAATTCCTCAATGCTTGCATGTATATAAACCCTAATGTCTTCGGTATGTAAAACTCCGTGAGGAACACTAGAGAAGGCTCCTAGTGGATCTACCTCCAATGATTTGTAGGGATGTTTCTTGAATGAGGGGCGAGGTCTATCAGAGATCTTAACTATGTTTGGAGTAGCCATTCTTCAAAGATTTGCAGTGAGGTAATGAAAAACGGAGAATACCTTATGCGCCTTCGGTTTGCACGGAGTGGTTGGATTGATTTCTTTATGCAATAACTTCGGCAGGAGATCCTTGGTGTGCTTGATGAACTTTGTTGCAGAGCTCCACTTTTCGCTTCTTCTCGAGTGCAGAATGAGCAAATGACCTTTGAGAAATCCCTTAAATTGCTCCGCGAACCCTAATATCTGTCTGCAATAAATGCTTCACCTACATCATTCCGGTTTGCCTTGTCTGGATAGTTTGGAGTATCCCGGATTAGTCCTGATCTGTAGATATCATCCGGATCTTTCAATCATGAATAAATCGAGGTAACATATTACAAGAACATCCCAAACACTCTGTCCAATCCGCAGAACAAGATAGTGCATTTCCGGATCTTTCCGGACCTTTTTGTAATCCTTTATCATACCGGAGCATCTCCCTGAACAGGTCTTATTTGATCGATCACAGCTTCTTCATAACTCCATGTGGACCTCTGAAAACTTGACTGAAGTATCTCAAGACTCATATCTACAAACCCTTTGATCCGCATCTTGTGCCACATCCGGCACCACTTGTTTGGCTGGGGGAACAAGATTTTCTTTGAGTCTCCCCCTGAGCCTGAGCTCACTTTTTAATTTCCGGAAGAAATATCAGCACCAGAGTCTGGTGCGGATCCAACCTCTACATTCTCTGAACTTTTCTTCACCCAAATCTTGCTCATCTGATTCCTAACCTCATCTGCATTCATCTTTTGTTTACCCTTGTCTTGATTCTGATTATACACCGGACCTCTTTTGTCCTGATTCTTGTTTCTGCAGACTTTAGCATTATGACCGGACCTATTGCAGATTTGGCAAATAACATTTCTTTGCATATTTGACTGATATCCTCTTGATCTGCATTGATTAGCCATATGACCTACTCTATTGCATGTGAAGCATCTACCTTTGAATGATTTGTTTACTTGCATAATTCTGCATTCATGGGATTTGTGTCCATACCTTTTGCAGTTGAAGCACTGTCCGGAGAAGGATGAATTAATCTGATTCATTCTCATTCTGCACTGATTAGCTTTGTGACCAAAGTGGTTGCAGCTGTGGCAGTATCCATTGAAGGATGGATATCTTTGAGCATTTGGCTGTCTTACCGGAGGTCTTCTAGGCCTGCTCCTTGGATTTTCTGATCCAAGATTCTTCTGACCGGATCCGGAGCTTTCTCCTTTCTCATATCCCAAACCATACTTGTCATCTGTCCTCTTTTGACTTCCAAGAAGAACTTCAAGTTGAGCAGAACTTATCTTGAATTTCTCTTTATATTCATTTGCTGTTTGAAGGTCTCTTTTGAGAGAGGCAATTTGATCCTCAAGTTTTCCTTCATTATCTTTGGCATCTTCAAGATCAGATTCAAGATGTCTGATAATCCTGTCCATCTGGTGGCATTCTTCTGATTTTTCTTTAAGAGATTGTCTTAGATTGTCTTCAGCCTTTCTTTTTTCTTCAATCTCTTGAGTAAACTTTATAGTTCCTGATTCCATTTCATGTCTTAACATAATGACTTCTTTTGATAACTTTTCACATAACTTGGTTTGCTCAGTCAATTCTTCATTTGTATTGCTTTCTTCACTTTGTCTTGCCAACTGTTGAAGCAGCTCCTTTCTCTTTTTCATAGAGAGACTTAATTTGTCTTTTAATTCTCTCATGAATTCATCAGCCTGTTTGAGTCTTTCCTTTAATTCACTGACTTCAGAATTTGACTGTTCAAGATCCTCAAGAGCAGTCTTGAGTTGCTCCCTTAAACCATATGCATCCATTTGAAATCCCAGATCTTCCTCAAGCTGTTAGGCTCTATTAGGAGGAACTTAGCTCTGATACCAATTGTTGATAACTGAGAGGGGGGGTGAATCAGTTATCCTAATTATTTCCCTTATTGAACTTTCCTTTTAATTGATGCAGCATAGAATCAAACACAAAAACATTAATCATGAAATAAGAAACACATGACACAGTATTTTTTGACGTGGAAACCCTGTTAAGGGAGAAAACCACGGGGTGATTAACCCAAAAATTATTCTCTGTTAGAAGAATAGGAAATTACAAAAATGGCACTTGCCAATTAGGGCTCACTGCCCGAGCACACTGCTCACAAGAGGCCCACTGCCTACAAGAAGACACACTGTCTACAAAGTGATAAGAATCACAGTCTTGAACTGATTGGAAGCATCTGCATATGCTGGAGTTCAGTTCCGGTTAGGCTCAGTACACTGATCTGCTGCACTTCATCTTTCCTCTGTTCTTTATTCTGCTATCTTTCACATACCGGATCCTTTTTGCTACCTCTGCTCTATTCTGGACTTATTCACATGTTTCTTCACACCATCACACCCTTCACAACTAAATCCATCCTCTATATATATCCGCACAAGTAATTTCATCACCTTTCTAGTCTGCATCCGGAACAGTCTAGTTTCTTACAAACTTTTGTTCTGTCGGCTGAATCCTTCTTCACCAAGCAATGCGGATCAAGCATATACTTGTAGATATCATTAATCATGTCGGCCAAACATGATTCATGCCTTCACAACCTCTGTCATCAACAGTAACACATCCGGAAAGCAGTCTGATACTCTGCCAGTCAGTTCTTCCTCTGTTTTCACTGTCTCTCAAGAATCCGGTACTCAACCATTCATATCTTTTTCCTTGTCCATCACCGGAGGCTAAATCCTTGGAATATACCACTCAAGGTAGTCCTCTTGACTTCCCCAAATCCGCACTGCACCAAGACACTTCCTCTGAGAGATCCGGACCAATCTGTCGGACCTTGCCACATGCTCTGTTCTTCTTCACCGGACCACAACATTCTTTATTCTGACTTCCGGTAGAGACACATCATGACTTGCGGATATGTGGGATGACCTTTGTTGCCATCAATGATAACAACCATGAATCCATATAGTGTCTCTTGCCAACAATTAAATGCTTACTATATGTAGCTTAAAACATTTGACTTGAAATAAAAATTTTAATCAAGGAAAGTGGGATTTATTTATGCATAATGTATAATACGAATTGAATAGATGTTTAAACTCAGAGTTGCAATTCAGAAATACATTGTTTATACAATTATAATTTAAAAAGAGCATAGGTAAATATATTTTAATTTTAAGGAAGAGTTTCTCGGAAGTTTTAACAATTATCCCAAATTAAATGACAGGAAAATGAAGAGGAAAATATGATCTTTTTATTTACAAAGGACACTGAAAATAAACGCAAACAAGCCATCACAGGCATTCCATGAGTGGCCTTTTTTTTTTAAAACTCAACTGTAGATTTAGAAAATAAACCTCCAATTGGAAAAAAAAAAAGAAAGAGAAAGAACAGCTAACCTTGGAAAACAAAGAGAAGAAAATGCGCAGCATTTCCGAATAGGGCTAAGAGAACTAAGTAAGTTTAACCTACCGTTAAACCTGTTTAGGAACAAGTTGATTATAAAAATTAATTCAAACGTTGAACTAAAACCTAGAATATTTAGAAAGGAATTTCCTAGAATATTGTTATTTGGGAGAAGAGAGTAATTCCTTCCTTAATGTGTTGTTAGATGTGATTTTACAGTTTTAATCATTTAACCATTTGTGAGTATAGAAAGAAAGAAAAAAACTTGATTTATTAGATTTGTCTATTCCTTCTTCCCTATCTGAAAGTTTGTAAATTAATCATTATTGTAAACCAAGTTGTTATAATTTATTTATTACACTATTTAGTGGAAATGTTACATTTAAAAAATTATGTAAGAGGTAATTTTGTCTTTTGGAAAAGAAATAAGATTTGATTTAAGTTATGCAATTGAATTTAATCAAAAAGGATTTACATGTAAACTATATTGAATATTGAAGTAAAAGATTAAATAATTATCTTTGTATCTACTCTTAACCATAATCTTTAACTTTATAATGCATTGGAAAGTATATTTGAAAAGATAAATTATAATTGACAAATATATATATTACCTAGTAATATATATTAAGAATGAAAGAAGGCAAATTAGATCAACTATGTTAATGCATTGGTTATGTTTGCATAACACATGTAGTGGCCGTGTTTCCCTCCTTCCTTATTGGTGACTTGATGTTAGTCACCTAGTGATGTAATGTGCACTTTCTTGGATTGCGATTCTTTATTTTCTTATGCTACTCAAGGATGTAATGTGCACCTAATGATGAAGCGCTTTCATCATTGGGCTTTTATTATGTTGTAAGAAAATACAAGCATCTAGGTATAATTAAACCGAGATGACCTAAGTATTACTTACATGGAGTTTGATATAGCAATTTAATACAAGCATCTGGTCAAAATTGAATCTAGATGACCTGAGTACTTCTTGTGTTTCAAAAGACAAGGATTACCCCTTTTCATGTGTAGACCTCAGAGTCCTCGATGATCTTTTGCTGATCATGTCATTAGACAGAAGTCATCACATTACTAAAGTTTAATCCACAAACAACAGACAAAGAAAAAGATTATGCCCCCATCATAGCATCTCTATCTTTTGGCATCCTTGAGTAGCATAGGAAGACATAATGACAAAAATCCAAGACTTTGTAAGTTAACCTGTTTACAAAACATTCTTGCATTAGATGTGTCTTTTTGCCATAATTGATATAGAATTAGCTTGAGTGTTTCAGTATGGTGCGTTGCTTTTGCTTTGGACAGGTTGATGTTCTACATCAAGACTTTTGTTTGGAAGCGGGCTTTGTTGCACTTGTTTGTCTAGAGAAAGGTGCAGACATGGACAGGTAGCGGGACGGATGACAAGACATGGGATGGACAAGGAAGGGGAGCCTTGGGGGTGCATTGATAATGGCCTTGCCTACGTAATAACACAGAGGCGATGTAGTTCAGGGACGTGAACCATGGATGTAATAGAGGATAAATGACAAGATATGAGATGGACAGGGAAGTGAAGCCTCAGGGGCGCATTGATAATGGCCTTGCCTACGTGACAACGCATAGGCAACGAAGTTCGGGAAGAACCCTAATGGACCTAAGATATGGATCGAATGAGACACAGTATAGAACTGATATGGATCAAATATAGAACAACCATGGATCAGATAGGACATGATATGGATTAGATATGGAACAAATATGGATCAGATATGCAACAGATATGGAACAAATAATACTAATGACAACGAAGCACCACAGATAAGTGGTACCAACAGTCAAGCCTATCCCTTTTTCAATTCCCAAGGCTTGAAATGACTCCATGGCCCACCAATAATGGAGGGGCTTGTCTTCTTGTTCCCTCACTTTTGGTGAGAGTCCCCATGAAGTGGTGTGGTCCTTCATGAGTGGGGTTATTTTTTTAATCCCACTTGGGATAGTGACAAAAAGGAGGGAAGACTGTGGGGAAGGAGCTCATAAATGGGGTTATTTTTTTAATCCCACTTGGGATAGTGGAAAAAGGAGGGGTTTTTTTTTAATCCCACTTGAGGATAAGGGAATTGATGGAATTTTTTTAAAAAAAAGAGAAAAAAAAAAGGAGTTTTAAAGGGAGAAATCTTAGTGTAGAGGGAGTCAGTTAGTTTTTTTTTGGGAGAAAGGAAATTGGAGAGCAAACTGGAGTGGATCTCTTCATCAACTACTTCCATTAAAGAGCTTGTTAAGGTTGGTATGTAAGGCCTTTTCTTTGTATGTTCTGTTTCTTGCATGATGGATGCGTGTTGTGACCGCATGGGAAATGTGGGCATGACATTTGTGTGACTTAAAATTAATTCAAATGTTGAACTAAAATTAATTCAAACGTTGAAATAAATTTCCCCACATTTACAAAATTTACAACACAACAAATCAAATTTCATTTCACAAATCCATCATGCAAGAAACAGAACATACAAAGAAAAGGCCTTGCATACCAACCTTAACAAGCCCTTTAATGGAAGTAGTTTATGAATAGATCCACTCCAGTTTCCTCTCCAATTTCCTTTCTCAAAAAAAAAAAATTAACTCCCAAATTAAATGACACGAAAATGAAGAGGAAAAGAGCATAGGTAATTATATTTTAATTTTAAGGAAGAGTTTCTCGGAAGTTTTAACAATTATCTCAAATTAAATGACAGAAAAATGAAGAGGAAAATATGACATTTTCATTTACAAAGGACACTGAAAATAAACGCAAACAAACCATTACAACACGCATAGTGGAAAAAGGAGTGGGGTTATGTTTTTTAATCCCACTTGAGGATAAGGGAATTGGTGGAATTTTGTTCAAAAAAAAAAGGAGTTTTAAAGGGAGAAATCTTAGTGTAGAGGGAGTGAGTGAGTTTTTTCTTGGAGAAAGGAAATTGGAGAGAAAACTAGAGTGGATCTCTTAATCAACTACTTCCATTAAAGGGCTTGTTAAGGTTGGTATGCAAGGCCTTTTCTTTGTATGTTTTGTTTCTTGCATGATGGATTTGTGAAATGAAATTTGATTTGTTGTGTTCTAAATTTTGTAATTGTGGAGAAATTTATTTGGGTGTTGACAGAGCTTCTTCCACTTGGGAGAAATGCTCATCAAGTGTGGGGTAGGGGAGGAGTGATCCTCCTCGAGTGCATGCCTTGTTTCTTTTGTGATGTTGAAAGCCTTGAGGGCATTTGTGTGACTTTGAGAAATTGTGTTATTTCACTTGAGAGTCAAAATATGAACTCCTTAGAATCTTTGTTGGCAAGTTGGCTTGAGGCCATGAGAAGGAAACTGTGTTGAAATTTAATTGAAGGGTGACACTCTAGAGTTGAGTGTGTCCACTCTCCTACCCCTTGTTAAACTCACTGTGGTTCAGTTTTTGTGTTGTGTAATATCCATGGGTGTATGTGTATTTTGGTGTGTTGTTTCTTCCCTTGTATGATATGCAGGTTTTCTGGGAGTTTATTATGAAGCTTGGAGAAGATTATTGGATCTTAGAAAATATTTTATTTTCCTTAAGTCTTAAGGAGAGCCTGATCTTTTAATAGCTCCTTCCTTGTCAATTTTTTAAAAGGAGAAAATTATCTCCCTATTGTTGTAAAAATTGTTATTTTTGGAGTTGTGAGGAAATCCTCTGTTCTTGGGTTGATAGTTGTAATTTTCTTGTTCATTAAGTTTTACCATTTAGAAATGAGAAGAGGAAAAGAAAATTTGTTTTTAAAAGGATATTAAAATTGTCTAGTTCCTTCTTCTCCTACTTGCAAAGTTGAGAGTTAGTTGATGTTTTAATTAAATTTGTAAAAGTATTATTTCCGTGTAAGCTTAGTGGAAATATTAATTTTAAATTTTGTTATAAGCCAAGTCGTAATTTTGCTACCATGAAAGAAATGAAATTTGGGATTACAGTATTTTTTTTTTGAAATTACTGCAAGTAATTAAATGCTTACTATATGTAGTTTAAAACATTTGACTTGAAATAGAAATTTTATTCGAGGAAAGTGGGATATATTTATGCATAATGTATAATACGAATTGAATAGATGTTTAAACTCAGAGTTGCAATTTAGAAATACATTGTTTATACAATTATAATTTAAAAATAGGATAAGTAATTATATTTTAATTTTAAGGAAGAGTTTCTCAGAAGTTTTAACAATTATCCCAAATTAAATGACAGAAAAATGAAGAGGAAAATATGATCTTTTCATTTACAAAGGACACTGAAAATAAACGCAAACAAGCCATCACATGCATTCCATGAGTGGCCTTTTTTTAAAAAACTCAACTGTAGATTTAGAAAATAAACTTCGAATTGAGAAAAAAAAAAGAAAGAGAGAGAAAGAGAAAGAACAGCTAAGCTTGGAAAATAAAGAGAAGAAAATGTGCAGCATTTCCGAACAGGGCTAAAAGAACTAAGTAAGTTTAACCTACCGTTAAACCTGTTTAGGAACAAGTTGATTATTAAAATTAATTCAAACGTTGAACTAAAACCTAGAGCGGAACCCTAGGGGGACTGAGTCAAGTGAAGTTAACCAACCCTGTGTAAGTGATCTGGTTTACCAAGAAATTAGGAATTATGTAAAGGATGTAGTGTTATTGTTGTTTGATAAAGAACGTGAAGAAAAAAAATAGGATAACATAAGAAGATCTTGCACAACAGGAAGGAGAAAGAGATAGAAATACAATCAAAATGAAATTTTAGAGAAACGGTAAAATAAACGTGATAGAAATACAATCAAAATTAAATTCCAAGAAAAGGAAGAGAGGGCAAATGAACGGGCTTGGTTAAAAATGCTAAGTTTGAAGGAGGAGAAACTAATATGAAATTCCAGAAAATGGAAAGAAGAAAATAGATGATCGTGCTTTGTTGAAAAATGATCTATCACCTAAAACAACTAATGTTCAAATGTAATTTGTGAGATTAACCTAAGTCAGGAAACCACGCGTTCAAGATTAGCGTTTATCACACCAACGCCCGTGAGGCGTTATGTTACCGGGATCTTTCCAGAATCTAGGATTTAGAAGCCTTAAAAGTTGGAACCTAGTAGCGACATTAATCGCGTCGCGAAGACCCCCTTGTTGGCCTTCTTGCGTAGGGTGTGCACACATGTACTTGGTACCCCACCGAAAACTATATTGTTTTCGCCTTAAGCGTATGCCACCGAGCACGCCTACGTGTGCGAGGGGATTTCTAGGGAAGCGTGGGAAATTTTTTGGTATTTCGTGTCATGACCACATGGCGCATGTGGACATGACACGTGTGATGTGTGTTGTGACCGCATGGGAAATGTGGGCATGACATTTGGTATCTTCCCATGCTTCCCTAGAAATCCCCTCGCATAGGAAAAATGAAATACACATTGGGAGCTCTGGGGTTTGCATTTTGTTTGGGCCGACATGGAGTGGATTGAGGGTGGTTTGACCCTTGTCCTACTCCGTGTAGTTGTGTGAGAGCGAGGTTGTGGTTTGTCGACTAGCCTTTACGTTGGAGGAATATCCATCCTCTTGTGTTGTCATCATGGTGGCCTTGTCACATGATTTTCAAAGTCTTCCGCTAGTGCTTTGGGGTGGATGTGGTCCTTCTCGTTGATTGTTCTCTCGAGTCGGTTGGTCTATATTGTGGGGGTTGTGTTGGACCCTTCCTCGCCCTTGAGTATTTTGTGGAGTGTAGCACCGTCTTAATGCCTGTTTGATTTATTCTTGCCGTGTGAACTTGGTGTCTGTTTATCATGGTGTTGAATGACACACTTTCATGAATTCCTAACCCTGGTCATCATTGGAAATTGGCATTGTCTCCTTTGGATTGGTAACTAGAAAAGATTGCATGAAGTGTATCTTGCTCTAAATTTTATAAGTGCAAGTTATGACGTGTGTGTGTCATGCCCACATTTACCATGCGGTCTCAACATGCATTTACGCATGTCATGTCCGCATGCATCATGTGGTCATGATACAAACTATCAAAAATATTTCTCTACTCCTCTAAAAACCTCCTCACAAGTGTAAGCGTGCTCGGTGGCGTATACTTAAGGCATCAACAAAACTGTTGTTAGCGGAACAATAACCACACGTGCGCATTCTCTACGCAAGTCTTACAATCTTGTTAAAAGACGTTCACTGGATTTACACTCGGTTTGATTTTCAACGTTTAATTTAATTGAAAATAATTATGTCCCTAGTTAGTTCTCTTAGTCCAATATGATATTTTCACTCATTTTCTCCTCTAGTATATTGGTTTATTTAATTACTCATTTAATTATTTATTTATTTATTCATTTATTTATTTATTTAATTTGTTTCAATTCCTTGGTATTTCATTTGGAAAAAAATTTTAAACTCCGAAATCACAATTCCTTTTACGTATCGAACTAATATAAATAATTATTTAGTGTAAAATACATTTACCCTATTATTATTATTATTTTTTTTATATATATATTTTTATGTTTTTTTTTTTTAAATCTCCCTCTCACAATTTATCTATAAATATTATGTATATATGAATATTGATATATTTACATATATGAAAAGAATACGTGTATATATATATATATATAAATAAGTATACAATATTATTTAAGAGTATCAACTCATTTATTAACTATATATATATATATATATATATATATATATATATATATTATTGTTTATTTTATCATGTTAAATGATACTCCACTCATAAATTTATAGTGTATTGTTATAAAACCAAACTCATGATAATGAAGTTGAATAACCCTAATCCCTTTTTTGTTTTTTTGTGATTGATGTGTTGTAGGAAGTAGAGACTACGGCGGCGGCAATGGAAATGGCGATGGCCGCAGGGGAGGTCGAAGGAAAGAAGGCAAATTAAGACTGATGGGTTAGGTCTCCATACGGACGTTACCCAAGGGAGGGATAAGATGAGTGGTACCAACACTCAAGCCTATCCCTTTTCCAATTCCCAAGGCTTGAAATGACTCCATTGTCCACCAATAATGGAGGGGCTTGTCTTCTTGTTCCCTCACTTTTGGTGAGAGTCCCCATGAAGTGGTGTGGTCCTTCATGAGTGGGGTTATTTTTTTAATCCCACTTGGGATACTGACAAAAAGGAGGGAAGACTTTGGAGAAGGAGCTCATGAGTGGGGTTTTTTTTTAATCCCACTTGGGATAGTGGAAAAAGGAGTGGGGTTATTTTTTTAATCCCACTTAAGGATAAGAGAATTGGTGGAATTTTATTTTTAAAAAGGAGTTTTAAAGGGAGAAATCTTAGTGTAGAGGGAGTCGGTGAGATTTGTTTTGGAGAAGGAAGACTGGGAGAGGAGACTAAGTGTGGAGCTCTTCAACAACTACTTCCATAATAGGGCTTGTAAAGGGTAGTATGCAAGGCCCTTATCATTGTATTTTATGTTAGATGCTTGATGAATGTTTGTTATGCATATGTTGTTTATGATGTATTCTATTATTGTGGGAAATTTATTGGGTGTTGAAAGAGCTTCTTCTACTTGAGAGAAATGCTCATCAAGTATGGGGTAGGGGAGGAGTGATCCTCCTCGAGTACCTTCTTGTTCTGGAAAAATGGAAGCCTTGAGGGCAATTTTGTGATTTTGAGAGAATTAGTTATAAGGCTTGAGAGCCTAGACATGATATCCCTAGAAATTTGATTATTTTGTTGGCTTGAGGCCATGAAAAAAGTTTATTTTGTTGGCTTGAGGCCATGAGAAAAGTTGTGTTAAAATGTTGTGAAGGGTGGCACTCTAGAGTTGAGTGTGTCCACTCTCCTATCCCTCTTTAAACTCACCTTAGTTGAGTTTTTGTGTTATGTAATATCCATGAGTTGAGTGAATAACTACGAGTGTGATAGAGTCATGCTTGTGGGGCTGTTTGTATGTACACCTTGTAAGGTCCAATCTTGCAGTTGGAGACCTTCCATGTGTGGAGCTAAGTAGTGGAGAGGAAGAACTTAGGAAGCTATGGCGACATGTTGTGGCATTGGTTTGGGATTACCCAACCAGCGATACCTTCCTACGCCAGAGTACCCCCTACTTCTCCTTAGTGAATGGACCTTTGAGAGGCCCATAGTGCTATCATATCATGTCCTGTTTCCTTGATGGTACTATTGACATCTGACATGGGATCTTGGTTATGTTTTGGTATGGGCATGTGATTTGCTCGAGGCCATGCTACTTGTGCAGGTGTATTCTTACCCTTGGTATTTTGTTGAGTGGATGTGTAGCATCCTAGAGACATTTACATTATAATTATGACGTTTACCTTTGAGAAGGGCACGATGTACTATACTAAAGACATGTTACCTTTGAGAAGGGCACGATTCCACGTAAGAGTACGTGAAGGCGCATTGATAATACTTACCTACATGATGTTAATGCATTGGTTGTGTTTGCATAACACATGTAGTGGCCGTGTTTCCCTCCTTCCTTATGGGTGACTTGATGTTAGGCATCAAGTCACCTAGTGATGTAATGTGCACTTTCTTGGATTGCGATTATTTCTTTCGGTTGTTTCGTGACCTTTTTGTATCTTAGTTGTGTGGACCAGCCATGTTATTTTTATCTTGTCTAAAAGTAGCTTAGCCACAATCTTTGATTCTTCCTTTTTCGCGTGACTCTTATGCTTACGTTGTTTTAATATTGAAATTGCGCACATTTACTTAATTATTTATTTATTTTATTTTGGTGATGGAAACTTCTCCTTTGATTTTTCTTGAAACCTGTGTTGGCTAAGCTAGGTTCTTTTTGTTTTCTAGTGCTGGTCTTGTGTTGTGTTGTTCTTCTCGCCATGTCGATGGAGCAACCTCTGGTGGAGTGTATATAAGGAAGTAGACGTGGGAAACTTATGAGGATGGGGGTAGGTGTGGATTAGTATGGGCTAGTCATTATCCACGTACCTTCCTAGTGATCCTATTCTTTTGTTGGTTATCTCTTGGAAGCTAAACCCCTTATACAAACAAGAGGTAGGCCATTGTGGGAATGTATGGCGAGGCCCCCAGGCGCGTGGCCCTGAGACCATCATTCCACCTGGTTCTTGAATCTTTGGTTACTTGGCACTGGTTATTGGTTACTTGGTTCTATGAGGAGACTATGACATTCCCCTGAACCTTTATCTGAGCCTTGTGAAGTTAATTCCTATAATGTGGATGAATGAAAATGTTTGTTTATGTAAGATCTGTATTTGATGTAATTGCATATGAATTGGTATTTTCTCTATAAACCTATAATGTGATGTGTAAAGATTCTCTATACATGTGTATAGAAGATTGATGATCCTGAGATTAGATGTGTTGAATTTCAACCCATAGAGTGTATTTTGTGAAAGGAATTAAGCCTTTATAACATTTAGTTACCATGCTTTATTTTCTTGAGAAGAGTTCTTTATTGCATATGTTATCTTCTGTACTTACCTTGTCTAGAGCAAAGAAGTTCAGGAAAATGCTTCCAACCTCCTCTTGATGACTTCCGGGAGTAAGTCATTTCCAAGGGGGTAGTATGTAAGGCCCACCTTTGTCCGACTGGTGTGTATCCTATTATTCACCTAGCTCTAGATTAAAATGATAAATGATTGATTATTATATAATATGTTTGCCAGATGGATATAGGTAGTGATTGGTTATACATCCTCATTAATATGTTAAATTTTCTTCAGCTATGATATGTATATGTGGAATTAACTTTGAGATTGAGTGTGTAGGTATTTCTAACAAAACCATAGATACTAGAGATCATTCCGCACCTTATGTTGTAATCCCTTGTGAAACTGATCTAGTTCCATGAGGAACCGAGATCAACTCTATGTTTGATTTAATGTTGTAATGTTGTCTTGCATGAGGTTGAATGGGTTAGGTCTACCCTCTTGTAAATTTGAATTATGATATGTGTTGTAAGAATTATTTTTGAATTTTATCTTAGTTTTGAATTTTAAAATTTGAGACCCTTTTCTTGTGTCTTAACTTGACCCTATGTGTCCTAACTAAGTTTAAATTGACCCTGGGTTATACCCCATGGGTCTAGAGTCACTTTTGACTGGGGTAACCCTTAGGTAACCTCTGTATGGTCACCTTAACTTCACAGTGAAATTAAGTGACGAATTTGGAGGTAAGGGAGGGATAAGATGAGTGGTACCAACACTCAAGCCTATCCCTTTTTCAATTCCCAAGGCTTGAAATGACTCCATGGTCCACCACTAATGGAGGGGCTTGTCTTCTTGTTCCCTCATTTTTTGTGAGAGTCCCCATGAAGTGGTGTGGTCCTTAATGAGTGGGGTTATTTTTTTAATCCCACTTGGGATAGTGACAAAAAGGAGGGAAGACTTTGGGGAAGGAGCTCATGAGTGGGGATTTTTTTTAATCCCACTTGGGATAGTGGAAAAAGGAGTGGGGTTATTTTTTTAATCCCACTTAAGGATAAGGGAATTGGTGGAATTTAAAAAAAAAAGAAAAAAAAAAGGAGTTTTAAAGGGAGAAATCTTAGTGTAGAGGGAGTTAGTGAGATTATTTTTGGAGAAGATTATTGGATCTTAGAAAATATTTTATTTTCCTTAAGTCTTAAGGAGAGTCTGATCTTTTAATAGTTCCTTCCTTGTCGATTTTCCAAACGGAGAAAATTATCTCCCTATTGTTGTATAAATTGTTATTTTTGGAGCTGTGAGGAAATCCTCTGTTCTTGGGTTGATAGTTGTAATTTTCTTGTTCATTAAGTTTTACCATTTAGAAATGAGAAGAGGAAAAGAATTTTTTTTTTAAAAGGATATTAAAATTGTCTTGTTCCTTCTTCTCCTACTTGCAAAGTTGAGAGTTAGTTGATATTTTAATTAAATTTGTAAAAGTATTATTTCCGTGTAAGCTTAGTGGAAATATTAATTTTAAATTTTGTTATAAGCCAAGTCATAATTTTGCTACCATGAAAGAAATGAAATTTGGGATTACAGTATTATTTTTTTAAAAATTACCGCAAGTAATTAAATGCTTACTATATGTAGTTTAAAACATTTGACTTGAAATAGAAATTTTATTCGAGGAAAGTGGGATATATTTATGCATAATGTATAATACGAATTGAATAGATGTTTAAACTCAGAGTTGCAATTCAGAAATACATTGTTTATACAATTATAATTTAAAAAGAGGATAGGTAATTATATTTTAATTTTAAGGAAGAGTTTCTCAGAAGTTTTAACAATTATCCCAAATTAAATGACAAAAAAATGAAGAGGAAAATATGATCTTTTCATTTACAAAGGACACTAAAAATAAACGCAAACAAGCCATCACAGGCATTCCATGAGTGGCCTTTTTTAAAAAAATTCAACTATATATTTAGAAAATAAACGTCTAATTGAGAAAAAAAAAAAAAGAGAGAGAAAGAGAAAGAGAAAGAACAGCTAACCTTGGAAAATAAAGAGGAGAAAATGCGCGGCATTTCCGAACAGGGCTAAGAGA
Source organism: Cunninghamia lanceolata (assembly GCA_027924645.1). NCBI lineage: Eukaryota > Viridiplantae > Streptophyta > Pinopsida > Cupressales > Cupressaceae > Cunninghamia > Cunninghamia lanceolata. Next base: position 2,857,995 of record BSBN01000902.1, on the reverse strand, counting down.
ACTAAGTAAGTTTAACCTACCATTAAACTTGTTTAGGAACAAGTTGATTATTAAAATTAATTCAAACGTTGAACTAAAACCTAGAGCGAAACCCTAGGGGGACTGAGTCAAGTGAAGTTAACCAACCCTGTGTAAGTGATCTGGTTTACCAAGAAATTAGGAATAATGTAAAGGATGTAGTGTTATTACTGTTCGATAAAGAACGTGAAGAAAAAAAATAGGATAACATAAGAAGATCTTGCACAACGGGAAGGAGAAAGAGATAGAAATACAATCAAAACTAAATTTCAGAGAAACGGTAAAATGAACGTGATAGAAATACAATCAAAATTAAATTCCAAGAAAAGGAAGAGAGGGCAAATGAATGGGCTTGGTTAAAAATGCTAAGTCTGAAGGAGGAGAAACTAATATGAAATTCCAGAAAATGGAAAGAAGAAAAATAGATGATCCTGCTTTGTAGAAAAATTATCTATCACCTAAAACAACTGATGTTCAAATGTAATTCGTGAGATTAACCTAAGTCAGGAAACCACGCGTTCAAGATTAGCGTTTATCACACCAACGCCCATGAGGCGTTATGTTACCAAGATCTTTCCGGAATCTAGGGTTTAGAAGCCTTAAAAGTTGGAACCTAGTAGTGACATTAATTGAGTCACGAAGACCCCCTTGTTGGCCTTCTTGCGTAGGGTGTGCACATATGTACTTGGTACCCTGCCGACAACTGTATTGTTTTCACCTTAAGCGTATGCCACCCAGCATGCCTACGTGTGCGAGGGGATTTCTAGGGAAGCATGGGAAAATTTTTGGTATTTCGTGTCATGACCACATAGCGCATGTGGACATGACACGTGTGATGCATGTTGTGACCGCATGGGAACCCAACGGATCTGCCTTGCCAATGCTATAGCCTCCCAGAGATTCTATGACCTATTCAAGTGCCACTTGAGTCACCCCTCTCAGAACACTGTCTGCCAAGCAAATTCAGCATACCACCGTGTTAGATTACATACCTGAGTGTGCATCTGTTTACAACACTCAGCTGCACATGAATCCACTTCCCAGTTCGGCTAAACTTCTCATCTCAGCGCCATGAAGCATTGCGCCTCCATGGACTCGCTTAGCTCCACTCAGATGTTGTTCCCTTGTTGCGAACAACCCACTTACGAGTCATCGCGCTCCATTTCGAGCTCTTCATTTTGCAAGCTACATGAGACTTCCCCATCGCCTTACCAGTAAACCACACTCTTCTGAGATATGGCAGGATTACTCTTCTTCATCCCTAAAATCCATGTGGAACACCTAGCTCCATACTGCATAGGCTGCGAGGCTACTCTCCTTCGCCTCTAGGAGGTTGGACCCGTGTTCATTCCATCGAACACTACCTCACTATAGTAGTTATAAGTCTGAATGCAGCACAACAGAAGGCTGAGCAAATATCCAACAATCAACACACAAAGTGTCTTCAACAATTAACTCACTTCTTGTCCTGCAGCCTGCGCACAACTCACAACTTGACTTAACAACTAACACACAATCCAGCATACAACTCGAGCTCGACTACAGCGACCTACTCGAAGTCAATGCGAATTGCTTCTCATGTTATGGCATAGTTTGCATCTGTCACCATTTGACATGCTCACCATGACTTGGATGCTCAGCTCACCTCTGTCCACTTGACATCGCTCGCCAAGACTTGTCTTGCTCAACTCACCTTTTCTCGTCAAGACTTCCTTGCTCAAGTTGGTTTGATAAAATGATTGATTATTATATAATATGGTTGCCAAATGGATATAGGTAGTGATTGGTTATACATCCTCATTAATATGTTAAATTTGCTTCGGCTATGATATGTATATGTGGAATTAACTTTGAGATTGAGTGTGCAGGTATTTCTAACAAAACCATAGATACTGGAGATCATTTTGCACCTTATGTTGTAATCCCTTGTGAAGCCGATCTGGTTCCACGAAGAACTGAGATCAACTCTGTGTTTGATTTAATGTTGTAGTGTCGTCTTGCATGAGGTTGAATGGGTTAGGTCTACCCTCTTGTAAATTTAAATTATGATATGTGTTGTAAGAATTATTTTTGAATTTTATCTTATTTTTGAATTTTAAAATTTGAGACCCTTTTATTGTGTCTTAACTTGACCCTGGGTGTCCTAACTAAGTTTAAAATGACCCTGGGTTATACCCCATGGGTCTAGGTTCACTTTTGACTTGAGTAACCCTTGGGTAACCTCCGTATGGTCATCTTAACTTCACAGTGAAGTTAAGTGACGAATTTGGAGGTAAGGGAGAGATAAGATGAATCGTACCAACACTCAAGCCTATCCCTTTTTCAATTCCCAAGGCTTGAAATGACTCCATGATCCACCAATAATGGAGGGGCTTGTCTTCTTGTTCCCTCACTTTTGGTGAGAGTCCCCATGAAGTGGTGTGGTCCTTCATGAGTGGGGTTATTTTTTTAATCCTTTCCTTCACATGGCCTCAAGCCAACTTGCCAACAAAGATTCCAAGGAGTTCATATTTTGACTCTCAAGATAAATAACACAATTTCTCAAAGTCACACAAATACCCTAAGGCTTTCAACATCCCAAAAGAAAAAAGGCATGCACTCGAGGAGGATCTCTCCTCCCCTACCCCACACTTGATGAGCATTTCTCCCAAGTGGAAGAAGCTCTGTCAACACCTAAATAAATTTACAACACAACAAATTAAATTTTATTTCACAAATCCATCATGCAAGAAACAGAACATACAAAGAAAAGGCCTTGCATATTACACAAGGAAAGAAAACACCACATAAACTACTCTCCTCCCTACCGTAGACCCACAAGAGGGTCACCCCCGAGCTAGGGAGATCATCCACACACCTAGGGTATTCTAAAATTCTACTTCACAACAAGGTAGAAACAACACACCAAAACACATATACACCCATGGATATTACACAACACAAAAACTCAACCACAGTGAGTTTAACAAGGGTAGGAGAGTGGACACACTCAACTCTAGAGTGCCACCCTTCACAATATTTTAACATAAATTTCTCATGGCCTCAAGCCAAACAAATGAACCAAGATTCTAAAGAAAAATTATATTCAAGCTCTCAAGCCTTATCAAAAAATTTCTCAAAGTCACACAAATGCCCTCAAGGCTTTCAACATCCTAAAAAAGGAATGAACTCAAGGAGGATCACTCCTCCCCTACCCCACACTTGATGAGCATTTCTCCCAAGTGAAAGAAGCTCTGTCAACACCTCAACAAAAATTCTCATAATAACAAAAGAAATAAAACACAAGAAAAAATACATTCCACACATCCATCATGGAACAAATAGGAAATGCAAAGGAAAGGCCTTGAAATCCAACCTTAATAAGCCCTTTAATGGAAGAAGTTGAAGTAGAGTTCCTATCAAGTCTCCTCCCTAAATATCCACCACAAAACTCCCTCTTTCCTCCTCCTCTCCCCAAATTTTCCCAAAAAACCAAAACAAAACAACCTCCCATTTTCTAAAATTCAATCTCATTTTATCTCTATCCCAAGTGGGATTAAAAAAATCACCCACTCCATGATCTCCTTTTCTCTCTATCCCAAATGGGATTAAAAAATTCACCCACTCCATGATCTCCTTTTTCTCTCTATCCAAAATGGGATTAAAAAATTTACCCACTCCATGATCTCTTTTTCTCTCTATCCCAAGTGGGATTAAAAAATTCACCCACTCCATGATCTCCTTTTTTTTTGTCTTTTTTTTTTAAATTCCACCAATTCCCTTATCCTCAAGTGGGATTAAAAAAATAACCCCACTCATTTTTCCACTATCCCAAGTGGGATTAAAAAAATAACCCCACTCATGAGCTCCTTCCCCAAAGTCTTCCCTCCTTTTTGTCACTATCCCAAGTGGGATTAAAAAAATAACCCCACTCATAAAGGACCACACCACTTCATGGGGATTCTCACCAAAAGTGAAGGAACAAGAAGACAAGCCCCTCCATTATTGGTGGACCATGGAGTCATTTCAAGCCCTGGGAATTGAAAAAGGTATAGGCTTGAGTGTTGGTACCACTCATCTTATCCCTCCCTTACTTCCAAATTCGTCACTTAATTTCACTGTGAAGTTAAGGTGACCATACGGAGGTTACCCAAGGGTTACCCCAGTCAAAAGTGACCCTAAACCCATGGGGTATAACCTAGAGTCAATTTAAATTTAGTTAGGACACCCAGGGTCAAGTTAAGACACAATAAAAGGGTCTCAAATTTTAAAATTTAAAAATAAGATAAAATTCAAAAATAATTCTTACAACACATATCATAATTCAAATTTACAAGAGGGTAGACCTAACCCATTCAACCTCATGCAAGACAACATTACAACATTAAATCAAACACAGAGTTGATCTCGGTTCCTCGTGGAACCAGATCGGCTTCACAAGGGATTACAACATAAGGTGCGGAATGATCTCCAATATCTGTGGTTTTGTTAGAAATACCTGCACACTCAATCTCAAAGTTAATTCCACATATACATATCATAGCTGAAGCAAATTTAACATATTAATGAGGATGTATAACCAATCACTACCTATATCCATCTGGCAACCATATTATATAATAATTAATCGTTTTATCATTTTAATCTAGAGCTAGGTGAATAATGGGATACACACCAGTCGGACAAGGGTGGGCATGCGGTCACAACATGCATCACACGTGTCATGTCCACATGCACCATGTGGTCATGACACGAAATACCAAAAAATTTCCCATGCTTCCCTAGAAACCCCCTCGCACGCGTAGGCATGCTCGACGGTGTACGCTTAAGGCGAAAACAATACAGTTGTTGGCGGGGTACCAAGTACATGTGCGCACACCCTACGCAAGAAAATGTGTGGTTTCCTGACTTAGGTTAATCTCATGAATTACATTTGAACAATAGTTGTTTTTAGGTGATAGATCATTTTTCAACAAAGCACGATCATCTATTCTTTTTTTTTTTTTTCTAGAATTTCATATTAATTTCTCCTCCTTCAAACTTAGCATTTTCAACCAAGCCCGTTCCTTTGCCCTCTCTTCCTTTTCTTGGAATTTAGTTTTGATTGTATTTCTATCTCTTTCTCCTTCCTATTGTGCAAGATCTTCTTATGTTATCCTTTTTTTTTTTCTTCACGTTCTTTATCGAACAGCAATAACACTACATCCTTTGCATTATTCATATTTCTTGGTAAACCAGATCACTTCCACAAACTTGGTTAACTTCACTTGACTCAATCCCCCTAGGGTTCTTCTCTAGGTTTTAGTTCAACGTTTGACTTAAGTTTAATAATCAACTTGTTCCTAAACAGGTTTAATGGTAGGTTAAACTTACTTAGTTCTCTTAGCCCTGTTTAGAAATGCCGCACATTTTCTCCTCTTTGTTTTCCAAGGTTAGTTGTTCTTTCTCTTTCTCTCTTTTTTTTTCTCAATTGGACGTTTAAATCTCTAGTTGAGTTTTTAAAAAAAAAGCCACTCATGGAATGCCTGTGATGACTTGTTTGCATTTATTTTCAGTGTCCTTTGTAAATAAAAAGATCATATTTTCCTCTTCATTTTCCTGTCATTTAATTTGGGATAATTGTCAAAACTTCCGAGAAACTCTTCCTTAAAATTAAAATATATTTACCTATGCTCTTTTTAAATTATAATTGTATTTCTCCTTATAAATTATATATATATATATTTATGTATTTATACCGCCATTATCTCAGTTCATTTTAACTCACAATTTCATTAATAAGTTCCTTAACTGTAAAGAAAGTATAGAATATATATATAATAAATATATAAATATATATAATTTGTTAAAATAGAGCAATGAGTTAATTTATTTTTGCATATATAAACAATGTATTTCTGAATTGCAACTCTGAGTTTAAACATCTATTCAATTCGTATTATCCATTATGCATAAATAAATCCCACTTTCTTTGATTAAAATTTCTATTGGAAGTCAAAGGTTTTAAACTACATATAGTAAGCATTTAATTACTTGCGGTAATTTCAAAAAAAACAATACTGAAATCCCAAATTTCATTTCTTTCATGGTAGCAAAATTATGACTTGGCTTATAACAAAATTTAAAATTAATATTTCCACTAAGCTTACACGGAAATAATACTTTTACAAACTTAATTAAAACATCAACTAACTCTCAACTTTGCAAATAGGAGAAGAAAGAACTAAACAATTTTAATATTCTTTTAAAAATAAATTTTCTTTTCCTCTTCTCATTTCTAAATGTTAAAACTTAATGAACAAGAAAATTACAACTATCAACCCAAGAACAGAGGATTTCCTCACAACTCCAAAAATAACAATTTATACAACAATAGGGAGATAATTTTCTCCTTTTGAAAAATTGACAAGGAATGAGCTATTAAAAGATCAGGCTCTACTTAAAACTTAAGGAAAATAAAATATTTTCTAAGATCCAATAATCTTCTCCAAGCTTCACAATAACCTCCCAGAAAACCTGTATATCACACAAGGGAAGAAACACAACACAAGCTCTTCTCCTCCCTACCGTAGATCTGCAAGAGGGTCACCCCCGAGTTAGGGAGATCATCCACACACCTAGGGTATTCCAAAATTCCACTTCACAACAAGGTAGAAACAACACACCAAAACGTACATACACCCATGGATATTACACAACACAAAAACTCAATCACAGTGAGTTTAACAAGGGGTAGGAGAGTGGACACACTCAACTCTAGAGTGTCACCCTTTAATTAAATTTTAACACAGTTTCTTTCTCATGGCCTTAAGCCAACTTGCCAACAAAGATTCTAAGGAGTTCATATTTTGACTCTCAAGCCAAATAACACAATTTCTTAAAGTCACACATATGCCCTCAAGGCTTTCAACATCCCAAAAGAAAAAAGGCATGCACTCAAGGAGGATCACTCCTCCCCTACCCCACACTTGATGAGCATTTCTCCCAAGTGGAAGAAACTTTGTCAACACCCAAATAAATTTCCCCACAATTACAAAATTTATAACACAACAAATAAAATTTCATTTCACAAATCCATCATGCAAGAAACAGAACATACAAAGAAAAGGCCTTGCATACCAACCTTAACAAGCCCTTTAATGGAAGTAGTTGATCAAGAGATCCACTCCAGTTTCCTCTCCAATTTCATTTCTCCCCAAAAAAACTAACTCCCTCCCTCTACATGAAGATTTCTCCCTATAAAACTCTTTTTTTTTTAAAAAAAAATTCCACCAATTCTCTTATCCTCAAGTGGGATTAAAAAAATAACCCCTCTTTTTTCCACTATCTCAAATGGGATTAAAAAAATAACCCCACTCATGAGCTCTTTCCCCAAAGTCTTCCCTCATTTTTGTCACTATCCCAAGTGGGATTAAAAAAATAACCCCACTCATGAAGGACCACACCACTTCATGGGGACTCTCACCAAAAGTGCGCGAACAAGAAGACAGGCCCCACCATTATTGGTGGACCATGGAGTCATTTCAAGCCTTGGGAATTGAAAAAGGGATAGGCTTAAGTGTTGGTACCACTCATCTTATCCCTCCTTTACCTCTAAATTCGTCACTTAACTTCACTGTGAAGTTAAGGTGACCATACGGAGGTTACCCAAGGGTTACCCCAATCAAAAGTGACCCTAGACCCATGGGGTATAACCTAGGGTCAATTTAAACTTAGTTAGGACACCCAGGGTCAAGTTAAAACACAAGAAAAGGGTCTCAAATTTTAAAATTCAAAAATAAGATAAAATTTAAAAATAATTCTTAAAACACATATCATAATTCAAATTTACAAGAGGGTAGACCTAACCCATTCAACCTCATGCAAGACAACATTACAACATTAAATCAAACACAGAGTTGATCTCGGTTCCTCATGAAACCAGATCAGCTTCACAAGGGATTACAACATAAGGTGCGGAATGATCTCCAGTATCTGCGGTTTTGTTAGAATACCTGCACACTCAATCTCAAAGTTATTTCCACATATACATATCATAGCCGAAGCAAATTTAATACATGCATTTCTAAAGCATACCACAGTTCTTATAAACATAATGAAATCGTATGACAATTTTCTTTCTAACATCACCCAATTAGTTTCCCTGTAATGTAAACATTAATCGGACATCACCCAATTAGTTTTTCCTATAAAATAAACATCAAACTAACATCACCTAATTAGTTTTCTTGAAATGTGAAGTTAAGTGACGAATTTGGAGGTAAGGGAGGTATAAGATGAGTGGTACCAACACTCAAGCCTATCCCTTTTTTAATTCCCAAGGCTTGAAATGACTCTATGGTCCACCAATAATGGAGGGGCTTGTCTTCTTGTTCCCTCACTTTTGGTGAGAGTCCCCATGAAGTGGTGTGGTCCTTCATGAGTGGGGTTATTTTTTTAATCCCACTTGGGATAGTGACAAAAAGGAGGGAAGACTTTGGGGAAGGAGCTCATGAGTGGGGTTATTTTTTTAATCCCACTTGGGATAGTGGAAAAAGGAGTGGGGTTATTTTTTAATCTCACTTGGGATAGTGGAAAAAGGAGTGGGGTTATTTTTTTAATCCCACTTGAGGATAAGGGAATTGGTGGAATTTTTTTTCTTTTTTTTAAAAAAATTAGTTTTAAAGGGAGAAATCTTAGTGTAGAGGGAGTCAGTTAGTTTTTTTTTTGGCAGAAAGGAAATTAGAGAGGAAACTAGAGTGGATCTCTTGATCAACTACTTCCATTAAAGGGCTTGTTAAGGTTGGTATGCAAGGCCTTTTCTTTGTATGTTCTATTTCTTGCATAATAGATTTGTGAAATGAAATTTAATTTGTTGTGTTGTAAATTTTGTAATTGTGGAGAAATTTATTTGGGTGTTGACAGAGCTTCTTCCACTTGGTAGAAATGCTCATCAAGTGTGGGGTAGGGGAGGAGTGATCCTCCTCGAGTGCATGCCTTTTTTTTGGGATGTTGAAAGCCTTGAGGGCATTTGTGTGACTTTGAGAAATTGTGTTATTTGGCTTGAGAGTCAAAATATGAAATCCTTGGAATCTTTGTTGGCAAGTTGGCTTGAGGCCATGAGAAGGAAACTGTGTTGAAATTTAATTGAAAGGTGACACTCTAGAGTTGAGTGTGTCCACTCTCCTACCCCTTGTTAAACTCACTGTGGTTGAGTTTTTGTGTTGTTTAATATCCATGGGTGTATGTGTGTTTTGGTGTGTTGTTCTACCTTGTTGTGAATTAAAATTTTAGAATACCCTAGGTGTGTGGATGATCTCCCTAGGTCAGGGGTGACCCTCTTGCGGGTCTACGGTAGGGAGGAGAGCAGCTTGTGTGGTGTTTCTTCCCTTGTGTGATATGCAGGTTTTCTGGGAGCTTATTGTGAAGCTTGGAGAAGATTATTGGATCATACAAAAAATTTATTCCTTAAGTTGTATAAATTGTTATTTTTGGAGTTGTGAGGAAATCCTCTGTTCTTGGGTTGATAGTTGTAATTTTTTTGTTCATTAAGTTTTACCATTTAGAAATGAGAAGAGGAAAAGAAAATTTGTTTTTAAAATGATATTAAAATTGTCTAGTTCCTTCTTCTCCTACTTGCAAAGTTGAGAGTTAGTTGATGTAACGCCCGCCTAGAACACCTTAAAGAAATACACACTAATGCTGTATGAAATAGGAATTTTTTTTTTTAAATGATTAAGTAACATTAACATAACTAATTACGACATATTCTCTAAGGATTCAAGGCTGCATTACTTTACAAACCAACTAACATAATTTAACATACATCAGTAACTGATCCAAATCCATGCTCAATTAAATAACTTATTCATATTCATTGCATATCATCAAATAACGAAATCTGCATGATTAAATACATAACTGAAATGCTTTCATATAAGTACATCATGACACCCTTACATTGCCATTTTTAGACTACATCAAAATTACATACATAATGAATGTTCTGTTACACAAATCTGGTACAAGATTATACACATACATCATCATCAACTGGGACAAGTACAATTGTCTGAAAACTGGAATAATTCTTTTCTGCATATGAACTTAACAAGGAATAACCAATGGATAATAAAGCTCTTCCACCCGACCATGTGGAACCCTAAGGTCCACCCCCCGAGCTAGGAGTTAACATGAGGTCCCAAACAATGACAGTCAGGTAGACGAAATACAAACAAGAACAAGGGATGACCAACGCCAATACAACACATGACAATAACAATACAACACAACTTAACTTCCAGAGGCGACACAAAACAAATGAGGAGAGACCAAACAAGGGATGCTAGGTTGTAGTAGGGAGAGTGTCATCGCACGGTCCTAGCATGGGTTATCCTGATAGCCTCTCACTAGGCGCCGGCCCCTATCTATGGTTATCCTGATAGCCTCTCACTAGGCGCCGGCCCCATAGGGTGACACATGCGGAATCGACCTTCCTTTCATGAGGACAAGGAAGTCAATCATGCCGACCAGGCCTTCTCTACCCATCCTTAGTCTAAACAAGCACTACAGGTCATGGGAGAGGAATCCATTAATCTTATTAATGTGAAATCTACCCTTAACCCTCTAGTTTATTTTAGGTTATCACTTGATTAATCTACTTCCAACGGGTTATCCTGACTGCCACTTTGGGCGCCGGCCCCACGTTGAAAGCCACTCTCCTTCCTAACACCTAGTAAACCCTAACCACCATACAAGGCATTATAACATTACTCATACATATTCACTGCAAGGTATAATTCCTCTTGCATTACAAACAGAATCAAACACTAATTGTAATCCATTTCCTATCACATTACAATGCTTTACTCTTTTACAAGATCCAGGTCTCTCCATATGACCATTACGACAAAACGGGTACAAGACAGTCACAATAAAATATCTTATCCGGGGAATATTATCTCCACAAAATACATTAACAACTTTCGACAATTCTTCATTCGTGATAGATTGTACTTCATACTCAATTAGAATCACATGTTTAAGACAACACAACACTAGAACACCTATCCACATGTTGGTTGTACTCAGACACGACATACTATGCCTCTGGAATTTTGACCACTAGCAATTTATCATATTACGACAACAAGAATTCTTAATTTCATACAGTTTAAATTTAATTTCCAGAGTTAAATCACTAAAACTCCTTCTTAGTACAATGTGAACGACTTGTAAATTCAACATTAGATTTCATCATCTCTTTAATCAAACTGATTGATTTAAATTAATTGCAACAAACATATTAATACATTACAACTAATTTATCCAAATATACTACATTTTGTTTCAAAAGATAAATTACTAAATAGTTTACAACATTTCATTTGTAAAAGAATCACTTAGTACCCTTATACTATTTAATTCCTACTTATCATTACACACTCTCATTATCCATACGATCTTTATCATTTATCTTTCAAACTTTCCCAATTAACTTAACTCTTTCAAGTAATAAAATGAACAAGAATGCTAAGTCAAGTATAACTAAACGACAAATACAACGAGGAAAAATCATCAATCTGATAAACGACAAGTTGAGGGGCACTACAGTTGATGTTTTAATTAAATTTGTAAAAGTATTATTTTCGTGTAAGCTTAGTGGAAATATTAATTTTAAATTTTATTATAAGCCAAGTCATAATTTTGCTACCATGAAAGAAATGAAATTTGGGATTACAGTATTATTTTTTTTGAAATTACCACAAGTAATTAAATGCTTACTATATGTAGTTTAAAACATTTGACTTGAAATAGAAATTTTATTCGAGGAAAGTGGGATATATTTATGCATAATGTATAATACGAATTGAATAGATGTTTAAACTCAGCGTTGCAATTCAGAAATACATTGTTTATACAATTATAATTTAAAAAGAGCATAGGTAATTATATTTTAATTATAAGGAAGAGTTTCTCGAAAGTTTTAACAATTATCCCAAATTAAATGACAGGAATATGAAGAGGAAAATATGATCTTTTCATTTACAAAGGACACTGAAAATAAATGCAAACAAGCCATCATAGGCATTCCATGAGTGGCCTTTTTTAAAAAAACTCAACTCTAGATTTAGAAAATAAACTTCGAATTGAGAAAAAAAAAAAGAGAGAGAGAAAGAGAAAGAACAGCTAACCTTGGAAAAAAAAGAGGAGAAAATGTGCGGCATTTCTGAACAGGGCTAAGAGAACTAAGTAAGTTTAACCTACCGTTAAACCTGTTTAGGAACAAGTTGATTATTAAAATTAATTCAAACGTTGAACTAAAACCTAGAGCAGAACCCTAGGGGGACTGAGTCAAGTGAAGTTAACCAACCCTGTGTAAGTGATCTGGTTTACCAAGAAATTAGGAATAATGTAAAGGATGTAGTGTTATTGTTGTTCGATAAAGAACGTGAAGAAAAAAAAATAGAATAACATAAGAAGATCTTACACAACGGGAAGGAGAAAGAGATAGAAATACAATCAAAATTAAATTTTAGAGAAATGGTAAAATGAACGTGATAGAAATACAATCAAAATTAAATTCCAAGAAAAGGAAGAGAGGGCAAATGAACGGGCTTGGTTGAAAATGCTAAGTCTGAAGGAGGAGAAACTAATATGAAATTCCAGAAAATGGAAAGAAGAAAATAGATGATCGTGCTTTGTTGAAAAATGATCTATCACCTAAAACAACTGATGTTCAAATGTAATTCGTGAGATTAACCTAAGTTAGGAAACCACACGTTCAAGATTAGCATTTATCACACCAACGCCCCTAAGGCATTATGTTACCGGGATCTTTCTGGAATCTAGGGTTTAGAAGCCTTAAAAGTTGGAACCTAGTAGCGACGTTAATCGCGTCGCGAAGACCCCCTTGTTGGCCTTCTTGCGTAGGGTGTGCACACATGTACTTTGTACCCCGCCGACAACTATACTATTTTTGCCTTAAGCGTACGCCGCCGAGCACACCTACGTGTGTGAGGGGATTTCCAGGGAAGCGTGGGAAAATTTTTGGTATTTCGTGTCATGACCATATGGCGCATGTGGACATGACACGTGTGATGCTTGTTGTGACCGCATGGGAAATGGGAAAAATGGATTGATCAATTAAGATAATTAAACCCAAACATCAATGAAATATGCAAATAACAAGCTTGAATAAATAAGCATAAAACTCACAAAACCTGTTACCCTACGGCTTCCATTTTTTGCCTATTTGTTCTCGACCTTGATGATGAAGAAGATTGGCCCTCAGGGAGCTTGCTTCCTTGCTTATTGACGGTGACAAGAACGGAATGGTTGTGATACTTGCTATGTTGAAGATGTACTTCAAACACAGGGACAATGAAGGAGGATATGGGATGACTAGAATGAAGAGATTTGAGAAGAATGTGGGCATGATAAGGATACCAGAATGAAGTTTCCCTAGAGGAAATTGGGCATGGTAAGGATACCTAAAAGAACTCCCCCCAAATTGCTTAGAGAAGGGTCTTATTTATAGATTTTTTGAAAAGAGAATGGAGGGTGAGGATCAAGAGTTTAGATCAAGGGCTCTCATTATTTGTGATTTTTTAATTCATAGTGGATGAATTAAAAATTTATTTTTGGGAAGAGTGGGTTATGACAAGTTGAATTTTTAATTCAACTTAGTGGAGGACAAGTTGAATTTTCAATTCAATAGTGGAGGACAATTGAATTTTCAATTCAATTAGTGGAGAACAATTGAATTTTCAATTCAATAGTGGAGGACAATTGAATTTTCAATTCAATAGTGCGGGACAATTGAATTTTCAATTCAATTAGTGGGGGACAATTGAATTTTCAATTCAATAGTGGAGGACAATTGAATTTTCAATTCAATTAGTGGAGGACAAAAATGAATTAGAAATTTATTTTTTAGGGAGTGGAGGACAAAAATGAATTAAAGTTTTATTTTTGGATAATGGAGGATATTAGCTAATTAAATATTAAGAATATTTAATTATATGTGCAACATGGTGAGGTGGAAAGATGAGGTGGATTTTGTGAGGTGGATTTAGGACTTGAGACATTAGAATAATTTAGGGAATTTAAAATAAAATGATTTTATGTAATTATGGGATAATGAACCAATCAAATAAACTTATAATATTTATTTAATTGACAGAAGAAAATAAGAATTAAGATAAATATCATAATATTTACTTAATTCGACATGAGCCAATTTTAGGTGTATACAGTATCAACATTAAATTTTAATATATATTTAGATTATCATATAAAGTTACAATCCATACACTCACATATCGAATTCCTCTAAGAAAAGTATATGTTGTCCTATGAAAAATTTTACTAGTTTTTTAGAAAAATAGTCAACTTGTTTTAATCGTTAAAGATAAATTATAAAAGATTTGAGTCACAGAATTGATGGAAATCTTTCTCCTTATTTTGAAACCACACATCTAAAATAAGCAATACCCATATTACCATTTAGGAGATATGACAAAAATAATACAAGTTGTTGCTTTTCAACATAATTATTCCTTAGTTTCCTAATTCCTAATTCAACTTAAGTTGACATTAAATTGTAAACACAATATTCTACATCAAAAATTTAACATTAATAATAGTAATATATTCATCATGATTGATTTTTCAAGTCTTAATTTGATCAAACCCTATCATAGGTTCATATTCCCTTCACTACGTTTTCACCTACAAGTTTCACCATGTCATGAAAACTAAAGTTTACATTTCTAAACTTAAAATTCAGTCATCAATCAAAAAAATTAGAGCTATTATACATTCAAATAATTCAACATAAAAGGGACATAAATCCAATTTCTTCCAAAAATATTCTACCATCTTTTCCTAGGTTTTTAACTGTAGTTCTCAATTCCAGAATTTGAGCATTTGAAAATCATATTCAAAAAAGTTTTAAATCATTCTATAACATTCTCTAAGATTGTATTTATTCATAAATTGATTTATGCTTAAAACCCTAAAGAATTCATTATTCCAAGACTATTTTTTATAACAAGCAAACATAAATTTCATACCCAAGATTCGTTCAACACTCAAATGTGAATTCAGGAGAAACCCTAATTCATTAATTATCCAAAAGAAAATGTTTTGTAAAGATTTTTATGCATAAAAATCTAACCTCTTCAAAGCTAAACATGTAAAATCTAAGAAGATGCTAAATCTTTGGTGCACAAAATATTTGAATTCAAAAGCACTTGAAATCTCCAAAGCTCTTCAAAACCTATGAGTGTGTATGGTAAAATAATAGTGTATCATTGGTGTGTACTTTCTTCTAAACTATCCTAGGCTTTATAGAGACCCTTCCCAAAAAATTTCCTTAAATTTAGAGTTCCCTTAAAACAAGTGCCACGTAGTGGCCAGTACCTGCCTTGTAGTGTTGTTATTATAGTATTTGTTTAGTTGTAATTTTTTTTGTTGATTAGCTATTGGTTGTATATAGTATTTGTTTAGTTGTAATTTTTTTGTTGATTAGGTATTGGTTGTATAGGCAAATTGCATTCCAATAATTGAAAATTTAATTTTTGAAGAGTGTTGAAATGTCTTAGGTAAATAAAATTGAAATCTCAAAAACAATCTAATTTGGTAAAAATAAAATAGAACTAAAATATTTCCTAACTATAAAACTAAACTTTTACAAAGTCTATTAAATAACACAAATATTTCCTTAAAATGTAATAATACTAATACTTTTATAATTTAAAATGCATTAAAATATTGTAAGTTTGAAGAATAAAATAAAAAATGTAATAACATGGTGAAATTTTTTTGTGATAATGTAGATTTTTAACTTTTGACTAAATAAAATTGAAATCCTAGATTTTTAACTCTTGACTAAATGAAATTGAAATCCCAAAAATAATCTAATTTCATAAAATAAAATGTGTAGAACCCTAACCCTAACTGGGTGTGGATAGATTTGAAATGTCTGCCTAAAATATTAAAATGTAATAATATTGAGTACCATTACAATTTAAAATGCATTAAAATATTGTATGTTTGAAGAATAATTACATAATATAATAACAATGTGGATAGATTTGAAATGTCTGCCTAAGATATTAAAATGTAATAATATTGAATACTATTACAATTTAAAATGCATTAAAATATTGTAAGTTTGAAGAATAATTACATAATATAATAACAAAAACATATTCATATTTACATCACTACAGTATTTTATCTTAGTCACTTAATTTTTTATTTAAGTAATAATAGTAAGTACTTTTAGACAACATGATTTTAATTATTTTAATTAATGTAATATTGTGGTTTAGTAATAATTTTGGGTGCATTCATTTAATAAAAGTATGTAGTTTGGCTCCATTTAATTAGACATCAATGGTTAAGATCAAATGAATAGTTAAGAAATATTTTAGTGAAATTAGGTTATTTATGTGTAGAACCCTAAAGTATAGTATTAATACTAATACTTTTATAATTTAAAATGCATTAAAATATTGTAAGTTTGAAGAATAAAATAAAAAATATAAGAGTGTAGAGCTTCTGGGTAAAACTGTGTTTTGCTTTTTCGAATGTTTCGGAAGAAAAGGAAGAGGAGTGAAAAGTAATTGTAGAGATAGATCCTTAAAAACAGAGAGTGTGGTCCGAAACGTCGATCTGAAAAAGCAAAACATCATGTCTACAATAAAAAATATAATTAAATTCATGATACTATAGATTTTAAAGTTTTGACTAAATAAAATAAATAATCTAATTACATAAAATAAAATCTGTAGAACACAAAACTAAATTAAAATTATATTACTTTTAGCTAATGAAGCAAAAAATTAATCGCCATCCATTTAGGCATGACTTAACTAGTGGGAGACAAAACTTGTGTTCATAATTTGTTTACTTGCCACGTACTCCCTTCAAATCAAAATTCTCTCCACATTTATAGTTTTTTGCGTACTCCCTTCAAATCAAAATTCTCTCCACATTTATAGTTTTTTGTTGCACTCTCGCGACAATCCGACAATCCGCAAATAATTTTTTGTTAAAAATTTATCATGTTCACATAGGAAAAGTACAAATTTAAATCAAATTTGTCCGACAAGAAAAATAATCTTGTCTTTTGATTAGTTTGCAATCAATAGATTAATAACTAGATAAGTTGAACTCATTGCAATAGTACTAGCCGAAGGTACTAATAAATAAAAGCTTTCTTTCAAAAATACAATTTAATATTCTCAATAAATTTATGTACATTCTTTATCTCAAAAATCTAATATTTAATAATATATTCTAATTCATGCTTATCTCTCAACTTAAGTAATTGAGAATAATAAAAGAATATTCAATTATGATTTAATAACTTTTGTGCCTAACTAATTTTAGAGCAAAGCTTCTCATTCTAAAACATATAAAGAGTTTGTTTTAGATAATTAACTTAATTTTAAAATTCCTTCCAAAACTAATTTTAGAACAAAGCACTTATTTAATTTAAACAAAGAAATATCTTTATCCCCTTTCTTTAATTTTCAATTCTAATTCTAAAATAAGAATTACAAATTAATTCTAAGATTAAACTCCCTTTAAACTAATTTAAAGAAATGTTTTATTTAAATTCATGAGTAGGAATAAAAGATAATTAAATATTCTAATTACCTATTTTCTATCAATACAACTAAATTGATTAAATAAGCAAATCAATTTACCTTTTATTTTAAAATAATATTAATTATTACCAGCATAATTAATTAATTCAAAACAAAGACTATTCTAGGAAACAATTAATTAAGACAGCAAATTATTAAGTTAATTAACCCTATTAATTAAATTATCTTAATTAATTAATTCAAACAATATTACTTCACACTTTTAGATTATGGGTTTATCATTTTTACAGACCAAACCTAGTTCACCTTCCCCCATACCTATTCCTACCAAATAACACAACTCGACACATGCCTTAGTAACACTATTAGAATAAATCATCATAAATATTTATTGAAATCTTCCTATCCAAAGGGTAAAAAATGAGGGATGTTGCAAATAGTCAATTCAAACACATAATTATTAGAATAAAACTATTTTGACTTGAATCCTAACCTACAAGAATTTAGAATCTAGGAATCTTGAGAAGAGGTCATGATATTTTGGTTATGGTTTTTTATTCTCACATATCTCACTGATATTATATGCTCAATTTTGAATTTCTAATTGTTGGGCTTTGCTATCCATCTACTGCTAAAGCACTGTTTCTGGCCTTTGCTTGCCCTTTGGGCTATTTTGTAAAGGGATCTGCACCCTTATTTTGCAGCTTACCATAATTAAAAAAAAATCAATAAAAAAGAGTATTTTTTTGAAGAAAATTCATCTACAAAGTGCCCTTTACATGTTATGTTACTCAAGCACTTCAAATTTCTAGAGAAATATTTATAGTAACTTTTCCCCCAAATGAACATGAAAACAAAAACTACCATGCTCATTTCTCACAACAATCGTCATAAATGATTATTTGTAATTATGTTAGCAAGTAAACTTATCATTGCAGTGTTTTGTGAAAATCAATGTAACTCGCCCAATGGGCAATGGTAGGTGCTTGTAATAGTTGGAGAAATACCATTTTACAAATGATTTTCCACTATGTTTGAGGGGGGCGACTCCCTCGTATGATAATGACATTTATTGATTTTCATGTACATTTAACTAGAAAGTACAAAAGGGAAAAAATAAAAAATAATAAAAGAGGAGAAAATAGAAAACCTTGGTGAGACATACAAAGAATATAATCCAACATTCCTCAAAGAGAAACAAAAAATCAAGGGGAAAGAGAAGAAAATAATGTGAAACAACAAATGGAGAAACAAAGTTCTACCAATTCATGCATACAACATCAATAATGTGCAAGGAAAATGTGAAGAATTGATTACACATAAACATAGGAATAACCTGCAATGAACAAAGAATAAAATGACACAAAGTTCAGAAATATTCTTCTGATTCTTTTGAAAACTAGATCATAAGATTTTTATTTTATTTTCTACAAAACAATTGTTTGAGAGACCCAAAGTCTTTTTACAATGACTTGACTTTACAATAAATAGCTGAAAATTTGTTCAATTTTCTCATATAACCATTTCAATTCCTCTTTGGGATTTTAAAAAATATTTAAATAAAATTACAAAGCCCCAAAATGAGCATACATGTCATAGCTCATTAAAATAAGTACATTACAAACTTTAATAAGGTTGACTTTATAAGAAAATATTAAGTCTTCACATAATTTTGGTAGGCATTTTTTTGTCCCAACATTATGTTGAATAATTCATGTGCACTAGTTCTAGATGCACCTCCCTTCAAAGTATTTTGTAAAATATATCACAAGAAAAATATGTAGATGCTAATTTCTAAAGTAATTTGTCAAATAGTTTGCATGTAAATTATGTAGATGGAGATGCATCAAGTATTTTATCAAATAATTCATGAGTGCTCTATTTTCACACCTTGTATGCAAGTTCACAGAGGGTCTTGTAACTATAAAATCTATTCTTGATTGTGTTTCAATATTTCCTCATAAACTTTGCTATTTTGCAAATTGAATAAATTATTCCCTGAAACTAATACACTTGAACCTCCCTATATTTCATTATTCAACTTCTTAATTGTCACTTGTGTGCATGAATGGCTAGGAAATGTAATTTGGATTCCCATTATCTAGATGTGTGAGCACCAATACTCTTTTAACCAATCATTAGATTCTTTCTCTCTAGAACGAATTATGATTTCAGTGTTCTCTATGCCTCTCACATAGATGACATTTAGAGAAGAAAGAGTTTGTCAATCCCAATACTAGATATAATATTTTTCAACGATTATTTCAATATCTTTAGCTACAAGATTTTCTTTTGAAGCATAGTTTTGAATAGTTTCCATGTACATGTCTTTAGGTGTAATCTTTTCATTAGTAGATATGCTCTTTGCTTGTGGACTTTCCTGTTCATCATAGATTAACTTCACACTATTTAATTGATTACCAAGTGACATCCACCTTGCATGAGTGTCATGCATCTATGTAAATAGTTTAAGT
This sequence comes from Cunninghamia lanceolata, assembly GCA_027924645.1. Lineage (NCBI taxonomy): Eukaryota > Viridiplantae > Streptophyta > Pinopsida > Cupressales > Cupressaceae > Cunninghamia > Cunninghamia lanceolata. Next base: position 2,837,921 of record BSBN01000902.1, on the reverse strand, counting down.
TTTTGAGTATGAGGGCTTATTATTTTTAACATTGGGTACACCTGATAGGGATTTCGTCTTGATACTAACAACACAACATTCTTTACTATGACTCAACCTATGGCTAGTTCTCCTTGTTCTAATTATTCTATAAAGTTGATTTATCTTTACCCAAATGGGCTCTTTAACATGATAAAAACCCATAGCCCCATTACTATATAGTAAATCCATACAAATATCCCATGGTAGATCTTCCATAATAACTCCAAACTAACCCAAAATATCCATTCTAAAATTATGTGTATTGTTGGGAGAAAATAGGAGGTTTTACTATACCAAAAATGTAATTTAGGTAATTTTTGGACCCACATATATCTATTATATACCACTTAAATGCCCTAAAACATCTCTAAAATTCCTAAATCATCTATAAAAGATTAAAATATCATAAAGGAAAAGATAAATTCAAAAAATTCTCTATGCATACTCTATCTTCTATTCTTCCATGTGGCTTTTTGCAAAATACTAGTTCAATATTATCCATAAATTAATTTGGGATTTTTTGTGGTCAGATGGTAAAGGAAAGCAAAAAAAACACCTTGTGAAGTGGGAATGGTGTTGTGTAAGGATTTGGGGGGTCCGGGTCTAAAAGATTTGAGGATTCAAGGCATAGCTCTAGCTGCAAAATGGATTATCAATTCTATACATGGGAATGAACCATGGAAAATCTTAGTAAGAAACAATATTGAAAATGTTGTTCCTATTAATAAAAAAGATTGGGTTAAGATCTTCTTCTATGATGCTTTGTTTGGAGATTTTAAGTCTAAACCTAAGGGGTCTGCTGTCTTTTATAGCATCTGGCAAGTATGGGAGCATGCTAAACCCTTCATTCAAGGAAAACAGGCAATAAACTGGGAAAAATGTGCTATACGGGATCAAAGATCAATTTGGTGGAATATTAAGCATAATAGCAAGTTTCTTGCTTTAACTCAAGGTTGCCCAGCCAAAAAAAGTAGTGAGAAAGGACTGAACAACCTGAGTATGTTATTTGAAGAGGGAATACCTAAAACTTGGGATAAAATAAAAAGGCAATTTCAATTAGACGGCATCCACTCCCGAATTTTCTCAATGCTCAATAAAGACTTGTTCATTAAACTCAGATCTAAAGTATCAATATTGGATAACCAAGACATTGGGAACTTGATGTGGGAGGATGGATCCCTGCTATGCAATATGAAGCCTGAGTTGATGTATAAAATGATGACTAAAAGTACTAATATCTCTCTCCGCATTAGTTCCACATGGGGGAATACTCTGGACAGTAGCCTTTTAAATAAAACCCTCAAATGCATATGGTCTAGAAGTCTAGAACCCAAAAAGTCTAGTTTTGAATGGCTGCTATTGTTAAATAAGCTAAATTTAGGCTTTAAGTCTGTGGTATGTCCAGATTGCAATCAACCTGAGTCAGTCTCTTAGATTTTTTTAGATTTCCAGTATGCAAAAAATGTATGGGATTTTTTATGGGAAATATTGTCCATTGGTCAACTTTTGATCCTATGATTAGATTAGAAATTATTTGTGGTTACATTAGTGGTCTAAATGTAAAAGCTAACTCCTTTTGGCTGGTTTTGTCTACTAAAATTCTATGGTTTCTTTGGAAAAGAAGGAATGAAGAAAGATTTCAGGGTAAGAAGAGGGATCCCACTAAGATTCTTGTGAATCTCATAGCTTATCATTTTTTTGAACAGGTATCAGTAACTTTGGAAATCTCAGTCAACAGGTTTCAACAGATGATGGAGAATGGAGCCATGTTCTATAAAGAAGGCATTAAAGAAACTAATTTTTGCTCCTTCAATCCAAGAAAATTAGACCACATATTCTACAACTCATACACAGATTTTTAGGAGGTCTATGTTAAACTGAAGAACAAGGAGATAAAACAAAATGAATTAGGTAAAGTGATGGAGATTTCTAGTCAAAATTTTAATGTTCCAGCCGATCATTTAAGAGCTTCTCCAAAACTGGGAACTTTCAAAAAGTGGATGAATTTAAAGGCAGTGGTAATTGGTGTCATATCTGGGACAGGGAGATACCATGGCATAATGACCCTGGAATTGAACTAAGGGAGGTGAGTGCAGAGGTTTCCAAGTGTGGCAATGAATTGGATGATAGTCAATGCTTTTTCTACCAATACTGGGAAGCACAGTAGGATGCAACTCAAAATGAGGGTCACATGGAAATAGAACAAGAACGTGAGGGGGATCAAATGATGCAGGAATTAGATGCTAATGAGGATAGGTGGGCAAAGGAACTTCAAGATCTAAATGAACAGAATGAACATATCAGTGAGGGACAAGGTTCCAAAATCTCATAAAGGAATCAAACACTATGCAGGGAATGAAAGTTTTGTTTATACTATATGCTTATATGATCATAGTTTAATAGTTTTATTTTGAGTTTTTTTGAAAGACAATATCAGACTGTAAACAGTAAGGAACTGTATTACGCTTTTTGGATTGAAGAGGCAGCTCTTTTGTATTTTGAAGTGGTCCTCTTGATCACTTATATGTATCTCCTTTTATAGTTTGAATAGAATTAGTGCTAGATTCTCAATCCAAAAAAAAGGAAAAGATAAATTCATTGAAGAAGATAATTAAGTGTTATTATGAAAGGATATGATGGAAAGGCATTACGAAGAGGCATTAAGATGTTATATAAAGAAGGGAAAAGGGGGAGACAATTTGAGAATGAATCATATGAATTATGTGTGAGAATAAGGAAGATGATACATGAGAGTAAAGTAGGAGGAATGAATTATAAGACATTTATAAGTCATTAAAGTATATTAATATATGATTTTATGTATATTGGTGTATATATGCATGTATATAATTTCTTATAATTTGGTTTATACTTATTGCATATCTAAATTCTCCCTTTTTAGTGCATAACACTAAGGTTTATTGTATATAATAGAGTATAAAACCTTGGATTCTAGTCTAAGTTCTTTTGTCAACATTTGGTTTTGTGGTGGGATCTCAGTTGTTGTTGCATAAGGAGGGAGATCATACCAAATAAAGATATTTGTGATAACAAATTGAGGAGAAGTGATTTTTTTGGATTTTTTAAAGCTTATGCATGGTGAAAATGCTTATTATGAAGAGGTGCGGTAGTACATAGTAAGTGCTAGCTGTTATGGGACTTTTTCCCCAAGAAAATAATTATAAAAAGAAAGTTTATAAAATATTATTTAAAGAATCAGGAAAGAAATTATTTAACAACAAAGGAGATGTGTAAAAAAAAAGGATGTAAATAAAGTTAATTTCAAGTTAGAAAGAAGTTAAAAGATTAAAAGAACCTTTTAAAAATATAACAACACTCGCGATTCTTAAAGGAAATTAAAATAATAATTATATTCCCTATTTTGTTAAGATTGGGCATGATGGTTGGAAGTCACCCTTTGGGTTATTATTTAAACCCGAGAAATGAATGTAAATAAAAAGGGGGGAATTAATGAGAAATCATTAAGAAAAAATTATACAAAAAAGTATAGGAAAAGTGAAAGAAAAAGGAATACAAAACTTGGAAGGCACACAAGAGTGAAGGTTTTAGTTCTGGCTAACATTTAAACATTTGGAGAAGGGGCACACAACGTGTGTCCAAATCAGGGCACAACATACACCCGGGAGTCTCCTGACCAGGGTTGTGTTTATGTCGTAAAGACAAGTTGGTTCTATGCAAGAGCCAGTTCCTCCGGGGGTATTTGTGCTGGGAAAAGTTAGGGCTAGTAACCCTATCTCTGTAGCTGCTTCCAGAAACCATTAAAGATATGTATCATTTTCATTGCTCTTTGTGTTAATTTACCATCTATTGTCAATATTATACATTTCCTCATTTTGATATTCATATTATTATTCAAATGATTAATTATTGATGTTGTTTTCATTTAATAAAGTTCCAATTAATATAATTAAGTTACAGTTATTCATAGTTTGGAAAATAGTTATGTTTCAATTGGTATCAGAGCCGAACCTGGTGTTAGGAATTGCATGCAGAAGATATCAATTAAATGCAAATAAAGATTAAACAGAGGAATGAAAAATACACAGAAATAATAACAGTGACAGACAATTTTTAACGTGGTTCATCCAAACTCGGGTTACTTCAACCAACAGAGAGTCCAATATTATTATCCAACAAATCAAACTAATTACAACTAGCAATCCTTGCAACTCAATACCGCTGCAAATGCTACAATACAATATCCACAAAAACCCTAACCCTTAGTCGTTTTATCAAGACTTATGTCAGTTACAAAATAGGGTTTTTTTATGTCGACCAATAGAAAAATAACTCCTAACGCCTTTATAAAATAATAAAAGTTATTTCTTAGACCCTAAAGGGGCGCTGCCCCTTGAACCTGTCTTGGGGGCGCTACCCCCAAACCCCCATTAAATGATTGATGCAGCACACAACATACACTTAATAGAATTGTGCCATTAAACATATGAGAGACAAAGATTTGGAAGCTGGAACATAAAAAAAACTTCTATTCATCAACTCTACTACTACAATGAGAGAAAACTCTCTTATATCCAAGAAAACAAAAAAAAATTACCTTTTTTGGCAGATTTTGACAATTGTCAAATTTTGCCATTTTAGGTAATTTTACAACATATCTTGAGAATCCAGTTTTTTTCCCAAAAGCTTCCTAAAACTAAGGTAGGACGAAAGGCCAACTAATATTCTAAATTTGAAACATGAGTTTCGAGTTATTACAAAAGTAACTTTTTAAAAATCTAGAAAAAAACACTAAATTGCCATTTTGAGGGCCAAGATGAAAGTTTCAAGCCCCGAAAAAGTGCCAAGATGGGGTCCAACCCATTAGGGCTGGTTGGGAAACCACTGGCCACCTCATAACACATCCACCTATAAAATTTTGTAGAAAACCCACATCTGAGTCAAAAGTTATGACCTTCGGAAGTCCCTGCATCAATGATTTGGGGGGAAACCGCGTCGATGGGGAAAATTTAACCTCTGAGTCTAATTAGGCTCCATCTAACAACACCTAGAAAAGAAATGATTATAAATGTTAAATTAAATTATAATAAGTATATATATGGCTGTTAAATATATATATATATATATATATATATAATTGAAAAGTAGAAAACCATTAGGTTAAACAAGTGAAAAGTGTAAAGTGAAATGGTTTATACCATCACTTGAGTTAAAATTAATAAAATTGGGCAAAACATATATATTCTTAGTCGTTTATTATAAATATGGACATAGTTGTATATGATTGTATATATACTTAATATAAATTGAATTTAATATGATTATTAGTGGATGTTTCTATAGTATAAGTCTTAGGTTAGAATTGTGAGTCTAAACCCATTGTTTCTTATGATTACAAATACATAGATCATTGTTTATAGATGTATATCTATAATTTTAGGGTTTGAGATATATATGTTTCTTGAAAATATATCTATCTATATATATAAACTTTATATTCTATATTTATGCCTCATATAATATTAATTGAATTTATTGTATGTAATATATATAATATGATATATAAAATAATATTAAGTTGAAAATAAATATCTTTAATATTGTAATGCCCCGTCATGCAACCCTAGAGTGTTAGGCGAAAAAGTGCAAATTTACGGAATAATTTTTATTTTTTTTGAAAGCAATAAAGTGCAATAACAGTATCCAAGGATATCATAAACACAACATAAAGAAAAGTACACTTCTAACCACCCTAAGGCAACATAACTGCATTAGAATATAAGTTAACCATATGAGTAATAAACATTAAACTATTGAAATAAATAACCCAATAACTTTTACAACAGCAATATAGTTTGAATACAAGATCTCAGTTACCAATTACAAGATTGCAAGAATACAAGAATGCAAGATCGATCATGTTGATTTACAAAAGAGTACAAATGAAAGTATACAACACTGCTGAAGGATGAAAGCAAATTGGAACTGGAACATCCCGCACAAGGCTCAATCTGAATCTCCAAGAAAACCAATGGATAGCTCTGCCTCCCAACCATGTGGAACCCTGAGGTCCACCCCTCCGAGCTAGGAGATACACAATGAGGTTCCACTAGGTTGAAGTTACACAATGAGACAACAGCAAGATACAGACTCCTCACAGGTATACAAGATAACAAGACTGCAAAGGTACAACAGAATTCCACCAAACAACACATACCACCAACCAAGAAGCCAAAACTATACTCTAGAGATAACAACAAAATCAAGAGAATGAAACTAAGTTGCATAAGGAGAGTGTCATCGCATGGTCCTAGCATGGGTTACCCAGGCTTTCTAACACCAGAAGCCGGCCCCCATCTATGGTTACCCTGGCAGCCCCTCTCTAGGCACCGGCCCCATAGGGTGACACATGCGGAACCGACGGGTCCTCTCATGGAGACGAGGAGGTCGGCCTTGCCAACCAAGCCTTCTCATCCCATCCTCAGCCTACGAGAGCACTCAAGGCATGGGTGAGGAATCTTGTTTGACTTGTTAAATGTTTACTACCCCATCCATCCTAAAGGTTATAAGTTTTCCACCAGCTCACAACTTCCATGGGGTTACCCAGGCGGCCTCTCACTAGGCACCGGCCCCACCATAGAAGCCACTCCCTTAGCAACCTCAAACAAACAACCAACTCCAAGAGCAAAGATAAGAAACAGAACTACTATTGACCATTACTCATGCCATTCACTTGCCTTGAACGATACAAATCTCAATGCTTAGATAAGCTACTACAAGAGCCAAAACCCAAGACACCACCCCTTTAGAGATAGGTACAAAACCAAGGAACAGTAACCATTAACTGATGGAATTAATGCTTTCGCAATTTGACATCAAAAGATCATGACATCACATAGGACTTCACACTTTACAATCAATCAAAACAAGACATAAATTCCACCCAAGGAGAATAACACTTATAGGGATTAACAACAATCTAAACCGACATACAGGTTCATGACTCAAACTGATTGTGCAATGGTCTCAATATAACAATGTAACCCTCAAGGGAACAATAATACGGAGGATGGAGATCCATAATCCCAAGTCTCAACTATTCTAAAAATCAAGACAGTGAAGATTCAAGACCTTAAATAAATTTCCAAGATAAACGCTTTTAAACTACACATTAGGGTTCACCATAATTCCTTTTTTTCTATTGCAATACTAACCAATTGAAGAAGAATACAACATGGTGATAACTACCATAACGAAACACAAAATGGAATAATACCAACCTAGCTAGCATATTGATGTAGAACTAGGTAATTTTTATACCCGATTAGTATGACGATGCCATCTAAAAAAAAACATCATTAGTGCATCTAACTCTAAAATCTTCAAGGACAACTACTGGGTTAGAGCATACCTTTAAACAAAATGATTAATTCATACCATCTAAATAAAATCATCTAACTCATAAAATTAATACCTAAAAACGTATTCTTGTTTACTACCTATTCCTCAAGAAACAAAACAAGACACCTTAAATTCCCGATAGGATAACTACCTTAATTTATAATAGCATAAACATGTAAGTTGATACCTTAAAAGGGACGTGCTACCCCCTTCCCAAAATCCCAAGAGACAAAGCAAGAAAAGCAATATTCTTTTTACAATCTACGGCTAGAATAAGAACAATATCCCAAACAATTATCTAGAGAGACTACCAATACCTAGCACTTAATTCCTATTTAATAGAATCTGCTATCATACGAAATGCCAACTTATAAGGTCCTTATAAGGAAAACGTGCCTTAATGATGTAATATTAACTAACTCTAATCAAAACTTCAAAAGAATTAAATAACAAGAGCATAAATTTCTTATGAACTCATTTAACTCCATTACCCACTAAAATCCTAGTTACATTTCTAAAAAAAAAAACAATTCTCGAGGGCAAAATAAGGCACGACAGTTCCTACCCATGCGAGGCTCCCAAAAGAAAAAAGGCTATCGACAAACTTTGTACACACGTATATATATATATCAATATTAAACACTACAATTTCTGTCGAACTTGTTACCATTCGGTCCTACCACTAGAGATCTTCGGAAGGCAAAGGAACTTAGGTTAAAGACGTCGACTGCCTACACCACCTTCCCACTAAGGGTGACTACCGAACCAAGGCAACCTGGTATAGTGGTCTCACATTTTGATGCTACTATCAATAGGATCCCATTCACAGCGAACTACGTGATACACAGCACTAAGCAGGCCGTCGACCTACCCAAAACACCACGACTTGCAGAGGCAACCTACAACGACTACACCCCATCAATATACTACTTCTATCCTATGATGAGACACAACTCGCAGATCTGAGTTGACCACAGCACCAAGGTAAGCGACAACATGAAACCATAGGCTCGCAGACTTCCTAACTCAGGAAATGGTTAACAAAATACTGCTCCCCAGACCAACCCACAGCAAAACAAGTAGTATCCCACGTTATGAGGTAAAGACACTGCGTGAATAGAAGTTAACAAGGGTGGTGACAGCAAAATACAAGAGTCTGCAAAGGAAATATTGAGAAAACAACAAGTTTCTAAACTGGAGCCCAACTTCCATGCCTACACCTGCGACCTCCAAAAGAAACTACATAAGTATAGACCTCAGAACGTTTCCAGTAAGCTATTTCCAAAGCCAAGGCAATAAGAACGGTTTTCCTATCTGTCATGCGAGTAATGATGAAGCAACCTCAAGGTAAAATTCCAAGAAATACATGCAGGTGTTATTCTTATGGGACAGGACTAGGGCACCAGACATCATCGGGATTGCAGAGGAAACACAGCACAGTAAATTCAAGGTATTAAGGGATACTTTTAACATGAAATATAGAACAAGGTTGCAGGCATTATGAGAAGTGAGGAACCTGCAAGTTAGGACCAAATCTCTAATTACAAATGAAGATGGACCCGGATGAGAAACTGGCATTATCGACAGGGAAGGGGGTTTGAAGAAAGTTCATTACTAAGCCGACTAATCCACAGAGCTGGGGTCCGTATGCAAGTCTACAAGCTAAGGACACTAGAACTCAGAAGGATTAAAACAAGGCTCAACCAGAAGGAACCACTTAAATAAATTTAACGGAGTGGAGCAGCATTCAACCTTACTACAAGCAATCTCCATTCACAGAACATGCAGTACTAAATTTTAAATGTACAGCTACAACCATTGCAGAAATTTAACAGAGAGGACCAAGACACATACTCGGATTCTAGACACTCTTTGAACTTCCTTCCAATCCCGTGACCAATTCCCCTGTCCTTCTCCCAATTCTCCGTCCTCTTCTAATCTCCTCCCCCCCTTTTCTTTTTTTTTTCTTTCAAAATCCTCCCACTCCTCCAATAAAATGTAGAAGACATGCACCCGTTGTTCTTCCACCCACTCCCCGTGAGTTTCAAAAATTTGCTATATCCAGAGATTCCAAAATCCTCCCATTTAAATTCACAACACTAGGCATTAATTTCCCCATATCCAAATATTTTGTACCAAGATTACCACTAAAAGCCCGTAACTCCATTAATGAAAACAATTCCCTTAATTCAGAAGATACTCTAATTCCAAACTATAATAAGCTTTAACCAAAGTGTCTACCAAAGCTTAAAGCTAATTTAATAATTATCTAACAACCAAAATAGGGGCATTATAATTAATCGCCAATTCATTAAAGAATCTTCCACCCACACAGAAGAATAATATAACATTATAAAATACGACTTGACAAGATATCACGACACAAAATAACCAATCATAACAAGACAATGACCAGGTGTCCCAACACGACTCAAGACCACACAAAAGACAAGGATCAACCTAGTGAATTAGATCTCGTGGTATCTCCCATCACAGTATCCATTGGTTAAAGAACCCGCTCAAACCTACTATATTAGGTGGAGTCGAGGTTCGGTACCTGTAGCCTGCATCCAAACAACTTGTTGTACGATCAAATACATATATGTCTGCACACGGAGAGACAGAGAATCGCGGCGCAGCAAGGTACTCGAAGCAAGTAATGCTGCACCATCCCTGCTCTTGAATGAGAGTATAATCACAACATTTAAAATCAAGTATCTACGAATCTATCAAGACATGTAAATAATAATCCAAAGCATGTCCAATACATCATAACTGAAATAATCATAATGTCATCCTAACTCATACACATGTCTAAAAATATTCATCAAACATAGTCTATCAAGATCAAAGAGACATAAACCATAATATATTAGTCCAAATGTCTCGAAACTGAAATTATGAAATAAAAGGCTATCAACTGTCGCAGAACTGCCAGAGAGAATAAGAAGCTGACATCTATAACCAACCAAAATATGAGGGGCATTACAAATATATTAATGTATGAGGTGGGAGGTTGGGAGGGAGCCTTGCCACCTCAGCATGGGTGGCAAGGCTGAGGCAGGAATGGCAGGTAATCATGGTTTGCAGTGGCTAGAAGTTGGCACGAGCAGAAGGGACGTCGGCATTTATTTTCTTAAGTGTCAAGCTTGGCTATAGCTAGAAAATCTTCCCCAGATTTGCATTCGAGAAACTTCGGTGGGCAGTCCGGAAAAGGATAATAAGGAAGGTGGCTTTCCATTATGCATTCGCTTCACCGCTCACTATCAAATGCCTACACACTTTGTTGCTATAGTCTTGGTAGAGTCCATCCGCTATGGGGAGATGGATACCCCAATCAGATTGATTAGCAGGAAGAGGCAAATGGCCTTCATCGACATTATCACTAACCTCAGACTGCAAAGGATGCTTCGCAGGTTAGACGATTTAATGGTGGGGGCTATGAGAATGATCCTAAAGTTTTCATGGAGAAGGATGAACAATATCGGGTGGACACAAACATTTCTTTGAGGGTCTTAGCGATGATGCTAGAATTGGGGACTGCAAAAGCAGAGGAAGAATCCATAATGACAGGCATCTTCAATTCTGAACACTTAGGGGATTTAGAGATGACCCTACAGGTAGCCAGCTCTGGTGTTGGAATCCCTCACTCAAAAGATTGGAGTCTTCTCAACGACCCCAGAGCAGTGATCAAAATCTTTTCGTTTATCTTGGACATCAAAGGATTCGACCTGGTGGTGTTGAAGGATCAGGCAACGGTGGCGATGGACTACATCAAAAGGGTTTTGGGCCTAGTTGCGGTTGATGGCTTTCAATGGGTAAAGGACTTCAGCTTGAAAATAGCAGAGTATGATAGTTAATTAGATACTGGATGTAACTTTAGCTTCATTTTGTATAGTAGAAGCAAAGTTTATGCTAGTCTTTAGGTAGTTATAGTCTCCTTTGGTTGTTAATAGTCTTGACCCTATGTGGTCTTCTCTTCTAAACTCTTAGCTTGCAAAGGGTGTTAGCTCTGAACTTACTGCCAGCCATGTAAAGGCTGAGGAAACTGTATCTTTTTGACATATCTTTTAATATAAACTATCCATTATGAATCAAATATATATATATATATGTATGAGAATTTAGTAGATATAGGTTAATATATATTTAGCTAAAAAAATATAACAATGTTATATTATCTTATAAAGTTGTTTTAACTATTTAAATTACTTTATTTTATTACTGCATTTAACATAATTATCTAAAGTAATTTTATTATTACTTGAGTTGTTTTATTTGATAATAATTATTTATTACATATCTTAAACAAGTGCCACATAGTGGTAGTGTTGTAATTTTTTTTTTTTAAAAGGGGTAAAAACTTTATTGAATCATAAAATCAATACAAAGTAAAAAGAAACACCCATAAGGGGCACAACCAAAATCAAGAATTAAGTAACACCCAAAAAGATCCTCATAACCTCCATAACCCAATCTTCAAGAACAGGGGCCAAATCACCAGGAAGATTGCCCTAATCATCCACAATCCAAGTCTCCATCTGCTCAAATGCCCACCTCGCCAAACCATCCACCACCTTATTCCTCTCCCGTGGTACATGACAAAAAGCAATAGAATCTAAAGCAGTGCTCAGAGAAACAATTTGTTTGGCCACCACTGCAAGTTGTCAGTTCACCTCCTCAAAATGTCTCTTATTCAACATATCAATGACCACCTGAGAATTAGATTCACAAATAATCCACCTCTAGCCAAGGGCAGAAACACGCTCTAATGCCAAAAGAATAGCAAGGGCCTCCATGAGATTATTTGTATGTTGACCTTTATATATAGAGAAGGAAAAAATTACCAACCCCGAACTATCCCTGCCAATACCACCAACTCCAGCATGGCCAGGATTACCTCTAGAAGATCCATCAGTATTGATTTTTAGCTCCTCCATAGTGGGAGGACACCAACGACCAGTACGACAAACCCTCACTCGCCCACGCCTATGCTGAACTACCCTCAAATGTTTTTGTCCACCCCCAGAGAGACCCAAGGCTTTAACCACATCACAGTCACTAGAGACAATAGGGACAGACAGATCACACTTAGCAGCCAAAGTTTCCTGCAGACCCCCCAGAATCCTCAACCAGAGCTGACCAACAAGTAGTTTCTTGTCCAGAAAAATTCTACGGTTGCGCTCCAACCAAATATGCCAAATTATCAAACTGGGGCCAATGATCCAAGCAATGAGGAGAAAAGAGGTCTTTACAGGGAGAGGCCCCAGACTCCTCCAAAAATCCTCTAAAGAAGAGGCATGTCTACACGGTGTATGCCAAAGATTCCATCAGAAATGCCAAATAACTTTCGCAAAGGAACACTGAAAGAAGAGATGGGGGATGCATTCCTCATGCCCACCACACAAAACACACTTAGAGGGCCCCTGAAACCCATGTTTCTAGAGATTCTCCCAAGTAAGGCACCTCCCTTGAACAACTAACCACGAGAAGAAGTTACACTTAGGCCAAGCAAACTTATTCCAAACCTGTTTCCAGCACAAGACCTCTGAGCTCCCAAACATTGCTTATCAAGAACTTGATAACCTGAGGTAATAGTAAATTTTCCTTTTGGATCAGGACCCCAAGCCAACACATCTCTCCCAGGAAGAGAAGTGCAGACACGCCTCAATAGGATGCCAGCAAGCTCCTGATAATCTCCAGCTACCCCACCAGGAGGCCACTCCTGCAAAACCTTCCATCTATACACACTAACTTATCCCAAATTATGAAGAGTTTTAAAATCAACAACATGGCACCACCCAGCATCAATAAAATGCCTACTCAAATTCTGTAGGTGGGGGTGGGTAGACAAAATGGGAGGATAACCATTCCAAGAATCATGCCAGAAGAGAGCATCCTGCCCCCCATTGCAAATCCAAAACAACCCCTTCTTGACCAATTTGGCGCCCCTTTTGAGGGTACTCCAAATCATAGAACCCTTCCCCTCCAAACTGAAGCAGGCAACATCCACACTCTCAACTGCACCCAGATACTTTGAGGTAAGAATTTTTGCCCATGATTGATGTTGCTGCGAACACCACTGCCAATACAGCTTAGCTGCTAAAGCTTGTCCATTCAAATCAGTTCTACACAGACCCAAACCACTAGCCTGCTTCGGTCTACAAATAACTTCCCACTTAACCAAACTCCACTTCCTGTGAAGTAGGTTGCCAGACCAAAGGAACTGCTGAGACAAACTCTCAAAGTCTTTGATAAAGTTGGAAGGTACAGAGAGAACAAAACATCTGTACAGAGGAAGAGCCTGCACCACTGCCTTTAGAAGAGTCATCCTACCCGCATAAGAGAGCCACCTGTTAGTCCAATGACTAACCAAATTTCTAAACTTATCTATAATCTCCTGCCAAAACAATTTAGGAAGCGAACGAATAGCAAGCGGAATACCAAGATACACAAAAGGGAGAGTGCCAATCTAGAAACGAAGGATACCAGCAATTCTCCTCTAAATAGCCTGTGAAGTATGAAAGAAGTAAATAAAAGACTTCCCCTCATTAATTTTCTGACCTGACGTAGCCAAATAACAATCCAGAATCCTGCGCCAACCAGAAGCCTCCTCAACCTTGGCTCTGCCCATCAGAGCTGTGTCATCAACAAACTGCAAATGTGACTGAGGGGGAATATTGTTTCCAAAACTCCAGCCCTTAATCAAACCAGTCTTCACCTGGGATCTAATAAACCTCCCCAAACCCTCTGCAAATAAGATGAATAGATAGGGGGATAAAGGGTCCCCTTGTCTGAGCCCCCTAGAAGCACCAAACAACTTCGTCGGCTCACCATTAACCAGCACCGAAAAGGAAGGAGAAGTAACACAGCTCTTCACCCACTCAATCCATTCACCAACAAAACCAAACTCTCCCAGAATCTTAAATAAGAAGTCCCATTTAACCCGATCATAAGCTTTAGCCATATCCAACTTAATAAACATAGCTTTCTCTTTAGAACGATCCATAGAATGAATCGTCCCGGCTGCAATGATGACCCCATCCATAATCTGCCTACCAGCCACAAAACCCCCTTGCTCTTCAGAAATTAACCTGCTTAGCCAGGGTTTCAGCCGCTCAGCAATCAACTTAGTAATAATCTTATAAACCACATTACATAAGGCAATGGGCCTAAAAAGATCTAGAGAATTAGCCCCATCCTTCTTTGGGATGAGAGAAAGGAAGGTAGCATTCATGGATTTCAGCATTTGTTTATTCATGAAAGATTCCTTAATGACCTCCAACAAATCCAACTTAATCACTTCCCAAAACTCCTAGTAGAACTCAACCGAGAAACCATCAGGCCCTGGAGCTTTTCCCTTTTTCATCTGGAACACAATAGTTTCAAGCTCTAACAAAGAAATGGGATGAAGCAAAGAAGCATTCATTTCACTGGTGACTAAGGGCAGAATACTATTCAAAATATCAGCTTCATCCTCCTCCGTAGGAAGGGAATCCTCATATAGTAGAATAGAAAAGAAACAAACAGCGTCAGCAGAAATAGAAGCAGAGGAGGAGAGAATCTCCCCATTCGAAGACCTAAGAGAAGAAATGACATTACCTTGTCTCCTATCTTTTACTGAATTGTGGAAGAAAGAGGTATTCCTATCTCCCGCCTGAAGCGACTCGATTCGGGACTTTTGTTTCCAAAAGATTTCCTCATGTAATTCCCATTCCTCAACTTCCCTCATAGCAGCAACTTCTAGCAAACCCAGATCCTCTGTGAGGCCCTGATCACTAATCTGCCTGGTGATTGAGTCCAAATGAGCTTGAGAAGACTATTTTGCATGGAAAACATTACCAAAGTGTTGCCTATTCCACCGTTTCAACCTATATTTTACATATTGGAGCCTCTTGGAGGAGTACATAGCGGTCCCATGTGACGACTTCCCCAAATTCCACCAACCAAGAAGAGGATCATGGAGGGAGTCATCTCTTAACCACATGAGCTGAAACTTAAAAGTCTACTTTACACAATGCCAAGGAAGCTCAGCAATAAGTTTGATTGGCAAATGATCGGAACCCCACCCATCCAAAATCTCAGAGCTAGTCAGCCACCTGTCCCCCAGCCAGAAACTGGACACCAAGAATCTATCCAGACGTTCAGAAATAGCAACGTCCCCACATCTCCTATTATTCCAAGTAAAGACCCCATTAATAGGCTTGATGTCAACCAAATTCAAGAGAGCCACTTTAACCTGCAAGAGATCAGAAGAAGGCTCCAAGAGAGCAATGCCTCCCCTCTTCTCTTCTAAAGAAACAACAACATTAAAATCCCCTGCTAAAATCCATGGGAGATAAGGATCCAAAGTCCTCACATATCTAACAAAATCCCACAACTTTACCTTGCCATGAAGGTCAGCCAGAGCATAGATGTTAGACAAGAGTATTCTCTCTCCAGACTCAAGATGAGAAGCAACACAAGAAATCAAACCTCTGCAGGAGTACCACCAAATTGGCTTGACTCTACGTGGGTCCCATAAGCATGCAACCACACCAGAGCTACCAAGAGCACCAACACATTGACACTGACCACGACTCCAAATCTTCGAAGCCACACTCATCATACTATCAACTGATAACTTAGTTTTCTGAAGGAAAACCACATTAGGAGAATGAATACGAACCAAATCCCGAATAGCCTTTTGTCTAGGGATGCTATTCATATCCCTCACATTCTAAGAGAGCACAATCATCGTTGGGGTTGGGAGAAGTGAGCATCAATAGTCCTCACCGAACTTGACTCAACCAATGTCTCACCAGCTAGCTTTACCGTTTCCAAGTCCTTTTTTCTACCAACCTTAAGAGGTTTCTCAGGAGCCCCTTTTTTAAGGGTTTTTGGTTGCCAACCCAAGGCTAGGGAAGGAGCCTTACTTTTTCCTAAGTCTGGAGTACCCCGCACTTCAGATAGAACACCACCAACACTAGGAGAGCCACAAGAAGCCTTTGGCACCAAATCTAACGCACCTTGAACAGGAGATGGAGGAGCCAATTCAGTGTCCATCTGAGTACCCTACTCACCAAGCTGATTTGAACTAGGAATCACATTAGGTTGATCCCCAGGAACAATCTCAGTAAAAGATCCAACTGTTGCCTGCAAGTCTGCCTGAAAACCTTCCTCCTGGACCAAATCCTCCAAAGACTCAAATTGGTTGAAAGTTTCCTCCTCCTACCTATCCTTGAGGGATCTCTTTAGGCCTCGACCATGATTACGAGACTTAACCAGAATAAAACCTTCTTTATCAGCCCCACCTCCCTACATGGGGGCTTTACCCTTGTCTGCTTTCAAATCAGGCTGAGTAGGAGCATTACTTGAACTAGCTACACCAGAAACTTGAGGACACCTCAGCTGAAGATGACCATATTCATGACATAGCTGACACTTGAAAGGTAATGTCTCATAATCTAATGGTTGAGTCCAGGAGCAAGACCCAACAGTCATATCAATAGAGTCTGGAAGCGGCTGGCTCAAATCAATTTCAACACAAGCCCTAGCATAAGAAAAAACTCTCTTATTCAAAGTTTGTTGAGAAGGACCAATAGGTTTTCCCAGCAACAGCACAATCGACTGCAATATATCACTTCTCCAGCATTCAAGCAGCAGCCGAGGAAGATGAACCCAAAATGGGATTCTAGAAGGTAACTCCTCCGCTGAGTTAAAGCCAGCATGCCAAGGTTTGATGAAGAGACCCACTTGATTATAAAAATATGTGCCCCCTTCGAAGGCCCTATTCCGATCTGAGACACACGAAAAATCCACCATAAAGAAGTTATTTGCAGCCATCAAAATATCAAAATCTCCTTCTGGGTTCCATGTCTTGCAAATCCATGTATCAAGAAATGGGGGAGAAACCCTCATCCCCATGAACTACAAATCAAAACATGATTGCAGTAGTAATTAATATCCTCAGCTATCGACTCTGATTGTATTACTAAAACCGGCCGCTCATGGGCCCTCTCCAAGCATCCATTCACCTTTGGTAATTTAAGGAAACCATTTCGGACCACATCCGATCTAGAAGAAGACTGAATGGGAATACCAGCATCCTCCCCAACCATGGAAGAAGCATGACCCGCCATATCTAAAGGCACATTCAAAGTCATTTATACCAAATGAGTGAGGGCTCAAAATGCCCCCCCTCACCATGCTGAATCCAAAGTAATGGCTCCAAACAAGCGCACCACCACAAGAGACAACACCTCAAAAAAAGAAACCCCCCCAACGTGCAGCAAACACGAACTAGAGGGCACACAATAAAAGAGAACCCAAATTTGGAAACCCTTGAACCCTGCACACCACCACCTACACCAAAGAATGCCTCACAACTAGTTAAAACTAGAAAAAAAGAAGAAACAAAGAAGTAGACCCGGTCCCCTTGACCCCCTGTTGACATGCAAATCCCCTGCACACAGAGAAAGCTCAAACCTGCAAGTTAGGGCTTAGGTGCCCTAGCTTGCTCTCCCACACATGCTATCGCCATCCTCCCTAGTATAAGTGTGTCAGTGGTAGTGTTGTAATTATAGTATGTGTTTTAGTTGTAATATTTTTCTTAGATTAAATATTTGTTGTATAGACAAATTGCATTCAATAATGTTAAACAAATAATTTGTTTTAAAGTCTATATAAATATTATAACAAAATTGTAATATTTATAGTAATATAATATTCATAGTAATGTGATTATTTAATTTTGATTGAATATATATAATTTATAAATTTGATATCTTAAATATTAATGAAAATGTATAATTAATTATATATTGATAATAAAGAATGTTTTTAATAATACATATAATAATAAATAC
The DNA here is from genome assembly GCA_027924645.1 of Cunninghamia lanceolata. NCBI lineage: Eukaryota > Viridiplantae > Streptophyta > Pinopsida > Cupressales > Cupressaceae > Cunninghamia > Cunninghamia lanceolata. The sequence goes on along the minus strand of BSBN01000902.1, from coordinate 2,819,673 downwards.
AATAAATCAAATTATTTAATTATAATTATAATATTATTATAAATTTATTATAATTATTATTTTATTATAATATTATATTTTAATTTTAATTATATATTACAATATTAAATACAATAAAATTATATTTATATTATTCAATTATTATAATATTATATATTATTATATTATATTTATGTTTATTATTATATTATTATATTATATTATGTTTATGTTTATGTTTATTATTATATAATTATTATAATACTATAATATGAATTAATATAATATATCAACAAGTGTTATAATAAATATTAATAATATAATTAATATTATAACTATAAATAATAAAGTTTTTGTTGGTTTGACAAAAAGTAAATTTGAAGTTTACCTAATGAATTAAAAAATTAAATACTAAAATCATTTATTTAATTTTGATTGTTAATAAAGTAAAATATATATAATTAAATATTTAATTTTGATTGTTAATAAAAATATATATATTTAGAAACAGTAAGTAGATTTTGAATATCTTTAAATATCTATTTTAAGATAACCATTTACTAATATGGAATATTGATTTTTATTAATGTATATATGATCTTGCTACAACTATATAGTGTGTTATTTGTTTTTGCCTGTGTTAAGGATGGGGTCTATGGAAGGAGTTCCAGTGCCTAATTTCCACTTGCAGGTGGTCTCTGTTGAAAACTGGTCCTATCTAAGGATGGGGTTCATGGATGCGGTTTAAACTCTTATTTTATCCCATGGAATTGAAAAAATGTAGTTTGATATTAAAAGGAATATTTACCCTAAAATATGGTGTCTAATTTTCCACACCCAGTGTGTCGTCACTTATATCTATTTAGCTGAAGATATAAGTAAATAGATATAAGTGATGACACAGCTGGTGGTTTAGCTGGAGACATTGCCGGTGACATTGTTGTTGAAGAAGACACTGCAAAATAAAATACAAAATCTGATTTAGCACTATCACCAAACACATATATTCCAAGTGAAACAAAGAAAATAACAAAAAAATAAAATGGAATTGATTCGCGACATAGGAAAAAAACATTTAACAGTTGCATGCCTTGCATCACATCTCTAGTACCATAGACACGAACCAGAAATTGGGAGATGCCAGAATCAGAAGTTCAGTATTAGTGGTCAAAAATCAAAACATTTTATGTAAGCTTTTTTTTCCTAACTTAGGCACAGTGAGATTCTCCTAGTGCATTTGACAAGAACTTATCTGAAACAAATAGATCCTATTTTCCATAATCATAAATAGTGAGTTGGATGATGATGTTGCATACTTTTTAAGTTTTTAGGGTCATTATAATTGACTTTAGAAAGTACTGCATATGCAATACCGGCAGAACCATAACCAAATATGCCATGCATTAAGAAAATTAAAATTAAGAATTACCTACTGCATAGTTATTCCCCTTGAAAGGTTCTCCAAGAGAAAGTGGAATAGATAAACCAATCTGCATATGACAGATATTTCTGTTAGTTCCACCAACCTGAACTATTTGCATTTAAATTCATACAAATGAAAATTTAAAAGCGAACGTCAAACTTTAAATAGTAGTAAGCAACAATAATAGTTACAAGGAAGAAAGGATGATTTAGTATCTGCTCTGTTGTTGGTCTTCTCTGAGGATCCCAAGAACATAGGTGTTGTTCAATTTAAAAAACTAAATATTATAAGCTAAGTGTTCAATTTAAATGATAATGATAATTTGCAGAATAAATATCAAAACAAACGCCATGTTGGTATGATTTGCAAAAAATAAAATTAATCCAAACACCACATTGCTTAGAACAAAAAGAAACAAAGATGGCACACTATTCCCTATATTTTTGTGGTATATTACTCACCATGATCAAATCAATTGGCTCTAGGCTAGCATGAGGAATACGGCAGTAAGGTTGGTTTGTTGAAACTGTATCACACTATAATTAGAATCTACTAGAGAAGAAAATAAATCAAACTAATTTTAAAAAATAGATGTGGGATGTGAAGATACAAGACAAGTCACATATATTTGATCAAATGAAACTACCTATGGGATATTGAAATTCCTTGCAGCTGCAAGCTACATGCCTTCAGGCCAAGTATCATGGTCTGGGGTGCCAAGCACAGCACAGATTTTGTAGATTTCATCTAGTTCATTGAAATCATTTCACCACAAGGGTTAGATCTTTTATTGAGAGAACTGCATGGAAGTATTCAAACTTACACACTAAAAGACCGGTAAAACAGGGAGAATACAAATCCATGTAGAAGTAGAAAACTTCCAGGATATTCACCTTTCTCCTGGAAAGAGTGGCGGCAACGTGAAAAGCTCTACCAATATTGCCCCAATTGCCCACATGTCTACAAAAGAATAATAATAGCCTCAATTTCATAAACACAAATGAAATTCATTCAAGGCAACATCCTTAGCAAGATGAAAATAACAGTACATGGGATCACCATAACCTCAAGTAAGCAAGCAAGTAATTGTCAAACAAATGATAGAAAAATGTTGGTTTAATAATTTTTGTCTTCACATTTGACTAAATACAATTAGCCTAAGGTGGCTTCCAAATCCTAACATTTAGACTACATTTTCATTAGAAAGATAGGAAAAAGGCTTGCTTAGAAAATATTGCAAACTGAATATGTATGCATGGAACCTTCTATTTCGCATTCTGAATTTCACAACACAAAAATAAATTCCAAGGCCAAAGATTTTCAAGTAATTAAGAACTAAAAATAGTGCTAGAAAAATAGACAAAATGAGTTGGGTGCTTGGACGTGCCAATTGCAGTAGTGTATGCTCGAGATTGTAGTAAGACTTCTGGGGCTTGATACCTATCACAGAAAAAGATGTGAATTGTCTGTGAGATCATTACTTCTAGACAAGATGCAATTGATAATTAATTGAAGTTATGTTCAATTGAAAATAAAAATATAAAATAGATTTACCATCTGGTTGAAACAAAATCTGTGTAAGGTGGATAAGAAAGAACTTCCCTTGCCAGCCCAAAATCTGTAATTTTTATAATGTCATTTGTTACCAATAAGTTCTCTGATAAGAAAATAGAAGTCATTCAACCATTTTTAAATATTTACTTTGAGTAAATAAAGAAAAACTACCTATATTGCTCAATAGAAAAATAGGAGCAAGCACAAATACCAACTCCATACCTAGTTTCAAATCCTAGTGAAAATAGTCATTTGTGTGCATATAAGCTAACCCTTGAAGCATTTGATAGAAAAAATTGATTATTTTAGTTTTAGAAAAAGGAGTATTCATGTCTTTCATTATTTGGTATAGATTATACTCCTACAAGACAAAAGGTAGAGAAAGAAAATCTTGTTAGTTTCCATCTAATAAGGTATCTGGTAATCTAATAAAGTAACAGATGTTTTTAGATAGTTTTTGCAGAAATGTATCTCTATCCGAAGATTTAGTAGATAAATGTATCTTTATCTCGTGTTAAATGCAAATTACTGAGAACATAACTAATATCACCACAATATGAAGATGGCGATGGAAACAGGTGTGCATGCATGGTGATTAACAAACCATATGAGGCAAAACCAAATTCCTCCAAAATGTTTAGCTATGAAGCAAAAAATTAAATTAAAAAAAAACTAATGATTTTTCCCTCTCATAATTATCTCCATCCATTTAGGCATGACTTAACTAGTGGGAGACAAGATTTGTGTTGATAATTTGTTTACTTGCCACATCCTCCCCTCAAACCAAAAATCTATCCACATTTATAGCTTTTTGTTGCACTCTTTGACAATCCACAGAGAAGAGGTCATTTTTTTTAGCCAATGACAATACAGATAAATCATTTTTCAATGATTTTTGTTAAAAATTTATCATTTTGACATAGGAAAAGTACAAACTTAAATCAAATTTGTCTGACAAGAAAAATAATCCTATCTTTTGATTGGTTTACAATCAATAGATTAATAACTAGATAAGTGCAGTACTAATAAATAACTATTTCAATTATATTACTATAAAGATTATATCATATAGTTATAAATTAAAGTGTATATAGATAAGGGTTAATCATCGTATCACTATAATTATTCATATTAATAAGATTTATTTTTTATGAAGAGTAAAATTTAAAATTTATATAAAATAATAATAATGAAATAAAATGTTAATGTATTAAAGAATTATTTAGTAGTATAAGAACACTACAATATACTATTATATAAATTTGGAAAATCTAATATATAGGATAATATGTATTTTAGAAACTTAAACTACCCATAAGAAATATTCCCACCTTGTATTCTTTATTCACGTAGATTGTTTTAGTTATTAATATGAATATGAATATAAAGTTCTGAATGGATTGATTAGAGTAATGTATTTTGGTATATTATATTGGCTATTAATATTATTTTATATTTATGTATTTAAGTATACTATAATTGGCCAAATCTAAGTGTGTATGATTTATTTTATGGGATAATTTTTTTAGCTAGAAATTGTGAATAAATTTATTTTAAGGTTAATAGGTCTATAGATGGTGAAAATAAAAGATAGAAATACATATTAATTAAATTATACTTTGAGAAACAAAATTATAAATCCACTATGAAATAAAATTGCTTACAAACTTTGCTGAGAATAAAAGAGTAATTAATACTTGCAAGATATATTGTTGCAAAATCCTTCGTGATGTGTAATAGGGTAAATAGGGGTTAAAGGTGCACAAGGTAAAAAATAAAATTTGAAATGATACAGAGAAGATTAGCATATAATGTCTACTTGTCCAGTGTGTTTTCCTTGTACTATGTTGAGTTGATTAATCAAAGTTGAATAAGGTAGTCATACTCTGAGTCTGACTTAAGTTAAATTGTGGGCCCATAACCTTTAGGTCCCAAGATCCTTTTTCACCTCTTAAATTTAGTACAGTATAATGTTTCTATTGGAATGAGTTGGATAGAATGAAACAATATTTTTATAGAATATGAAACCAAAAAGATTGTTTTAGGAACAAACCTAGGGACATGTCAAATCTTACAGGGGGAGAGATGATCTATGATTACAATTATATATATGATTAAATTATACAAATTTGATTTTGAAATGAGAGAGTAGTTCTTGGTACAAAGATGAATGTTTTTTAAGATGTTTATATCTTTCACAAATTTGTGAAATTCAGATCAAGCTTAGGTTGTTAAAGATTTATTAGTATTTTGAAAAAACAAACTAGAACATCGACTCAAACCAAAACAAACATGTGAATATAGTTGAAGGTCTTAAACGAACAACATACTTGAACTCTTTATTGTACTACGATGTAATCAACTTACACATCCAAGGCATGAAATGAACTTGTCCTAATAAAATAATTCTTATTGTTACAAAATTGTCAATTCAAATATTACATAGTTGGTACAGGTTGTTTCTAATTATTGAATGCATATTTTGGTTATTGCAGACTTACAACCAGAAGGGGTGCATCTTGGGAACTATAGAATGACATTTTATACAATATTATTCATGTATTATACGCTTTAAGCCATTATTGTAACCGATATGTGATTTGAAGGCTCCAAGGGAGTAGACAAATTGACAATGTAGTGCCCCTCATTTTGCTTTCAGATAGACTATTAGTTGCTCCTTTATATCTAGACATTGTGACATATTGTTGATGATGGATTTACTATTTTGATGTTTACTATGATGACATTGTTGATGCCTTATGATTGGTATATTATGCTTATGTTGTGATTAGTTATGGGTTTAATTGATTATGTGGATTAATTTTACTATGTGCTTTATGCGAGTATCTGATGATGTGTTATCTAGTTGTTCAGTTGATGATGAATAAGCATGATATGGATAAATGTGATGTGTTTTGTGAAAGGGATAGTGTCACATTACTCATGTTGAGTACCTTGCTACGCTATGATTCCCAGTCATAGTGTGTCTAATTAGATGATTATATATATGTATTCAACCTTTTCATTTGCTGCAAGTTGTAGGTACTAGACATTGACTCCACCTGAATTGACAGGTCTGAGCGTGCCTTAATACCAATGGAAATTGTCGAATGGAGATAACATGAGGTTCCTTAGTTTGTCATCATTCTTGATGAGGATAAGGTCTCAGTCTTGGGTTCCATCAGTAAGGTCGGTTTGGAGCATGGTTGTGAGTCTATGTTGTTCAATAATGTGTTATCACCACGGAATGTTTGTATGTAGTTTTTGAGTTGTATATTGTTGGTCTATTGCTTCATTAAATAGAAATTATTAGTCTATCTTGTTAAATAAATAATACTAATTTTGAGGTATATTAAGTATGCGATAGGAATTAAATTAATAGTTCTAATAGATAATAATAATAATAATAAATAAATAAATTATAAACATTTAATATCTTATCAAATGAATAAATTTATTTTTGTGTAATTATATAAGACACTATATTGTAATCATAAGATTAGTAATGAATAGTGAGTTGTGGTATGGAGTAAATAATAAATAATAAGATAGGAAGAATCTACCTGTAGGTGGAAAATTTAATGAAATTAATTTTGGGAGAGAGTGAGTTAACAGTAACGGGAGAATTATGGTATGGGAATTTATGGTATTTGGCTATTTTTATGATGGTGTGGATATTTGAATGGGGTCCTCTAGATTTTTGGGGGGAGATTTGCAGAATAAGAATTAGAGGGAGAAAATAAATCAAGGGGGGAGGATTCTAGAAGGGTACTTGTTTCTGCATTTTCTTTCATATCAGGAGGCTCAAAGATTAAAAATCCAAGTATGTTATTGGAATAATTAAATAAAAAAAATTTGAGATAGTTTGAGTTTCTGTGCATGATTCTTTCTTTCTGTTTTGTTGTTTTGTTTGTCTGAAAACCATATTTGTATGCATGTCAGCCTGAGCATTTTCTTCTAATCTACCATTATCATGTTCTGGTAGATGTCCATGTCCTCTTGTCGCCAACTAAATTTGAGTTTTCCTTTTAATCCTTTATCTTTGACACTTCCTTGATCATTTTAAACCTCACCATATATGTCCATTTCTGCATAGACATTGAGAGGAAACAGAGAACTTGTCTATGATCTCTGAGCACCAATAAAACTCATTTACGCCATTACCATAGGTTTAACATGTATCTTAATGATAAAATTTAGTGTTCCCAAATAGAGAGCATGTAATGAATTTTGTTGCAAGAGAAAATTGTTGTGAAAAAATGTGAACTATTTCCTTCTTTCTAACGGCGGCCAAACCTGTAGAGTTATTGGTAATGCTAAACGAAGCAATATGAGGAAAAAGTCCACTTACATGAAGCAAGGTTGTTTTTACAAACACCTACCTCTGTGACGGCTACCAACGAACAACTTGCTTATTAAAGCCCTTTCAACATTATCATTTCTAATTTGTATTTCTTTCACCTTGTTAAGTGAACCTGATTGGATTTCTCTCTACAATGTTTGTTTGCATCAACAGCCTTCCTCTGAGTCAATGAATAACTCACGCACTAAAAATTTCTAAAGCCTTTTCAACAATTATTTTTTTTATTTACAAGTTCTTCCACCTAGTGGACGTTTTGCCAGAGAGGTGAATTTATTTATTTACTCTGCAATCATGGTATTAAGCAAGTCGACCCCATTAGTGGTGATCTGGCGAGTAAACTTCAACAATTCATTCGACCTATATAGAATTTACTTATAATCTCTTAAGTTGCTTAAGCTAATTGTGTAGGTGCTTACCTTTCAACATTTTAGCAATCTTCTAATGTCAATTTTTTGATACCTAACTGATCTTCCTTCAGCGTTGTCTCCGTTGAAACTACCTTTCCATTTATCATTGTGATACCTGCTGAAAATCATGTGAATTACCTTCCTAATGCCTTGCCAACAAAACCATCTTTGTGTATCTCCTGCAATCATAATGATAACCTGTCATACGGCCTCTCTAAGGCAAGACAATACAAGGTCGCATGCTTAAATAAGTCTTTTAAGCCTTTTCAACAAACTCTTTGTAATCTTGATGCAGGAGCATCCAGTGGTGTAAGGGCAATCTTGCATCACCCAAAAAGAAGTTGATTCAAAATCATTGCATTTGTTTTCATTTATTTCCATAATTAGTGTTTCTGGTTCCATACTCTCTTGAAAAATGATGTAGGACTTTCAGTTTTTTTTTCAAACTACTAAAAATAGCAAACTGCCAGTTTTGGAAAGTTTAACTACTATTTTAGGAAAGTTTGCATTTGGGCATGAATTGAAGTGAAAACTTACAAAAAGCTTCATAACTAAAATATAAGACCTTTGGTGAAGGAATCAGGCAAAGATCATTTGTGAGCTGAAAGATATTGAAGTTTTTGTTTTCTGAAAAGCCCCTGAAAATTTTTGAAACAAGATATAAGGCACTAAAACATCCCATAACGTCCTGAAAAGTTGATGAAAATCTATTTATAAATTGTTGACGTGATATTTCACATCATGAGCTTTCCGGTTCTTAAAACAGTTCGTCAATCAGACACCCGGATCAGAAGTTATGCTTCCCGGAAGTTGACCTACTTTTGGAGGGAGTTGCAAATTTCAAAATTTAGCTGGAGGCCGCCAAAAAGTGTTATTTATGACTATTTTGGGAACCCTAGGCAATAGTAGAGTTAAGGGGGAGAGTGTAGAGTCAATAAAAGGCAGGAAAATAGAAACTCTAGTTGATTTGGGGTTTTGTAGAAGGCAGATGATTCTAGAGTCTGGAGATAGGAAGTTGTAATGTGATGTAGCTTGTAGAGGATTCATCCTCTGATTGTATTTGAGCTTCTGTAATGTAATCTTTTGCCCATATTAATAAAAGATCATTCTATTTTCTATGTGCAATTTCTATTGTTGTGTGTTTTATGATTTACCCCCTTCATCAAATCTACATGCAATGCATCCATTTTGGCTGGAGGTGATTAGGTTCATTTTCCCATAAGCATATTCATTTTTAACTCTGCCAGAAAATAGGAATAGCAAGTCTTTGATAAATAGCAATTTGCATTTTAAAAGGTTTTAGTGATTTGGACTTGTAGTAGAAAGTTTCTATATTGAATTCCATTTATATTTATGAGGATATAATTAATCAATTTTTAGATATGATTATATCATTTTTACTAATCACTTCACTTATTAAAATATAGTCAATTTTCAGATAATAGAATGTAATAAATTTCTTGAATAGAATATAGTTATCTAAATTATAGGGTACTTGGAGATTCATTAAATTAAATATCAATCAAAACTACTTTTAGATATTTGATTGTAGATCAGGAAAAAACTTAGTAGATTTATAAAAGATAATAAAGATTCATAACTTAGTTGTTTAGTTAAGTTAATGTAATATGTCATATTATAATTTTTAAATTGTATGTTTATTATTTTATTGGATTAAGTTATTTATGATGTCTTTAATTAAAGTTTTAAATTTCGCTCATTTAGTGTCTTTTCAAGCAATAGTTATTGATAACCTTTCCTAGTAGTTCATATTTGTCGAGAAATACTAACCTATGGATAGAAAGAAGGTCAACTTAGAATTTGGTTTGATTTAGGGACAATAAGTTTGTTATGTCTTCTTGGTCACTTGGGTTTTCCTTTGATCTGAGTCGTCTAGCTCCAGAGGCCTAGGATGTTTTGGTTATATGTAGTGTCTTGAGATATGATGAGTGTATGATGCTCCTGACTTTGTATGAGGACTTTGGTGATGAAATATGAAGTTGATTTTTTGGTTATATTTGTATGCAAGAAGAAAGATACCTTGCATTATCCATTTATACTTGTCATTGATGTTAAATTTTCTTGCTAGATGAATAGGGCCTTCTGGATGCATGTAAGGGAGTGGCTTTCATTGTGGGGTCGGTGCCCAAAGTGGTTGCCAGGATAACCCTTTGAAAGTTGTTAATCAAGTGATAATCTAATAATTAACTTAAGGGGTCAGGTAGTTACCTCACTAAATAAGATAATTGGATGCCTCACCCATGCCTATAGCGCTCATTCAGGCTAAGGATGGGATGAGAAGGTCTGGTTGGCATGATCAACTTCCTTGTCCTCACGAAAGGAAAGTTAGTTCTGCATGTGTCACCCTATGGGGCCAGTGTCTTGAGAGAGACTACGAGGATAACCATAGATGGGGGCCGACGTCTAGTGAGAGACGGCCAGGATAACCCATGTCAGGACCGTACGATGACACTCTACCTACTGCGGTCTAGTTTTCTCTCTTTGTGTTCTTTCCTCTTTGTTCTTGACTCCCTCTGGGAGCATTGTTGGAGCTACTTATTTTGACTGTGTTTGTTAGGGTCTGTGTTAGCCTTTCACCTGTCTGTGATTGCCTTCTTGTCTATTGTTATTGTGGGACCTTAATGTTATCTCCTAGCACGGGGGGTGGACCTCAGGGTTCCACATGGTTGGGTGGTTGTGTATTCTCTCCATTGGTCTTCTAGTGCCGTGGTTCATGTGTAAGGAGGATGTATCTCTTGTAGTGGATTCCAGATTTTGTACCTACAGTTATTTGTGCTATTTGCATTTAGTTCTGTGTATCAGTAGAATTCATTATGTAATCTGATGTAGTTAGAAAAAGAGTTGTTGTAGCAATGGAAATATGTATTTCCTCTTGTAGAGTAAACTATATTATGCTTGTAATCTTTAATGCAAGATTTTGATGTTATTTATCTGATGTTGTAATAAAGAGATATGTTAGTTTTGATTCATTTGTGAGAATTGATATATATATATAGAATTACTATGATTGTTGCTAAATTTTGTTAATATGCAATAATGCAGCTATGGAATCCCTAGAGGTGGTAGTTTAACTCAGTTGCTATTAAACTATGTTTATTGTTCGTTACCATTTCTTCTTTAAAAGAAAAAAAAATTACTTGTTTTATTGCTTAGTTAAACTTATCTCTAGGGTTTCATGGTGGGGCATTACATTTGGTATCAAAGCCAGGTTTTCAAACACTAGGAACTCTAGTTTAGTATGAGCCATTATGTTGTGCTAGTTGCTAGACTCTAAAGACTATGTTTTCCCTTTTGTCTTCCTCGTCTTATGAACTAAGGTTGTTCTTGGGTGGTGTGTGTGTGTAGGAAGATGCCTAGGGGTCAAGGTCGGGGTTGGGGTCGAGGTAGCGGAAGAGGTGGTAGCAGTACCCCTCCTCCTAGTCCCCCTCGTGTGAGTGCTCAGGAAAGTGGGGATCAGAATATGGAGAATCAGGGTCAGCTAGAGGGAGCTCAGTTGCATCAGTTGCTTGAGGAGGTTCTTGCTCACCTAGGCCCAAGACAAGAGGTTGAGCAGTCGGAGGAGAGGGAAAGAGAAAGATCTCCTAGGTAGGAGGTTGATCAACTGGAGGTAAGGGAAAGAGAAAGGTCTCCGAGAAGGAGAGAGATGACAACAGAATAGGAGGCTATCTTGGCAGGTCACATGAGAGATCTGTTGAGGGCACGCCTTCCCACTTTTGATGGATCTGGTAGTGGTTTGGAGGGAGAGACCTGGTTGTTGGATTTGGGTAGGTGTTTTTCCATGCATCTGTATGGTAGTAACACCAAGGCAAGATGTGCCATCTTGCACCTTAGAGGTTTTGCTTCCACATGGTGGTGATTGGAGGAGCAAAAGTTGCACTTAGATATTGGTACAGTTTCTTGCGAATTGTTCTTGGAGAGGTTCAGAGCTCGTTTCCTATCAAATCACTGGAAGCAGTGTCATGCAGACAATTTACATGAGTTAAGACAGATGACCATGTTAGTAGAGCAGTATGAGCTTAGATTTTATGAGCTTAAACAGTATGCAAGCATTAGCAATGATGAGGCTATGTTAGTTCAGCACTTCATTAGGGGCTTGAATGCCCATATCAGTGGAGGAGTTCATGTCTTCGAACCTAAAACCATGGAGGTGGCAGTCGAGAAGGCCCATTTGGTAGAGGATAATTTGCCAATGGCTCTTGGAGGTCATACGTGTGTGCATATTGGTAGTGCACCTTATGCAGGCTTTGGGTTTCATGGTGGTCAGACTCAAGCAGCAGGTTCTTCTAGAGGTCATCATGCACCCGCAAAGGGTGGACAACAACAATAGTATTCCCAAGAAAAACCAAAGAATTCTTAGCCTCATTAGGATAACAAATTTCAATCTAAGAAAAATTAGAGTTGGCAGCAAGATAGACGTGATCGTATTGATCAACCAGCTCAGAGCACATAGTCTACAATTAGTAGAGGAAGTTATCAACAATCCAATGCTTTTTTGAGTGGCAAAGGTACAAGATGTTTCTCTTGCGGCCAACAGGGCTACATAGCCAGGCAATGTCCACAGAAGAATGCTGTAGGATTTGGTCAGAGGCCGGTAGCTTCAGAGCCAACTGTAGGTGATGCAGGCAGGTCGCACAGGGTGTTTGCAATGGTTGATAACTGCCAGATAGAGCATCAAGGCATAGTTGTGGAGACTTCTGGTATGTTGTGAGGTATTGGTATTTCCATTCTTTTTTATTCTGGTGCTTTTGATTCGTTCATTTCTCCTTCTTTAGTGGAGTGTTGTGGATTGGTAGCAGCAAAGCAGGATGTTAGGTGGCAAATTGAATTGGCCTCTAGGCTAAGGTTGTAGTAGAATCCCTAGTAAATGGTTGTGATTTGAGGATTGGCCCTCTATCCACCACAGTAGATCTCCGCATCATACCCCTTGGATCATATGATATAGCGTTGGGTATGGATTGGTTAGATGCTCATCGAGCGGTGATAGATTGTCAGCATAAGTCAGTGAAGTGTATGGATGATTCTGGCAGTGAGGTAGAAGTAGTTGACATACAAAGATCCATCTCCTTGCGTACGATCTCTGCCATGTAGTTAAAGAGATGTATGCGTCAGGGTTGTCAGTTATTTGCCATGACAGTTAATGACTTGGAGTTAGGGGAGAGTCAAGAGACATCCCTTGATGATCATCCTATCCTTAAGGAGTATGTTGATGTTTTTCCCAGTGAGATTCTAGGGATGCCACCTAAGCGTGACATTGACTTCAGGATAGATCTTATTCCCAGAGAAGAGCCTATTTCACGAGCTCCATATCAGATGACCACTTAGGAGCTTAAGGAGCTTCGATTGCAATTAGAGGAGTTGTTAGCAAAGGGATTCATTCATCCTAGTGTCTCTCCTTGGGGGTACCTGTCATTTTTGTTAAGAAGGATGGATCTCTTTGGCTATGTATAGACTATCGACAACTTAATAAGGTGACTGTAAAGAATAGGTACCCCTTGCCGAGGATTGATGATCTTTTTTATCAGATTAAGGGGGCTAAGGTGTTTTCGAAGATCGACCTTAAGTCAAGATATCATCAATTGCGTATCTTTGAGGTAGACATTCATAAGACAACATTTTGCACCTGTTATAGGCATTATGAGTTTACTATTGTACCGTTCGGGTTGACAAATGCACCTTCTATGTTTATGAGCCTGATGAACGGTGTGTTTCACACCTATCTCGACAGATTTGTCCTTGTGTTCTTGGATGACATATTGATTTATTCAAGGACTATGGAGGAGCACGAGGAGCATTTGCGACAGGTTTTGTAGTGTCTAAGAGAGAATCAGTTATATGCAAATTTGGCAAAATGTGAATTCTTTCAGATAGAGGTGAGATATTTGGGTCATGTCATTTTCAGAGAGGGTATTTCTATAGATCCTTCGAAGATCCAAGCCATTATGGATTGGCCTGCACCCACTAATGTTTCAGAGGTTTGCAGTTTTATGGGTTTGGCAATCTATTATCGACGGTTTGTACAAGGTTTTTTAAGGTTAGCTCTCCCCATTACTTCTCTTCAGAGGAAAGGGAAGAAGTTCATTTGGTCAGAGCAATGGCAGGCAGCCTTTCAGACTCTCAAGGAGCGGTTGACTAGTGCACCCATTTTGGCAGTTCCTGATCCTACCAGAGACTTTGTAGTGTGTACCAATGCATCTTTGGAGGGTCTAGGAGTAATTTTGATGCAGGATGGCCGCGTGATAGCCTATGAGTCTCGTAAACTCAAGGAACATGAGTTGAACTATCCCACACATGATCTTTAGTTATCCGCCATCATGCATGCCTTGGTGAGATGGAGGCATTTTCTTTTGGGGCATCAGTTTGAGCTACATAGTGATCATCGCAGTTTACAGTATATCTTTACGCAGCCAAACCTAAATGCTAGGCAGAGGTGGTGGATGGAGTTCTTGTGTGAGTATGATTTTGAGGTGAAGTATATATAGGGTAAGGAGAATGTAGTGACAGATGCTCTTAGTCGGTGGAGACATGAGCTTTTAGTAGTCACTCTTGCAGTGGATTTGAGAGGTCAGATTCTTGCAGCACTTCCTACTAATAGCTGGTATCAGGAAGTGAAGTCAGAGGTTGAGTCAGGTAGACCCTTGGAGGGTAGATTTGTTGGTTACTCTCTGGAGTCAGATGGTCTCTTGTGGCATTTGGGTCGTATCTATGTTCCCAGTTCAGAGGGTCTTTGTACCCTAATTATGTCAGAGATGCATCGGGCACCTACTCAGCACATCCAGGTGTCAAGAAGATGCACGTAGATCTCCGTTAGTTGTATTTTTGGAGTGGAATGAAGAGCGATATTACTAATTTTGTCTCAAGGTGACTTGAGTATCAGAGGGTTAATGTGGAGCACCAGCATCCCGTAGGTCTTTTGCAGCTGCATCTTGTTCCAGAATGGAAATAGGACATTATTTCTTTAGACTTTATAGTTGGGTTGCCTATATCCTCCTATCATCATGATGCTATTATGGTCACTGTGGATAGGTTGATGAAGGTAGCACACTTCTCTCCTATTCGGTCATCATACAATGCTTCTTCTGTGGCCAGAGTTTTCATGGAGGACATAGTCAGATTGCATGGGATTCCTCACAGGATCATCTCTGATAGGGATCCAGTGTTCACTTTATCTCTTTGGATGTCCTTACAGTAGGCATTGGGCACTTAGTTGAACTCAGTTCAGCTTACCATCTGGAGACTAATGGGTAGACTGAGAGGGTCAATCAGGTCCTTGAGGATATGCTCAGGATGTATGTTATGGATCAACACAACTGTTGGGAGAATTATTTGTACCTGGTGGAGTTTGCATACAATAATGGATATCACAAGTCTATCAGTATGTCTCTATTTCAGGCTTTATATGGTCATCCTTGTTGGACTCCACTGAGTTGGGATCGCCTTGAGGAAAGAGTTCTCCTACGACCGGATATGCTTAGGGAGATGGAGTAGTAGGTTGAGTGTATTAGAGAGCATTTAGTGGCAACACAGGACAGACAGAAGAAGTATGTAGATGCTCATAGGGTTGATCGTCAGTTTTCGGTTGGTGATTGGGTATTCTTGCCGGTGCGTCCGCGAAAAAGTCTAATTTGTTATGGAAAAGGCTCTAAGCTCGTACCACGCTTTGTTGGGCCATTCGAGGTATTGGAGAGGATCGGTCCCGTCACTTACTGTCTTGCTTTGCCACCCAGTTTATCATGCATCCATGATGTGTTTCATGTTTCTGTTCTCAAGCCATATTATCCAGATATTGCTCATGTTCTTGATTAGAATGCTTTACACGTAGAGGACGGGTAGCTGGCTTTGGAGCCCGTAGGCATTTTGCATCACAAGAGACTTGCACTCAGGGGTAGAGATGTGGAGCAGGTCAAGGTCCAGTGGGAACCAAATGATGAGTCTTCTGCTACTCGGGAGGATGCATCCCGTATGTGAGAGTTATATCCATACTTGTTCACAAGCTTCCAAGAGTAAGCCTAATACTTGGGGGGGAGGATGTAGTGCCCCTCATTTTACTTTTAGATAGACTATTAGTTGCTCTTTTATATCTAGACATTTTGACATATTATTGATGATGGATTTACTATTTTGATGTTTACTATGATGACACTGTTGATGCCTTATGATTGGTATATTATGCTTATGTTGTGATCAGTTATGGGTTTAATTGATTATGTGGATTATACTATGTGCTCTATGCAACTATCTGATGATGTGTTATCTAGTTGTTCAGTTGATGATGAATAAGCATGATGTGGATAAATGTGATGTGTTTTGTGAAAGGGACAGTGTTGCATTACTCATGTTGAGTACCCTACTACACTGTGATTTCCTATCACAGGGTGTTTGATTGGATTATTATATATATTTATATTTGACCTTTTCGTTTGCTGCAGGTTGTAGGTACTAGGCATCGACTCCACCTAAATTGATAGGTCTGAGCGTGTGTTAATACCAATGGAAATTGTGGAATGGAGATAACATGAGGTCCCTCAGTTTGTCATCATTCTCAATGAGGATGAGTTCTCAGTCTTGGGTTCCGTCAGTAAGGTCGGTTTGGAGCATGGTTGTGAGTTTCTGTTGTTTAATAGTGTGTTGTCATCGGGGAATGTTTGGTATGTAATTTTTGAGTTGTTTATTGTTGGTCTATTGCTTCATTAAATAGAAATTATTAATCTATCTTGTTAAATAAATAATACTAATTTTGAAGTATATTAAGTATGTGATAGGAATTAAATTAATAGTTCTAATAGATAATAATAATAATAATAATAATAAATAAATTATAAACATTTAATATCTTATTAAGTGAATAAATTTATTTTTGTGTAATTATATAAGACACTATATTGTAATCATAAGATTAGTAATGAATAGTGAGTTGTCGTATGGAGTAAATAATAAATAATAAGATAGGAAGAATATGCCTGTAGGTGGAAAATTTAATGAAATTAATTTTGGGAGAGAGTGGGTTAACAGTAATGGAGAATTATGGTATGGGAATTTATGGTATTTGGCTATTTTTATGATTGTGCGGATATTGAACGGGGTCCTCTATATTTTTAGGGGGAGATTTGCAGAATAAGAATTAGAGGGAGAAAAGAAATCAAGGGGGGGATTCTGGAAGGGTACTTGTCTCTACATTTTCTTTCATATTAGGAGGCTCAAAGATTAAAAATCCAGGCATCTTATTAGAATAATTAAATAATTTTGTTTGAGATAGTTTGAGTTTCCGTGTATGATTCTTTCTTTCTGTTTGGTTGTTTTGTCTGTCAGAAAACCATATTTGCATGCATGTCAACCTGAGCATTTCCTTCTAATCTACCATTATTATGTTCTGGTAGATGTCCATGTCCTCCTATTGCCAACTAAATCCAAGGTTTCCTTATAATCCTTTAGCTTTGACACTTCCTTGATCATTTTAAACCTCACCATCTCTATCCATTTCTGCATATACATTGAGAGGAAATAAAGAACTCATTTGTGATTTCCGGGCACCAAGAAAACTCATTTACGCCATTACCACAAGTTCAACAGGTATCTTAATGATAAAATTTAGAGTGTTCCCAAATAGCCAACATGCAACGAATTTTGTTGCAAGAGAAAATTGTTGTGAAAAAATGTGAACTATTTCCTTCTTTCTAATGGCAGCCAAACTTGTAGATTTATTGGTACTGCTAAATGAAGCAATATGAGGAAAAAATCCACTTACACTATAATAATGATCATCACATCATATAGGAATAGTGCATTTTCTACAATCAGCAACCTTCCCCACCATTTGTATGTTTATCCTGCAAGGTTGTTTTTACAAACGCCTACCTCTGTGATAGTTGTTAACGAACAACTTGCTTATTAAAGCCCTTTCAACATTATCATTTATAATTTGTATTTCTTTCACCTTGTTAAGTGAACCCGATTGGATCTCTCTCTACAATGTTTATTTGCATCAACGGCCTTCCTCTGAGTCAATGAACAGCTCGCACACTAAAAATTTCTAAAGCCTTTTCAACAATTTTTGTGTATTTACAAGTTATTCCACCTAGTGGACATTTTGCCAGAGAAGTGAACTCATTTATTTACTCTGCAATCATGGTATTAAGCAAGTCGACCCCATTAGTGGTGATCTAGAAAGTAAGCTTCAACAATTCATTTGACCTATATAGAATTTATTTATAATCTCTTAAGTTACTTAAGCTAATTGTGTAGACGCTTACCTTTCAGCATTTTAGCAATCTTCCGATGTCAATTTTGTGATACCTAACTGATCTTCCTTTAGTGTTGTCTTCGTTGAAACTACCTTTGTATTTATCATTGTGATACCTATTTAAAATCGTGTGAATTACCTTCCTAATGCCCTGCCAATAAACCATCTTTGTGTATCTCCTGCAATCATAATGATAACTCGTCGTACGACCTCTCTGAGGCGAGACAATACCAGGTTGCATGCTTAAATAAGTCTTTTAAGCCTTTTCAACAAACTCTCTATAATCTGCATGCAATGCATCCATTTTGGCTGGAGATTATTAGGTTCATTTTCCCAGAAGCATATTCATTTTTAACTCTACCAGAAAATAGGAAAAGCAAGTCTCTGATAAATAGCAATTTGCATTTTAAAAGGTTTTAGTGATTTGGACTTGTAGTAGAAAGTTTCTATATTGAATTCCATTTATATTTATGAGGATATAATTAATCAATTTTCAGATATGATTATATCATTTTTACTAATCACTTCACTTATTAAAATATAGTCAATTTTTAGATAATAGAATGTAATAAATTTCTTGAATAGAATATAGTTATCTAAATTATAGGGTACTTGGACATTTATTAAATTAAATATCAATCAAAACTACTTTTAGATATTTGATTGTAGATCAGGAAAAAAATTAGTAGATTTATAAAAGATAATAAAGATTCATAACTTAGTTGTTTAGTTAAGTTAATGTAATGTGTCATATTATAATTTTTAAATTGTAATTTTATTATTTTAGTGGATTAAGTTATTTATGATGGCTTTAGTTAAAGTTTTAAATTTCACTTGTTTAGTGTCTTTTCAAGCAATATTTATTGATAACCTTTCCTAGTAGTTCATATTTGTCGAGAAATACTAACCTATGGATAGAAAGAAGGTCACCTTAGAATTTGGTTTGATTTAGGGACAATAAGTTTGTTATGCCTTCTTGGTCACTTGGGTTTTCCTTTGATCTAAGTCATCTAGCTCCAGAGGCCTAGGATGTTTTGGTCATATGTAGTGTCTTGAGATATGATGAGTGTATGATGCTCCTGACTTTGTATGAGGACTTTGGTGATGAAATATGAAGTTGATTTTTGTGGTTATATTTGTATGCAAGAAGAAAGATACCTTGCATTGTCCATTTATACTTGTCATTGATGTTAAATTTTCTTTCTAGATGAATAGGTCCTTCTGGATGCATGTAGGGGAGTGGCTTTCATTGTGGGGCTAGTGTCCAAAGTGGCTGCCAGGATAACCCTTTGAAAGTTGTTAATCAAGTGATAATCTAATAGTCAACCTAGGGGGTTGGGTAGTTACCTCACTAAATAAGATAATTGGATGCCTCACCCATGCCTATAGCGCTCATTCAAGCTAAGGATGGGATGAGAAGGCCTAGTTGGCATGATCGACTTCCTTGTCCTCATGAAAGGAAAGTTGGTTCCGCATGTGTCACCCTATGGGGCCAGTGTCTAGAGAGAGACTTCTAGGTTAACCATAGATGGGGGCTGGTGTCTAGTGAGAGATGGCCAGGATAACCCATGTCACGACCATGCGATGACACTCTACCTACTGCAGTCTAATTTTCTCTCTTTGTGTTCTTTCCTCTTTGTTCTTGACTGACTCTGGGAGCATTATTGGAGCTACTTATTTTGGTTGTGTTTATTAGAGTTCGTGTTAGCTTTTCACCCGTCTGTGATTATCTTCTTGTCTATTGTTATTGTGGGACCTTAATGTTATCTCCTAACACGGCAGTCGGACCTCAGGGTTCCACATGGTCGGGTGGTTGTGCATTCTCTCCATTGGTCTTCTGGTGTCGTGGTTCATGTGTAAGGAGGATGTATCTCTTGTAGCAGATTCTAGATTTTGTACCTACAGCTATTTGTGCTATTTGCATTTAGTTTTGTGTATCAGTGGAATTCATTATGTAATCTGATGTAGTCAGAAAAAGAGTTTTTGTAGCAATGGAATTATGTATTCCTTCTTGTAGAGTAAACTATATTATGCTTGTAATCTTCAATGTAAAATTTTGATGTTATTTATCTGATGTTGTAATAAAGAGAGATGTTAGTTTTGATTCGTTTGTGAGAATTGATATATATATAGAATTACTATGATTGTTGTTAAATTTTGTTAATATGCAATAATGCAGCTATAGAATCCCTAGAGGTGATAGTTTAACTCAGTTGCTATTAGACTATGTTTATTGTTCATTGCCATTTCTTCTTTAAAAGAAAAAAAAATTACCCATTTTATTGCTTAGTTAAACTTATCTCTAGGGTTTCATGGCAGGGCATTACAAACAAACCATTTTAGGATCAATTTTTAGATAATTCTTTGAGACTTGGATTTGGATGGCCAATCCAAAGACTTTGAATTGAGATAATATAATCCATTTATCTTAGAAGTAGACATAATTAGGTAGTTGAACAATCAATCTATGTAAGTGATTTGTTAATGCTAGGTTTTTTAAAGAAAATACCTTATAGGATTATGTGTACTACCTTTTATTTTACTGTGTTATGTTATTGGACTTGATCAACCCAATGACATTATACAGGTTCTTTGTGTAATATTATATAAAAGAGAGGATAGTCATGTAGTCCGGAATGCATGATTATCATCTTGGAACATATGAGTATGTAAGTTATATAATAATGAATGATGGGTGAATGCATAATATGAGATATGTATGTTATTTACTAAGTAGTACATGAATGAGCAAATTGAAAAGTTATTAGGGATTTAGTATATAGAATTGAATTAACTCCTTAATAGAAAATTCATGATCTATTTCATATACAAGTATATATAGTTGTGATTAGGTTATTAAATAGAAAAATTTCATCTTGAATCTACTTATGATTAAATTACATTAGAAAGTGTTACTGAAAATAACTAAACAAATTGTGAAATAGAACTATAGATGATGTTAAGTGAAATAAATTCATAGCATGATCCACATTTATTTAACTAAATGATTTTGCATGTTTTGTCAGAGATTCTCTTTGAGCTACTGAGGAAAGCAACTAAGCTACAGAGGGAGAATTGTTATGGGACTTTTTCCCCAAGAAAATAATTATAAAAATAAAGTTTATAAAATATTATTTAAAGAATCAAAGGAGAGGAAAGAAAATTATTTAATAGCAAAGGAGATGTGTAAAAGAAAAGGATGTAAATAAAGTTATTTTCAAGTTAGAAAGAAGTTAAAAGGTTAAAAGAACCTTTTAAAAAAATAACAACACTCGTGATTCTTAAAGGAAATTAAAATAATAATTATATTCCCTATTTTGTTAAGATTAGATGTGATGGTTGGAAGTCATCCTTTGGGTTATTAAATTTAAACCCGAGAAATGAATGTAAATAAAAGGGGGGGAATTAATGAGAAATTGTTGCGGAAAAACTATACAGGAAAGTATAGGAAAAGTGAAAGAAAAAGGAATACAAAACTTGGAAGGCACACAAGAGTGAATGTTTTGGTTCTAGCTGGCATTTAAACATTTGGAGAAGGGGCACACAACATGTGTCCAACTTGGGGTACAACATACACCCAGGAGTGTCATGGCCAAGGTTGTGTTTATGTCGTAAAGACAGGTTGGTTCTATGCAAGACCCTGTTCCTCCGAGGGTGTTTGTGCCGGGAAAAATTAGGGCCAATAACCCTATCTTTGTGTGAGGGATAGCTGCTTCTAGAAACCATTAAAGATATATATCATTTTCATTGTTCTCTATGTTAATTTACCGTCTATTGTCAATATTATAGATTTCATCATTTTGATATTCACATTATTATTCAAATGATTAATTATTGATGTTGCTTTCATTTATTAAAGTTCCAATTAATATAATTAAGCTACTAGGCACTAAGGTGGCATAGAGAAGGGAGGAGATCCAAAAGGACATGATTATTGAGGAAAATTAGGTGTGATGTTAGGGGAATGAATAAGGGATATATGATGAATAAAGTAGAGGAAATAATTAGAGAGAGATAATAAAATTAGAGGAAAAAATAACAGAGAGAGAAGAAATGAAGTAATTAGCAAAAATGGTGGGAGATCACCAATTAGCATATCATTGAGGGCGTGATTCTAGGACCATAAAAGATGAAGTGTTTGAGAGTATGAGAGAGAGAGAGAAGGATTCCCTAGAGGATAAGCATGTTTGAGAAAGGCTAGCCAACACCAAGAGGTTTAAGTTTGAAATGAATAAGAAGGTAGAGAAAATGCAAGGTCCCTAGAATCTATAGATCATGAGGGAACTATGGAGAAACCCTAAGAAGAGGCAATACCTTATAGATTGAAGATATGAATTCATAAGATGAATAATAGGAAGAGAAAGTGTCACGTCTCAAATTTTGATATCATCTGGGTTTACTTTAAATGGAAATATTTCATGAATAAGTATATGTGATAGATGAAAAATTGTTATGAATATTTTAATTATGAAAAGATGTAATGAAATAAATGTAATATTTATGTTAGTAATGCTTCGTCCATGCTTCAGTTATTTGGATTACAAATCTATTAACGGGAAATTGGAGTTTACTATGAGTTGCAGGTCGTCGAAGACAAGAGGTGGTTGAGGTAAAGGAGATTAGCATCTTGGCAAGGTTAAGATGGAGGGATATCTCTCACACACTTCACGTAGTGTCATGTAGTTGCATATGTTGCATATTGAATGATTTAATAGTTTAATTTAAATTGCATTTTATTTTATTTGAATTATATATCACATAGTTAGTTAATGGTGATTTAATTAGATTATTTAATTCATTATTATTTAAATATCATGAGTGTTTAGAAAAATAGAATAATTGATTTAGTTATTTAATTTGTTTTATTTAGAAAATAATCATATTCTATTTAATTATTAGTTTTATAGATACATTGTGATAAATATGTGAATTATTTTAATAACATTTTTAGAACTAGAAATAGAATAAAACATGTTTTTGAAACAAACTTATTTGAGGAAAAAGAAAAGTTCTAAAAAATGAAACATTTGGGGAAGAGGAAATATTAAAAGAAGTTACAATTTCTTTACTTGAAACTTCTATTTAACCTCTTTCATTCTCAAAAAGAGGGGATCATCATCTCTGTAATAGCATTCAAAACAAAAAGAAATTGAGAAAGCATTCTGGCACAAAAGGGAAAATAATTCAGATCAAGGGAGCTTTTGTAGGAATCCAGCATTCGAATGTATTAAGGAATGAATCTCCAGGTTCTTATTAAATATTCATTTTCGTTTGTGGTTGTTTGGGTGTTGAATCTTTTCTTATCTGCTAAATACATGATCTTCTGTCTAAAATTGTTATAAATTATAGTTTACTGGTTGTAGTTCTGTGAAAGAAATGTTATGTTTCAATATATATATACACATTTATATATTAAGATCAATTCATGGTAGATTATAGTTAATCGAATAATTTTTGTGTTGAATCAAATTGTAAGTTTTCTTACCGATTGTATTTTTTATTTTGATCAAATTGTATAATAATTAGAATCCTTTGTATGAATTTGGTAATGATTGTTATACCTTGAATCTAACTGCATTTTAAATTGAATAGAATATAAATTACACTAGCCATAGGCCATTAGATATTGGAATAGGGAATCAGCTTCCCAAATGGAGCCGCAATCCCTTAGGGACTGCGACCCCATTTTGGGACAGTCGCCCCTTTCATTCTATACTTTTTTCTTTTAAATCATTTGTAATGGCCCTTAAACAATGATGAAATCCTCAAATATTTGCAATTTTTAGCATAACTCAGCTACGACTACAGTCCGTAATATATATATATATACCAAATGAATATCATTCTCTATTCATTAAGATATACTAACTGTATCTTTACATTCTAGAAATCAAAAAGTTCATTATAGCAGTTTATAGCATGAAGATTATTGTTTAAAAAATAGAATGACTGTATTCAATCTTATCCTTGTTTTCAATATATATATGTGGTATATATTTTGTTAGTTAGAAATGAATATGATGAAATAGAACTTCAATATTGTTTGAGTTTAATTGTCAATTGTATGAGTATCAATATATATATATATATATACTTTATATATAATATTTGAAAATGAAATTCATTGTTCTGCAAAAAAAGAAATTATTCTTTTGCATTAATAAGAAAGAATTTTCAAATCATTGAGTTCTTGTTAAATGTTATTTTTACATTTCAATTACTAGTAGTAGAACGTTTTTGATTTATGAAAGAAATGCATTATGTTTAACTGGTAATTCTTCACATAGAGAAAAATAGTAAATCTTTCAATAAGTAAACCAGTGAAATAATTTGATCAATGGAAATAATTTTTTTTGAGATTATGGAAAACTAAACATAAGAAAATTGTATTGTAAAACTGCATTGTATGTAAACTTGGTAAAGTATGGACTTTCAAAATAGGATGTTGAATGTGGGCTCCCAGAGACGATAGTTTTACTTTTTCTAAAACTACCATTTTTATTTAAATGCTTGGCCAAGCTACTGTACCATTGAAACAGATGGATTTGTTTAAAAGCCTAGAACTTTATTTGTCTCTGCCACATCCTATTTGCAAGAGTTTATGTCATTCTAGTATTAGGATGCATACAAGCAACAAGCATGCATCGAGAGTTTCCCTTCTGCTTACACTGTTCCAAGTTGCTAGGCTCCTTGTGCAGGGTTAGTGCTTTCTTCAAGTTAGGAAGAAACCCGGGGAAGTTCAGTACTTCATGGTTAGGTGGAAAAAGAACCTCAACCACTCTCGTGGACTTGGTTTGCAGATGATCAAAGGATCGAGGCAACTGAGTTTATACATTATTATTGATATGGATATTTGCTTGTATGGCTTCATGGACAAGTTGCTATTGTAACATGATTCATGGATATCTTGATGTTAGTTCTTCTTTGTGTAACATTGAAACAGATGTATTGTAACACCAAGTCGGGTGTACATTACTATGGGTTAGATAAACCCTAGTGTTTGCCAAGAAGTTGCTTATGGGTATTTTCCTTCTTGATGCCTTGAGTGTTGGGCATGAGTCTTTATACTATGTGAGAGTACTTGAGTGACCTTTGAAGGGTCATGTTTGTGCTTGTGTAACCAGCTATGATGGTAGAGTTATGAGGACCTTTGTGTGAAAGTAAATATCATGTTCTAAGTGTGATCAAACATGGTTTACTCTTTTAAGAGTTATGCATTGTATATGGACAAGAGGATGTTTTGATCATATGCTTGTCATCGAAAAAATATTAATGAACCTTGTTGTGTACAAGAGTAGCATATCCTTGTAATGCTTGCCTCTATATAGAGACTGGTAATGCTTGTTTATTGCATTACCTTATTGAGAGCATGTTTTCAGGTATGGATTAATTATGTGGTTGTAAGATAGATAGTATTACATCACATTGCTAGAATAGATCATTTGGGTAATGACTATATTCCTAGATTGCATTTTCCATAGGATTCATGTGGGAACCTGGGTGTAATTATTGCATTGCATTAGTTGAAGAGTTAAAGAGAAAAAGGGGTTGTGAAGAGGGTCTTTTGTATAATCCTTGTGATGTTTTGAAGTGTTAGAATCTTGAGAAAAATAGAAAACCCTACATCTTGTGACCTGAATTATGATTCGATGTCTCTTAGTATGCATTTAGGTATGCTTGTCATCATGTTAAAGGAATGTTGGGTAATTTCTTAATCCCAACCTAATCCGTCCTCCTGTTTTATTTATGACATATTATTCCATATGTTATATTGGTGAATCCTTGATTGGTAAGAAGTGTTAACCACTGCATGATTGATGTGCTTAGATATCTCAGTTGTAAACCTAATTGTTGGTTGGTTGCTAGCAGATGACTGTGTATATCTTTATGTAGTGATTGTATGCAACTTACGGTTGCTTAGCATCATTGAATGATGTTCGTATGGTTAAGTAGAAATAATATTATGGTGCAAACATGATTGGAGTCTTGGAAAATTTGTTGTTTGATGTGGTTGAGTTTATTCTCTTACTCACCTTGGATCCAGGTGTAGTGTAGCATTGTACTCCCTTTGAAGTGGCTAGAATTAGTCACATAGTTCTTGTAATGTGAAACTTGTGAATATTGATTTTTATTTGACTCTATAAGGACCAACTTTGATTTTTTTCTTTTATTTATGGAAAAATATAGCCATCAAAATTGATGTTTATTTATCTTATGACCTTGATGGTCATGTTGTATTTACTATTGTAATTGCACGCATTTTTATGCTTTATTGTTGTAATTAATTTTCTTTTCTTTGGACTTTATTTACTTAATTATTATTGGTGGCTATGCTTGAAGGTTTTAACTGTTAATTATGTGTCCTGTTATGTTCTCTATCATGTCCATGATGGGCCTCTGATGGATTGTATAAGGGAGTAGAATGCAGAAAATAAACTAGTACTTGATGTGTGTATTACTAGAATTATGGTAGATTAAATTCCTTGGTTTGTTGAAAAATGAAAGCGACTATTGTGTGAAATATTGAGAAATGGTTTTGTATTTCTATGGATCACTTGAAGAGAAATGTATTCTTGTATGAGCTTAAATGTAGATTTATGACTATGTAGAGAACACATTGGGATTAAATCTTGTTTTTAGTTTAATTGGCCTAATGTTGGCTTAGTCCATCAACTTTAGTTGGTCTTGCTTATCTCGTTCATGTTAATCTTGAACACGATGTCATGCCCTAGTGTTTAGCATTGGTAGAGTGTATGATGTTTTATGTAAGCTCCATAACTACCTTCAAGTTTGACATAATGTAGGGTAAGATGGATCTTTAGTTAGTGCATGAGCATGTAATGTATGTAGATATTTATGGTATTATAGTTGTCTTGTTATTCTTGTTGAGTTGCCAACCTTGGAAATTGGGTTGCTTCAGGAGTCTCTTCTTAGTAGTTGGAGGTTTTCTAACTTGATGCTGGATGGAATAAGTTGTCCTTTGTATTCCATTTTATGGATACTTGGTGTTAGGCTATGAAGAAGCCTTGTGTTTCTTAGTTGATCATGAATTTGTGATCGATTTGTGTTGTATGACATGTTGGTTTAGCTTAGTTATGAGGAAATGGCAGTATGGTGGAGTAGCCTTGCTCCTTGTTTATACATTGATGTCATCTTAAATGTGCTCCTAGTGAGTAACAGGTTGCTAAGCCTTGCTTTATAGAAGTGTTTACTCCATTAGACGGCGTGGTTAGATTCTTTCCTCTAAGAATCTGTTTGGTTGGTCCTAGTTTTGGTAGTGTAGTGCTAAAATGTTAAAGAAACTCTCTCTTTCAGGAATAGTGCATGAGGAAGTATCTCTTGTAGGGAAACCATGTCTAGAGTTGAGACATGTGGTAATAGTGCCTATAACCTTTTGAGTTAGCTTACCCAATCCTTGAATTCTTTTGTTGCGGGTAGTGTCCGAAGAAGGATTGTTGAGAGAATAATCTTTTGTTGCAATTTTTTTTTCTTAAAAGTAGATGTGGTAGCTTTGTGAATATCCTTAAACTTAGTTGAGAGCTTGAGAGATTATCCCAGCATAGTTGTGGTCCTAAGTTTTTATGGACTTAATTTGTTGTTGCACTTTTTTGGCTAGAACTTCTTCTCATTGTAGTGGCAGTGGGACGATGGAGTGGTGTAGTCTCAAAGGAGTTGTATGTATGATGGTTGGTTTTGCTCTAGTTAGTGTACTTTTGGAGATTTGTTTTGATATAGGGGATCTTGACCTAGTATTGGTTAGAAGAACTGATTCTTGAAATTATGTTATGATTTCCATTGCATGTGCATTATGATGAATGATTCACGCATATCTGTGTGTATGATTTGGCTCATTTGATGTGCTTTAGTGGAAATTTTATTTTTCCTTATAACTTCATTGATTGTGCTGATATTTTGATTATGATCTGACAATAGTACCATATGTTACTTGTATGGAATTAGGCGGTAGTTGTACCATGTATTAGGTATATGCTTGTATTGGCAGTTGGGCCATGTCTGTGATTGTTTATATTGACTAACATACTTTATTGCACCATTGAAATAGATGGCTATTGCACCATTGAAATAGATGGATATTATACCATTGAAATCATTATTGAAATCATGATGAACTTCTTATCCTTGATCTTTCTAATCATGTAATGATCTTTTTACATGTTGAAAACCTATGATCTTATCTATTATGTTTCAAGTTGAAGACCTTGTTGTAAATTGTGATATTTCTGTTATTAAGACTTTTTGAATTGCCAATTATGATAACAAGTAGTATGGGATGCTTGTTTTTCATCATAAGGGCAATTTTTCTACTATCTCATGCGAGTAGGCATATCGACAAAATGAACATAAATGTTTTACTTTATAAAAATGTTTGGGATACGAATAAGATCCTATGAAGGAAATGATTTAGCTTGCATGATTTTATTCATCTATTTGATGAACAATGACATGCTAATGAGGTGTGTAAGTGAATGAATGTTAAACAGAGGAAATCTTACAGTTATGAACAAATAGGTGCTTGGAGCAATGACACATTGTCAGGTAGATCAATTTTGACTTTGAGGTAAAATAGAATTAAAGAGGTATGAAACTTATCTTTAGTTAAGTTGATCATCGGGATGATGATTCTTTTAAGGAGGAAAGTATGTCGCGTCTCAAATTTTGATATCATCTGGGTTTACTTTAAATGGAAATATTTCATGAATAATTATATGCAATAGATGAATAATTGTTATGAATATTTTAATTATGAAAAGATGTAATGAAATAAATGTAATATTCATGTTAGTAATGCTTCGTCCATGCTTCAGTTATTTGGATTACAAATCTATTAACGGGAAATTGGAGTTTACTATGAGTTGCAGGTTGTCGAAAACAAGAGGTGGTTGAGGTAAAGGAGATTAGCATCCTGGCAAGGTTAAGATGAAGGGATATCTCTCACACACTTCATGTAGCGTCATGTAGATGCATATGTTGCATATTAAATGATTTAATAGTTTAATTTAAATTGCATTTTTATTTTATTTGAATTATATATCACATAGTTAGTTAATGGTGATTTAATTAGATTATTTAATTCATTGTTATTTAAATATCATGAGTGTTTAGAAAAATAGAATAATTGATTTAGTTATTTAATTTGTTTTATTTAGAAAATAATCATATTCTATTTAATTATTAGTTTTATAGATACATTGTGATAAATATGCGAATTATTTTAATAAATTTTTAGAACTAGAAATAGAATAAAACATGTTTTTGAAACAAAAACTTATTTGAGGAAAAAGAAAAGTTCTAGAAAATGAAACATTTGGGGAAGAGGAAACATTAAAAGAAGAAGTTACAATTTCTTTACTTGAAACTGCTATTTTAACCTCTTTCATTCTCGAAAAGAGGGGATCATCATCTTTGTAATAGCATTCAAAACAAAAAGAAATTGAGAAAGCATTCTGGCACAAAAGGGAAAATAATTCAAATCAAGTGAGCTTTTGTAGGAATCTAGCATTCGATTGTATTAATGAACAAATTTCCAGGTTCTTATTAAATCGTAATTTTCATTTGTGGTTATTTGGGTGTTGAATCTTTTCTTATCTGCTAAATACATGATCTTATGTCTGAAATTGTTATAAATTATAGTCTACTAGTTGTAGTTATGTGAAAGAAATGTTCTGTTGTAATATATATATATATATATATCAATTCATGGTAGATTATAATGAATCGAATAAATTCTGTGTTGAATCAAATTGTAACTTTTCTTACCGATTGTATTTTTTGTTTTGATCAAATTGTATAATACATAGAATCCTTTGTATGAATCTGGTAACGATTGTTATACCTTGAATCTAACTACATTTTAAATTGAATAGAATATAAATTACACTAGCCATAGGCCATTAGATATTAGAATAGGGAATCAACTTCCCAAATGGAGTCGTAGTCCCTTAAGGACTGCGATCCCATTTGGGGACAGTCACCCCTTTCATTCTGTTGACTTTTTCCCAGACTGGATGCTTATTCCCAGATTTCCCTACAAGGTAGCCATCAGTGATCAACAGGATCTCTGGGCCAGGGGCCGACAGTGTAGGAGATAGACTCTGTATTTTATCTCCTCTTCTTCTTCAGGTTCTGCAAGACCTAGGGGGTATTCCCTACTCAACATCCATGAGGATATGCATACAAGGCTGGGATGCTGACAAAAAGCAGATAAGTCCTCCTGTAAGTAGACCAAAACTAAAAGATAAGAGCAAAGGGGCTAGCTTTGGGCCTATTTGCAGTTGTAGACAGAGGACTGAGGATCCTAAAACTAATTCTAATGTCCTAAAGATTGTTTTAGATTTAGATTTTGATTTTAAGTTTGGATGCAAAGCTGGACATGGTTGTAACACAAACACAAAGCAAGATTGGTGCCTATCCAGGGCCTGGAGTTAGTAGACATACACCTGTGAATGATCAGCATGAACAGCTAAAACTGAATTTCACGGGGATATATGTGATACCTGCCTTACAGATATCTCCCAATACAGAGTGTTAAGTTATCTCTACTTATGGCATCCCTATTGCAGTATACCCTTCCCAATGTTTAACCTGAAAACAGTTTAATCTACCCCTTGAGCAGAAATTAAAAGATCAGACATTCAACATAGGAATTCTATGTTCTAGAGTCTCAAATATTGCTTAAATATCCAGACTCAGAAGAAGAATACATGCAATACTGGAGACAGAATTAACAAAACACATGCTAAGATAGCATTTCTCATATAAGATTAATCATGAAATCAGTGGGTTCATGCCAAAAACATACAACAAGAGATACATAAACTCACAGGTTAAGCTGTACAGAGCAACCAAATCAGCTTGTTTTGAATTACAGAGCCAAAAATCTTCAACTTTCAACAACCAAAAATGAGTAACACTTCCTGCTTATAACAGCCAGGTAGTGTACCACAGCAATTAATTACATGGTTGACCAAAAATCCCGCCAGATACATAGTATCAGAAAAATGGCGCTCAACGCATTACCAGATTGGTGCCCAAACATGAATGCAGTAGGTAGGGGAGGAGACAGGAAGAAACCTCGAGCCCTGCGCCACTGTCCGTTGATGTACACCTTCAATTGGGTACCAGATCCGTCCATACCTCTGCAACCTTCGCCATTAATGGCGCACCAACCCGCGGCCTTGGAAAATGCAGAATACTGTGCGTCGCAACCGTTTCCCGCCAAGATACATCGTCATGATATTTGAAAATATGCAGGGTCGAATTATCCCACATGCACCCCGCAGCAACCTCCTCATCACCTTATATACTAGGTCGCGAGCATATATGATGTCAGTGCTTTTGCTCCTGACGACACTAGTATAAGACTTCATCATCATTATCCAGCAGCATGATATCCTGTTGCTTGAAATATCACCCTGACGTCAGCATCATATCGCAATATAACCTGCATGATAATCGCCTTCATCGGCACAACCTGATCCATCGGAGGAAGATCCTCCTGCTTAGCCGATACCAAATGTCTGGCCGATGAACATCCTGATGACGTCACCGTCATATCCTGCTGACGTCATCAGCATATCTACCTACTGCGCACCTCCTCATATCCGGATGACATCATCGTCATATCGACATCAGGATGATATTCGGAAGATAACTAGATATTTGGAAATATCATCCTGATGCACAAATATCATGCTGCACTGTAGCTCCACTATAAGATCGGGGTGATAGATGAATATGCCAGATATTTGAAAAGATCACCCCCCACTAGATAATGCACGAAGCCGATAGGCGGATATCTCCCTTCGAAAATATCATGATGCAGACAGGCAGAAAAGCGGATATCACCCTGACGTAAGAATGATGTCAGCATCATCAGGGTGATAAAACAACGAACATGAAGTGATACAACAACATCAGGATGATATTGACTAAGATCATCCTGACGTTCAAAATATGATGACCACGATGAATATCGGATCACACTTAGAACTTTACAGCAACATCATCAGGATGATCTTAACAAAGATCACCCGATGTTAAAATATCACCCCGCGAAAGATCATGCAGGCAGAAAATATGATGACCCTCGCAAGCAACACGGCGATAACTGGAAATATGATCATGATGATGACGACCCTTAAGAAAAAACAAGTCGGGTCGAACAACTCAGAAAATAACCCCTTCAGAAGATCAGGGTGACATCATCATCATAAAAGGGCAAGGTGATATTTGGAAAATCACCAGATACTTGAAAAATCACCCCCGCAAGCAAATCAGGGCACACTGTAGCTCATCAGCAGGATCGAGATGATATCCAAACATCACCCGATATTGAAACATGATGATCCTGATGAGAAACCGGTCGACAGAGAACATGATGATGATGACCTCCTCCTCGAAGAAAATATGATGATGCAGCTGAAAAACGCTGAGGAGGTCCAACACTTAGGAAAATGGGCAAGAAGATATAGGGTTCAAATGAAGAAACCCCCTAAACATGAAAAATCAACCTCCAGGTCAAAATGAGTGCTAACACATTCTATGCTTTATTCTTTTCAATTGTTTGTAATGGCCCTCAAACAATGATGAAATCCTTGAATATTTGCTGTAACACCCCGCCTTGAACACCTTAGAGAAATTCACATCTAAGCCATATGAAACCGGAAAAAAAAATTTTAAATGATTAAGATAACCCAATAATGGTAACATAACTAATTACGACATATTCTCTAAGGATTCAAGGCTGCATTACTTTACAAACCAACTAACATAATTTAACATTCATCAGTAACTAATCTAAATCCAATGCACAATTGAATAACTGATTCATATTCATTACATATCGTCAAATAATACAATCTACATGATCAAATACATAACTGAAATGCTTTCCTTACATGTAAGTACATCATTACATTGCCATTTTCAGACTACATCAGAATTATTTACATAATGAATGATATGTTACACAAATCTGGTACAAGATTATACACATACATCATCCTCATCATTGGTACAAGTACAATTGTCTGCAAACTGATATAAATCTTTTGTGCACATGAACTTCGACAAGAATAACCAATGGATAATAAAGCTCTTCCACCCGACCATGTGGAACCCTAAGGTCCACCCCCCGAGCTAGGAGTTAACATGAGGTCCCATACAATGACAGTCAGGTAGACAAAGACTAACATGAACAAAGGATGACCAAAGGCCAATACAACACATGGCAATAACAACACAACACAACTTAACCTCCAGAGGCAACACTTAACAAATGAGGAGAGACCGAACAAGGGATGCTAGGTTGTAGTAGGGAGAGTGTCATCGCACGGTCCTAGCATGGGTTATCCTGACAGCCTCTCACTAGGCGCCGGCCCCATAGGGTGACACATGCGAAATCAACCTTCCTTTCATGAGGACAAGGAAGTCAATCATGCCGACCAGGCCTTCTCTACCCATCCTCAATCTAAACAAGCACTACAGGCCATGGGAGAGGAATACATTAATGTTGTTTAATGTGAAATCTACCCTTAACCCCCTAGTTCTTTTTAGGTTATCACTTGATTAATCTACTTTCAACGGGTTATCCTGACTGCCACTTTGGGCGCCGGCCCCACATTGAAAGCCACTCTCCTTCCTAACACCTAGTAAACCTTAAACATCATACAAGACTTTATAACAATACACGTACATGTTCACTGCAAGGCATAGACCCTCTTGCATCACAGATGGAATCAAACACTAGTTGTAATCCATTTCCTATAACATTACACACTTTACTCTTTTACAGATTTCCCGGTCTCTCCATATGATAATTATGACAAAATGGGTATAACAAGATCACAAGTGGTTTAATATCCCCACCAGAAAATATTACACATATACAACTTGACAATATCTCAATATACTTCATACTATGTTTGATCCACATAATCGTTATTACATCGTAATTACAAAAACAACTATACACAAGTTGCAAGGACTCAACTATGACAACTTAGCCTCTGGAATTCGAGTTTAACCACCCTCAATTCGACTCTTTACAACAACTCAATTAGTTCAATTTAGATTCAAGAGATTAAACAATACAATTCCTTCTCGGTTTGGTGTAAACAACTTCCGTAATAAAACGAACGCTAGATTACATTATTTCTCTTCCAAACCAATTAATCTTAAATTAAATGCAACAATACATTGCAACCTAGACCATCTAAATTCTCATCATTTTATTCCTTTTAACTATGGATAACTCACTAGGTTTAACTAAATGAATACCAATAGTTTATTCTAAAAGAATCTCACAACTTACTATAATATGGAATTCATAATTAACCTTAAACGTTCTCTCACACAGGATGTAAATATTCAGTCTAATTAACCTGTCGTAGAATTTAACCAACCCGACTATAGAATAGCAAAAATAATGTTTTATTAATTAGTTGAACATTTAACTATAATTTTTATATATATAAATATTCATATATATATATATATATTTTTTGTTAAGCCGACATTAATAATAATATTAATAATAATAATAATAGAATACTAATAATTATAATGACAAAACAATAATAATGAATACTATAAGTCATTGGATAGCAAATATCTTCTATCTGGGGATAAGTAAATATCTGTATCGTTTACTATTGCCATCTAAATTTTGTATAATATGCATTATTTTTCAGTAGAAGAGTATAACGGTTTATATAACTAACAAATCATCTTATCTGTGGCAGCTCAATATGAAAGTGGAATAAATCACCGTAGACACGGACAAAAAGGATTGTTGCATAAACTATCTATGTTTTCCAAACTCTGGCTGGGTAATATTTCCTGCTGCTGTGCATATTAAATGGGCTGAGGGAGAACAATAATTGCAGAAGAATACACTGTACTACATGCGAAAGACTTGTTTGTTCTACAAAGTTTAATGGCAGTCTTTCTCTTACGTTAACTCATTCTCCAACACAGAAAACTTAACTGCAAAGATTTGTTGACTCTCTGTTTGTTGTACGGAGATTAATGACAGTCGACCTCATAATTTAACTCATTCTCCTACTTATTCCTAAATATCATGCACGTTTTTGTTGCGAAAGAGGTGTAAGATTGCTATTGACTGATTGATACCTTTCAAATCATTGAGACAACAGTTAGATCCGTGGTGATGGGATAAGTGGTGCAGGAGCACCTACCTGACAGCTGGCCTCCATGAGGCAGTTAGTTTGTTTTGAGTCTTGTTAATGTTTCCAAGAAGGTCTGATAAGACCAATGCATGTAATAAGGTCATGTTGACCATACTTTACTATTTTTAGCTAGGTTGTTAGGACAGCTGTTATGCTGTAGGTCCGGTTGGATCTCCCAGCCGCCTGGAGAGATTTCCCAGTCACTTGGAGTCGGGTCAGTAGTACTCGCAAGAGATCCTATTTATGCCTGAGGATCGGTTGGTTTTAGATATAGATGTTAAGAAGCTAGGTTGGAGAGAGTGAGACAGAGGGAGAGACTGAATATTGTATTTGCATCTTTTGAAATCAATAAAGATCCTGTTTGTGTTCATTTTCTGTTTGATCTCCATTGTGAAATCGATTTGTTGTTTTGGTGGTTTCATGGATTCGCTGATCTATTCCACCGGTTGATTCGTCGAATCGGTGGAATGGCTATGTACAGTAGTTTAGGGTTTAGTCTGCATTTTGTGTTCGTTTGCATGCAGGTGTGCAGGATCGTCGTCGAAAGGTGTTGAGGACCCTAGCATGGGTATGTGTTAGGTCGTGCTGGTTGTTAGAGTCTGGAAAGTTGTCCAGGAAGCGGATCGGGTCACCTCAGGAGGTTCGGCGGATCGAAGTTCGCTAAGGTTGGAAAATCCATTGCAACGGCATCATCAGGATATTTCTGTGTATATCCTGCAGGTACTTCGGGCGTCATCTGAGTAGATGGAGGTGAGCATGATGCAATCGTTTGCATAAGGTGAATGTGCATCGGGGTGATCATCATCAGGTGTTGCCGAGGAGGAGCGTATCGGCATAAGGTAGAAGATTGGGTTGACAATTCCTTCGCGGGCCGATAATGTTAAGTTTGGCCGACAGCAGGATATTGAAGGAACTGCATGTGACGTCATCGTCATCAGGATAATCGTCATCAGGATATCGGGACAGCAGGATATTGAAGGAGCTGCATGTGACGTCATCGTCATCAGGATAATCGTCATCAGGATATCGGGGTGACGTAAGCATCGAAGGAAAGGTGCATGAGGTTGTCGTCATCAGGATATATGGGAGGAACCGGATGTTCTATATCCTACTGATGAACATGATGTTGAACATCATGATGATGAAGATAGAGGTTGGCAGTAAGATGAACAGTGATCGTCAGGAGGATGATCGCGCTTGCCGAATATGATGATGTTGCCGATAGCCGAATATGATGATGCTGCTGACAGACGAAGGGTCGAAGGTTTGTCTGCAGGAGGATATCGGTCGGCAAGAGAAAATATGATGATGCTGACGGTGTTAAGGAAAATATGATGATGATGATGGGTTTTAGACATACATGCTGTATGTCAAGGTTTTAGTGTGGATGTCTCTGCGTCATAGTGGTATCAGAGCTCAGTAAAAGGTCTGGGCTGTTGTGTGTTGGTTCTGTCACCGAAAGGGCAGAGGTAGAGTTGATTCTGTCACTGAAAGGACAGAGGTAGAGGAGTGAGAGGTTGACAAAATGCCTCTGAAAGGTAGTGGTACTACAAGGGAATTGCAGGAGGTGAAGGAAAAACATGCCAGAGAGATGAGGAAGATGAAGGAGCTTGCTGAAGCACTTCAAGCCAGGCTTGTAGCCTTGGAGAAGAACAAAAAGAGGGAAGTGGAAGACAGTGAGTCTGAAGAAGATGAAGATGCTGTTGAAGAGTATGAAGAGGTAGCTGAAGATCTGGATGCTAAAGACCAGAGATTTGCAAAACTATTAAAGGCAGTACAGAGTGATAAACCTAAGGTAAAGGTTGATGTTTCCAAGTATAATGGAAGTTTGAATGAAGATGAGTTGCTGGATTGGATTGCTGCACTTGATAATCACTTTGAATGTGAAGATGTTGCTGAGGATCAGAAGGTAAAGATTGCAAAGACCAAGTTAGGAGGTCATGCTTTGGTATGGTGGGATTATGTACAATCCGAGAGAAGGAAACAAGGAAAGTCAAAGATCACTTCATGGGATAAGATGGTAGCAAGGATCAAAGGTAAATTCTTGCCTAAGGATTATGAAATTCAGATGTTTAAGAAGCTGCAATTTTTAAGGCAGAAGGAAATGGATGTGAAGGCATATACTGAGGAGTTTTATAAGTTGAGTATGAGATCTGGTCATCATGAGAATGAGGTAGAAAAGGTGGCTAGGTACTTGGCTGGTTTGAGATTAAACATACAGGATGAGTTAGTTTTAGCTAACCCTAAGAGTGTGAAGGATTGTTACCAAATGGCAATCAGGATTGAAGAAAAGATGAATAGAGGACAAGATAAGTCCATGAGAGAAAGAGGCAGCAATATGAGGGGAAGAGGATTAGCCCCTACAACAAGGCAAACCAATGAGGGTCAAGAAGACACTGGTAAAGGACAGGGACAGTCTGATTTCAGAGGTGGATGGAAAGGTAATAGAGGAAGATTTGGAAGTGGTAGAGGTTCTACTACATTTTCAGGAAAGTGTTACACCTGTGGTGAGTTTGGTCATCCATTTTTCAAATGTCCAGAAAGCAAAGGGTCATCATCCAGAAATGATAGAATGAATGACAAGAGAGTACAACTTGTGCAAGAAGAGAAAGTAGAGCAAAGTGTGCAGAGTTCAAACACTTATCAAGGAGATAGGGATCCTGACGGTTATGGATATCCTGAGGAGGGAGAAGCATTGATGCTAAGGAGAATTAGTTTGCAGACATCAAAGGATATGATGCAAAGAAGAGCTCTTTTCAAGACCACATGCAAGAGCAAAGGTAAAGTATGTAAGGTTGTCATTGATACTGGTTCAACAGACAACATGGTATCTCAGGAAATGGTGGATAAACTGAATTTGGAAAGGATTCCACACCATCACCCTTACAAAGCATCTTGGGTGAGTGATAGTCAATCACTTTTTGTCTATGAACAGGCATATGTTGATTTTCAGATTGAAGCATATCATGATAGAGTTTTGTGTGACATTTTGCCCATGGAATGTTGTCACCTACTGTTGGGTAGACCATGGCAATTTGATAGAAGGGTACTATATGATGGGTATGCTAATACCTACACCATCAAGAAAGATGGGAAGACTATTATGTTGATGCCATTGCAGGCAAATGTTGCAGCACAGGAGGCAGCCCAAATCATTTTAGTGGGAAAGAAGGAATTTGTGCAGATGCCTATAGGAGCAGGCATAAAGGCAGTTGAGGACACTGCAGGGAAAGAAGTTGTTAAGGACACCAGGTTGAAGAAAGTTTCAGTTGTAACTGACAGAGGTCAGCAGCAGGTTCAGCAACAGGTTTGCAAACAGCAACCAGTTGAGAGGAATGACAAGGATGTTGTCATAGTTGGGACTATTGTTTGTCCTATCAAGGTTGAAAGGAAGACCGAGTTGAACATTACAGAAGTTCAAGAGGTAGTTCAGACAGAGGTTCTGGTCAGACAACCTAACAAACACAAGGTATGTGAGAGAAGGGCCTACATTGACAGGCATGAGGATTTACTTGCAAGAAAGCAAGTTACAGTTCAGAAGTCTTGGAGCAACCAAGAGACAGCAGAGGACAAAGCTGGAACAGGTCAGAACACTGACATGACCAAGTGTAAAGGTGGAGGACTTCCACAACTAAACTCATGGGACATGAGTTCTTTTCTGTTGGGGAGTATGGTGCAGGAGCACCTACCTGACAGCTGGCCTCCATGAGGCAGTTAGTTTGTTTTGAGTCTTGTTAATGTTTCCAAGAAGGTCTGATAAGACCAATGCATGTAATAAGGTCATGTTGACCATACTTTACTATTTTTAGCTAGGTTGTTAGGACAGCTGTTATGCTGTAGGTCCGGTTGGATCTCCCAGCCGCCTGGAGAGATTTCTCAGCCGCTTGGAGTCAGGTCAGTAGTACTCGCAAGAGATCCTATTTATGCCTGAGGATCGGTTGGTTTTAGATATAGATGTTAAGAAGCTAGGTTGGAGAGAGTGAGACAGAGGGAGAGACTGAATATTGTATTTGCATCTTTTGAAATCA
Source organism: Cunninghamia lanceolata (assembly GCA_027924645.1). Taxonomy (NCBI): domain Eukaryota; kingdom Viridiplantae; phylum Streptophyta; class Pinopsida; order Cupressales; family Cupressaceae; genus Cunninghamia; species Cunninghamia lanceolata. Next base: position 2,780,451 of record BSBN01000902.1, on the reverse strand, counting down.
ATAAAGATCCTGTTTGTGTTCATTTTCTGTTTGATCTCCATTGTGAAATTGATTTGTTGTTTTGGTGGTTTCATGGATTCGCTGATCCATTCCACCGGTTGATTCGTCGAATCGGTGGAATGGCTATGTACAGTAGTTTAGGGTTTAGTCTGCATTTTGTGTTCGTTTGCATGCAAGTGTGCAGGATCATCGTCGAAAGGTGTTGAGGACCCTAGCATGGGTATGTGCTAGGTCGTGCTGGTTGTTAGAGTCTAGAAAGTTGTCCAGGAAGCGGATCGGGTCACCTCAGGAGGTTCGGCGGATCGAAATTCGCTAAGGTTGGAAAATCCATCGCAACGGCATCATCAGGATATTTCTGTGTATATCCTGTAGGTACTTCGGGCGTCATCCGAGTAGATGGAGGTGAGCATGATGTAATCATTTGCATAAGGTGAATGTGCATCGGGGTGATCATCATCAGGTGTTGCCGAGGAGGAGCGTATCGACATAAGGTAGAAGATCGGGTTGACAATTCCTTCGCGGGCCGATAATGTTAAGTTTGGCCGACAGCAGGATATTGAAGGAAATGCATGTGACGTCATCGTCATCAGGATAATCGTCATCAGGATATCGGGATAGCAGGATATTGAAGGAGCTGCATGTGACGTCATCGTCATCAGGATAATCGTCATCAGGATATCAGGGTGACGTAAGCATCGAAGGAAAGGTGCATGAGGTTGTCGTCATCAGGATATATGGGAGGAACCGGATGTTCTATATCCTGCTGATGAACATGATGTTGAACATCATGATGATGAAGATAGAGGTTGGCGGTAAGATGAACAGTGATCGTCAGGAGGATGATCGCGCTTGCCGAATATGATGATGCTGCCGATAGCCGAATATGATGATGCTGCTGACAGACGAAGGGTCGAAGGTTTGTCTACAGGAGGATATCGGTCGGCAAGAGAAAATATGATGATGCTGACGGTGTTAAGGAAAATATGATGATGATGATGGGTTTTAGACATACATGCTGTATGTCAAGGTTTTAGTGTGGATGTCTCTGCATCAATAAGGGTGTACTAGGGTTGTCCATGTCATCCTTCAGAGAACTGCTTAAGCAAAGTAAATACAGAATGTAGTGAATTTCCAATTGACATACCAAGATCACTGTTTTCTTTTCGGGGCTTTTGGAAGAAGTTGAACTTATATTACATGGTGCATCTAGCTGAATAGAGACAGTGATCTAAAAGCATCGAAATGTCTGCAGATAGTATGCGGAAGGAATTAGTTGCCAAGGCAGTGAACTCTTTCAGAAGTGCGCCCAGCCCTAACTCTAAAATTCCCTATAGCTGTGCAGATTTCCAAATGTGACAAGTGTAATAGCAAGTTTAAAATACATAGAAATACCTCCCTCTGGCTTAATTTCTAACAGAAACTGTCAGATTGCAAACTCTTTTGGCATATTACATGCTGTTGTTCGTAATGAGAGCAGGGTCGTTCCTCCTTGGGCTGCGCTAGCCTTCCAGAGGGAGCACTAACCATCATTGAGGTACCTGTTAAATCTGCGCTTGTTGACTGATTGTTTTTAAGAAGAAAATGTTGAGCTAAAATGCAGGTCCGAACTAAGTGTTGGAGTCCCTGCTTCATTGTGCACCTAGACGTCTCTACCAGAGTTTAAATGCAGTTTATAGCAATGCGAAACAAATGCTAGGAAGAGTGCAGCGTTTGATTAACCCGCAGGAATGTTATGACAGTCGTCCCATCACAGGCAGTATACAAATGAATGTGTAATTCAATCTAATCCATAACCCAGCGATTTACTAAAGTTGACTGTATTATCATTTCATGGGTGGTCGATTCACTATTGGCTTAAACTATGATTCCACACCCGATCCTTTGACTACATCTGTTCTTCTTTAACAAGAAACTAAGGTTCGAAGCCTTCTTAGATCCACAATACAACCCTAAAGCAATACACCTACAATTGATTTAAACATGAGCATGGTCGACCCTCTTGCCGGAGCTAGGCGATCAGGAGGACACCCTAAACGTTAACCCTAAAATGCACATTAAAATCTGCGGGGGCTGAAACTGTGCGTATCACAATGCCTTATATAAGGGATCAAAACTACAACAAAACCTGCATAGGCGGCCAAGGCGTGAGACTAATGATCTAGGGACTACAGGATGCTAAAGTAAATAAAAAGATCCCTGGGCAAAGTTGGATCTAGAACCCTAAAAATGGTATGCATTTCCATGACGGAGGCAGATCGCATCTGTAGGTAAGGAAGATTTCTACACAGCCGTTGGAGATATTGGCTTGGAAGCTGAAGCTACCTGGGAGGCAACGAATGTAGGATATGCACAAAAAGGAACCTATTGAAGATGCTTAAACACTGATCAAGCAGATAACGCTGGCAGACCACGCCAAATTAGGATCAAAGAAGTGCAAGAATGATTTTATTAATCTGATACAGATCTTACATAAATTCAGAGGCCGACTTTCTTCTCTTTACCAAATTGGAACCCTAAACAATAAAATTAGACTCATATTTTCTCTTCAATTATTTATGCAGAAATGGGTCGGTGAATTAATTATATCTCTAATAGAAATTTGTTTGAAATGAACTGGTTGCAGGATAGGTACAAGAAGAATTATCAAAGAGGCTCTAGACTATCAAGCAAATTGCAAATTGGAGGAGAAAGAGAGACAGATTTCCATCATTTCATAAACACGCAAACAGAATATGGAAGACAATAGAACTTGTATCTGAAGCCTAGATTCAAAGCAGAATTCAATTCCTCAGTTGCAGAAAACTCGATCCTTCTTCTTCCTGTCAGATCCCCCCCTTCCTTGCCTCTACTAACTTTTCTTTTATAACAGAGTCCCTTCCATCTTCCAAGGAACTCCGCACGAAAACCCGTGCATCTCCCTTCTAAAAAAAATATATATTTATTTAATTTAATAATCCCAAGGGTTTTCTTTTTTAAATATCAATCGACAACATTTAATTTTATAACCAACCAACCATAATGTTATTAATAAAATTGTAATATTACGTCAATCAATAATTTTTATAACTATATTTTAATTTTTTTTAATTAATTAAGTTGTAAATCACAAATTACAACATAACTACAACTATTTTATTTATTTAAATATTTATTATAAATAATATTATATTAAATAATACAAAATTTCTTACAATCTTTATTTAACAACTATACTTCTAATAAAATAATAATTTATTAATTAACTATCGACATTATGCTCAATTATCGACATTTATATTCTTTCGTATAATGATTCTAATTAAAGCACAACACTACCTTACACACTTAGACACCCTCGGACCTAATTAGACTTCAAGGTGCAATATTACCTGACAGCAAGTCATGATCGAATGACAAACAATAACCACAAGGGTAAACTGACGACCAGAAAACACTGACTAGGGACCTCACGTTAACTCCAATCAACTAATCCATTGGCGAAGGCACGCTCAGACCTGGTAATCAGGTGGAGTCAGTGCCTAGTACCTGCATCCTGCAGCAACGCACAGTTAACCATACAAGATACATATATATATCCACATGCAGTCCTATAGTGAATGGAAATTGCAGTGGGGTAGGGTACTCGAGAGCAAGTAATACGACACTGTTCCATTCACGTTTATAAATAAACAATTAACTATATTGAACAAGATTTTCCGTTTACTAGTCAACAACATAAAATGATCAACTATCTCACAATCCCAAATAGTGAATAACATCAAAACATCTGTAACATCTAATTCATCTATCAAGTTCTAACGCATAAAATAATAGAATCCAACATCAACAATTGTTACCATACTGATTAGGTCCATAATGAATTAACAACATAACAAGAGATCCATCATCAATCTATCTACGATAATGTCATAATGTCCAAAACTACTAAGCAAACATCAGTCTGACAGATGACTAGTTGAGGGGCACTACATTTGCAATTTTTAGCATAACTTAGCTGCGCTTACAGTCTATTATATATATATGGTAATATCATTGTCTATTCATTAAGATGTATCGATTGTATCTTTACATTCTAGAAATTGAAAAGTTCATTATATCAGTTTATAGCATGAAGATTATTGTTTGAAAAATAGAATGACTATATTCAATCTTATCCTTGTTTTCAATATATATATATATATACCTGATACACACACACACACTTATTATGAATATATGTTGTATATATTTTGTTATTTAGAAATGAATATGATGAAATAGAACTTCAATACTATTTAAGTTTAATTGTCAATTGTACTATGAGTATATATATATATATATATATATATAATATCTGAAAATGAAATTCATTGTTCTGCAGAAAAAGAAATTATTCTTTTGCATTAATAAGAAAGAATTTTTGAATCATTGAGTTCTTGTTAAATGTTATTTTTACATTTCAATTACTAGTAGTAGAACCAAATTTTTTATTTATGAAATAAATGCATTATGTTTAACTGGTAATTCTTCACATAGAGAAAAATAGTAAATCTTTCAATAAGTAAACCAATGAAATAATTTGATCAATGGAAATAATTGTTTTTGAGATTTTGGAAAACCAAACGTAAGAAAATTGTATTGTAAAACTGCATTGTATGTAAACTTGGTAAAGTATGGACTTTCAGGATAGGATGCTGAATGTGGGCTCCCAGAGATGATAGTTTTACTTTTTCTAAAACTATCATTTTTATTTAAATACTTGGCCAAGCTACTATACCATTGAAACAGATGGATTTGTTTAAAATCCTAGAACTTTATTTCTCTCTGCCACATCCTATTTGCAAGAGTTTATGTCATTCTAGTATTAGGATGCATATAGGCAATAGGCATGCATCGAGAGTTTCCCTCCTGCTTACACCATTCCAAGTTTCTAGGCTCCTTGTGTAGGGTCGGTGCTTTCTTCAAATTAGGAAGAAACTTGGGTGGAAAAAGCACCTCAACCACTCTCTTGGACTTGGTTTGCAAATGATCAAAGGATCGAGGCAACTGAGTTTATACATTATTATTGATATGGATATTTGCTTGTATGGCTTCATTGACAAGTTGTTATTGTAACATGATTCATGGATATCTTGATGTTAGTTCTTCTTTGTGTAACATTGAAATAGATGTATTGTAACACCAAGTCAGGTGTATGTAAACTATTTGTAATCCATTCTGGTATATGGATCATTATTCTTATTTATGAGTTCTTGCCATTATATGATTATGGATATTTGGAAACCATTATTGGTTGATTATCTTACTTATGGAATATGCTTTTCTTTTCGAGTACTATTTTTAGTTGGTCAATTTCCACACCTTATAGAAAGAGGAGTCGAGAGTGGAAGATAATATAAGAAAAGTGATAAGTTAGGAGAGAAATATAGTGTAAAGAAGGTAATTAATAAATGATGAGAGAGTTAAATAAATCCAAAGGATGTGATCTGCAACATCAAGAGACCCCATGAGGAAATGATCCTCCTCAATCACATGCCATCCCTAGTGCCACCTATGAAATTTTATAGAGAGAAGGAGAAAAGGGAATTGAAAAGAATTTATGAGGCAAAGAGAAAGAGAGAGAAAAGTAAGGAACAAGAGAAAAATTCAAAAAATTAGTATCACAACCATTGATGTGGTACCAAACCAAAGACCTGAGGAAAGAGTTGGGGAAACTATTGACAATGAAGATGTTAAATCAATTGTCCAGCATTATCATGAGAAATGGTCTACTCCTCATTCTTTGTATTTACAACAAGAAGATCAAAGAAAGACATGGGATTGGGTGAAGATAGAAGAAGATTTGTCCACAACCTTGAAATTCTATGTTAGACACAAAGATAGGCCAATTAAGGGACCCACCCTCCATTACATCCCTAAATGAAAAGAAAATGAGGAGAATTGGAAGAATTAGTAGAATAGAAAAAGTGTAAAATAATGGACAAAAAAGGAAAGCAATAGAGGAGTGTAAAGAAAGAATAGAAAGACCGAAGAGGAAGCTACATTTTATTGAATACTATGATGATGAAACTTCACAAGGAGAACTATTAGAAAAGAGTTGGAAAGCAAAGTAGAAAAGGAGCAAAAGAATGTGAAGGAAGAGGAATAAGGAGAACAACCACAAGGAACGGTAGTGGTATCACCTACAATTAGCCACTGTGTATACATAGAAGCAATAAGGACAGAAGGATTAATAATGAAACCTAGAACCATAAGAGCAGATGAGGAAGAAGAAGGAAGGGTGATGGTTAGGAAAAATATAAATCCTAAAAGGATAAGACCATACCAACTAAGGTCTATTGAGAAAATAAAGGTAAAGAAGAATATTCCTAAAAGGACAAGGTGATTCCCATTATGCTAATTGAAAAAATAAAAGTAAAGGAGAACATTCCTACAAGGATAAGGCTACATCAGTTGGAATTCATTAAGAAAATCAAAGTGAAGAAAAATATTCCTACAAGGATAAGACCATATTGACTATGATTCATAGAAAATATCAAGGTAAAGATGAAGACACTTCCCATAATTTAGAAGTAGGATGGGTAGCAGAAGAATGGAGTTTCATAGAATATAACCCCATAAGTAAAGAATAAGGACAAAAATACAAATAAAATGGAAACATGTCACAACAACAAAGATGTGTAGTGAAAATTTCTTGTCACAACCCCCTCCACTGAAAAATAAACTAGACCTATATGACTATAAATTATGGAAAAATAAATATATACACTCTATTTTTTTAATTAGTTAACATGCGAGGTTAATAAATAAAAATAATAAATAATAATAAATTATATTCGTAAATAATATACAGATATGTTCATGTATTGAGTAAATTATAAATATAGAGTATTAAGCATTTGATTGTTTAGTTAAGATGATTTTCCTAAAATAATAATAATAATAAATATATTTAAAATAACAAAATTTTAAGAGATAATAAGTTGTGGGGGTCGAGATTCATGTATGGGGGAGGTTGAGAGAATATTGGAGAGAGTGAGCAATTAGGGAAGGCAGAGTCGATATTCTTGGCATGTGAAGGAGTTTAGAAAAGATGGAGGAGGAGCTCGTAGATAAAATGAGAGAACAAGATTTTATTTTGGGTAGAGGGAAGAAGGAAGAAAATTTTGAGACAACTGGCAATTTGAAGTAGACTTAGGTATGAAATTAATGTTGTTCATTTATTTATATAACAGGTCGTATGTCTAATTAGATAATATTATGGTATGGTATAATGCCTAAAAAAATGGGTGCGTAGAGCTGAGTGAAAGCATTTTTTATATATACAACTAATTTACCAAGAATGTAGGGTTATTTTGGTCTGTAACAATTGATTATAACGTGTTTAAATTTAGGTTATGGTAATATGCTCATAGTCTACTTGGTCGTAGATTAGAAAAGCCAATCCTTTAAAATCTATGAATTTAGAGATTCCACATGGAAAAAAGGAAGTTACATTTTATGACAATATTGTTGTTAAGATAGTCCTCCAAACATACTTGAGCCACTAGCTACAAGAGAACTAAAAAGGTGAGCACATAGGTTTATACAGGAGCATGCATATGTATCTTCACCCAACACTGAGTGTTCTCTCTTAACATCTTCTTGAGGTAAATCTTGCATAGCAATTACATATGCTAGTTGGGAAAGCATTACCCCATCAACCCTACATGACAACCTCCAAATAACTGTGCACTTCCAAACATGGGAATGACTCCCACACTAGCATTGTTGTATGAACCAATCAAACCCAAATGTATGGGTGGGTGCTCTTGTTGGAGCTTCTATTTGAAAGCAAGAAGATTGAATTACTCATTTTTTAGCTAGCCAAGCTACTTGCATTATTCTCCTTCTTTATATTGTCCTTGTTATGTCAACTTTTCCTATTTCCTTATCCTACTACTCTTCATTACTGATTGATATTAAGTGCTTTGAAAACAAGTAACAAATCATAAATATTAGATATAAAAATGAAATAATTAATCACAAAATTGAAAGAAAGATTACATTTAACATTCTTTATGTAAAACTTGGTCTATAAGATCAAAGAAGGTTGTGTAAATTTATCTAATAGTTGTTTTCTACAAGTGTATAAGTTTTGAAATAAAATCTCCAAGTTCTCTTTGATTATCGTGGTTTATGATTTTGACATGAACCTTGGTATACTTTGATCTAGATTTGCTGGAGATCCAGAGGACTATTAGAAAGACGGTTCCGTTGCACCAAAAGATCGACCTGTTAATGTCTGATACAACCGCCAGAGTTAATGAATCCACAGGAGGTAGTTAAGCCCTGTCACGAACCCAAGCACCGTGCTGCACAACACAAGGAGTCCAAGGGCGCACACCTTGCAACAATCCAACCTAGCAAAAGCAAGGGGTTTTAACCCGTGACCCATGCTCTCATACCAATTGTTAGAAAGACAGTTGTAGTTGCACCAAAAGATCGACCTATTAATGCTCGATACAACCACCAGAGTTAATGACTCCATGGGAGGTGCTTAATCCTTGTACTGAACCCAAGCGTTGTTCTACACAACACAAGGAGACCAAGGGCACACACCTTGCAACAAGGACAACACTAGTGAGCAGGTCACCTACAGTGTTGTAGAAGTAACAATAATTGGTTGGACTTCCTGGCAATCTCGCTGAGAGATGTCTACCTACTTTTGCTTGCTTCTTCATTGTGAAGGACGTAATATTTATTTGTATCCAAATTTTGTGTTAAAGAGTCATCACAAATGTTGAAATAGAATAAGTAATTAACAATTATTTAATGTTAGTTCGGATCATTCTTCCCCCTTGAGAGGCAATGGGTCCCACTATATCAATGTTCGGTAACAAATGTGGAAATTGTTGTGCAATGTGCCCCTTGGTAAACCACTTAGCCTGACAAGGTACCTGGCCTGCCTAAACCACACAATAGAGAGGAATCGATTGTTGTTTAAGTATCTTCACAGGAACATCAATGATTTAGTCATTAGTAAATGGAACAGTAGTCTTAGGATTCAAGTCAAAGGTTTGAATATGTTTGAGGGGGTTGTGTGGCTGAGGACGAAGTTTCCTATTAGGTTTTGAAAAGCGCTCCTTCTGGAGATGAAGCCAAACTTTGTAATCAACTAAATGTGATGAGATGTATGGTGTTGGTCATGTCTCTTTTGAATCAATGCTTGAGTTGGTCGTTTGATCTTGTCATTCTCTAAAATAGATTTTCTATACAACGGCCCATTTTAGAATAGTGTTTCTGAGATTATATCAATTGAATGTTTTATTTGACAATGTAATGGAACCTTTGTTAGTGATGCAGGAGCATCCAAGTTTACATGCAATCCTCATCAACCAAAAAGATTTGTTACACTTTCTTGTTGTTTGTTTTGCTGCAAGAGTTGCTACATGAGTGAATTGATCAATTTCAAAGAATTTTCCTAAAGACTTTGGCCAAGTGATGAATTCATCTTGAAGAAGGCCCAAATAGGTATCTACATCTCAAATTTGGTGAAAATCTGCTAAAAATTGAAGAAGTTATGCCTTAACAGAGTTTTTGTCTATCACCAGATATCTTGTGACCTTCATTCTACCCGCTAAGTTGTTTTGGCCGTCTTGCGCTAAAATCACCCTTCACTGGATTTGCGCTAAAAAGACTCAGCATTGGATATATCCGGTGATGCCTCAATTCCCCGCCGGTCACTCTCAACCACTTTGCACTAAAATTGCTTGCCACCAGATTAGCACTAAAATCCCATATCATTGGACATATCTTTTGATGCCCAAAAATCCCACAAATTCAGTCGAGGGTAAAAGGTCCGTCGGCAAAGGTATAACAAACTTGCGCTAAAATACCACTACACTGGATAAGTGCTAAAACTTGTTTTCACCAGACATGTCTGACAAACACCATAATCCCTGCTAATCTAGTGACAGTGGATTCCCCTACCAGAGTATTAAATAGGTGTTAGCGCTAAAAGTTGACTTCATTGGATCTACGCGAAAAGGGACCCTGACAGGACATATCCACTGAATGACAAAATGCCTGCCGATCCATTGTAGGGTGAAAATCCCATCGCGAGTGCACTAAAATGGATCCTCACTACACATATCTAGTGAGGACCAAATCTCCTGCTTTGTCTGATAAGGGTCAAATCTTCCGCTTATCTGGTCATGGCCCGAAAGCCCGCATCCGGTGAGGCTTGAAATCGCCACAAACCACACAAAAGGTGACAAATTCAATTTTTAATCACCTGTATGGTTGTTCCAAGGGTGAATGAGGATCTAACATGTGTCATGAGCATGTAATATGGTCGGTGGCTGCCTCAAAGGTCTATACATACATGGAATTCATACTTTGAAGGCAAAAAGATTTCTCCTTGGTCGATCATAGTACATTTTTGGATTTTTCCAGATGATTTTCTAGATTGCAAGATCAGTTTGATCTGAATCTTGGAATGTTGTAAGGTTGAGGCCAATGCATGTGTAATGCCAATTGTACTCCTGTTGTAATCTTTCTCTTGCATATGAATAAAAAATCATTTGTTATGTTGTCTTGTGTTAATCATTCTTGCTGCTTGATCTGGTAGCTTGACAAAGCCCATGGATCCTGAGTTGTATTAAGTGGTATCAGAGAGAGGTTTTGCATTCCTTGAGGCTGTAGATTACTACATAAGGGATCCTAAGGAGATTGTCGTAGGCTGAGTGTAGAAGAAACTTGCAACTACAGAGGATTTGTAGACATGGCACACCAAGTAAGAGGAAGGAGAGGACCACCTCCAAGAGCTGGCGATGCAGCATTAGTAGAGATGTTGAGAGGCATCATAGCTAGGCTAGATGCAATGGAGAGAACACAACAAAGAGGAGTACTCATAGCAGATGAGAGTGATAATAAGGAAGAGATCAGTGAAGAGGAAGCAGAAGAAGGAGAAGATGGATATGAGAGGAGGTTTCTGAATGCAATGACAAATATTGCCAGTAAACCCCGTGTTGAGTTACCTAGTTATAATGGTAGTCTAAAACCAGATGAGTTGATAGACTAGATTTCAAAGATGGAAAAGTATTTCAAGTTGGAATCTATTGAAGACCCTAAGAGGGTAAAACTTGCAACTTCAAAGTTGAAAGGACATGCATCTCTATGGTGGGATCATGTGCAAGTTGAGAGACAAATGAAAGGAAAGGAAAAGATTAAGACCTGGGAGAGGATGTTAACCAAGTTGAAGGCAAAGTTTCTACCAACTGACCATCAGAGCACCATGTTCAAGATGTTGCAAAACCTTAAGCAGAGGGAGAAAAGTGTGCAAGACTATACTGAAGAGTTTTACAGATTGAACATCAGGGCTGGTCACATTAAAGATGATATCGAGAAGATCTCGTGGTATGTAAATGGGTTCCATTATTCAATCCAAGATGAAATTAGAATGGTCAGAATTACCAGCATAGAGGAAGCCTATCAATTTGCATTGAAGGCAGAAGAAAAGATCTCTAGAAGGAAGAATAGCTCTAGAGGAAGAGGTAAATCCTCCAAAGGGAGAGGGCAGTCAAATCCTGGACATGGATCTCAGGATAAGCAAGGAGAAATGAGTTCTTCTCATGCTAATACCCAAGGAGGTAGAGGAAGGGGTGATTACCCTCGAGGAAGAGGAAATTGTGGAAGAGGAAGGGGGTTCAGTGGAACATGTTTCCAGTGTGGACAGGATGGAAATAGAGCATTTGAATGTCCTCAATTACAACAAAGTAATGGCAAGGGAAAAGAGACTAGAGTCCATATAGCACAAGGTGAGGGGGAGAGTGTGGCCAGTGCAACCTCACCGAGGATTGGAGAAGAAGTCAAGGATGGAGAATCCTTGATGATGAGGAAAGTTCTTTTAACACCAGAGAAGGTATGAGAGGAACCTAAACAACGAAGAAGTCTATTTAGAACTAGATGTAATTCTAGAGGGAAATGTTGCAAGGTCATTGTGGTTGCAGCAGTACTGATAATTTAGTGTCAGAAGAAATGGTGGAGAAGTTAAATCTGAAATGGTTGAAACACCCCACTCCTTGCAAAGTCTCTTGGATGCAAAAGGGACATCAATTATTGGTAAGTGAACAATGCCTTGTCAAATATCATATTGGAAATTACAAAGAAGAGATAATGTGTGATGTTATGCCAATGGATGCATGCCACCTTCTGTTGGGTAGACCTTGGAAATATGACAGGTAGACCATTCATGATGGCAAGAGTAATTGCTTTACAATCAAGAAGGATGGGGTTGAGTATGTGTTGAATCCTTTGAAGGATAAGGATGAGGATGTTGAGAGAAGCAATAGGGTTTTTCTAGTGAGTGGAAAATAGTTCCTAAGGGAAATCAGAAAGGAGAAGGTCTATTATGCCTTCCTACCTCAAGTTGTACAAACTATGATGGCTGAGAGAGGGGTAGAAGTTCCAACAGAGGTCCAAGAAAGTCTGAGTGAGTTCGATGACATACTAATGAAGGACTTACCTAATGGATTACCTCCAACGAGAAGCATAAGTCACTGCATGGATTTGATACCAGGAGCAAGCCTACCAAACAAGGCACCATATAGGATGACGCATATGGAGAATGAAGAGGTGAATAGACAAGTGCAAGAGTTGTTGGATAAGGGACTGATTAGGAAAAGCCTTAGTTCGTGTACTGTACCTACAGTACTGGCACCTAAGAAAATGGGAAATGGCAGATGTGAACTGATTCAAGGGCTATAAACAAGATAACCATTAAGTACAGGTTTGCATTACCTCATATGGATGACTTGATGGATTGCTTGAGTGGACCAAAGTACTTCAGCAAGATTGATTTGAAGAGTGGATACCACCAAATCGAGATTAGAGAAGGGGATGAATGGAAGACAACATTCAAAACCAAGGATGGATTGTATGAGTGGTTAGTGTGCCATTTGGGTTGACCAATGCACCCAACACCTTTATGAGATTGATGAATGAGGTAATGAAGTTGTTCCTTGGAAAATTTGTCATAGTTTATTTGTATGACATTTTAGTTTTTAGTAAAACAAAGGAGGAACATATGTTGCATCTTAGGGAAGTCTTGTAGAGGTTAAAAGAAGAGAAGTTTCTAGTGAACATGGATAAGTGCAGTTTTATGCAGAAGGAATTATTATATTTGGGTTTTGTGGTGTCTAAAGAGGGGCTAAAGATGGACCCTGAGAAGGTTAAGGCAATACTAGATTGGCCTTCACTTAGAAACATGTTTGAGGCCAGAAGTTTTCATGGCTTGGTGAGCTTCTATAGGAAGTTCATCAAAAAATTTAATGGAATATGTGCACCAATCAGTGAAACAATGAAGGGTGTTAGGAAAGAGTTCTAATGGACAGCTACAATAGAAAAGAATTTTTAGTTGTTGAAGAAGAAGGTGACAAAACAGCCAGTGTTGGCATTGCCAGATTTTGGCAAAGTTTTTCAAGTAGATTGTGATGCTAGTGATACTGCAATTGGGGGAGTGTTAAGTCAAGAAGGTAGACTCATTGCCTTCTTCAGTGAGAAACTCAATGAAGCAAAAAGGAAATACTTAGTTTATGACAAAGAATTCTATGCTATAGTGCAGGGCTTAAAGAAGTGGGGACTATAGAAGTTCTGAAACCAACCTCACAGGACCCAGTGAACACCTACAAAACCTAAGAAACCTTTCACAAGAGAAAAAAGCAAAGAGAACAATTTGCACAAAAAGGATGCAATTAATGAAATGGATTTAAGAATTACATGAGAGCACTTGCTTTTATATTTGCAAGTTAGAAAACCCTAATGAGAGATTCCTAAGTTTAGCTTAAGTGAAATAAAGTAAAGGTGACTTAATTAATTAATCAATATGATTAAATTAATTAAGTAAAGAACCTATTACTCTAACAGGGACATTATTTGCTATCAAATGAGTTTGTGTTGTATACCGATCATCATGCCTTGCAATACATCAATAGTCAAGGTAAGTTAAACTAGAGACATATGAAATGGGGGGAGTTCTTGCAAAATTATTCTTTTGTCTTGAAACATCAGAGTGGTAAGTCAAACCGGGTAGTAGACGCACTTAGCAGAAGATGTTTATTAATGAATGAGTTAAGGGTCAATGTTGTTGGCTTTGATGCAATGAAGGATTTGTATCCCAATGATCCTAATTTTAAGGAAGCATGGGTAGTTAGTAAAAGTCTAGTGGAGGGAGATAGGAAACCTTAGTTGGAATATTTTATCCAAGACATGGCTTGTTATTCAAAGGACAAAAATTATGTATACCTAGAGGTTCAATGAGAGAGAACCTAATTAGAGAAATGCATAGTGGAGGCTTGAGGGGACATTTTGGAGTAGATAAGACAGTGGCACAAATGAATGAAAATTATTTTTGGCCTAGGATGAGTGCAGATGTGAAGAGACTGGTACAGGGCTGTAGGATTTGCCAGCATTCTAAAGGAGCACGACAGGATACAGGACTATATCATCTATTGACTATACCTGATAGACCATAGGAGCATATAAGTATGGATTTTGTTTTGGGATTGCCTTGGACACAGAGAGGTCATGATTCCATTTTTGTTGTTGTGGATAGATTTTTGAAGATGGTTCATTTCATACCATGTCAGAAGACTAGTGTGTTGGCAAATGGTCTGCGCTCCTCGTGAGATTCGTGACATGGACTAACCGCCTCCCATGGATTCATTAACTCTGGCATTTGTATTAGAAATTGAAAGGTTGACCTTTTGGTTTAACGACAATCATGGGCCAATGATTGGTATTAGAGCATAGGTTCCCTATAGAAGTCTAACAGGCTTGGGTAGGTCCTGATAGTGGAGTACCATGGGAAAGTGTAGAAGAAATAGAGAAAAGAAAGATGTCAAGAAAAAGGTTGTACAGCAAACCCCAGTCTGAGTCATGTGATGAGTTTTTGCATGAGTCTCCCCTGAATGTTAACACAAAGTGTAATAAAGAGAATGGTCTTGCAGTTGAGGAAAAAATTTCTGAGGTACGTTTATTTGATGGTTCATTTTTCTCTATTTGGCATAGTAGAATGCAAGCCTATCTATCTTCTTTAGAGTATGGTGTGTGGATGTCAGTTGAGAATGGGTATTCTATTACCTCTCAATCACCTAATACTACAAGTAACAAAGAAGCTTATGAATGCAATCATATAGAAAAGAAGTCTATTTTGTCCAGTTTATCTAATGATGTTTCTTGTCAAGTTATGCATTGTGAAACAGCTCAGGATGTGTGGAAGGAGTTGATTAGAATCTATCAAGGTGATACACTTAAAGGAGAGGATAGCTTGATGTTTGAGGAAAGTGACATTGAAAGGAGACATTCACATCAAGGAGATGAGATCCAATCTGATCCAAAAGAGGGAGATCACATTATGAGTGACTATGAACAAGAATATGATAAACAGGAATGTGAGATTGATTTAGAAGGAGAACTCTTGTGTGCTCTGGATACAATCAAGCAACTTAGTAAAGACAACAGGAGATTAGAAGACCAGCTTCAACAAGAGAAAGAATCCAAGGACAAGATATGTTCTGATTTTGCAAAAGTCTCTTTAGATCTTGAAAAGGCAAAGATACAAGTTGAAGAGTCTAACAAATTGATTATCATCCTAAAGACTGAGATAGAAGAATCCAAAAGAGTAGTTGATTTTACAAAATCTGATCTTGAAGTCAAAACTAATGAATATCTAAGATTAGAGTTAGACATAGTCTCTTTAAGAAAGAAATTGGAAGAAGCATCTTCTAAGTTGCACAAGAATCTGCAGTTTGACAAGAGTACTGAATGCTTAAATGACTTGTTGAGGAAGCAAAAGCATTATAAGGATACTAGTGGTCTAGGTTATGAGGAAGGACAGTGTTCCAAAATCAAAAATGCACCTAGGCAAAAGATAGACCTGAATAGTCATTATGTTGTTCCTATGGAAGAAAAGAAGAAAGCAAAAGATAAAATTGTTGATGTTGAAAGAGAAAGGACAAGTAGAACCTCAAGACTTCCACCTATTAGGCAATACCATTCAATAAGGTACAACTACTCTCAGTTCCATGGTTATTGTTATTCTTGTCATGTTTATGGTCATAGAGCTAGAGACTGTAAAATTCATTCAAGAAATGGTTTTAGATGGAATAAGGATGAAAGTTCTTATAACTTGTCAAATCTAGGTTATAATATGGTATGTTATAACTGTGATAAATTTGGTCACTTAGCAAGGAATTGTTGGATGAATAAAAGTCATGTGAAGAATGTCAATAGAAGTTCATACAACATGCCTAGAAGAAATTATCCTTTATTTGGTCTATACAACAACATTATATGTTATAGGTGTAATGAGTTTGGAGACAAAGCACAATGGTGTAAGAAAAGTATGATGAAACCATCTAGAGACGGTGTGATCAAACAAAACAAAGCAGACATCTTGAGCAAGATGAATACAGGTCCTATGTAGGTTTGGAAAAGAAAACAAGGTCAAGTGGAAGAAACCCCTAATCTTGTGTATGTTGCACAAGAGACATCTATAAGTGCATAAAGAAAATCATGGGTTTAGTGGGAGTCATCCAATGCTTTATCTCTTTTCCCCAAAGAGATTCAGGGGGTCTGTTGATGTGATGGAACAAGATTTTAGAAGGATGATCAAAAGAAAGTGTTTGTTTGGTAGTAATCTTCATATACATCTGCTCCTATTAATTGAGAGATTGAAATATGCTGAGATGGAAGGACATTTGCTTAGAAAATAGTTGACAGGTGCTCATAATTGATATGTGTTTGAGTGAAGTTGAACATTAAGCACATATGGTTCTTAATACAATGATTTTAATGTTGCTCTTGACATAGTATGATTGGCACAATGACATTCGTAATTATGTTGGTATCAGAGCCAAAGCTCACGAGTTCGAATCCCCTTGGGTAATGTTTGGGGGGGTGTTTGTTGGCAAATGGTCAACACTCCCCATGGGATTCATGACATGGACTAACCACCTCCAATGGATTCATTAACTCTAGTGTTTGTATCAGAAAATGAAAGGTTGGCCTTTTGGTTTAACAACAATCGTGGGCCAACATAGTGATGCATGTCATATAACTACATTGTTTTTCAAAGAGGTAGTCAGGTTGCATGGACTACCTAAGAGCATAGTTTCCGACAGGGACATGAAGTTTGCTGGCCATTTTTGGCATACATTATGGAAGAGAATGGGAATAGAATTAGGATTCAACTCAGCTTATCATCCACAGACTGATGGACAAACTAAGGTTGTGAACAAAAGTTTGGGAAACTTATTGAGGTGTTTGGTGGGAGACAAACCACATCAATGGGATATTATCTTGGCACAAGCAGAATTTGCTTACAATAATTCAATGAACAGAAGTGCAGAAAGGAGTCCATTCCAAATAGTTTATGGGTACAACCCAAGAGGTGTTGATGAGTTTTGAGATAGTGCAGATTTGAATAGGAAGACTATTGTAGCAGAAGATTTTTTCATAATATCTTCACGAGGTTCACAAGGAGGTGAAGGGATAATTGGAGAAGAGTACCAGCAAGTACAAGGAGTATGTTGATGTGCATAGGAGGGAACAAGAATTCCAGGTAGGAGACTTAGTTTTGGCACATTTGAGGAAAGAAAGGTTTCCACAGGGAACATATAATAAGTTGAAATTCAAGAAGATAGGTTCGTGCAAGGTGTTGAGGAAGTTCTCATCCAATGCCTATGAGATCGAGTTACCAGCAAGGGTAGACATATCACCTATTTTCAATGTTGTTGATCTATATAAGTTCCATGAAGGAGAGTCAAGTTTACAAGGGGGTACACATTCACATTCACCTGATGCACAAGGGTGGATAGATTAGTTGCCTAAAAAGAAGATGGAAGAAGTGGATAAGGTGATTGACTCTTGAGTGGCTAAGAAGACCAGAGGAAAGAACTACATGGAGTATTTGGTCTGATGGAAGAACAAAGCTACAGATGAAGCTTCTTGGCTGAGTGCTACAGAACTAGTCAAGTTTGGGATTCTGGTTCTAGACTTGCCAAAATGTTCATGAGTTTTCAACTCATGGAACATTTCAGTTACCCAGCGTGTCTGATGCAGGAGCATCCGGGTTCACGTGTAATTCTCATCAACCAAAAAGATTTGTTTTACTTTCTTGTTGTTTATTTTGCTGCAAGAGTTACTATAGCAGTGAATCGATCAATTTCAAAGAATTTTTCTAACAATTTTGGCCAAGTGATGAATTGGTCTTGAAGAAGGCCCAAATGGGTATCTACATCTCAAATTTGGTGAAAATCTGCTAAAAATTGAAGAAGTTATGCCTCGGCAGAGTTTTTGCCTCTCATCAGATACCCTATGACCTTCATTCTGCCCGCTAAGCTGTTTTGGTCGTCTTGCGCTAAAATCGCCCTTCACTAGATTTGCGCTAAAAAGACTCTGCACCAGATATATCCGGTGATGCATCAATTCCCCGCTGGGCACTCTCAACCACTTTGCGCTAAAATTGCTTACCACCGGATTAGCACTAAAATCTCGTATCACTGGATATATCCTTTGATGCCCAAAAATCTTGCAAATTCAGTCAAGGGTAAAAGGTCCATCAGTGAAGGTATAACAGACTTGCACTAAAACACCATTGCATAGGATATGCGCTAAAACTTGTTTTCACCAGACAAGTCTGGCAGACACCATAATCCCCGCCAATCCAGTGACAGTGGATTTCTGCACCAAAGTATTAAATAGGTGTTAGCACTAAAAGTTGACTTCACTGGATCTGCACGAAAAGGGACCCTCATAGGAGATATCCACTGAACAACAAAATCCTCGTTGATCCAGTGCAGGGTGAAAATCCCGTCGGGAGTGTTAGAAGAGCCTAGCGCTAAAATGGAGCCTCACTGCACATATCTAGTGAGGACCAAATCTCCTGCTTTATATGGTAAGGGTCAAATCTTCTGCTTATTCGGTCATGGCCCGAAAGCCCACATCCGGTGAGGCACGAAATCGCCGCAAATCACACAAAAGGTGACAAATTTAGTTTTTAATCACCTGTACAGCCGTTCCGAGGATGAATGAGGATTTGACATGTGTCATGAGCATGTAATATGGTCAGTGGCCACCTCAGAGGTCTATAAATATATGGAATTTGTACTTTGAAGGTAGAGAGATTTCTCCTTGGTCAATCACTAGTATGTTTTTGGAGTTTTCCAGAAGATTTTCTAGATTGCAAGATCAGTTTGGTCTGAATCTTGGAATGTTGTAAGGCTAAGGCCAATGCATGCATAATGCCAATTGTACTCCTATTGTAATCTTTCTCATGCATATGAATAAAGAATCATTTGTTATGTTGTCTTGTGTTAATCATTCTCACTGCTTGATCTGGTAGCTTGACAAAGCCCCTGGATCCTGAGCTGCATTAGTTGGTGAGGTGAATACATTATGATATTTTGTCAATATTTGATCCATCGGCTTCTATTGAATGGTGGTAGTGACTGTTTTAGTATGAGTGCGGGGTATGACTGACCTTGCCTCCTCAGGTTGAATCGTTGGCATTAATACAAGAGCTCTAGTTGGCGTAGTCAAATGCATGCACTATTTTGTACTAAATAGAGATGCAGATTTTGTAGGACTTACCTCAGGTATCCAATAATTCATTCACCTATCTTAACAATATCACTGCAAGGTCTGGACTCATAGATTCCATGATGCTTGTACATGTATGGTTGTCCCAATAGAACATCACATACAACCAAAGGTGCCACCTCACAGATTACCTCTTCTTCAAATGGTTTAATGGAATAGGATAAACAACATTGCTTGTTTACTTGAACATTTCGCCCTTGGCTCACCCAGCCCATAGAGTATGGTTGTGGATGGGGTGTTGTATGTAAGTTCAATCTCTTGACAGTCTTAGCAAAGATCAAGTTCTTTTGACTCCCACTATCAACAATGAAATGTAAGGCTTTTCCATTCACCCACATCTATGAACGGAACAAATGTTCTTCATCTTCATGAGGTAAGATTTTAGCAATGGCAACCATGGCATAAGGGTCTGCCTTAATGACCTGTTCATTATCGTTCTATTCAAAAACGTTTGTAGGAAAAAAATTAGCTTCTTTCTCTACTTCACGTATTTCTGCCATTAGTGTCTTAGCAACTCGACAATCTTTAGTGTTATGCGAAGGACTTTTATGAATTTCACACCACATGCTTGTGTCTTTTTGTATCTTTTTAGCACCTTGATTTGATGTTGATGATTGTAAGGAGAATCTCTTGGTGGATTGTTTTCCTACAAACTTGTTATTGCCTTCCCTTTTTTTATTTGAATTTCTCTTCAATCTTTGTTGCATATTTAAATGTTGTGCCTACTATCTCAACATTTAAGAAATGCATCTCAGTTTGAATATATTGGTGTAGTTCACTACGATACTTCAAAACTCGATGTTTCTCTATATCTTGGATGCCAAGTTTGGCAGCTAATGCATGGAAGGTATTGGTGTAGTCTTGAATGGATTGATCCTTTTTCTATCAGAGCAACCGCCCACCACATATATGTTTCTTCATATGCATCTTCAGGAAAATATTCTTCCTTAATGTATTCCACAAAATCTCCCCATGCGGGGTTTTCATCCAAATTAGGGAGTTCTCTAGACGCCCACTAAGTCTACCATGATTGTTTCACATGGCATTCAAGTTTCAAGAGGGCGAAGGTTACCTTCTTAGCATCAAAGAAGCTTTTCATAGAAAAGTATTTTTCTAGTTTTGATAACCAATCATCTACAACATCTGCATCAATTTTTCCTTCAAAGTTTGGGATATCAAAATTCACTTGTACTTTGAAAGGAGTGTGACCACTAAATGGAATTTTTATTTTGTTTGGTTGTTGATTTCCTCTATTTTACTGGAGTAACTGCAAAAATTATCTCATCATCTCCTCACATTGCTTTCTCAATGCATCTTTGACCATCACTTTTAAGGTATCTGATGAATCTCCATGTTCTCTGCCATTTTGGGTTGTGTGTGTCTCAAAGGAAGATAGTCTAAAGGATTTTGTGTTTCTAATCCCAATCTCTGATAGCCTAATATCGTGTGATATGACATACAAGAGTGAACAAGCAGTCTTATTCCAGTTCAAACCGTAAGGCACAAATTATATTGTTGTTATAACAGATCTGCTATTAATTATAGCTCAACATTTACCCATGTCAATTATATTAGCTTATAGGCTTTAATATGTGAGCATTGCAGTGCTCAGAATTGTCTCACGCCGAAAAAATTTCTAAACTCATTGGTTGTTCCTATCAGCATAATCCTTGAACCTCCTATGGGTGCAAGTGCTAGTATTTATAATAGACCCAACTTTCTGAAAGGAAAAAAAAAATGTCGCAACTGCAATCTTGGGATGAAAAAGAAGACAAATGGAAACCTTCATCAGGAATCATGCCCTTTGCCATAGGCACAAATGCAATTTCGTTAGGTGAAGGAAAGGATAGCAATTCTGGCTTTCATCAAGCTAGAGCTTGTGAGGAGGAGGCGGCAAATTTGGATTCTCACTCGAGGAATGGGAGGGTGGGTAACTAGAATAATGCTTATAGAATAGAGGAAGGAAGGAGGGATTTTGGAATACCTATGAAAAGCAAAGCTATATCCATCTCCCTGAAAACCTTGACCCCAACAATAGAGCAGCTAAAAGAGTGCCCCCTCTTCATCAAAGGTGCGATAGGGGTTGCCCTAGGTAGCGGATATTGAATTTGTGGTTCCATAGCTTCAATGATCAGGTAAGAGTTAGAACCCTTGCCAATGATTTCTTTTTTATAGAATGTGATAGCAAAGATTTGAAAGATGAAACCCTACATGATACCCCACTCTTCTTCAAAGATTTGAGTTTTTATAGAATAGATTGGGAACCAAACTTTGACCCATACAATCATCGCATTAGAAGAAGTGTAATGTGGATTAATCTGGACAATCTTCCTTCCGAGTATTGGGATATGGAGTCTTTGAGGCTAATTGGGGAGGCTCTGGGAAACTTCTTTGGAATTGATGAGGATTTCCGCAATGGTAAACAAAATGCTATAGCAAGGATTTGTGTGGAAATCGACCTAGATGTTGTTGGGAATTAAGGTGTCTCAACCTTGGTAATTCCTTGTATTATTTCATTGTATTTATATATTTATTGCCTATTGTATATTTAGGATGCAAATCCTATGTTGTCATCTTGTGGGAATTGGCATAGTGATGTGTCATCCTACATGGCATATGACCACATGTAAATTTGTCCTCACATGAGGAGATAGGCATCCCACTTAGTGATAGGAATATTTTTCCATGTGTCGACATCTTGGATAGTGTGTAATGGAATATCGACCGAAACAGTCATGACAGATTCCTATGACAAAGTTATGACATGTAAGAGTCAGAAATAGAATGTTCTATGACAGGTGACGACATGTGTTGAGAAGCATCTTTGAGGAAGGCATATTTGGGCATCCCAAGGTGGGTTATGACATGTTGTAAGATAATATACTATTTAAGGCCTGTGTATGACAGATTCTTTTACAGCTGTAAGTTATGTCAGCTATGACAGATTCTATGATGGTTGTAAGAGTCGTAGGAGCATCTGTCATTACCCATTTTGGGAATAGGTGACCTCTTTGGGATGGGGTAACTTGACAAGTGTCAGGAGCATCCTACAGTTTTGGACAAGTGTCCATAGGCATGGGTTTTGGGCCATGACGCCATGTTGGATGCCCATCTCAATGTGGAGCCATTTTTGCCTTGTATATTCTATATAAATAGGTGCTTTGGTGAGGTGATGCATTATGTGATTGACAGGTACTGTTATGTTGTCGGATCATCTCCAGATACGAGTGTTGAAGACTCCTACAAGAGCATTGGCTCTGTGATTGTATTGTAACCTTCATTGTTTATGGAATACATTTGAGCTGTGTTTTAGAGTGTGGGTTTTTTTACCTGTAAGGGTTTTCTCCACGTATATCTTGTGTCTCTCTTCTTCTGTCTTACATCCTAGTGCATGTGTTTGCTACAATATCTCTGTTAGTGGGTTAACATAACTCTAATTCTAAAGATTAAATTGAATGTGCACTCTCCTCCCCTCATTAGATTAGTGTAGGAAGTGATTTCTGCACACCTAGGTTCCTTTCAGTTGGTATCACAGCATGGCTAGTTTTGGTTCTAGCTCCTGACTAGGGGTTTTTTGAGCTAATCTTAGGTTGAGTGGGAGTTTGTGCAGAGTATTATGTATCTTGTTGCAGGAAGGAGATGGAAACCAAATCTAAAAGGTTAGAGGTGGAGAAATTTAATGGCACTAATTTTGAGTTGTGGAAACTCAAGATGGAAAACCTACTTATTGATCGTGACCTATGGGAAACTATATCCGATGTAAAACCTATAGCAATCTCACAAACTGATTGGGACCTCAAAGATCAGAAGGCTAAGGGTCTCATAAGACTCTATCTAGCTGACTCTATCTTATTGAATGTCCATGAGGAGAAGAGCACGAAAGACCTTTGGAAGAAGCTGGGTGATGTTTATCAGGCCAAGTCCTTGGTGAACAAGCTTTTTCTAAAAAAGAAGTTGTTTGCTCTAAAGATGGAAGACGGAGGATCTGTTGTGGACCATATGAATGCTTTCAACATGATTGTTGCACAATTGACATCTATGGGTGTGAAGATGGAGGAGAAGGATCGGTGTATGACCTTGCTTTGTTCTTTTCCAGATTCATGGGATCATCTTGTCATGGCCATCAGAAGCACCACTACCACCTTCAAGATGGAAGATGTGGTGTCTTCACTGTTATCTAAAGAAATGCAGAGAAAGACATCTACGTTGGCTAAAGAGGCTCTTACAATTCGTGGAAGACCCAAAGAGAAAGGGAAGGACAAGGACAAGAAAGGTGAAAAGAGTAGATCCAAATCTCCTGGAAAGTCCAAGGCTCTTTGTTAGAACTATGGGAAAACGGGGCATTTTTGAAAGGAATGCAAAGAGGAAAAGAAGAAGAAGAAGAACACCCCTAATTCAAATTCTGACAACTCACAAGATGATGGTGATGCCTTCATCGCAGCTCTAGCCACCCATGCATCTGATGATGTGTGGTTGATAGATTCTGGTGCATTATTCCACAAGACCTCACATTGATGCTGGTTCATGAAGTATGAAGAGTTTGATGGTGGAAGAGTGTACCTGGATGACAACTCTCACCTAAAGATTGTTGGTCGTGGAAGAGTCTCAATCTGATTCCCCAATGGACAAGTGAAGGGGATCATTGCAATTATGCACATCCCAGGCCTAGCATGGAACCTACTTTCTGTAAGTATGTTGAATGATGTAGGTGTGCAGGTTGTCTTTTTGAAGGATGGATGCAAAATAACTAGAGGATCTATGGTGCTTGCGAAGGGTACTTAGAGAGGTACTCTATTTTAGCTGGAGGCATGCACTTCATAGTGCAATAGTTCTTCTAACTTGAAGAAAAGAGTTGCAGTCACTTCATCCCCACCATATGAACAAGCAGTGAAGAAATCTATTGTAACTAGTTCTGATGGTAGTGCACATGCTTTGGAAATTAAGCTTCCTGTTGAAAACACTATGTTATGGCATTTGAGATATGGCCACATTGGTGAGAAGGGTCTTAGAACCCTAAAAAATAAAAACCTTGTTGAGGGGTTAAATGATTGTAATCTCGAGTTCGACTTTTGCGAACATTGTGTATATGGAAAGCAAAACCGTGTTTAGTTTTACTCTAGTTCTCACAAGTCTTCTGGTGTATTGGATCTTATTCATTCTGATGTGTTTGGTCCAGTTAATGTTCCTTCAATTTCTAAATATGTATATTTTGTATCTTTCATAGATGATTACAATAGAAGGACATGGGTTTATTTTATCAGAAGTAAGACTAAAGTCTTTAGTCAGTTTAAAGAGTTTAAAGCCTTTGTTGAAAATTAGACTAGCAAAAAGATTAAGTGTTTGAGAACTAACAACGGTGGTGAGTTTTGTTCAACAGAGTTCAATAAGTACTGTAAAGAGCAAGGGATTGAAAGATATAAGACAACTCCATACACCTTGCAGCAAAATGGAGTTGCAGAGAGGATGAACAGGACACTGATGGAGAAGGCTAGGAGTATGCTTAGTGGAGCAAGCCTCGAATAAAAGTTTTGAGCTGAAGCCGTTGCCACTGCTTGCTACCTAGTAAACAGTTCTCCTACATCAGCTCTTGTTGGTAAGACACCTATGGAGGTGTGGTCTGGTAAGAAGCCTTTAGTTAGGCATCTTTGTGTTTTTGGTTGTGAGGCATATGCACATGTGCCTAGGGAGAAACGGTCTAAATTGGAAAACAAGGCTATTAAATGTATTTTTATTGGCTATGGTGTCGATGTGAAAGGATACAAGCTTTGGGATACTGTGGCTAAAAGAGTATTGTATAGAAAAAGTGTTATCTTCATAGATCTAACACCTTCTTCCATTGTTCTACAGCCAGAACAGACAGAAAAGACAAACCCTATGAGACCTAATGATGAGGAGAGCTCTAGAAGCTCTGAAAGCTCAGAAGAAGAAGTAGAACCTCAACCTCATCCATTGAGGAGGTCTACACGAACAAGAAAGCAACCTGATAGGTTTCGTTATTCATTACTTGATTCTAGTTGTGCTTTTGCTTTACTTACTAACACTAATGAGCCTAGAACTGTGAAACAGGCTATGGGCATGAAAGATGTAGGTTCCTAGAAGGAGGCCATGGAAGATGAGATGGATTCTTTGGAGAAGAATAAAACATGGGACTTGGTGCCTTTGCTTGAAGGATGGAAACCCATTGGATGCAAATGGGTGTTCAAAAAAAAATTCGGTGCAGATGGTAGTGTTGAAAAGTACAAGGCTAGATTGGTTTCGAAGGGGAACTCACAAGTGGAGGGAATTGATTATGGTGAAATTTTATCTCCCATTACAAAGATGACATCCATTCGGTTCCTATTATCTCTTGCAACTGCTTATGACTTAGAGGTAGAATAAATGGATGTGAAAACAACTTTCCTTCATGGTGATTTGGAGGCAGAGATTTACATGTCATAGCCAGAGCATTACATAGAGAAAGGTAAAGAAAATTTGGTTTTCAAGTTAAAGAAGTCTTTGTATATTTTGAAGTAGTCTCCTAGGATGTGGTATATGAAATTTGATGCCTTTGTATTGTCCATTAGATTTCTGAGATCAAAATCTGATCATTGTGTGTATTACAAGTTTGACAATGATTGCATTCTCATTATTGCATTGTATGTTGATGATATGTTGTTGATTGGGAATGGTAAGAATATGATTTTTGATTTGAAGTCTCAGTTGTCAGCACAGTTTGAGATGAAAAATCTAGGGGCAGCCAGGTACATTCTGGGAATGGAAATCAAAAGAGACAGAGCTAACAGAAAACTTTGGTTAAGCCAGAGTAAGTATGTGAAGACCGTGTTCGATAGGTTCAGCATGGCAGATTGTAGACCATTGTGTGTTCCTGTTTCTTTGGGGACAAAGTTGTCTATTAGTGATTGTCCAAAATCTCCTAGTGAGGTGGAGGACATGAGCAAAGTACCTTATGCTAGTGATGTTGGCAATTTAATGTATGCTATGGTATACACAAGACCAGACATTGCCCAAGCAATGGGAGTCCTTAGTCAATTTATGGCTAATCCTGGATGAGTACATTGGGATGCATTTAAGTGAGTGTTTAGATATTTGAGGGGTACTTTCAAGTATTCCATATGCTATCATGGTAATGTTACAAGACCTCTGCATTTAGTTTGTATTCATGGATTTGTGGATTCTCATTGGGGAGGTGACATTGACAGCAGCAGATCCACCAGTGCATATGTGTTCACTATGTTTGGTGGTGCAATTAGTTGGATGAGTAAGCGACAACCTGTGGTTGCTTTGTCCACGATAGAATCTAAGTACATGGTAGCAACTCATGCTTGCAAGGAAGCCATTTGGCTTAAGAGATTATGTTCAAACATTGGTGTTGATGCAGGACAGATTACGATTTGTTGTGATAGTCAGAGTGTGATTTGCCTTGCGAAGAATCCAACTTTCCATACCAGAACAAAGCATATTGATGTACAGTTTCACTTCATGCGAGACATGGTAGAGGTTGGGAAGGTAAATTTGGAGAAGGTAGATACGTTGAAGAATGTTGCAGATGCATTGACGAAACCAGTGGGCACAGAGAAGTTCAGGTGGTGTTCGGAGTCTATGGGCCTCTCGGCCTATAGCAGTTAAATCCTATTAATTCTATTGGCTCTTAAAAGGTGTTCAACAAGTGGGAGAATGTTGGGAATTAAGGTGTCTCAACCTTGGTAATTCCTTGTATTATTTCATTGTATTTATTTATTTATCGCCTATTGTATATTTAGGATGCACATCCTATGTTGTCATCTTGTGGGAGTTGGCACAATGATGTGTCATCCTACATGGCATATGCCCACATGTAAATTTGTCTTCACATGAGGAGATAGGAATCCCAATAGTGGTAGGAATATTTTGCCATGTGTTGGCATCTTGGACAGTGTGTAATGGAATATTGACCAAAACAGTCATGATGAATTCCTATGACAAAGTTATGACATGTAAGAGTCAGAAATAGAATGTTCTATGACAGGTGAGGACATGTGTCAAGAAGCATCTTTGAGGAAGGCATCTTTGGGAGACCCAAGGTGGGTTTTGACATGTTGTAAGAGAATATGCTATTTATAGCCTGTGTATGATAGATTCTCTTATAGCTGTAAGTTATGACAGCTATGACAAATTCTATGACGGTTGTAATAGTCGTAGGAGCATCTGTCATTACCCATTTTGGGAATAGGTGACATCTTTGGGATGGGGTGACTTGACAAGTGTCAGGAGCATCCTATAGTGTTGGATAAGTGTCCATAGGCGTGGGTTTTGGGCCATGAGGCCATGTTGGACGCCCATCTCAATGTGGAGCCATTTTTGCCTTATATATTCTATATAAACAGGTGCTTTAGTGAGGTGATGCATTATGTGATTGATAGGTACTATTATGATGCTGGATCATCTCTAGATACAAGTGTCAAAGACTCCTGCAAGAGCATTGGCTCTGTGACTATATTGTAACCTTCATTGTTTACGGAATACATTTGAACTCTGTTTTGGAGTGTGGGGTTTTTTACCCATAAGGGTTTTCCCCACATATATCTTGTGTCTCTCTTCTTCTGACTTATATTCTTGTGTATGTGTTTGCTGCAATATCTCTATTAGTGGGTTAACATAACTCTAACTATAAAGATTAAATTGAATTTGCACTATCCTCCCCTCATTAGATTAGTGTAGGAAGCGATTTCCATACACCTAGCTTCCTTTCAGATGTTGGGGTCTAGGAGGAATTGGAAATCATCATGGAGAATGGAGGTGGCTCCAAAAAATTGTGGTAGATCAGGGGAAGGAAAGGAAATTGATATCCTATGGAAAAGCTACAAATTTCCCTGAAAGAGCAGAGAAACTTGAGCCACAAGGAAAGTTAGAGGAGGTTGTAGTTGTCCTAAATGGAGATAAGGTATTCACCGATGGTCCTTTGGAATCAAAGGAAGATAAGGTTGTTGAAACCTTAATTTAGCACCAAGGGAAGAAGGATGGATTGAATCTACAGAGGAGATCAAGGAGTCAAACTTGTCTGATGTTGGGGGAGACAGCTTCCCTGAAAAGGAAAATTATGTCAACGCAAAGTTGGACGAAACCCTAACATTCCCCCAAGAAGTGGAAAATATGAAGCTCGATTTAACCCAAAACGGGGTTTTGAACCCTCTTTCAAAAGCAAAGCAAGAGCTTCCCATCACCCCCTCCACTAGTATCAATGATCACTTTTGGGAAGCAGTGGGTGATCCCTTCGAGAACATGAAGCTTGAACATGAGAATGAATGCATTTGTGCAGAACAAGTATCTCAGCACTGGCAAATTTCCATAATGTATTACTAGAGGAAGGGGAGCTGTAGAATGAAGAGTAACTATTGCTCTTTGGTGAAACAATTGCCCCTTATCCTAACACCACGGAGACATAGGGTGTAGGGAAATTGGGTATAATCTAGAAGGGAGCCATAAAATCCACCCCATATTGTGGAAAAAGTAAGTCCAAAAGGAGGAAATCCCATCAAGAGAAGAGATCAATGGATGGGGATGCTGAGGGACAAGTTAAGATAACAATGTTGTTGAGATCAGGGAAGGGAGCCTCCCTTCCCACAGAGCCATGAGGCTCTTATCATTGAATGTTAGGGGCTTAAATGAGCCTAACAAACAACGCTTGGTCAAGCATAGGATGGGACTCTAGAAAGCAGATATCTTCATGATTCAAGAGTCTAAGCCAACCAATGCGGAATTAGATTTGTTTAGGAGAAAACTAGGGTCTTGGCAAGTGCTGGCAATCTAGGTCGCTAGGGCTGCGGGCAGTATTGCTATCTTTTGGTAACCACAGTTTAGATAAACTAGGAGAAGGAGCAAATTGGCTAGGTTGCAGAGTCAAGAGTGTGGCTTCAAATCTATAGTTCAATTTGGTCAATGTGTATGGACTGAACTCCTGCATTAAGAAAAGAGACTTGCAGGCAGAAATAGACATTTTTTTTAGCACTTTAGACAATCAGATCCACTTAATTGGTGGTGATTTCAATGTCATTCTACACAACCATGACAAAAGAGGAGATGTTTGAGGGGAGAATCAATCCCAAAATGATTTGAGGGCCTAGGTGGAAAGGAACCATTTAATGGACATCAACCTTTCCAATGGTGTATATACCTGGACCAATCGGAGATTGGGGTTCAACAATATTGTAGAGAAACTTGATTAGTTTTTCTTTTTAGAGGATCGAGGCTCCTTCCCTTTTGATTTTGAAGGTTCAATCATCCCCTGTTCTAGTTCAGACCATTATCCGATCTAGTTTGAGATTCTTGGAGAGAGAAAATTGGCTCAAAACTCATTCAAATTTGAGAATATGTGGATGAAAGACCCATATTTCTTCAAGCTTGTGAAAGAGTGGTGGAATGAGGAAACTCCTAATGGGTCCAAAATGTTCTACTTCATCACATGAATGAAATTCTTAAAACAAAGGATCAAAGACTCAAATTTGCATCACTTCAAGAACATCTTTGAGACTAAGAGATTGATTGAAGAAGACTTACTGCAATTGGGGGAAGACATTGTTAGGGATAGTATGAATGATAGAAGCTACTTCAAAGAGAAATAATTAATACTAGCATTTGAAGAAACACTTGCCAAAGAAGAAATCTTTTGGAATAAAAAATATACAGAGACATGGATTAAGGAAGGTGATAGTCCAACACAAAATACTTCCACAATGCAACAAAGAAAAGAAGAGATGTCAATAGGATTTCTTTGATCGGATTGATAGATGGTTTAATAGGGAAAGATCTAGAATCCTTAACAAAGGAGATAGACTCCTTTTTCACCAGCATTCTCAACAACCAAGAGGGCTCCAACCTAGTGGTTCAACAAGATCAACTCAGGAATTTCCTTCCTTTGTAACATAAGAGCAAAATAGAATGTTAAATGCAAGGTTCTCTATGGAAGAGATAAAGATGGCTTTGTTTTAAATGCACCCTGAAAAAGGTGTCTGGATTGGAGGACTTCCCAACTAGCCTCTTTCAAAGATGCTGGGATATGGTGGGACAAGATTTGGCAAAAGCTATTGAGGCCTCCTAGAATTCGGGCAAGCTACTCAAAGAGGTGACCAATACTTTCATTGTACTCATTCCTAAAAAGGAGTCTCCTCAGACCTTAGATGAATTTTGCCCAATCTCCCTTTGCAATACCATCTACAAGGTGATGACCAAAGCAATAGCAAATAGGTTCAAGAAAATTTTACTTGACATCATTTTAGATGAACAGACTGGCTTTGTATTGGGTAGGTCTATTTTTGATGGAGTTATAATTGCCCAAGAAGCTCTTCACTCAATATAACAGAACAAAAAGCAAAGTATGATGGTTAAGCTAGACATCAAAAAAGCATACGACAAAGTGGATCGACAATTTCTTCTAAAGGTGATGGAAGCCTTTGGACTCAACAGAAGATGGTTGAATTGAATTTTTAGTTGCATCTCTACCCCTCATTACTCAATACTTCTTAATGGTTCACCAAAATGTTTTTTTGAGTCTTCCATGGGTATCCACAAAGGAGATCCTTTGTCTCCCTTCCTCTTCATAATAATGGTTGAAGCCCTAGGCAGGGCGATGAAGGAGGTCGAGGTTGGGAATGTTGAAGGAGTAGAAGTCACAAGTTTTCTCCCTTCCATCTCGCATCAACAGTTTGCAAATGACACCATGCTGTTTGGGGTTGTTGAAAGAAGAGAGGTCTTTCATCTGATGGATATTCTAAGTAAATATTTAAGGGCCTCAAGCCAGGAAGTTGTTAAGGAAAAATTAAAAAAATCTTCCACACACCTATCCAGAAGGAACAAGAAATCTTGAGGATCCTAAACTTCAAAAAGGGGCAGCTACCTTGCTCTTACTTGGGACTACCTCTAGCTAAGGGTTTCAGGACAAGAAAACTATGGCGCCCCCTCAACATTAAGATAAGCTCCAAATTAGCCTCTTAGAAAGGAAGGTGGCTATCATGGGTTGGGAGAATAATAATGCTAAAGGCAGTAATCTCTGCCATCACCATCTATCTGATGTCTTGTTTGGCATTACCAACTGGGGTAAGCCAAGAGCTAGAAAGAAAGATGAGAAAATTCTTTTGGAAAGGTAACGATGACAAAGATAAAATAGCACTCATTTCTTGGGAGAAAATCTGTAAGTCTAAGGAGGAGGGTGGGTAGGAATAAAAAACCATCTGCTATAAAACAGAGCTCTTAGGGCAAAACTTGTTTGGTGGATGTATAAAGAACCCAACATAAAATGGGCAAGAATCTTGAGAAGCAAATACCTCGATGAAGACAGTCCATCCAGCATTTTAACTACTTCTAATCCCCCAAGAGGCTCAAGACAATAGAATTTCATGCAAGCTTGCAAGCCAGTCATTTCAGATTACCTATCCTGGGATATTCATGATGGATGGAAAGTCTTGTTTTGGGAAGATTCTTGGGCTAGCTATCCTAGTCTAGATAGAGTTTTAGAAATGGAGTGGGTTTAAAGCTCTCATAAATGCATTTAGGGAGATTTTGTGAAGGATTAGATTGAGTTCAACAAAGAGAATAGAACCTTGGGCTAGAAATGGAAGGATTTTTCCTCTCTAGGTTTGCTGCCAGAAGACATCAATCTTCTCTCCACTACCCTAGTGAGCAGAGTCATAGTTTTTAGGCAAGGAGAAGATGAACTGATCTGGTGTGGTTTTAAGACCAGTCAATACATTATCAAAGATGGGTACCGAAGGCTTGCTAAGGAATTGGAGCATACCGAGGCCAACATTCCCCTTCACCTCTGCTAGAGCAACCTTTGTCTCCCCAAGGTGGGAACCTTCACTTGGGCTGCCCTCCAAAAGAGGATTCTAACAACAAAAATATTCAAAAGGATGGGGTTCCAAGGACCTTCCAGATGTGAGCTTTGCAAATCTCATAAAGAAATGGTAGATCACCTTCTTTTGGGGTTCCCTTTCTCCTCAAAATGTTGGGGCTAGCTTTGTGCTAAGTTGGGATGGTCTAGTGGCCTTCCAATTGACATACTCAATTTGTTCTAATATTGGCCAAGTATCAAAAAATCTGCCACCTATGGGATCTTGTGGACTATTAGCCCCTCAATTCTACTTTGGGAAATATGAAAGGAAAGAAATAGAAGATTATTTCAAGACAAGAAAATGAGCCTTCCATCATTCCAAAATAAAGTAGAGGTGGCAATTGTAGAAGTAATAAATAGCAAACTTTTACAGAGATCTCTAAGGAACTGTTCATTCTTAGATTGGGATGCAAAAATGAGAAACAATTGGCAAGGTCTATGGATTCCATCGTGGTGTGGCTCTGGAGGAATAGACTCACAATAGGCCAAAGAGCGAGTAACTTGGTCTCCTCCTCATTGTAGCTGGGTAAAATTAAACTTCGATGAATCTTCTAAGGGCAACTTGGGGCCTTCTGGGGTAGGATGCATCATCAAAGTTTGTAAGGGTTCATTAATTTGAAGCTCTTCAAAACCGCTTCCTCCAGGAACCAATAACAAAGCAGAATTTATGGCGGTTATAGAGGGGATTCTTTTACGCAAGGAGTTAAACTTTAGGAATGTTGAAATTGATGGTGACTCTTCTTTGATCATTAATGCCCTTCCCACAAAATCCACCCCTAATTGGAGACTACAAGCATTGCTGGAATGAGTAGTAGATCTTCTCCAATCCTTTGATCTTTAAACTATCAATCACATTTATAAAGAAGGGAACCGCGAAGCGGACAAGTTGGCAAATGACGAAGTTGATGGATTAGACCAGGACAACATGGGAGCTAAGATGGATCTTAATTTATTTTCGCTAGCATAAAGTGCAGTTGGAACTGGATCTGAGAGTCTTTCATCATTTATTTCCCTTGTGGGAAACTTTATGACATGACTCTTTCTCCAACTATCAATGAATTAAGGATGAGTTTCAAATGAGACGACAACTTTCAGGACTAAAGGAAAGGACACCTTCTTTATTACTCTCTTCCCTGAAACATGCAAGCATTAATGACTTCCTCTATAACTAGAATGTTCCCCTCTTTGGTGGCATCACAACAAAGCAATTTGTTCCTGGAGGCTGTCAAAATGGTCTTAGGAAGGGACTTTTCGGTGTCCAAGGATAGATATCACATCTACACAGACATCTCCTTGATATTTTTGGCATATATTCTTGACCATGGGGACCTAAAGATGCAATCCTTGGTCATCCTTTGAGAAGTCTTCAAATCAGACATCCTGTTGGATGACATGCACATCACAGTGCATGCGAAGTTGGGTGTGGGGATTCCATGGCTGCGAGATATTCTAAAATTGTTTGATCCTGATGCAGAGGTGGAAAGGCAACCCTTTCTCCTAAATTTGGGTGAGCAGGAGCTGGCCAGACACTGAAGATGGGCAATTCAGGGGAGGGACTTCCTTTGGCTGGCAGTGGGGCTCGATAGCGAGGAGTCCACGGCTTCGGTGGAAAGATTTGCAACTCTGAACAGCATGGGTGAGTTCTACTGGCTGGCATAGATAATAGCTTGTGAGTTTTTTGGGCTAGCATCCTCTTCTGGTTCGATGGTCCTTTTTGGCATGTCCCAAAGCAAGGAGTCTGGTTATTCTTGGGTGGGTGCTTAGTAGAAAGGATTCTACAGGGGTGTTTATGGTTTTGGATAAGAAGTGTTTTGTATCGTTGGTTAAGCATGATAGATGCTGATCCTTGTTTTGAGCTGATGATGGCTTCAAAAAATTGAATGTAATTTTCTTTTGAATTTAATATAATTAACCACAACCTTGGTTGTGTCTTATTGAGCAAAAAAAAAGAATAGAACCAACTTTCATTCACCTCTTTCCTTAACCCTAAACTAGGATTGTCTATGCAGAGAAAAAAGGAGGTATGACAGGTAGTTGAGGGGCAGAACCCTAACTATAGATAGAAGTAAATTTCTTTTAGTCTCACTCCGTAGGGATATGTGCTTCCGTGTTGTTTATTACAGTGAAAACTCTTTTACAAGAAATCAACAGATTGTGTGGCTCCAAACAAGAGAGCAATAATAATTAGAGATGGTAAAAATTATAAGGGTTCTTTTCTAGAGACGCCAAGGGATTTAAAGCACATTTGGTCGATCAATTTTATCCCTATTTTAACCTTTTTTCTTTTTCTTTGGTTTAGATGTTAGTTTTTCATACAAATGCGCAATCCAAAATGTTCACTTTTCATCCATAATAATGTTGCTTTTATGTGACAGTGCAAGATTTGCAAGACGGATGATTCTATGAGGAAGTTTCAAGCTTAGGTGACTTATCTGAATCTTTCATACACGGTCCGCACAAATTCAAAATTTTACCCTTCTTTTATTTTATTTTATTTTTATTTTTTTCCATCGGATACTCTTAGGTCTGTCTTCTTACCATCCAGTCACCTTGCAACCACTGTAGATTTCATTCATGACACAGGCAAAGGTTGGGTTTGTAACATACTATAGAATCTTTTTAAAGATTTTATCAATGATGATCCGAAGAAACTTGAACTTCTACAGCAGAGAGTGCCTCTTGATTTCTTCAAAAATGTGATAGATTTCTTACAAAGAAGCACAATTTGTTCAAAGATGATGCAGTTGAGCACAAAATTTGTAGAGATGGTTCCCCTGGCGATAAGGCTCTGATACCACTGATCTAGATTTGTTGGAGATACAGAGGATAACACTGGTGAGCAGGTCACTTGCAGTGTTGTAGAAGTAACAACAATTGGTTGGAGTTCCCAGCAATCTCCCTGAGAGATGTTTGCCTACTTCTACCTACTTCTTCATTGTGAAGGAAGTAATATTTATTTGTATCCAAAGGTTACATTAAAGAGTCATCGTAACTGTTGAAATAGAATAAGTAATTAACAATTAGTTAATGTTAGTTTAGATCATACTTGGAAATATATATGGATAAGTCTAATATTATTATATAGTGGGCATTAGGAAATGTGTTGTATGCTCTATTTTGATCGAAAAGATCTCTATGAAAGTTATGGATACTTGTGTTATTATTCTTACCTAATTTCACTACTAGCTCAATCAAGTAGATCTTTTCAGTTTTTGAAGAAGAGAAAGGTACATTTTTATTTCTGTTGTATTATATCCATGTGCATATATTATACAAATTAAGATTATAGTGCAATGTTGCATTTTAGATGCATTTTAGTTTTAAGAGATTGTACTGATCTTTTAAAAGGAATATTAATCTTTATTGAAAAAATAAATGTATAAGGTCTCACACAAGCCGCGAGACTAACTGTTTCATTACAAATAAAAAGAGAAACTATACATTTATAGAAAACTAAAGAGAAAAATATGCATATGAGATAGGGTGACTCGTCATTGCCTGAATGATGAGTCTTGGTCCTTCTTGTGTTGTCTTGTGTCATCTCGTGTTGTCTACATGTCCCGCATCCATCTATTATCTCCTTCCTGCCCCTAGTTATCTGCATTAGAGGTTGAAAAATGATGTTAGAGCAATGACGAGGCATCATAGATCATATGACATACATCTACAAATATACAGTTTGACTTTTAGATGCAGTGAATCAGTTAGTATCACATGGACCTTCGAGAAAGCAACAAGATAATCAAGAATATCAATCACGTGCCCTTGTTTTTCCTAACATGTTTGTTTCATGTGCAGATACAGGTGTCATTTAACACTCATTTCATTTTAGCATGTGGGGAAAATGTGGCTCCCATGAGGGTTGAGCCTAGCATGTTGTCTTTTGTGACTTAAAAGGGCATAGAAAGAGTAAATCAATGTAATCATATCTATGCAGTTCAGAGACTTGAGTTTCACTGTGTATATCGCATTGTTAAGATTCGGGAAAATATTGATAACTTTTATGACAATCCAATAGTCTCATACAAGTTACAATGATAAAAAAAAAGCATATTGTTGCTATGATAGGCATGTTAAATGCAAAGGAACTCAGAAGATAATAGGTGGAATGTTGTAGGAGAGCAATAATGATGACTGTCATAGCATGACAATCAACAATGAGGACAATCATGTTATAAAGAGTCCAAGAATAATCTTTGATAGACTAGTCCATGAAATAGCAGGAAATGTCATAATGGTCAGTACAGACTTGTGTGGCATTTAAACCTCTACAGAGTAGTCATAAACCTGTGGGAGTCGTATAAAGAACAACACAATCAGCATGAGGAGCAGCAAATAAAATATAGGCTTGACTTTCCACAATGTCAAAGGAGATAAGCATAGTTTGAATTCATCAGATCTCAGTGTGAACATAGCAATATTGTCTCATAATGAGCACATTATTTAAGGTACAGATATATGCAGAGCAGCAATCATGAAAGACAATCATACAATTTTTGTGCCATCATGACAATGAGATCAGGGGTTGATAAGTCTACTGCAAGATAGATGACCCTGATCCGACAATCCTGAATATGTGTTGAAACAGTCAGTATACAAAAGAAAGAGCAGCCATATTTGCATGACTAGCAAAGAGAACTGTGTTAAGATGTATACAGCAGTCATATTGGCAAACAAGGATCAATCATATGAGAAAGCATGGTTGATTGAAGTTTGCATTTTATGACAGTCATCAAAGGTTAAATGCAATAGTGATACATGAACAGAGAGTTATGAGGATGACATGAAGCAGATAGTCCTCAAAGCCATGGTTATGAGACATTTAGGGATCTGCCAAAGATCTTGAACTCATTATCACCTGCACAAGCTTATGCATGAGTTAAGAATAGTGATGCAGTCTGAAGACATCCATAACAGTCATTAGGGGTGGTCATAGCTATAATGACATCCACCCAGTCAAGCCTATGGAATGTTCACTTACAAAATATAGAACATCAAATATCTATTTGAGGATGATTTGAAGGAGTCACATTGATAGCATGCTATAGATTACAGTGAAGAACAATAGTGTTTTGATGCAAACCCATGAGCAAACAATAAGGATCAAACATATATTCACAACCATCTCAAAAATGTCGAACCCATTTAAGGGTTTCTAGAAATAAATGGCTACAGATAGTGAATGTAGTGTTTTGAGTGCTATAAAAATAGAGGTACTTTTAGAACCTTTCAAATGCCAGAGGAAGTAAAACATACAACTAGGTTTTGTTCTAATAATACCCTTATGGATATACATAATGTATTAAATGAGAGATTTCAATCTTCTTCAGCATTTCAATAGAAAAAGCTGACAATATGATCAAACATGGAGATATAGATACACAGAAACATTTTTATATAGAAATGTATTCTTTTTCCTTACTTCTATAGCTATCAAGAGAGATGCATCTTATTGATCATGAGATATAGTTATATAGCCATAGCCATGGTGGAACAAAACGTTTATCAGTTTCCTCAAAATACAATAGCAAAAAATGATATAAAACTATAGGTGTTAAGCTTCAAAAAATGAATCTATTTTACTCACCTAAGGTTGTTTTAAGCCATTCATCAAAGCTGTGTATGAAGTGCAACCAAAAATCCTTCAAAAATAGCAAGAAAACATCTACAGGAAGCTCTGGCATGAAACCCTTGTGGCAGTGCAGTAAAGTTGCAAGAATACAAAAGTGCAAAATGGAAAGTGCAAAAGTTGTTTTCTTGTTTAGGGTTTCAACCCTAAAAGAGCCTGATGGGCTTTTGCATTTATTCTAAAACTTTTGTATTTTTTTTTGTTTTCATAAGGAAGCCTGTGGTCAAAGACTTGATGACTTTTGTGTCTAGTGCCATGTTGCACATGAGAACCCTTTCCAAAAGACTTTTGGCCATGCTTTATTTCCTTCAGTACTTAGATACTTAGTTGTTTTATTTCTTTTGCATAAATATAGAATGTAAAACATTTAAACTTAAATGATGGAGTTATAAATCATTTAAAGTTTCATATTATCATTAAATGCAAAAGAGGTTATGGAAGACATATGCAAAGTGTTAAGTGACCTTGTCATGCCTTGGTACATGCCAAGCATATAGGGAGAGTGGAGAAGTTGGCAAACACATGCCAAATATATAGCTACTATTTTGCTCTTGAGTTGAGTATTAGAGTAAGTCATGAGGGTATTAGTGGTTGAGTCGAATGTTTTGAGAGCTTCTAGGAGATTTTTATTGCCTTTGGAGTCTTTTAGAAGTGTTTTTCATGTGTCTTCATGTTAGACCAAGTCTTGATAGACTTTTTCCCTCATTTTGAGCTCTTTTGGAGGAGATTTAGGTGCTAGATTTGGGGCTTTTCTGTTGTATCGAACCCAAGGTGGTTTCTAGCTCCTTGTTTGGTGGAATCACTTAGATAGTGATGGATATAGTCACTTATGTGACTCTTTTGTAGATACTTTAAATTATGCAAATTTTAGAGACTTGTGATTTTGACAATCCTTGCTTAAAATTTTGATAGTTTGTAACTCATTTTTCAGTTTACTTGATATGGAATACAGTGGAGGCCTTGAATGCTACTGATTGAAGATTGTGCCTACTTGTACTTTGCATCATTGTGCTTAGCAACTAATTTGATAGAGTTATCTGTGAAGTAAGTTTTATTTCCTCTTAGCTTTTCTCTCAGAATTTAGAGCCTTTTATGCAGAAAATACTAATGCAGGTTGCGAGTTGTGTTAGAAGTGTGTATTTCCTTTAAGTGTGAAATCATTTTTTCCTCTTAAGAACTCTGCATACATAAACCTATTTGTGAAATATTTATGTAGAAGTATAAGTGATAGGTTGTGCAAGAATTTTTAGTCATTATAACAAGTGTTTGAATCAGGTATTTTCATGTTCCTCATTTAGTTAGGTGTATCACCCATTAGAGTTTAGTTTCAGTTTTAATGCATATGTTTCTTACCCTTTTCCTTGTCAAATCCATAGAATAGTCAGTCTTAGGTGATATAAAGTTAGGAAGCTAGCCTTCTCCAGAGATTCACTCTAGTTTCTAGGTGACCCACAGCCATAGGAGTGTTTCCATGTTCCTCTAGAGTACCAATTTTCTACAAATTGGTAGGGCTTAACTTTCAGAGATAACAGTTTTTGGCATGCCTGGTGGGACTGTCGAATCAAGACAGTTTTAGTTTTCAAACTTTGTTGGTTTTGATATGCATCCAACATATTTCATCCTTTAAGAGGTGTTTTCTTGTATATCTGGTGACTCTCACTAAGAATAGAATAAGTAAACTAGTGTTGTTTTACTTTTATGAAAAGGATACAAACCCAAAGTTTGAGTTCTTTTGAATATTTACAGTTGTCTCCACCTAGAATACAAACAGAATTGTGAAAAGAACCCCAATTTCAAAGAGAGTTTAGTCAACTCCACCAAGTTTTAGACCAGTAGTACCTATATCTCCTGTATCAGTCCAAGCAAATCCACCCCTAGTTGTTCCAATGGCAAGGAATCAGCCGTTTGTGGCATTTGATGGGGGCAACCCATTAAATTTAACACAGCATGATGATATACCCATGGCAGCCTTGAAGAGTCTACCTTTTTTCACATGGGAGGATCAAACTACCCCGATTGAGCACATCAGAGACGTGGCTTCCCTATGTGGAGTTCATCATGTTACCTAGGAGAATGTAGCCATCAGGCTGCTAGTAGCGTCATTGAAGGGAAAAGCCCTTCAGTGGTTCATGAGACTACTAGTGGCAACTATTAGAACATGGGACGATTTGGGTGATAAACTGTACAAGCAATTTCAAGATAAGTCTGATCACTTATCATTGGTTGAACAGCTGACCATAATAAAAAGAGCTCCTTAGGGGAAAATGATGGATTTTAACTTATGTTTTCAGAGAACATGGCACAAAATTCTAGTCACGGTAAGACCCTCATCAGATTATGCTTTTTTGTACTATTTAAAATCTCTTAACAGCAACATTTATGTCATGATACAATCAATGGGAGGCACTAGTTTACCAGATGTTTATGAAATAGCAATTAGAGTAGAAAATAGACTGATTCAGATTGGTAAGATAGCACCGAGGCCACCAATGGCTATTTTTCCTGAAATCTAGCCTTCTATGCCATTGCAAATTCCATCTTTTGTCCCTTTACCTGTTGTTGCAGTAGTGCCAACTGCTATCAATCCTGAGGTTGTTGTTTCCAGCTCATCACAAGAGCTAAAAGAGATTTAAAATAGCCAACAAAAGATTGAAAACATACTTCAAACTTTTGGAAATGAACTGGTGAACATAAAGAAGCAACAGTCCCAAAATAGATAGCCATATCAGCCACAAATTCAAGGTTAAAATCAGCCATACCAAGCAAATAGACCACCATACCAAGGAAATTACCAAGTAACAAGGCATAATGTAAACCCAAGGCCTTTTCAGCCTTATAATCCTACACCAATTAATGCAGTTAGAGATCTTGTCCCTGTTTAAAATAACCTTGCAGTAGAATATGAATGGTGTTTTCCTTGCAATCAGCCACACAGTCAAGCTACCTGCTCAAATGGAGTTATTAATCAGGCATTAATGGTACAAAATGTTGCAGTTCCTCAGCCTAACACATCTAATGATGGGCCTTTACAATAGTAAGAACAACCTCCAAATGATACTGCCTTCCTAAACTAGGAGGGTGAAGATTTTTATGGAGTAAACAGGGATGATTCTCTGATTGCAGCAAATACAAGAGCTAAAAAAAGGGGCTTTGAGATGGAACAATCAACAAACAAAGGAAAAGAAGCTGTTGAACCATCCACATCACAAACTCCTTGCATATTACAAAGAAATGTCCAAGGTGTTGCCAAGTAACAACCTCACATGCAGGCAGACCCTGCTACTGCAACGTTCCATCAAAAGGTAAATATTCCTTCACCTTTCAACATAATTGAAAATATGAAGAAAATGAATGTGACAATGTCCATGTGGGATTCCTTATCTATACCAGGTCACAAAGACATGTTATAATCTGCTTTATCTGATTTGAAAGTGTCTAGTGATACAACAGTTGACCCAGCTAAGGCTATCTTTACAAATTCACCTCAAGATAGTAATAAATAGCCAGGTAAGGGTGTCAAACCCCTCCCATTTTATGTCTCATTGATAATAGGGGACAAGTTAGTACATAACTATATGGTGGATAGTGGGGCAAGTACTTCCATCATGCCAAAACAAATTGCAGACCATTTAGGACTGAAATACCAGCCTCTTGAAAAGGGACTACTCCAGTTAGATGGAACATCTATCAACATTGTAGGTGTGATTAAGGACTTAGATCTCACATTGCATGCCTGTCCAAATGTTTTAATCTCTCAGGAGGTGTTTATCATTGATTTACCCCCTCATTTTGCCATGTGTTTGTCAAGAGAGTTCACTGCCAAAATAGGAGGGTATTGTTCCTCAAATTGGTCCCACATGTTTTTTAGGACCAGATATGGAACAAAAGCAACTATAAAGTCTGAGTTACTCACCACCAATCACATTGAGCCTTATGTGCCAAGTGCAGTTAATGCCAATTGCACTATTTTTGATGATAGTGAGCTTGCTACTGCTCAAGAATTGTAGGTTGAAAGTGTGCCAGAAGTACTTTTAAACGAGTGGGCAGCAGAAAATGTTGTAGATAATCCTAATCAACACATTCATGAAGCTGGTTTAGGTGTTTATATGCTGCATGAACCTAGAACAACCATGCCAAACCTTGAGAAAAGTGTAGAACAACAGTTGGAACAACAAGATGAGTCATGGAAAATGTATTTTGATGGCTCTAGGAGTAGAAATGGAGCTAGTGGGGGTGTAATGCTTGTGTCCCCACAAGGTGACAAGTATTATTCTTCTTTCTGTTTTGCTTTCTCATGCACTAATAATACTGCTGAATATGAAGGTTTGATTCAGCGATTGGAGTGGGCCAGGAAGAGGAAAATCAACTGCTTGTAGGTATATGGGGACAATGAACTTATTATGAATCAGATTAGACGGTTGCATGTTACTAAACATGATGTTTTGAAATCCTACAAGCATAGAGTGTGGGATATGATTGAAGAGTTTAGTGATTTTAACCTGATTTCTATTCCAAGGAGTCAAAACAATCATGCAAATAGGTTAGCTACAATAGGGGCTCAATTTGATATTCCTAATGATATAAAAAAGGAAAAGGCTCAACATTATGTTAAGGTGATTGTTAGACCTTCTATTCCTAATAACAACATTCACTGGCAAGTGTTTGAGAGTGATGAATAGGTGCTAAGATTTTGACTAGAAGAAGATGAGTTTTCAGTGATGAACCAAGACAAGATTTAGAAGCACTATGATGAGCAGATTGTTCATTTGAAGACTAAAAAACTAACTAAGGGGTTAGTTACATTAGAATCCATCTTTAGCATTGATCATCAGTTCAAAAAGAACAAAACCAGCATACAAGTCAAAGAGGAACATTATGAGGAGCTGGAAATTTTCAAAGGTAAGCTCCTTAAAATTGGTAAAATATGTTCGCCTAAAGATAAGAAAGATTTTATTGCTCTTTGTCAAGAATTTCAAGATGTCTTTGCTTGGGAATATTCAAATTTGAAAGGGTTTGATCCTCACATTGCCCAGCATACCATAGAATTAGAGCCAAATGCAAAACCTGTTAGGCAGAAACATAGGCCTTTAAACCCAAAACTTGAGCCTCTAATGATTAAAGAGTTAACCAAGCTGATTGAGGGAAATATCATTTTTCCAATCAAGCACACATCTTGGGTCTCCAATCTCGTTCCCGTGAGGAAGATGAATGGAGAAATTAGGCTCTGTGTAGATTTTAGAGACCTCAATAGAGCATCCTTGAAAGACCATTATCCATTGCCCTCAATGGAGTAAATCCTGCAAGTAGTAGCTAGTTCAGAGAGATTTTCATTGCTTGATGGTTATTCAGGCTATAATCAGGTTTTGGTCAAAGAAGATGACCAACATAAGACCTCTTTCACTACAAAGTGGGGTACTGTGGCATATAAAAGAATGCCTTTTGGCTTATCTAATGTTGGTTCCACTTTTTAGAGGGCTATGGATATGGCCTTTAAGGGCTTGCTTTGTAAGTTGGTACTTGTGTACCTTGATGACATCACAGTGTTCTCTAAGAATGCAGATGAGCATTTATCACATTTAAGACAAGTGTTTGAGAGATGTAGAGAGTTTGGTATATCCCTCAATCCCAAAAACATGCATTTTTGTTGTCCATGAAGGTAAGCTTTTAGGACATGTTGTGTCAAAATAAGGGGTTACTATTGATACAAAAAGAGTAAAGGCTATTTTGGAGCTGCCTTTACCTAGCCACAAGAAAGGACGGTAAAGTTTTATAGGCAGAATTAATTTTTTGCAAAGATTTATACCTGATATTGCAAACTTGTTGAAGCCACTGACTTCTATGTTAAAGAAAAATGAAGTTTTCAGCTGGACAAAACAAGCCAAGCTTAGTTTTGAATCCATAAAAGAAGCCTTATCAACAACACCAACTTTGGTAAATCCTGATTTTTCATAAGATTTCATTTTGTATTCTTATGATA
This sequence comes from Cunninghamia lanceolata, assembly GCA_027924645.1. Lineage (NCBI taxonomy): Eukaryota > Viridiplantae > Streptophyta > Pinopsida > Cupressales > Cupressaceae > Cunninghamia > Cunninghamia lanceolata. Next base: position 2,736,360 of record BSBN01000902.1, on the reverse strand, counting down.
GTATAGACACCATTTCTGCAATTCTGGTACAGCAACAGAATGAAGGTTTTGAATAGCCCATTGCCTTCTTTAGTCAAGGCTTGCAAGATTATGAATAGAGGTACAGTTTTATTCAAAAGCATGTTCTTACTGTTGTTAAGAGTTTAAAGAAGTTTAGACTTCTTGTTTCTAACAACAAAGTGCATTTAATGGTTGCTCACCCTGGTGTGAAATATTTTTTGTTGAGCAAGGATGTAAATGAAAAGAGGGCTGGGTGGATTACTAAAGTCATGGAGTATGACATGGATATCAAGATAACTAAACTTGGTAGGGGAAAAGGACTTAGTGAACAGCTTGCTACTAGGCCTGAAAATGAAACAAATAAGGAAGAAGTAGTTCTGGTTACTATGGATGAGCCTCAAAATGATACAACAACAGTTGGAATAAGTTGGGTTAAGGATATGACTCACTTTCTGCAAACTAGTGAGTGCCCAATGGGTTTAGACAGAGCCAAAAGGAGGTATTTCAGACTGCGGTCTATTCTTTATGTTTTGGACAATAATGTTCTTTTTAGAAAGGATCTAAATGGTGTACTCTTAAGATGCATTGATAATGATCAAGTTGACAAAGTACTTTATGAGTTCCATCATGGAACAGCTAGGGGTCATTTTGCCCCAAGGACAACTGCATGGAAGATAATGAGAGCTGGCTATTATTGGCCTAGCTTATTTAGAGATGCCTATGGATGGGCTAGAAAGTGTGTAAAATGTGTCATTTTTGCAGGCAAAGAGAGGCTGCCAGCTTTACCTTTGCAACCAATTCAAGTGGAACAGCCCTTTATGAGATGGGGCATTGATTTTATAGGTGCCATTAACCCACCATCCAATGCAGGCCATAGGTGGGTACTCATAGCAACAGATTACTTCACGAGATGGACTGAAGCAGTGGCTTTGAAAGAAACCAGTGAAAGTGTTGTCTTAAACTTTTATTATGATTTAGTGACCAGATTTGGAATTCCTGATGTTGGATTGGGTCTAGACAACTGAGAGGGGGGTGAATCAATTGTCACACATTTTCAATGTTTTTTACTTTTAATCTTCCTTTACCACTTATAATCAATTTAAGGATATAAACATTTCAGCATCAATCAATAACATATGAATAGAATACATAAATAACACTTTCAACACCAAGATTTTGACGTGGAAACCCGGTTAAGGGAAAAACCATGGTGGGGGTTAACCCACAAATATTAATACCCTGTTAAAAGTATTTTTACAAATAGAATGCACATGCATTCAGGCTCACTGCCCAGAGCTCACTGCTCAAATGGAGGCTCACTGCCTATGGATATGTTACAAGAGATGACAGAAATTTGAACTGATTAATAGCATCTACTTACGCAAGAATTTCAGTCCCAGTTAAGTACAAAAAATGATCTTACACATTTCATCTTTGCTCTGCTCTTCTTACTGTTCTGCCTTCATTCGCACTTTGGATTTCTACTCTTCTCACATACACCTTGTTCACACACACCCTAAATTATCCAATTTTATCAGCTATATATATCCGCAACATGATCTACAATCATTCTATCAATCAGCTTTAACAACACTTAGAATTTTAATGAAGGCTCTACTCTGTCAGCTAGATCTATGCATAATTTAAGGTGCAGACCAAAACTTGTTCTTGAAAATCATTACTCATGTCGGTCATACTCATTGATCATCACTATTTGTCCAACAAACAACTTCCATACATCCGGAATCAAAACCTTCTGCAAGGTCAACATGTTCTCCTTCTATCTGCTCTAACAAACTAGAACCTGGTACTCAAAGGCTAGTATCTTTTGAATCCTTCATCACCAGAGGACAAAAATCTAGATTTAGACTATCTTTACAATGCATATGACTCCCCTAGATCCGTACCTAATCATGACTTACCACCGGAGAGATCCAAAGAAAAATATCGGACCTTGTTACTACTTTGTTCCTGACTGCCCAGACTTAGATAAATTCTGAATCTGACTTCTAGTATGAACAGATTGTGTTAAATGGATGATTGGGATGATCTTACTTGCCATCAATGACAACACCTACAATGCAAAGCAATGTCTCTTGCCAACAACTTAGTGAAATATGACTAAGTGTCTAGTGCAATTCCCCCTTTGTCTATACACTCGTGTACTTTACTTATTATGGTGCTCCCCCTTTTCTGAATACCTCATTTTTCACTTCCCTTCACTCCCCCTTTGACATCAATGGCAAAGGGTGGGGTCCGCAAGCCAAAATTTTCAAAAATTATGTATATACTACCGCATATGTACAAATAATCATTGAGTCTTATTTACATGAACTTGAGAATGTCTGTAAAGCTGGTTTTTATTTGCACAAGTTCAGATGCCCAAGTGCTCTTCATTCCATCCAAAATGGAGATGTGCCCACTTAACAAGAATGAATATGCTTTTGCCTTTGACAGATCTATTGGATCACTAGTCTGAGTTGCACTCTGAGCTTTAGATAGGACATTGTACATTGTCTCTAACTTAGGAACAATTAATCCCCGGAGCTCACACATTCTCTGCATAATGTTACCTTTTTCTTTGACAAGCCTCTATACCTCATCTGTTAGGTTGATTACTTGACATTCTTGACTTATAGGTGAAATTGTTAGAGGATCAAAATATTGAGAGAGATCTGACAATTTTTGTTCTTGCTCTTTTATCTTTATCTCAATATCCTCATTAACTTTGGGCCATGATAGACAGAATTTGTACATATCGCTTCCATCATTTAGAGCATTCTGAATACTTTTCATGCTAATACCAAGTATTCTTCTATCATTTCCTATCAGATTCTTTATTTAACAAAATTTCTTATCCAGGAATTCTTTCTGAATTTTTGCCTCCACAGACTTCTCAAAGGACTCAAAATGAGTATTCATAGAACTTACAAGATTCCTCAGATGTTCAGAGGGGGAACCAAATGGATTCTTCTGGTAGGTAGGCATTAACTTTTCCAAGATCTTGGATGCAAGCCCCAATAGTTCATTGCCCTCCATGTGGAATTTTAACATCTTTTCTCTGGCCTTTACTTGGGTGAATGATGCAATTTTCATTAGTTGAATTAGAGAGAGAGCATCGGGATTGGCTAGACCTTGGAGTAGTTCTGTTTCATCAAGCTCACTCAACTCCTTTTCAAGAAGACTCTTTACTGCACCTGCAGTGTCTCTTGCAACATTTACTGAACCATCCTTTTGTTCATTAGATTTCTCGGTATCTGCTTTATGTGTTTTAACATTTGCACCTTCTTCTTCTACTTTATCTTTCTCTGTGTTCTCTGCAAAAGGACTCTTTCCTATTTGTTCATCATTTGCTACCTGATCTGGAGGGCTCTGAGAAGTAGTAATGTTATCCTCTTTTCTTGACGTATCAGGTGGATTGGGAGTATTTCCTGCACCATCTACTTTAACCAACATTTCTGTATCCTCCTGATTTGCTTGTTCTACTTCTGGAATAGAGGCTTCACCCAACTCAGATTTCTTCTCAAAAATGTTCTCTTCTTCACCAACTGGAACTTCTTTTGTGACTATAGGAAAATTGTGTTTTCTCAAGGCTTTCAAAAGAATCTCTTGAGTTTCTTCAATGATTTCACTTGTTTCTCCAAGCATGAGTTTGTCCATTCTCCTTTTGCTTTTAAAGTCATCTTTGACTTCTTTGAATATCATATCTATTTGATCAGGAGAAATTTGAGGACACAAATTTATTAGCTCATATTCCCTGATCTCTATGTCCTTGCACTTGGCATTTTCTTTTCTCAACTCCAAGATATTTGCCAGACTTTGTGGTAACTCAGAAGTTATCTCAATCAGTGCCTTGTAAATGTTGAGATATCTGATTGTTGCTTCCTCCAACACCCTTTTATCCATGTCATTGTATTCATCATAGAATTCAATCATGGGTTTTAGATTACGATCTACAGTGGGATTCTTAACATATTCCTCATAATCTTCTATCTTTTGCTTTTTACTAGTCCTTCTACTTCCGTAGGACCTTTCTTTGGTTAGTTTTGCAGCTTTTGTTCCACTGACTTTTAGTTCCTTGATTTCAATATCTGATTTTGTATCTTCTTCTTCTCTTATGCTTACATAGGTCCAGGATGCTTTAGTTTTCTTCCTTTTCTCCCATCTTCCAGATGATTTTTCTTCTATTTTTGCAATTTCAAAGGCAATAGCAGAGCTTCTAGTAGTTCTTGAAGTGGAAGAGAGTTCCACCAGATCACCTGTTTGTTTCTTATCTTGTTTTTCTTTCTCATCCTTCTCTGTTCTTTCTCTAAATTTATTCACAACTTCCTTAGTTAGGCCCAAATTTTCAGCTAGCTGCACAACTTCTTTTCTTACTCTCCTATTAGTTTCAGGTTCTCTGAGCTCAGTATGCAACTTTAAAATTAGCTCTTCATAAGTTCCAAATCTTTCAACCGTTGTGTCTTTGGGCTTCCTTAGAAGATGTTGAGCATATATGTCCAAGATCTTTTCATCTACTTCATACCCCATGGGCATGATCCAAATAGTTCTGGGTTCCACTGCTTCCATCAAACACTGATCAGTATCAACCATGAAGCATATTTCATTTTTGTGCTTGTCAACAATTGAATTAGGGATTCTTTCCCTTGAGTGCATCATACTCTGAAAATTCTTAAAGTAACCCCATATTGCAATTTTATGAGCTTTGAAATCACCAATTTTGTGAAGATGATTTCTAATCTGAATGGCAACTAGCTCATCCTTAGTCCAATGCACACCTTTTACCCCAGGTGCTTCATTCATAAAGTAAAAGAATAGACATAGAATCAGTGTACCAAACTTGAAAGTGTTTTTCTTATCTTTCTTGATTTTGTTCAAATTTTCAATCAGTTGATTCTATAGTAGTTCACACAAGTCATAATCAACATTTTCTTTTAGCATCTTGTAAGCAGCATATATGGCTATTCCGGAAATAGAATTTTCTTTTCTCGAGTGGTAAATCTTGTACCCAATCACCATGGAGGTGAATTTAACATCCGGTTCAATAATGTCATTAATGGTCATTGCCCTTCTGTCAAACTTAACACTGATAGCGTCAGTCACTATCTAATTTTTCACAGCTTTTAGATTGGGAAATCCTCCGGTTGAGTTTGAACTAGTTACATTGCTGATAGCATCCTTGGTAATCTTGAATGGTTTTAATAGTCAAATGAATGCATCATGCATCTAACTCAAGATGTATCGGACCCATTCATCCTCATCAAATGTTGGAAACCCCATAATCTGAAGGAAGTGTTTATCCTGTAGAGCCTTATACTCAGGTTTAAGTTCATCGTTTTCATCCTTGAGTTATTTCTCAAACAAGGCTACATACCTTGAATCTCCAAACTCATCTATATTTGCATGAATATAAACCCTAATGTCTTTTACATGCAGCACACCATACATGACACTTAAAAAAGCACCTAACGGGTTGACTTCAATTGATTTGTGAGGATGCTTCTTGAATTTGGGTTGAGGCCTTTCAGTAATGTCAACAACATGAGGAGTAGCCATCTCAACAAATTTTAGATTTAAAGTTTTATAGAGAGGTATCTTTTTCTTTCGCGGTGTTAGGGTTGATCAATTTGCTGGTCGAATTCACTCTTTGCCTCAATCTCTGGATTTGCAACTCAAATGCTCTTCTTCTTGTTTTCTTTGAATGCAAGGTGATTCAAATGACTGACCAAGTGACCTTTTATCTTTTGCAAAACCTAATTTGGCATTATAATAAATGCAATGCCCTAATTATATCTGATTACATTATTTTTGACAGTTCTTCATGGATGACTCTGCAAGATTTCATATCAACATCTTTTCTTCCAAAAATTCTTCCAAAGGTTTTGGACCAATTCAAAATGTTCTCTTTTTTTGTGCTAGACTCAGGCACCCACTTACTAATTGGGGGAATTTGATGTTCTATGCAGCTCCCCCTGAGCCAGAGTTTCTAACTTAATTCCAGGAGGAATTATTAGCACCGGATTCTGATGTGGACCCATCACTATTGTTTATTGTATCTTTCTTTATCCAAATCTTTATCATTTCACTTCGTATCTCATTCACATCTATTTTTCTTTTGTCTCTATCTTGTTTCTACTCATTCAGTTTTCTATTTACCGGACCTCCTCTTCCATTGTTCCTATTTTTGCAGAATCTTGCAATATGACCAGATTTATTGTAGTTAAAGCACACTTGATTTCCTCTTGATCTGCACTGATTAGCCATGTGTCCAAATCCATTGCAAGCAAAGCAATAGCCATTGAAAGAATTACCATTTGAGTTATTCATTAACATACTTCTACATTCATTAGATTTGTGACCATACCTCTTGCATTTGAAGCATTGACCAGAGAAGGATGGACCATTTTGATTTGCTCTACTTTTGCCCTAAGTAGCTTTATGACCAAATTTATTGCAATTGAAACAATTTCCATTAAATGATGGATATCTTTGAGCATTAGGATGTCTTACCGAGGGTTTTCTAGTTTTGTTCCTTTTGTTTCTTGGTTGGAAATTTCTTTGTCTAGATCCAAAGCTTTCACCTCTCTCATTTTTAAGATTACGCTTGGCATTGTCCTTTTTCTGTTCTTCAATTAGTGCTTCAAGTTTAGCTGAGCTTATTTTGAATTTCTCCTTATACTCATTTGCAATTTCAAGGTCATGTCTAAGAGTGATAATCTATCTCTCAAGTTCTCTCTCATTATTTCTACTTCTTTGTAGATTAGATTCTAGGAGACCATTTATTCCATCAGATCTACAACATTCTTCATTACTTTCTTTCAAATTCTGCTTCATCTCTTCTTCAGTTTTCTTCCTATCTTCAATTTCCTTGGTTAGTCTCATCACCCCAGTTTCCATCTCATGTTTTAGGACAACAACTTCTTTAGCTAACTTTTCACATTCTTTTGTGTTTTCTTTCAGGGCCTTGTCTTCCATTTGAAGAAGTTGCTCCTTTCCTTTTGCATTGGATTTGCTCAATTTTTGTTTTAAGATCTTGAAGTCTTCAGCCTTTTTGAGATTTTCTTGCAGTTCTTGAACTCCTGCCTTGGACTGCTCAAGATCATATAAGGCGAGACTTAGTTGTCCTTGAAGATTATATTCATCCATTTCTACTACCTTCCTAGATCTTCCTTAAACTATTAAACTTTTCCAAAGGAACCTTGCTCTGATACCAATTGTTGGATTGGGTCCGGACAACTGAGAGGGGGGATGAATCAGTTGTCACACATTTTCAATGCTTTCTACTTTTAATCTTCCTTTACCACTTATAATCAATTTAAGGATATAAACATTTTAGCATCAATCAATAACATATGAATAGAAAACATAAATAACACATTCGACACCAAGATTTTGGCATGGAAACCCGGTTAAGGGAAAAACTGCCGTGGGGGTTAACCCACAAATATTAATACCCTGTTAAAAGTATTTTTACAAATGGAATGCACATGCATTTGGGATCACTACTCAAATGGAGGCTCACTGCCTATGCAGATGTTACAAGAGAATGACAGAGATTTGAACTGATTAATAGCATCTACTTATGCAAGAATTTCAGTTCTGGTTAAGTACAAAAATTGATCATACACATTTCATTTTTGCTCTGCTCTTCTTACTATTATGCCTTCATTCGCACTTTAGATTTCTGCTCTTCTCACATACGCCTTGTTCACACACACCCTGAATTGTCCAATTTTATCAGCTATATATATCTGCAACATGATCTACAATCATTCTATCAATCACCTTTAACAACACTTAGAATTTTAATGAATGCTCTGCTCTGTCGGCTAGATCTATGCATAACTTAAGGTGCAGACCAAAACTTGTTCTTGAAAATCATTACTCATGTTGGTCATACTCACTGATCATCACTATTTGTCCAACAAACAACTTCCATACATCTGGAATCAAAACCTTCTGCAAGGTCAGACTGTTCTCCTTATGTCTACTCTGACAAACAAGAACCTGGTACTTAGAGGCTAGTATCTTTTGAATCCTTCATCACCAAAGGACAAAAATCTAGATTTAGACTATCTTTACAATGCATATGACTCCCTAGATCCGCAGCTAATCATGACTTACCACCAGAGAGATCCAGAGCAAAATACCAAACCCTGTTACTGCTTTGTTCCTGACTGCCCAAACTTAGACAAATTTTGAATCTAACTTCCGGTATGAACATATTGTGTTAAGTGGATGATTGGGATGATCTTAGTTGCCATCAATGACAACACCTACAATGCAAAGCAGTGTCTCTTGCCAACACCTAAATCAATCATTTCAAAAAATGCTTTAACCTTTGTTGGATTGAGAGTAAGTGACTGGGTAGTGAAGAATGGTATTTATTTAAATACATCATCAAATTATTACCCTCAGGGTAATGGTTTGGCAGAATCCACAAATAAGAATCTGATAAGGATTATCAAAAGAACTATGGAGGATAACCAGAGAACCTGCACACCAAGCCAAAATCTGCTTTATGGGAAAATAGAATAACTCCCAAAAGGTCTATTGGGAAGTCTCCATATATGCTAGTTTATGGTAAAGAGGCAAGGCTGCCTCTATCTGTTGAGGTGCCAGCTCTTGACATCATGAATCAGTTGGAAATGTTTGAAGAAGAAGATCCAATAGTTGTTATATATGCTCAACTCATGGAGCTAGAAGAAGTAAGAGATAAAACTATGAAAGCTATGGAGAATCATTAGCTTCAAACAAAGAGTATTTGATAAGAAGACCACTCCCAGAATTTTCAGAGAGGGTGATATTGTGCTCAAATGGGATGAACTGAAAAGTAGGCCAAACAAACACTCTAAGTTTGAAAACATGTGGAGTGGCCCATTTATCATCACTGAATGCAAGGAGCATAATGCATTCCAGTTATCAAACATGGATGGAGAAAACTTGCCTATCCCAGTTAATGGGATACACCTGAAAAGGTGTTTTGAGGTATGATCTGCCTCTGAGAATAGTAGGTTAGGTTTCTTGCTTACAATAAGTGATGTTGCACCATAGTTTAGATGCTTTTTGTTTTTCCCTAAGTGTTGTCTAGCACGGTTAGTTAGTTGCCTTTCTGTATTTTTACTTTTGCTTAGTTTTCAGGTGTCTTTCACTTTGTCCTACTGAGTTGTAGAAGTAAAAAATCTATTTGTCCAAGTGTTTTAGAAGTCTCTGAGTGATCCCATGCCCAATGGATAAGGTCTAGGCAACTGGTATGATGTTTAGCAGGCAAACATATAGTAGATGTCACCAAAAATGTTACCCAATTTTACTACTAGCTCAATCAGGTAGAGATTTTTAGTTTTTGAAGAAGAGAAAGGTACATTTTTATTTCTGTTGTATTATATCCATGTGCATATATTATACAAATTAAGATTACAATGCAATGTTGCATTTTAGATGCATTTCAGTTTTAAGAGATTGTAATGATCTTTTAAAAGGAATATTAATCTTTATTGAAAAAATAAATGTATAAGGTCTCACACAAGCCGTGAGACTAACTGTTTCATTGCAAATGAAAAGAGAAACTATACATTTATAGGGAAAAAAAGAGATAAATATGCATATGAGATAGGGCGACTCGTCATTGCCTGAATGATGAGTCTTGGTCCTATTTGTGTTGTCTTGTGTCGTTGCGTGTTGTCTGCATGTCCCGCATCCAACTGTTATCTCCTTGTTGCCCCTAGTTATCTGCATTAGAAGTTAAAAAATAATGTTAGAGCAATGATGAGGCATCATACATCATATGATATACATCTACAAATATACAATTTAACTTTCAGATGCAGTAAACCAATTAGTATCGCATGGACCTTCGAGAAAGCAACAAGATAATCAAGAATATCAATCACGTGCCCTTATTTTTCCTAACATGTTTGTTTCATGTGCAGATACAGGTGTCATTTAACACTCATTTCATTTTAGCACGTGGAGAAAATGTGGCTCCCACGAGGGTTGAGCCCAGCATGATGTCTTTTGTGATTTAAAAGGGCATAGAAAGAGTAAATCAATGTAATCATATATATGCAGTTCAGAGACTTGAGTTTCATTGTGTATATCATAGTGTTAAGATTTAGTAAAATATTGATAACTTTTATGAAAGTCCAACAGTCTCATACAAGTTACAGTGATCAAAAAAGCATATTGTTGCTATGATAGGCATGTTAAATGAAAAGGAACTCAGAAGATAATAGGTGCAATGTTGCAAGAGAGAAATAATAATGACTGTCATAGCATGACAGTCAACAATCAATGAGGACAATCATGTTATAAAGACTCCAAGAATAATCCTTGATAGACCAGTCCATGAAATAGCAAGGTCATAATGGTCAGCACAAACTTGTGTGGCATTTAAACCTCTACAGAGTAGTCATAAACCTGTGGGAGTCTTATAAAGAACAACACAGTTAGCATGAGGAGCAGCAAATAAAATACAGGCTTGACTGTCCACAATATCAAAGGAGATAAGCATAGTTTGAATTCATCAAATCTCAGTGTGAACATAGCAATATTGTCTCATAATGAGCACATTATTCAAGGTACAGATATATGCAGAGTAGCAGTCATGAAAGACAATCAGACAGTTTTTGTGCCATCATGACAATGAGATCAGGAGTTGATAAGTCTACTGCAAGATAGATGACCCTGATCCAACAATCCTGAATATGTGTTGAAACAGTCAGTATACAAAAGAAAGAGCAGCCATAGTTGCATGACTAGCAGAGAGAACTATGTTAAGATGTATACAGCAGTCATATTGGCAAACAAGGATCAATCATATGAGAAAGCATGGTTGATTGAAGTCTACATTTTATGACAATCATCAAAGGTTAAATGCAACAGTGATACATGAATAGAGAGTTATGAGGACGACATGAAGGAGACAGTCCTCAAAATCATGGTTATGAGACATTTAGGGATCTGTCAGAGATCTTGAACTCATTATCACCTGCACAAGGTTATGCATGAGGTTAAGAATAGTGATGCAGTTTGAAGACTGCCATAACAGTCATTAGGGGTAGTCATAGCTACAATGACATCCACCCAGTCAAGCGTATGGAATTTTCACTTACAAAATATAGAACAACAAATATCTATTTGAGGATGATTTGAAGGAGTCACATTGATAGCATGTTATAGATTACAATGAAGAACAATAGTGTTTTGATGCAAATCCATGAGCAAACAATGAGGATCAAACATATACTCACAACCATCTCAAAAATATCAAACCCATTTAAGGGTTTCTACAAATAAATGGCTACAAACAATGAATGTAGTGTTTTGAGTGCTATAAAAACAGAGCTACTTTTAGAACCTTTCAAATGCCAGAGGAAGTAAAACATACAACTAGGATTTGTTCTAATAAAACCCTTATGAATATACAAAATGTATTGAATGAGAGATTTCAATCTTCTTCAGCATTTCAACAGCAAAAGCTGACAATATGATCAAACATGGAGATATAGATACACAGAAACATTTTTATACATAAACGCATTATTTTTCTTTACTTCCGTAGCTGTCAAGAGAGATGCATCTTATTGATCATGAGATACAGTTATATAGCCATAGCCATGGTGGAACAAAACATTTATCAATTTCCTCATAATACAGGAGCAGAAAATGATATAAAACTACAGTGTTAATCTTCAAAAAATGAATCTATTTTACTCACTTAAGGTTCTTTTAAGCCATTCATCAAAGCTATGTATGAAGTGCAACCAAAAATCCTTTGAAAACAACAATAAAACATCTACATGAAGCTCTGGTATGAAACCCTTGTGGTGAGAAAATTTGCAAGAATGCAAAAGTGCAAAATGGAAAGTGCCAAAGTTGTTTTCTTGTTTAGGGTTTCAACCCTAAAAGAGCCTGATGGGCTTTTGCATTTATTTTAAAACTTTTGTATTTTTTTTTGTTTTCATAAGGAAGCCCGTGGTCAAAGACTTGATGACTTTTGTGTCTAGTGCCATGTTGCACATGAGAACCCTTTCCAAAAGGCTTTTGGCCATGCTTTATTTCCTTCAGCACGTAGATACTTAGCTATTTTATTTCTTTTGCATAAATATAGAATGTAAAGCATTTAAACTTAAATGATGGAGTTATAAATCATTTAAAGTTTATTGTTATCATTAAATGCAAAAGAGGTTATGGAAGACATATGCCAAGTGTTAAGTGACCTTGTCATGCCTTGGTACATGCCAAGCATATAGGGAGAGTGGGGAAGTTGGCAAACACATGCCAAATATATAGCTACTATTTTGCTCTTGAGTTGAGTATTAGACTGTCATGAGGGTATTTAGTGGTTGAGTTGAATGTTTTGAGAGCTTCTAGGATATTTTTATTGCCTTTGGAGTCTTTTAGAAGTGGTTTTAATGAGTATCATGTTAGACCAAGTCTTGATATACTTTTTCCCTCATTTTGAGCTCTTTGGAGGAGATTTAGGTGCTAAATTTGGGGCTTTTCTGTTGTATCCGACCCAAGGTGGTTTCTAGCTCCTTGTTTGGTGCAATCACTTGGATAGTGATGGATATAGTCACTTATGTGACTCTTTTGTAGATAGTTCTGATTATGCAAATTTTAGAGACTTGTGATTTTGACAATCCTTGCTCAAAATTTTGACAGTTTGTAACTCATTTTTCAGTTTACTTGATATGGAATACAGTGGAGACCTTGAATGCTACTGATTGAAGTTGTGCCTACTTGTCCTTTACATCATTGTGCTTAGCAACTGATTTGATAGAGTTATATGTGAAGTAAGTTTTATTTCCTCTTAGCTTTTGTCTCAGAATTTAGAGCCTTTTATGCAGAAAATACTAATGCAGGTTGTGAGTTGTGTTAGAAGTGTGTATTGCCTTTAAGTGTGAAATCATTTTTTCCTCTTAAGAACTCTGCATACATAAACCTATTTGTGAAATATTTATGCAGAAGTATAAGTGATAGGTTGTACAAGAATTTTTAGTCAATATAACAAGTGTTTGAATTAGGTATTTTCATGTTCCTCATTCAGTTAGGTGTATCACCCATTAGAGTTTAGTTCCAGTTTTAATGCATATGTTTCTACCCTCTTCCTTGTAAAAGCCATAGAATAGTAAGTCTTAGGTGATAAAAAGTTAGGAAGTCGGCCTTCTCCAGAGATTCACTCCAGTTTCTACGTGACCCACAGCCATAGGAGTGTTTCCATGTTCCTCTAGAATACCAATTTTCTGCAAATTGGTAGGGTGCAACTTTCAGAGATAACAATTATCTTTTATAAATAGTTTGCAAAGGAAGCATGTTGCATGCCCTACATGCATACTCAATAATAATTATAAAAAACTCTAACAAGAAATACATAGCTATGTTGTTTTTCTAGAAATGAAATTCAGGTAACGAATTGCTTTCAAGGAGGCAACACTTGATATGCACCTAGATAAAAGGAAGTAGAAAAATGAATAGGGTCATAGAAGATAACCATAGAACTTGTTAACTATTTGAATTTGCAATACCTGGATACCCTTGGACAAATGGAATAGAATTTCAAATCTAGATATGTTTGTGTTGATATTTTAAGATAGAGAACTTAAACTAAATATATGAGTTGTAAGAAAATCTTAATGAAAGGAATTCAAAAGTTGAATTTTTTTTTTTGATTCGTAAGTGTGGAGGTCACAAGGGGGACCTCCTCCCCATCAACATATCCAACATAGAAACCACATAATCAAATTAGAATCCACATAAGCCACCAATTTTACTTGGAGGATTCGAACTTGGATCTCCATCTTGAGAACCATATGGCCTTGCCATTTAAGCACAACCCCTTTCACAAAAGTTCAAATATTTTTATATTGATTCTTTTGTTGATAATTTGATCAAATTGATTCATGTTTCATAGAAGACTTTGTATCTGTTTATCATGTAGAATGGGTTTAAATTGTCATGTTGGAGTAATTTCTAGAAGAATATTATTCTTTACTAAGGATATAAGGCCCTATAGGTTTGGTTAACATTTAGTGTTATAATACCTTTAATTCTTATTTAGTTTGTATACAAGTATATCTATATTGAAAAACTTAAATTTTCTTTTGATGATAGGAATTGAGTTGTTAATTTTTTATATTAAAATCATATTTGTTGTATAAATTAAAGAAATAGTTCTTGTTCATAATACTTTAGATATTTCATATTTATATCTTGTAGATCAGCAATATTTGCTCATTTCATATTAAGGTAATTTGATTAAGCAATTATTAAACCTTTTATTTGTTTACTAATTTTTTGAAGAATGAGTACTAGAATCTCCTGTCTTATATGCTTATACTCTTGGAAAACTTGTTCATCGTATGCTCTCACCTCACCCACCAAGGATCTTGGTGATTAGAAAATGGTAAGAATTCTATCAATATTTATTATTTTAAACAACATATTCAAACCAAACCATATGCAATGTTCGGTATTAATGGTGTCTCTAGTTCACATTTACAGGTCAAGCCATTACGATTGAACTACTACATATCTAATACCTAACATAGCTGCAATAATGGAATCTATGGCATTCTCCAAATAAATTGTTGAGGAGTAATAGGGACACGTTATAATTTTAATATAAGTGAATGGAAAATCTTCCTCGAACTTAAATGAACAATTGTTTAAAATTCAAGTGAGTTATCGGTAGTATTGATTCCAAGAAAAGTTTTCCTTTATTCAGTTAGGAGTATGTGTTGAGAAATAACTAGCCAAGTATTAGAATGTGTTCAAGAGAAATAGACAACCAAGTACTAGAGAAAATGATAAGAGTTTATCAAGACAATGCTTCCCCTAGTGGGTGGCAGTCAACAAGGAACTATTCGAAGAAAAGGGGCCCTAGAAAGGGCTATGTACCCAATAATACAATTCATACCAAACATAAACCAAACCAGAATTGCATATGTACCACACCTTGATCCCGTGGATACAAGTATGTGGGCACTCTGGGTAGACAAAGGAGGTTCCCAATACTCAAATTTTCATGTGCTTTGTTGGTAAATTTTTCTAACAAATGATTAGACCAATAAGTGTAAACCAATTATAAAGAAAAAGTAACAAGAAACAAAATTCTCTGATACTCAAAAGAGTTCTAAGTGAACTGTAAGACTCTGACCAAAGCAATTTGTGTCTGTCATGTTTAGACAAATGTTTTACCTGTGCCATTTGGATAGATGTATTTGCTTGCCTTGTTTGGACAAATGTTTTTGCCTGTCCTTTATGGACAAATGTTTTCCTGAGCATACAAACAAGTTGAAGTGTTAAGTAAACTTGTTGAACAAGAAAAGAAAAAATTATTGAGGTTTTTAATCATAATGTGTGCTTTAAATCACTTAGTTGAATGAGGTCTTTAAATAGATCTGTAATAGCCACGTACAAAATATATGATTCTTGCCCTAATAAATGCTTTGGCATGATCTCTTATCACTATTCTTGTCACACCAAATCTTGTAACAATCCCCTTCATGATTTCTATGATCACATTTTTAGTTGCCTCTTTTAGTGAAATTTCTTATGTCCACTTTGTAATGTAATCAACAATTGTTGAGTTCCACTTATGCCCTACACTGGAAGGAGGGTTGATCATACTAATGAAGCTGAATCCCTATTAGGAAAAGGGCTCATCTACTATAATAGGTTTTAATGACAAGGACACATTTCTATTTTTCCCTATAAATGATTGACATCCCTCACATCTCCTTACTCATTTATATATACCTACAAAAATAGTGGGTCAATAATATCCAACTCTCATTATATTTGTTGTTGTTGGCTAAGTTGAAAAATGTCATCTCGAGAAGCCTTGGAGAAATCCATGAAGAAGAGTTGACACTGTTTTAGTTTCTATGCATCTTAGTAAAATTATCATTTATTAGCCTTGGAGAAATCCATGAAACATACCATTTATTAGCCTATAGGGTATGCTTTGTATGTTGGGAAAGGTTTCCATTAACTTTGCAATTCTAACCAATTTTATGTGTCTCCAAAGTTCTTGGAATGTGTTCCCCAACACATAAAAACCTTGAGAGATAAATTAATATTTAATCATATTACTTGGCTTATTGTAATTAACTCCTAAATGGTAGGGTCAAACTTGGGCGTCCACTTTTGGAGTGGGGCCCATGAAGACTTGTTAACAACTCCTTGAAGTCTATTTTGTGTTTTTGACAACTCCTAGTGAGTAGGAGTTAACTTGGGTGCCCACTTTGGAGGTGTCTTATATTTAAACTGGGAGTTTGTTTTTTTATGTACATGAGTGGATATTGTTGATACACTTTGCATGGATATGTTGTGAGAGATATCAGAAGTGTTAGAGATGCATGATATTGGAATATTGCTTGCATGAGTTCATAAAAGCTTGCATGGACTTGCATATTTTTGCATGTGGTTGCATGAGTTCATACAAACTTGCATGGACTTGCATGTTTTTGCATGTGGTTGCATGAGATCATAAAATATTCCATGTGCTTGCATGTTGTTGCATGTCACTTGCACGTGCTTGTATGTTGTTGCATGTCACTTGCATGTAAGTTATATGGAGTTGCATGTTGTTGCATGTCATTCTTATGAGGTTGCTTGCAGAACACTCCAGCTCAGAAAACTTGCAGAACACCCCATCTACTAGATTCAGTTAATGGGTATCTCTTGCATTGTGCTACAAGTGTTTGTATGTCACTTGCATGTACAGAACATGTTGATTCAGAATAATGATAGGGACATCAAGCATGTAGGTTGTTGCATGAGGATTGATGTGTGGTGATACACTTCAGTTGACTGAAATAGATTGGGACAACTTGGGCATCCAATCTAGAGACTTCCAGTTGTATCTTTTATTTGGAAATGGTATTTCTGTTAACTAACTTTAAGTGGGACAACTTGGGTGCCCATAATTAGGATTAGTAATTAACAGGGTGCTTGGTACATTTTGACTTTAGTCTTCTCTATTTGGAGCGCTTAGGTTTTGCATGAGGACTTGTCTTATGTTATCAATTACAATTTGTTGTAATTTGAGTTTCAAGCTTTTGAATTAAGAAGCTTTGAAGTTGTAATTAAAAAAAGCACAATGTATTTTCCAGAGAGCAAGTTTTGGAGCTTTCTATATAGAAGCTTTGAAGTTGTAAGAAAAAGCATTACAGGTATTATAGGAATTACAACATAACAAATTTTAGAATATTGAAGAGGCTTTGAGGTGTGCATCATGATTCAAAGAAGTTTCAGTATTGAATGTAATCTTTCTTGAAGATATTTAATACACGCATAAACATCTTTCGGTGTGGAGTTTTTTCTTGCAAGGGTTTCTCCACATAAATATTGTGTCTTCTTCTATCATGCTTTCTTCTTCTACTACAATAATTAAATTGGAGAAATACTATAACATCTAAATTGAAAGTAATTTTCAGATTTACACATGCAATTAATTTCAAATTTGAAAACATTTTAAAGCTTCATAGCTGCAACATTACCTTGTTCTCTCTCCTTTTTTTCAACATGTGGTATCAAAGCCAATGGTTGTACTGAGAGAGGGATGTTTTTTTCTTAAGTGTTGAAGGTATTTTGGTTGTAGGGCAAGTTCTATGTGTCAACATTGTTTCCAAATCTGTGAGTTTGGAAGCCATGGTATTTACCTCTCAGATGGATATTGTCAAAAGAATCTTTGTTGGGCACTTGAGGCTCAAGGTTATGGATCTTTATGGAGTTGATCCTGTGATAATAGGTTCAAGAAAATTTTACTTGACATCATTTTAGATGAATAGACTAGCTTTATCCCAGGTAGGTCTATTCTTGATGGAGTTATAATTGCACAAGAAGCTCTTTACTCAATATAACATAACAAAAGCAAAGTATGATGGTTAAGCTAGACATCAAAAAAGCATAAAACAAAGTGGGCAATTTCTTTTGAAGGTGATGGAAGCCTTTGGACTCAACAGAAGATGGTTGAATTGGATTTTTAGTTCCATATCTAACCCTTGTTACTCAATCCTTCTTAATGGTTCACTCGAAGGTTTTTTGAGTCTTCCAAGGGTATCCACAAAGGAGATCCTTTGTCTCCCTTCCTCTTCATAATAATGGTCGAAGCCCTAGGCAGGGCGATAAAGGAGGTTGAGGTTGGGAATGTTGAAGGAGTAGAAGCCACAAGTTTGCTCCCTTCCATCTCGCATCAACAGTTTGTAGATGACACCATGTTGTTTGGGGTTGTGGAAAGAAGAGATGTCTTTCATCTGATGGATATTCTAAGTAAATATTTGAGGGCCTTAAGCCAGGAAGTCGTTAAGGAAAAATTAAAAAAAAATCTTCCATACAACCATCTAGAAGGAACAAGAAATCTTGAGGATCCTAAACTTCAAAAAGGGGCAGCTACCTTGCTCTTACTTGGGACTACCTCTAGCTAAGGGTCTCACGACAGGCAAACTATGTGGCCCCCTCAACATTAAGATAAGCTCCAAATTAGCCTCTTAGAAAGGAAGGTGGCTATCATGGGTTGGGAGAATAACAATGCTAAAGGCAGTAATCTCTGTCATCACCATCTATCTGATGTCTTGTTTGGCATTACCAACTGGGGTAAGCCAAGAGCTAGAAAGAAAGATGAGAAAATTCTTTTGGCAAGGTAACGATGACAAAGATAAAATAACACTCATTTCTTCGGAGAAAATCTGTAAGTCTAAGGAGGAGGGTGGGGTAGGAATCAAAAACCATCTACTACAAAATAGAGCTCCTGGGGAAAAACTTGTTTAGTGGATGTATAAAGAACCCAATAGAAAATGGGCAAGAATCTTGAGAAGCAAATACCTCGATGAAGACAGTCCATCCAGCATTTTAACTACTTCCAATCCTCCAAGAGGCTCAAGACAATAAAATTTCATGCAAACTTGCAAGCCAGTCACTTCAAATTACCTATCCTGGGATATTCATGATGGATGGAAAGCCTTGTTTTGGGAAGATTCTTGGGCTGGCTATCCTAGTCTAGATAGAGTTTTAGAAATGGAGCAGGTTCGAAGCTCTCTCAAATGCATTTATGGAGATTTCATGAGGGATTACATTGAGTTCAACAGAGAGAACAGAACCTTAGGATGGAAATGGAAAGATTTTTCCTCTCTGGGTTTGCCGCTAGAAGACATCAATCTTCTCTCCACTACCCTAGCGAGCAGAGTCATAGTTTTTAGAAAAGGAGAAGATGAATTGATTTGGTGTGGTTTTAAGACCAGTCAATACATTATAAAGGAGGGGTACCGAAGGCTTGCTAAGGAATTGGAGTATACTGAGGCCAACATTCCCCTTCACCACTGTTGGAGAAACCTTTGTCTCCCCAAGGTGGGCAACTTCACTTGGGCCGCCCTCCAAAGAGGATTCTAACAACAGAAAGATTCAAAAGGATGGTGTTCCAAGGATAGCTTCCAGATGTGAGCTTTGCAAAGCTCATGAGGAAATGGTAGATCACCTTCTTTTGGGGTTCCCTTTCTCCTTGAAATGTTAGTGCTATCTTTGTGCTAAGTTGGGATGGTCTAGTGGCCTTCCAAGTGACATACTCAATCTGTTCTAATATTGGCCAAGTATCAAAAAATCTGCCACCTATGGGATCTTGTGGACTATTAGCCCCTCAATTCTACTTTGGGAAATATGAAAGGAAAGAAATAGAAGATTATTTCAAGACAAGAAAATGAACCTTCCATCCTTCCAAAAGAAAGTAGAGGTGGAAATTGTAGAAGTAATAAATAGCAAACTTTTACAGAGATCTCCAAGGAACTATTCTTTCTTAGATTGGGATACAAAAATGAGAAGCAATTGGCAAGGTCTCTGGATTCCATCATGGTGTGGCTCTGGAGGAATAGACTTGCAACAATCCAGAGAGCAAGTAACTTGGTCTCCTCCTCATTGTAGCTAGGTAAAATTAAACTTCGATGGATCTTCTAGGGGCAACCCGGGGCCTTCTGGGGCAGGATGCATCATCAATGTTTGTAAGGGTTCATTAATTCGAAGCTCTTCAAAACTACTTCCTCTAGGAACCAATAACGAAGCAAAATTTATGGCGGTTATAGAGGGGATTCTTTTATGCAAGGAGTTAAACTTTAGGAATATTGAAATTGAGGGCAACTCTTCTTTGGTCATTAATGCCCTTCGCACAAAATCCACCCCTAATTGGTGACTACAAGGATTGTTGTAATGCACAGTAGATCTTCTCCAATCCTTTGATCTTTACACTG
Organism: Cunninghamia lanceolata; assembly: GCA_027924645.1. NCBI lineage: Eukaryota > Viridiplantae > Streptophyta > Pinopsida > Cupressales > Cupressaceae > Cunninghamia > Cunninghamia lanceolata. The sequence continues at coordinate 2,716,120 of BSBN01000902.1, read as the reverse complement.
TCAATCACATTCATAAAGAAGGGAACTGCGAGGCAGACAAGTTGGCAAATGATGGAGTTGATGGATTAAACTAGGACAACATGGGAGCTGAGATGGATCTTAATTTATTTTTGCTAGCATAGAGTGCAGTTGGGAACTGGATGCGAGAGTCTTTCATCATTTATTTCCCTTGTGGGAAACTTTCTGACATGACTCTTTCTCAAACTATCAATCAATTAAGGGCGAGTTTCAAATGAGACGACAACTTTCAGGACTAAAGGAAAGGACACCTTCTTTATTACTCTCTTCCACAAAGCATGCAAGCATTAATGACTTCATCTATAACTAGAATGTTCCCCTCTTTGGCGGCATCCTTTTCAAAATGGAGACTCCAATCAGACTTCACAGTAACAAGTAACATGTCACCTTTCTTGGGAGAATTATAGACAACAGGCTGATGATTATTTGCAAACTACAGAGCAAGTTGTCACTGGAGGCTGTCAAAATGGTCTTAGGAAGGGACTTTTTAGTGTCTGAGGATAGATATCATATCAACACAAACATCTCCTTGAGATTTTTGGCATCTATTCTTGACCTTGGGGACCTGAAGGTGCAATCCCTAGTCATCCTCTGAGAAGTCTTCAAATCAGACATCCTGTTGGATGACATGGACATCATGGTGCATCCGAAGGTGGGTGTGGAGATTCCGTGGCCGGGAGATATTTTGAAATTGTTTGATCCCGATGCAGAGGTGGAAAGGCAACCCTTTCTCCTGAATTTGGGTGAGAAGGAGCTGGGCAGACACCGAAGATGGGTAATTCAGGGGAGAGACTTCCTCTGGCTAGCAATGGGGCTTGATAGCGAGGAGTCCATGGCTTAGGTGGAAAGATTTTCAACTCTGACCAGCATGGGTGAGTTCTACTGGTAGGCATAGATAACAGCTTGTGAGTTTTTTGGGCTAGCATCCTCTTCTGGTTCGATGGTCCTTCTTGGCATGTCCCGAAGTAAGGAGTCTGGTTGTTCTTGGGTGGGTGCTTAGTAGCAAGGATTTGAAAGGGGTGGGTATGGTTTTAGATAAAAAGTGTTTTGTATGGTTGGTTAAGCATGATAGATGCTAATCCTTGTTTTGAGCCGATGATGGCTTCAAAAAATTGAATGTAATTTCTTTTGACTTTAATATAATTAACCGCAACCTTGGTTGTGTCTTACAGAGAAAAAAAAAGAATAGAACCAACTTTCATTCACCTCTTTCCTTAACCCTAAAATGGGATTGTCTATGCAGAGAAAAAAGGAGGTTTGACAGGTAGTTGAGGGGCAGAACCCTAACCGTAGATAGAAGTAAATTTATTTTAGTCTTACTCCGTAGGGATATGTGCTTCCGTGTTGTTTATTATGGTGAAAATTCTTTTACAAGAAATCAACAGATTGCGTGGCTCCAAACAAGAGAGCAATAATAATCGGAGATGGTAAAAATTATAAGGGTTCTTTTCTAGAGATGCTAAGGGATTTAAAGCACATTTGGTCAATCAGTTTTATCCCTATTTTAACCTTTTTTTCTTTTTCTTTGGTTTAGATGTTAGTTTTTTGTACAAATGCGCAATCCAAAATTTTCACTTTTCATCCATAATAATGTCACTTTTATGTGAAAGTGCAAGATTCGCGAGACGGATGATTCTGCGAGGAAGTTTCAATCTTAGGTGACTTATCTAAATCTTTCATCCACGGTCTGCACAAATTCAGAATTTTTACCCTTCTTTTATTTTATTTTATTTTTATTTTTTTCCATTGGATACTCTTAGGTCTATCTTCTTACCATCCAGTCACCTTTACACTGATGACAGCCTTGTAACCCTTGTAGGTTTCATTCGTGACATAGGAAAAGGTTGGGTTTGTAACATACTATAGAATCTTTTTAAAGATTTTACCAATGATGTTCTGAAGAAACTTGAACTTCTACAGCAGAGAGTGCCTCTTGATTTCTTCAAAAATAGGATAGATTTCTTACAAAGAAGCGTAATTTGTTCAAAGATGATGCAGTTGAGCACAAAATTTGTAGAGATGGTTCCCCTGGCGATAAGGCTCTTATACCACTGATCTGGATTTGTTGGAGATCTAGAGGAGAACATTGGTCAACAGGTCACTTGTAATGTTGTAGAAGTAACAACAATTGGTTGGAGTTCCCTGCGATCTTGCTAAGAGATGTTTGCCTACTTTTGTTTGCTTCTTCATTGTGAAGGAAGTAATATTTATTTGTATCCAAAGGTTACGTTAAAGAGTCATCGCAACTGTTGAAACATAATAAGTAATTAACAATTAGTTAATGTTAGTTTAGATCATACTTGGAAATATATGTGGGTATGTCTAATATTATTATATAGTGGGCATTAGGAAATGTGTTGTATGCTCTATTTTGATCAAAAAGATCTCTGTGAAAGTTATGGATACTTGTGTTTTTATCTTTTATAAATAGTTTACAAAGGAAGCATGTTGCATGCCCTACATGCATACTCAATAATAATTATAAAAAACTCTGACAAGAACTACTTAGATATGTGATGTAGAGGACAAGGGATTACAAGGCAGCTTCAATGGAGTTTGACAGGCCTAAACCAATGATTCACTTGTGGCATGACATCAAGCACTTACTTTCTTGGAGGCAGGCATTTTGAGGGTTTATTGACACCATGAAGACACTAAACAAACCATGCCATGAGGTCTTGGGACTACACACATGACACTTTCTTCATAGACTGCCCTAACTCCTTCTAGCCCTATTTTTAGGTCTGATAGGGAATTACTTACAATCTAGGCAATTTCAAAACAAGGTCAACATTGTTTGAGATAGACTTTTGGAAGTCTAACAACATACCAAGAACTTGCAATGGGTTGTTTTGGAACATGTGGTACTTTCAATAAGACAGACCTAGTGCAAAGAGCCCCAATTAGCCCTAAAATACAAAGCAAGTACCCTCTAATGGAGTCACAATTGTTTTTGACCCACTTGAACACATCAATTACATGGAAAAACTAAGGATTTCATGGGTCTTTGTGTCTCACAGTCGACTGTGGCAGATTTAGGTTATGTTCTTCCCTTTAGGATGCACTTAACACATGGTTTTGTTAGGTTCCTTCATACAAACATCACCAAAACTAGTTTCCTGCCCAAAAATATTTCATAACACATTAAAATAAACATGAAAATGTCCATTCCATTGATCTAGGAGGAGTTACATTAGTGGAATGGGGTAAGAATGCCTATTTTCTGCCAAAACCTTAGAATAGGGTTTATTGAACAGTTTTCAGAAGAATGCTTATAAATTTGCAATATAAACGTGTCAAGACTTCAAAAAAAATGCATAAGAATCTCAACTCACCCTACTAACTTGCCAACTTCAAGACTTTCTGCAACTCATCCATAGAGAAGACTGGTACGGGCAGGAACAGGAATTACACAGGAAAATTAAGCAGAAAACTAAAATTTATTATTGATTTCTCCTCCAAATCACCTTCTACAATGAAATCCACATGTTCGTGGCCTTCTTCAACATATGCTTGACTATTACAACTGAATGGGAGGCAGTTTGGATTGGTGGAAGGCCACAAACTATCCTGCAACCACCGAACTGTCCCATTTGTCTTTTTCTGCAACTAATTACACCTTGTTTACATATGAATTTTGGGTTTACAATTGACTTATCTTTTCACAAGGTGTTTAGGCCTTCAACCTTGATCTCTATGTGCCATGAATGGCTACAACTCAATTGACTCCACCTATGAAACAATGGACTTTATCTATGACTGTCACAAGTAACTAGTGTGCTTACAATCAAGGCCATGCCTCATTGGCAATCAACATGAATTGAAGTGAACATGAAATCAACTTGGAATGGTCCCAATGGACCTTATTACATCATGGAATAATATGAAACAACACAAAAACAAGTATGGATCCTCATGATCCTCTTGGTGCTCCTGCACTATATTCCCGGGGGTGGAAAACGACTCAAGTCCCTTGAGGAACCAGATCAGCAACAGTGGTCTCATGCTTCAAAATATCTTCTTCACTCATCCAAGTGGCATCTTTAGTAGGTAGGCCACTCCATTTGACAAGGTACTCTTTATAGGTCTTCTTTCTAGTCTTCTTGATCACCTTGGTGTCCAATATGCTCTCCAATTTCAATGGTTGGCTAGGTGGTAGATCCTTAATCCATCCTTCATCCCCTTCTGTTATCAAACCTGCATCTGGACCTGCAACATTATCCCCTTTGTAGGGAAACAAATCTGAAACATTGTAGATGGGAGATATAGCCAAGCCTTGAGGAAGTTCAATCTCATAGGCAGTAGGCCCAAACTTGTGCACAATCCAGTAAGGACCAAGCTTCTTCATGAGGAGTTTTGTTGGCTGCCCCTTTGGAAGTCTTTCTTTCTTCAAGTGTGCCATCACCAAGTATCCTACCTTGTACTACACATCTCTCTTCCTCTCATTGGCTTTCTCCTTGTACTTTTCAGTGTTCTTTTCGAGACCCTCTCTCACTCTATCATGGATGTCCTTCATGGCCAATGCAAAGTCTTCTCCTTGAGCACTCCTCTCCAACCCATGTAGATCCCTTAGTTCAAGAACCCCTCTTGGATGAATCCCATAAACAACTTCAAAAGGACTTCTCCCTATGCTCCTATTGGTAGAATCATTATAGACAAACTCTGCTTGAGGGATGATCATATCCCATGCCTCTCCATGCTGCTTTGTGAGACATCTAAGAAGATTTCCCAATGACCTATTCACCACCTCAGTTTGGCCATCAGTCTGAGGATGATAGGAAGAAGTGAAAGACAATTGAGTGCCCAACTTCTTTCACAAAGTACGCCAAAAGTGGCCCACAAACTTTGGATCCCTGTCAGTCACAATGTTGAGAGGCAAACCATGTATCCTAACAATTTCTTTGAAGAACAAACCAACAATATGGGATGCATCATTAGTGCATTTACATGGCAAAAAGTGTGCCATCTTACTAAACCTATCCACCACAACAAAGATGCTATCAAAACCTCTCTGAGTCCTAGGAAGACCCAAGACAAAATCCATGCTAATACTCTCCCATAGCCTATGAGGAATGGGAAGTGGCTGATATAGACCAACATTAGATGATGTTCCCTTTGCCCTTTGGCATATACTACAACCTTCAACAAATTTTCTGACATCTGATTACAATTTTGGTCAAAAATAGAATCTTTTCACCTGCCCCAATGTTTTATCCAGCCCAAAGTGGCCTCCTAGACTACCACAATGTTTCTCCTTTATGATGTTCTCCCTCATGGAACACCTAGGAACACACAATTAGCTTCCTTTGAACAATAACCCCTACTTCAACAAAAATTTAGAGAAATCAGTATGATAAGAGTCTAAAAATTGAGAACAAACTTCATATACCTCCTTGAAATCCTCATCATCCTTATACATTTGTTTGAGGGAATCAATTCCCACACTTTGCAACTAAAATTCTTGAACCATGCACACCCTTCTACTCAATGCATCCACCACTTTATTGGCCTACCCCTTCTTATGCTTGATGGAAAATGTGTATGCTTGAAGTTGTTCAACCCATTTCATGTGCTTGTGACTGAGTTTCTCCTATGAATTCAGAAAACTAAGAGCATGATTGTCAATGTAAACAATGAATTCTTTAAGAAAAAGATAATGCCTCCATTTCTTCAAGGCTTGTACCATTGCATACAACTCCAAGTCATAGGTAGAGTACTTCCTCTTAGCATCATCTAGTTTCTCACTAAAGAAAGCAACTGGTCTGCCCTCTTGCCTCATGACAACCCCTATAGTAAGGTTACTAGCATCAAATTCCACCGTGAACAACTTTTTAAAATTAGGCAAAATGAGAATAGGTTGTTGTGCTACCTTCTTTTTTAAAATTTCAAATGATTCATCAGCTACCTTGGTCCAAGAAAACTTACATTTTTGTCCTCCTTTGATGGTATCTAGGATGGCTGCACATATGTGGCTAAAACTTTTGATGAACTTCCTATAAAATGTTGCCAATCCATGAAAACTTCTCACATCACCTGTTCTTTTGGGAGTTGGCCAAGACAAAATAGCCTCCACCTTTGCTGGATCCATCTTCAAATTACCTTGGGAGATGACAAAACCAAGGTAGGTGAGTTCTTCCTTCATGAAGACACTCTTCTCCATGTTAATCATCAACTTATCATTATGTAACTTCTTCAAAACCAAGTCCAAGTGTTGCAAATGATCTTCCTTTGTCTTGCTAAACACAAGAATGTCATCAAGATATACCACAACAAATTTGCCAATGAAATCCTTCAACACATCATTCATAAGGCGCATAAAAGTACTTGGGGCATTGGATAGGCCAAATGGCATCACCAACCACTCATAAAGACCCTCATTTGTCTTAAAGGCAATCTTCCATTAATCCCCTTGCCTTATTCTAATTTGATGGTACCCACTTTTAAGATCAATCTTGGAAAAATACCGAGCCCCTCCCAAACAGTACATTAAATCTTCAATTCTAGGCATTGGGAACGTATATCTTATGGTAATCTTATTGATTGCCCTAGAATCCATACAAAGTCTCCACTTACCATCCTTTTTAGGGGCTAGGACTATTGGGACAACACATGGGCTAAGTCTCTTTCTCACCAAACCCTTATCCAACAACTCTTGCACTTGATTGGCAATCTCCTCATTTTTACATGGTGTCATCTTGTAGGCTGCTTTGTTTGGCAATGTAGACCCTAGAATGAAGTCAATCTGCTGGCTTATGTCCTGTTAACCTTTTTCCCTCTATCCAGTGCCAAACAGTTAACCTGATATTTTCCTTGGAAATCCCTTTGAAAAGGTCCCTATAAAGCACAGTGCCAAAATTCCCAGAGGCCTTGCCTAAAAAACCTTACCATTGGAAAGAGCTTGGAAAAATAGGCAGGTTTGCTTTTTACAGTACCCTGAAATTCATCCAAATGAGGAAGTTATGCATGGTCAAAGTTTCAGTCAACTGACAGTTCAAATGTGCATTTGGCAGGGTCTCAAAAAATTCCATCGGCCTTTTGAAAATGATCGCCGCGGGTTGCGACACGTGTCAACGGCAGAGCGCAATTTCTAAAAGTTTCAATGTTGTTGCGGAGGGCACCACGTGTCGGCTTCCGCCAAAGTTTCATCGTAGCTTCTTTAAGTTTCCTCGCAGTTTCTTTAAGTTTCTGAGAGTGGCGCGGATGGCACCACGTGGAGCCACCCGAGGGACACATAAAAGGTAACTCAAGAGCCCCATGGATGGAGACAGGTGGTAGCCTCCGCTATGTTTCTAAAAGTTTCACGGCCCCCGCCCAAGTTTCGCGAGCCCCTTTTATAAAGTTTCTCAGTGCCGCGGGTTGCGACAAGTGTCAGCGGTGGAGAGTCCCTGTATTGTTTCTCACGGCAATGCGGAGATTGCCACGTGTTGCCATCTGCTAAAGTTTCTAAAAGTTTCAATGCCACAGCGGAGGATGTCGCATGCCCCTTAACGTTTCTGCGGAAGCTGCCAAGTGGCAGCCTCCACAATGTTTCCTTTTGTTTCAAGGCTTAGCGCAGGCAAGGTGGGTCCCAGTAGGAGCTCGATTGCTGCGGATATTGCCGCGAGTTGCGACAGGTGTCGCAAGCGGAGGCCCAGTTAGAAGGTTTCGGCGTGGGCGTGGAGAGCAACACGTGTATCATACAAGGCAACGCGGAACTTGCCACGTGGCGGCCTCCACGTAAGTTTTCGGCAGGGGCTTCTCAAGGGGAGGTGATACAAGATGAACCTGGTAGGAAAATGAAATGCAGCTAAGGGTGATTTTTCGGGTCCGCAGCTTGTATGTTCGCATAGATAGAGGGGGAGATACGATTGGTGGGGTCCGCAATATGCAGGGTCTTTTGGCGCCCGGTTTCTTATATAGACACAGCCCGGACCTGACGGCATTTTTTAACAGTTTCATAATGATTCTTCAGGTCCGTAGCTTACATTTAGGGTTGTATATGCCAAGACACAGTTAAAGATACTGAAGCGATATACACACAAATGCAGAAGCGATATACACAGGCAATTGACTAAACTTTGACTGCCTGTATCTCCTCCGTTTTAGCGAATTTTCACATGTTGTAAGAGGCAAAGTTGTGTATTTTCGTCCCCTCTTTCATTTGGCGGGCTTTTCAGGAGGTTTTGTGACACTTTTTTGACAGATGGAGATTTTTGGGGGCATTCATTACAGCAGATATGGCAAGCAGCTATCAGCATTCAATGCTAAGTTATCCTCCACCATTCTGAGGATCAGATCGATGACGCAGCTGTTTGCATTGAAGACCCAAATATCTCCCACCTGCCCCTTTTCCAGATCTTTTACGCCATTACTCTTGGTAGGTGGAAATCCCTTCAGGAAGATATTTCTGATTGTAGCTTCCAGAATGGATTTTTGTAACCGACCTAGGTCAGTTTTTGCATTACTTTATAACCTGAGGCTTATGATGTAATAAGGGTTGGAAATTTTTTGGAAACATTTTGTTCTCCCTGTCTCCAAACAGAACTTTTCATATTGTAATCTTGCCTTTCTTTAGATATATGAAAGCTATCATGCATTTTGCTGATTTTTCTATCTCTATGTAAATCTGCATATGGTTGTCTGTGAATATTTCTTGTTCCTCTCAATCATTTTGCTCCTTACCTCTGTTAGAATCATCTATTCTGTGTATATTTGCTTGCTATATCTGATTATATTGTGCATGCTTCAATCTTTGCAAAGGTTCTTTAGAACTGTCTGGTGCATCACCCTTTCATGCTTTTAAGTATTGTTGCTTTCATTTTAGCACATTTCTTCCCCTTTTCACCCCAAAATACAGTAGTTTTAGGTGATAACTAGGCAAGGAAGCCGGCCTTCTCCGGAGGTTTGATCTCATTTAGCAAAGTCCCACACTTAGAGATCAATCCCATTGTGTCATTGGAATGCTTGGAATCCCATTCAAGTAGGGTGCAATTTCATGTGACAACAGTTTCTGGCACGCCCGGTGGGACAGTACAAACTCTTATTACTGGTTTTGATATGCAACCGGTGATTTTTCTGACCTATAAGAGGTTAAAAATTACATATCTGGCAACTCATACTGAGGAGGATCAGGCAAACCAATTTTGCTGATATACTTTTATGAGAAGGATACAAACTAGGAGTTCAAGTTCTAGCTCATTTGATTATCTACAGCTTTCTCCACCTAAGAGGCAGAGTAGAACTGTAGTAAGAACTCCCTATTCTAAGATGACCTTGTCGACTCCTCCAAATTTCAAACCAATTGCCTCTATAGTCCTTGTAGCAACTCAAGCAAACCCACTTCCAGTTACTCAGATGGCAAGAAATTAGCCATTTGTGGCTTTTGATGGGGGAAGCCCCTTGAACTTAACAGTACATGATGCCATACCTATGGCAGCTTTGAAGAGCTTGCCCTATTTCATAGGAGAGACCCAGACTACACCTATTGAACACATAAGAAATGTGGCTTCTCTATGTGGAGTACATCATGTAACACAAGAAAACGTGGCCATCAGATTACTAGCTGCCTCATTCAAAGGAAAGGCATTGCAATGGTTCAAAACTCTACCATTACAGACTATAGGGACCTGGGATGAACTAGGAGACAAGCTGAATAAGCAGTTCCAGGATAAATCAGATAATCTGTCATCGGTGGAACAGATGACCACCATAAAGAGAGCTCCTCAGGAACCAATGATGGACTTCAACTTTAGATTTTAGAAGACATGGGACCGAATCCCTACCACGGTAAGACCTCCAGCTGAGTATGCATTCTTATATTTCTTAAAAGCTTTGAATAGTGATATTTCGGTGATGATACAATCACTAGGAGGTGTAAGCCTACCTGATGCCTATGACATAGCCATTAAAGCAGAGAACAGTCTAATTCAGGCTGGAAAAATAGCACCTAGGCCCCCTATGCCTATTTTTCCTAAGATCCAGGCTTCTATGCCTTTACCCACTCCATATTTTGTCCCTACACCTATTGTTGCAGCATTACCAAGTACCTCTACTTCTGAGCCTGCCGCCTCTAGTTCATCTCAAGAGCTGAAAGAGATAAAAAGTAGCCAACAAAAAATAGAAAATCTTCTGCAGACTTTTGGGAATGATTTAGTAAATATTAAGAAGCGGCAGTCTCAAGGTAGACAGCCTTATCAACAACAATATTAGGGGCAAAACCAGGCATATCAGGGGCAGGGTCAACCTTACTAGGCCAATAGGCCATCTTATCAGAACAACTACCAAGGTGCTAAGCAAAATATGAACCAAAGGCCTTTTCAGCCTTACAATCTAGCACCTGTTAGTACAGCAAGGGATCTTGTCCCTATCCAAAATAACATTGCAGTTGATTATGATTGGTGTGTCCCATGCCATATGCCACACAACCAGGTAGCCTGTTCAAGTGGAGTCCTAAATCAGGCCCTGATGGCACAAAATGTGGCAGATACACAGCCATACGCATAAAATGATGGAGATGCACAACAATAAGAGCAACCTCAGAATGATTCTGCTTTCATGAATTGGAAGGAAGGAGAAATCTGTGGGATAAATAGTGATAGTAGTCCAGTTGCTACCAATACAAGGGCTAAGAAGAGAGGTTATGAGGTTGAGCCAGCAGCAAGCAAAGGTAGAGAACATACTGATGCTTCCACATCCCGCATTCCTCGCATCTTGCAAAGAAGTGCACCAGCAATAGCAAGGGAGATACCTCATTTGCAGGCTAATACTGCTGCTACAAAGTCAAGTCATAAGGTAGGTGCCTCTCCACCTTTCAATATTGTTGAAAACATGAAAAAGATGAGTGTAACCATGTCTATGTGGGATTCTTTAGAGATCCCTGGCCAAAAGAAGATGTTGCAGTCTGCCTTGTCTGATTTGAAAGTATCCAATGATACCTCTGTTGACCTAGATAGGACTGCCCTCACTAATTCATCCCAAGATGACATCAAGCAGCATAACCAAGATGTCAAGCCTCTTCCCTTTTATGTATCACTGATAATTGGAGACAAACTAGTGCACAATTGCATGGTAGATAGTGGAGCAAGCAGTTCTGTCATGCCTAAGCAAATTGCAGATCAATTAGAGCTTAAGTACCAGCCACTCGAGAAGGGTGTACTCCAGTTGGATGGAACATTTGTTAATACTGTGGGTGTCATAAGAAACCTAGGTCTCACCCTACATGCCTGCCCCAATATTTCTATTTCACAGGAGGTGTTCATAATAGATTTGCCTCCTCATTTTGCCATGTGCTTATTAAGGGAATTTACAGCCAAAATAGGAGGATATTTGTCTTCTGACTGGTCCCACATGTTTTTTAGGACTAGATATGGGACCAAAGTAACTTTGAAATTTGAGTTACTTTCAGACTATCACATAGAACCTTACACACCCAGTGTTGTTAATGCAAATTGCATTATCTCTGATGACCCTGAACTAGTTGTTGCTCAGGAACTACAAGCTAAGAGCATACCAGAGGTACTCTTGAAGGAGTGGGCCTCTAAAAATGTTGTAGAAGATCCTGAGGGACATATCCAAGAAGCTAGCATGGGAGTGTACATGTTGCATGAGCATGAAACAGCAATTCCAAATCTTCTGAAGAAAGCAGAGCAGCAGGTAGAGCATCATGATGAGGTATGGAAAATGTATTTTGATGGCTCTAGGGGCAAAAATGGATCTAGTGGTGGTGCAATGCTTATGTCACCACAAGGTGAAAACTATTATGCTGCCTTTCGTTTTGCCTTTTCTTGTACTAACAACGCTGCTGAGTATGAAGGGTTGATTCAAGGTCTGCAGTGGGCAAGAAGGAGGAAGATTGGCTGTTTACAGGTGTTTGGAGATAGTGAGCTCATTGTGAATCAGGTGAGGGGATTGCACCTTGTTGACTTTTTCCCAGACTGGATGCTTATTCCCAGATTTCCCTACAAGGTAGCCATCAGTGATCAACAGGATCTCTGGGCCAGGGGGTCAACAGTGTAGGAGATAGACTCTATATTTTATCTCCTCTTCTTCTTCAGGCTCTGCAAGACCTAGGGGGGTATTCCCTACTCAACATCCATGAGGATATGCATACAAGGCTGGGATGCTGACAGAAAGCAGATAAGTCCTCCTGTAAGTAGACCAAAACTGAAAGATAAGAGCAAAGGGGCTAGCTTTGGGCCTATTTGCAGTTGTAGACAGAGGACTGAGGTTCCTAAAGCTAACTCTAATGTCCTAATGTTGGTTTTAGATTTTGATTTGGATTTTAAGCTTGGATGCAAAGCTGGATATGGTTATAACACAAAACAAAGCATGATTGGTGCCTATCCAGGGCCTGGAGTCAGTAGACATACACCTGTGAATGATCAGCATGAACAGCTAAAACTGGATTTCTAGGGGATATATGTGATACCTGCCTTACAGGTATCTCCCAATACAGAGTGTTAAGTTATCTCTACTTATGGTATCCCTACTGCAGTATACCCTTCCCAATGTTCAACCTGAAAATAGTTTAATCTACCCCTTGAGTAGAAGTTAAAAGATCAGACAGTCAACATAGGAATTCTATGCTCTAGAACCTAAACATTACCAAACATCCAGATTCAGAAGAAGAATACATGCAATACTGGAGACAGAATTAACACAACACATGCTAAACAGCATTTCTCATATAAGTTTAATCATGAAATCAGTGGGTTCATGCCAAAAACAAACAACAAGAGATACATAAACTCACAGGTAAGCTGTACAGAGCAACCAGATCAGCTTGTTATGCATTACAGAGCCAAAATCATCAACTTTCAACAACCTCTCAAATGAGCAACACAACCTGCTTATATCAGCCAGGTAGGTGCTCAGCAATTAATTACATGGTTGACCAAAATTTTGCCAGATACACAGTACCAGGAAAATGGTGCTCAAACACAACCAGATTGGCGCCCAAACTTGAATGCAGCAGGTAGGGGAGGAGACAGGAAGATTTCTCGAGCCCTGCGCCCCTGTCCGCTGATGTACACCCTCAGTCGGGTACAGGATCCATCCACGCCATCGCCCATACCTCTGCAACAATCGCCATTAATGGCGCACCAACCCGCAGCCTTGGGAAGATCATCAAATCTGCAATCGCAACCATTTCCCGCCGAGATTCATCATCATGATATTTGAAAATGCAGGATATCAATATCCCACATGCACCCCGCGATGACCTCTTTGACACTTTATATACTAGGTCATGAGCATATATCATGTCGGTGCTTTTGCTCCTGACGACACTAGTATAGGACTTCATCATCATCATCCTCCAGCAGCATGATATCCTGTTGTTCGAAATATCACCCTGACGTCATCATGATATTTGAAATATAACCTTCATGATAATCGGCACAACCTGATCCATCGGAGGAACATCCTCCTGCTGAGCTTATTCCAAAAGTCTGGCCGATGAACATCCTGATGACGTCATCATCATATCCTGCTGACGTCATCATCATATCTGCTACTGCGCACCTCCTCATATCCGGATGACGTCATCATCATGTTTGCAAATATCAGGAGGTCTCTTTAAGATGATCAGTGTTAGAAATATGACCCCCCGGATCCTGATGACGTCATCATCATATTAACATCATCATGATATTCGGAAGACAACCGGATATTTGGAAATATCCTCCTGATGCACAAATATCAGGTTGCACTGTAGCTCCACTATAAGATCGGGGTGATAACTGAATATGATGATGCTGCTTGAAAAGATCACCCCCAGTAGATAATGCGCGAAGCCGGCAGGCGGATATCTCCTTGATATCAACATCATCATGATGTTCGAACAAACATATATCCGGGTGATATGAAAATATCACCCCTTCCTTCGAAAATATCATGATGTAGATAGGCAGAGAAACAAATATCACCCTGATATATAAGGATGACGTCAGCATCATCAGGATGACAAAACAACGAACAAGAAGTGATTCAACATCATCAGGATGATATTGACTAAGATCATCCTGACGTTCAAAATATGATGACCCTAGTGAATATCGGGTCGCACTTAGAACTCTTCAACATCATCATCAGGATGATCATAACCAAGATCACCCGATGATAGAAATATCACCCTGGCGAAATATCATGAAGGCAGAAAATATGATGACCTCCGCAAGCAGCAGGATGATAACTGGAAATATGATGATGATGACGACGACCCTTAAGAAAAAACAAGTTAGGTCGAACAACTTAGAGAATAACCCCTTCAAGATAATGGGGCAACATCATCATCATGTTTGGGCAAGGTGATAAATGGAAGATCACCGGATACTTTGCAAAATCACCCTCGCAAGCAGATCAGGGTGCACTGTAGCTCGTCAGCATCATCAGGATAAAAACCAAACATCACCCGATAACTGAATATGATGATGACGATGAAAAACCAGTCGACGAAGAACATGATGATGTAGACCACCATCGAACCAAATATGATGATGACGACCTCCTCCTCAGAAAAATATGATGCTGCAGTTGAAAAATGCTGAGGAGGTCCAACACTTAGAAAAAATGGGCAAGAAGATAAAGGCTTCAAATGAAGAAACCTCCTGATCATGACAAATCAACCCCAGGTCAAAATAAGTGCTAACACACCTTACAAAAGGTGATGCCCTGAAATGCTACAAACACAGGGTATGGAATTTGATTGAAGAATTTGATGCTTTCAATCTAATCTCCATTCCAAGGAGTTAGAACCATCATGCTGACAGATTAGCTTCAATTGGGGCTCATTTTGACATCCCCAGTGACATTCAAAGGGAGAAGGTTCGGCCTCATGTAAAAATAATTTCTAGGCCTTCTATCCCTGATAATAATACTCACTAGCAAGTTTTTGACAGTGATGAACAGATCCTGAGATTCCTATTAGAAGAAGATGAGTTTTCCATGATGAATCAGGATAAACTCAAATAGCAATATGACAATGATCAAATCATTCAACTGAGAACAAATAAGCTGCCCAAGGGATTGGTCACCTTGGAATCTATTTTTGGCACTGATGACCAAAAGAAGAAGACAAAAACCAGTATGCAAGTAAAGGAGGAGCATTATGAAGAGCTAGAAGTTTTCAAGGGTAGACTCCTTAAAATTGGTAAAATCTGCTTAGCTGAAGACAGAAGAGCTTTCATTGCTCTTTGTAAAGAATTTGAAGAGGTGCTTGCTTGGGACTATGCAGACTTAAAGGGATTTGATCCTCAGATTGCCCAACACACCATAGAGTTAGAGCCGGGTATAAAACCTATGAGGCAGAAACAAAGACCTCTGAATCCAAAGCTAGAACCCCTGATGATCAAAGAACTAACCAAGCTAATTGAGGGGAAGATCATCTTTCCAATCAAGCACACTTCTTGGGTTTCTAACCTTGTGCCTGTGAGGAAGAAAAATGGGGAGATCAGGTTGTGTGTTGACTTCAGAGACCTCAACAGAGTCTCCCTAAAAGACCATTACCCATTGCCTTCAATGGAGCAAATTCTGCAGGTGGTGGCTGGTTCAGAAAGGTTTTCTTTGCTTGATGGATTTTCTGGTTATAATCAGGTGCTAGTCAAGGAAGAAGACCAATTCAAGACTGCTTTCACAACCAAGTGGGGTACTATGGCCTACAAGAGGATGCCTTTTGGTCTTTCAAATGCTGGCTCTACTTTTCAAAGAGCCATGGACATGGCCTTTAAGGGTCTTATGTATAAGCTAGTGCTGGTATACCTGGATGATATAACAGTTTTCTCTTAAAATGCATATGAGCATTTATCCCACCTAAGGCTAGTCTTTGAAAGATGCAGAGAGTTTGGGATATCCCTCAATCCAAAGAAATGCATTTTTGCTGTACATGAGGGCAAGTTGTTGGGGTATTGTGTCAAAGGAGGGTATTACCATTGATAAAGAGAGAATACAGGCCATTTTGCAATTGCCCTTACCCAGTCATAAGAAGGGACTGCAGCACTTCATTGGCAGAATTAATTTTCTGAGAAGGTTTATACCTGATATCGCAAATCTCTTAAAACCCTTGACGTCTATGTTGAAAAAGAACATAACTTTCAGTTGGACATCAGAAGCCAGACTTAGCTTCCAGTCCATAAAGGAGGCATTAGCAACTACGCCAACCTTGATTAATCCTGATTTCTCCAAGGACTTCATCCTGTATGCTTATGGCAGCCTGGATACCATTTCCACCATTCTGGTGCAGTAGCAGAGCGAGAGTTTTGAACAACCAATCGCCTTCTTCAACCAAGGGTTGGAGGAGTATGAGCAGAAGTATAGCTTCGTTGAAAAGCATGTCCTGGCAGTAGTCAGGGGTCTAAAAAAGTTTAGGCATCTTGTTTCAAATAACAAGATACACCTGATGGTGGCTCATTCTAGTGTGAAGGAGTTCTTGCTGAGTAGAGATGTTAATGAGAAAAGGGCTGGTTGGATCACCAAGGTCATGGAATATGATGTGGAGATCAAGATAACCAAGCTGGTTAGAGGCAGAGGACTCAGTGAGCAGCTTGTCACTAGTTCTAAGGATGAAGGAGAAGAAGAAGAAGAGGTGCTCCTGATCATAGAAGAGGAGCATCAAGATGGTACAGCAGCAGTACGTACTAGTTAGGTTAATGATATGATCCAATTTTTTCAAACTGGTAGATGTCCTGCAAGCTTAGATAAAGCTAAAAGAAGATACTTCAGGCTACAATCCATTCCATATGTTTTAATAGAAGGCATCCTTTTCAGAAAGGACTTTAATGGTGTATTGCTTAGATGCATTGATACTGATCAGACTGATAGGGTGCTACATGAATTCCATGATGGAACAGCAGGAGGACATTTTGCCCCAAGAACTACTGCTCAGAAAGTAATGAGAGTTGGCTATTATTGGCCTAGCTTATTTAAGGATGCCCATGCATGGGCTAGAAAGTGTGTTAAGTGTGCCCTTTTTGCAGGAAAAGAGAGACTACCAGCTTTGCCTCTACACCCAATCTAGGTAGAGCAGCCCTTTATGAGATGGGGCATTGATTTTATTGGACCTATCAACCCACCCTCAAGTGCAGGCCACAAGTGGATACTCACAGCCATAGACTACTTCACAAGATGGACTGAAGTAGTGGCTTTGAAAGATTCTAATGAGAGTGTTGTTTTGAATTTTTATTGTGATTTGGTCTCCAAATTTGGAGTGCCTAAATCAATCATCTCTGATAATGCTCTAGCTTTTATTGGCCTGAGAATAACTGGCTGGGCTATCAAGAATGGGATTTATTTGAATACTTCATCAAATTATTACCCACAGGGTAATGGTTTGGCTAAATCCACAAACAAAAATCTCATCAGGATTATTAAGAGGGCAATGGAGAATAATCAAAGGACCTGGCACGCTGATTTGAAGTTTGCTCTATGGGCTGATAGGATAACTCCTAAGAGGTCTATTGGGAACTCCCCTTATCTGCTAGTGTATGGAAAAGAGGCACGATTGCCTATGTCTGTGGAGCTGCCAACATTAGACATTATGCATCACCTAGAAATGCTTGAGGCAGAGAGCCCCATGGTTGTAAGGTATGCTCAGCTTATGGAGCTGGAGGAAAGCAGAGATAAAGCTATGACAGCCATGGAACATCATCAGCTGCAAACAAAGAAAAATTTTGACAAGAAGGCCACCCCCAGACATTTTAGAGTGGGTGATATGGTGCTCAAATGGGATGAGCTGAGGAGTAGACCAGGAAAGCATTCCAATTTGACAGCATGTGGAGTGGCCCCTTTCTCATCACTGAATGCAAGGAGCACAATGCATTTCAGTTGTCCAACATGAATGGAGAAAATCTGCATATCCCAATTAATGGGATACATTTGAAAAGATGTTTTGAGGTATGAGCACCCTGTAAATTAGTAGGTTAGACTTTTGTTTTCAATAAGTGTCATTGCACAGTAGTTTAGATTCTTTTACTTCCTTAAGTGCTTCTGCACAGGCTACTTTGTCATTAGGAGAAAGCAGGCCTTTTCCCCCTTTTTTGTGTTTTGAGAGGCAAGTCTGAGTTTCCCAGCATATTTTAGACTTGACTCCATGCCCAATGGATGCTTGAGGCCATTGATCTCATGTTTAGCAAGCAAACATCCCATAGAGGTCGCCAAAAATGTTAACCTTTTTCCCTCTGTCCAGTGCCAAACAGTTAACCTGATATTTTCCTTGGAAATCCCTTTAAAAAGGTCCCTATAAAGCAAAGTGCCAAAATTCCCAGAGGCCTTGCCTAAAAAAACCTTACCATTGGAAAGAGCTCCGAAAAATAGGCAGGTTTGCTTTTTACAGCACCCTGAACTTCGTCCAAATGAGGAAGTTATGCATGGTCAAAGTTTCAGTCAACTAACAGATCAAATGTGCATTTGGCGGGCTCTCAAAAAATTCCATCGGCCTTTTGAAAATGATCGCCGCAGGTCGCGACACATTTCAACGGCGGAGCGCAGTTTCTAAAAGTTTCAATGTTGCCGCAGAGGGCACCATGTGTCGGCTTCCGCCAAAGTTTCATCGCAGCTTCTTTACGTTTCCTCGCAGTTTCTTTAAGTTTCTGAGAGTGGCGCGGATGGCACCACGTGGAGCCACCCGAGGGACACATAAAAGGTAACTCAAGAGCCCCATGGATGGAGACAGGTGGCAGCCTCCGCTATGTTTCTAAAAGTTTCACGGCCCCCGCCCAAGTTTCGCGAGCCCCTTTTATAAAGTTTCTCAGTGCCGCGGGTTGCGACAAGTGTCAGCGGCGGAGAGTCCCTGTATTGTTTCTCATGGCAACGCAGAGATTGCCACGTGTTGCCATCCGCTAAAGTTTCTAAAAGTTTGAACGCTGCAGTGAAGGATGTCGCGTGCCCCTTAATGTTTCTGCAAAAGCTGCCAAGTGGCGGCCTCCACAATGTTTCCTTTTGTTTCAGGGCTTGGCACAGGTAAGGTGGGTCCCAGTAGGAGCTCGGTTGCTACGGATATTGCTGCGGGTTGCGACAGGTGTCACAAGCGGAGGCCCAGTTAGAAGGTTTCGACGTAGGCACGGAAAGCAACACGTGTATCATACAAGGCAACGCGGAACTTGCCACATGGCGGCCTCCGCGTAAGTTTTCGGCAGGGGCTTCTCAAGGGGAGGTGATACAAGACGAACCCGACAGGAAAATGAAATGTAGCTAAGGGTGATTTTTTGGGTCCACAGCTTGTATGTTCGCATAGACAGAGGGGGAGCTGCGATTGGTGGGGTCCGCAATATGCAGGGTCTTTTGGCGCCCGGTTTCTTATATAGACACAGCCCAGACCCGACGGTGTTTTTTAATAGTTTCATAATGATTCTTTGGGTCCACAACTTACATTTAGGGTTGTATATGCCGAGACACAGTTAAAGATACTGAAGCGATATACACAGGTGATTGACCGAACTTTGACCGCCTGTATCTCCTCTGTTTTATCAAATTTTCACATGCTGTAAGAGGCAAAGTTGTGTATTTTTGTCCCCTCTTTCATTTGGCGGGATTTTCAGGAGGTTTTGTGACACTTTTTTGACAGATGGAGATTTTTGGGGGCATTCATTACAGCAAATATGGCAAACAGCTGTCAGCATTCAATGCTAAGTTATCCTCCACCATTCTGAGGATCAGATCGATGACGCGGTTGTTTGCATTGAAGACCCAAATATCTCCCACCTGCCCCTGTTCCAGATCTTTTGTGCCATTACTCTTGGCAGGTGGACATCCCTTCAGGAAGATATTTCTGATTGTAACTTCCAGAATGGATTTTTGTAACCGACCTAGGTCAATTTTTGCATTGCTTTATAAGCTGAGGCTTATGATGTAATAAGGGTTGGAAATTTTTTGGAAACATTATGTTCTCCCTGTCTCCAAACAGAACTTTTCATACTGTAATCTTGCCTTTCTTTAGATATATGAAAGCTATCATGCCTTTTGCTGATTTTTCTATCTCTGTATAAATCTGCATATGGTTGTCTATGAATATTTCTTGTTCCTCTCAATTATTTTGCTCCTTACCTCTGTTAGAATCATCTATTCTATGTATATTTGCTTGCTGTATCTGATTATATTGTACATGCTTCAATCTTTGCAAAGGTTCTTTAGAACTGTCTAGTGCATCACCCTTTCATGCTTTTAAGTATTGTTGCTTTCATTTTAGCATATTTCTTCCCCTTTTCACCCCAAAATACTGTAGTTTTAGGTGATAACTAGGCAAGGAAGCCGGCCTTCTCCGGAGGTTTGATCTCATTTAGCAAAGTCCCACACTTAGAGATCAATCCCATTGTGTCATTGGAATGCTTGTAATCCCATTCAAGCAGGGTGCAATTTCATGTGACAACATGTCCCTAATAGGTGGCAATGCATTAGGCATCTCTTCCACCATGATTCCCTTGTACTTCTCTAACAATTGCTGCACTTCCTTGGGGACTTCTTCCTTACTAGGACCTTGCAAATTAGGACTATTTTTAGGCTTCAAAATTAGAGCATACCCTTGGGTTCCTTCCTCCTTTAGGGTGTTAAGAAACTCTCTCCCACTTACTATCATGACACTTGACCCAATACTCTTATCCACACTCTCATCCGGTAAAGGGTCCATTCTATACTTCCTACCATTCTTGGTTATGATGAAAGAGTTTGACTTCCCATCATGTTGGGACTACACATCATACTACCAAGGATGTCCTAACAACAAATGACAAGCATCCATGGGGATTATATCACACAAAATCTTATCCTTATACTCCCCTATCTCAAACTCTACCCAAGATTGTCCATCTACTAAGACTTGCTGCCCCTTATTCAACCATGACACCTTATAGGGGTTAGCATGAGGAAGTCTTTTCAGTTTCAACTTGTCTACCATTTCTATTAAAACCAAATTTTTAGTTGAACATGAATCAACAATTACCTTGCATATCTTACCATAGGCCTTACATGTGGTTTTGAACAACATCTTCCTTTGAGGGGGTTCTTGTGTTTGAGGCACCTTCAACATGGTTCTCCTCATCATCAAGCTTTCTCCATCATGGACTGGGCCTACACTTCTAATTGGAGAGTTAACAATTTGGCAATCTTCCTCTTGAATCAACTAGTTCCTTCTCTCTCCTCCATGAGAGCTTGAGGCTTTCTCAGGACACTTGTTCATGGTGTGCCCTACTTGATTGCAATTGAAGCATCTCCCTGTGCAGACACTAGGACCTCTACCTAGTCCACCAAACCTACCCCTTCCATTGGGTCTCCTTCCTCTAAAGCCTCCTCTTGAACCTGATTCTCCACTTTGTTCTTGGGAACTAGACTCCCCTTGATTTTTTTGAAACTAATTTCTATCCCCAAAACTACCCCTACCTCTGAAATTTCTTCCCCCTCTACCTCTGTTTTGTTGCTCACCTTTCCTCTTCAATTTTTCTTCAGCCCTCAATGCCATTTGGAACATTTATCCACTGTCTCAGGGGTCAAGACGCTAATCTCATCTTGTCTACTGAATTTCAGACCATTGACGTACCTTGCAACTTTTCCCTTCTCATCTTCTACATGCCCACATCTAAGAGAGAGTTTATGAAACTCTTCCATGTAGGTGGACACATCCACGTCCCTTTGCTTAAGATTTTGCATCTTCTTGTAAATCTGCACCTCATAATCTGCTAGTAGAAACTTGGATTTGATCCTCTCCAACATTTTGCTCCAAGAAGTGATCATACTTCTCCCACTCTTCACCCTCTCACCTTGGGTGTAATTCCACCATGTGAGGGCATCACCTTTTAGTTTCATTTTGGAAAAATTTACCCTCTTGTTCCCAGGTACCTCCTTGTACTCAAAACAGTTGTTTAGGGCCTCAATCCACTCCATAACTTCATTAGCATCCATCTTCCCACTGAATATTGGGATCTCCATCCGAGCCTCTGATGAATCCCTACCAATGGACTTGATGGCTTCTAGGAAATATTTCTGATCAACGGATATATCTACCTCTTGCCTTTGGGGCTCCTCTTCTTCTTCTCCTATGTCCTCTTCTCAATTAGAATCTTCATCCAATCTCTTCCCTTTTCTCATTGCCTTCAACTCAGCCTGGAGTGCTTCCTTGACCCTAGCCTTGATCTTCTCTTCCATCTCTTGGAACTTTTTGGCTACCTCAGTGGTCATCCCTTTTGGAGGCATGATGCTAGCCTCTCCTTCACTCTCCTCTACTAAAATACACCAAATCTTACTCACAACCAAGTGGCAGAACTTTTTATGGCTCTGATACCAATATGATGTAGAGGACAAGGGATTACAAGGCAGTTTCAATGGAGTTTGACAGGCCTAAACCAATGATTCACTTGTGGCATGACATCAAGCACTTACTTTCTTGGAGGCAGGGATTTGGAGGGTTTCCTGACACCATAAAGACACTAAACAAACCATCCCATGAGGTCTTCAGACTACACACATGACACTTTCTTCATAGACTGCCCTAACTCCTTCTAGCCCTATTTTTAGGTCTAACAGGGAATTACTTGCAATCCATGAACTTTCAAAACAAGGTCAACATTGTTTGAGATACCCTTTTGGAAGTCTAACAGCATACCAAGAACTTGCAATGGGTTGTTCTGGAACATGTGGTACTTTCAATAAGACAGACCTAGTGCAAAGAGCCCCAATTAGCCCTAAAATACAAAGCAAGTACCCTCTAATGGAGTCACAGTACTTTCTAACCCACTTGAACACATCAATGACATGGAAAAACTAAGGATTTCATGGGTTTTTGTGTCTCACAGTCGACTGTGGCAAATTTAGGTTATGTTGTTCCCTTTAGGATGCACCTAACACATGGTTTTGTTAGGTTCCTTCATACAAACATCACCAAAACTAGTTTCCAACCCAAAAATATTTCATAACACATTAAAATAGACAAGAAAATGTCCATTCCACTGATCTAGGTAGAGTTACATCAGTGGAATGGGGTAAGAATGCCTATTTTCTGTCAAAACCTTAGAATAGGGTTTATTGAATCGTTTTCAGAAGAATGATTATAAATTTGCAATATAAACGTCTCAAGACTTCAAACAAAATGCATAAGAATCTCAACTCACCCTACTAACTTGCCAACTTCATGACTTTTTGCAACTCATCCGTAGAGAAGACTGGTAGGGGCAGGAACAAGAATTACAAAGGAAAATTAAGCAGAAAACTAAAATTTGTTATTGATTTCTCCTCCAAATCACCTTCTACAATGCAATCCACATGTTCATGGCCTTATTCAACATATGCTCAACTATTACAACTGAAAGGGAGGTAGTTTGGATTGGTGGGAGGCCACAAACTGTCCTGCAACCACCGAACTATCCCATTTGTCTTTTTCCGTAACTAATTACACCCTGTTTACATATGGATTTTGGGTTTACAAGTGACTTATCTTTTCACAAGGTGTTTAGGCCTTCAACCTTGATCTCTATGTGCCATGAATGGCTACAACTCAATTGACTCCACCTATGAAACAATGGACTTTATCTATGACTGTCATAAGTAACTAGTGTGCTTACAATCAAGGCCATGCCTCATTGGCAATCAACATGAATTGAAGTGAACATGAAATCAACTTGGAATTATCCCAATGGACCTTATTATATCATGGAACAATATGAAACAACAAAAAAACAAGTCTAGATCCTCTTGGTGCTCCTGCACCAATATGTAGTTTTTCTATAAATGAAATTCAGGTAACGAATTGCTTTCAAGGAGGCAACACTTGATATGCCCCTAGATAAAAGGAAGTAGAAAAATGAATAGGGTCATAGAAGATAAACATAGAACTTGTTAACTATTTGAATTTGCAATACCTAGATACCCTTGGACAAATGGAAAAGAATTTAAAATCTCGATATGTTTTTGTTGATATTTTAAGAAAGAGAACTTAAACTAAAGATATGAGTTGTATGGAAATCTTAATGAAAGGAATTCAGAAGTTGAAAAAAAAATTGATTCGTAAGCATGGAGGTCACAAAGGGGACCTCCCCCCCATCAACATATCCAACATAGAAACCACATAATCAACTTAGAAGCCACATAAGCCACCGATATTACTTGGGGTATTCGAACTTGGATCTCCATCTTGAGAACCATATGGCATTGCCATTTAAGTACAACCCCTTTCACAAAAGGTGAAATATTTTTAGATTGATTCTTTTGTTGGTAATTTGATCAAATTGATTTATGTTTCATAGAAGACTTTGTATCTGTTTATCATGTAGAATGCATTTAAATTGTCGTGTTGGAGTAATTGCTAGAATGAATATTATTCTTTACTAGGGATATGAGGCCCTATAGGTTTGGTTAACTTTTAGTGCTATAATACCTTTGATTCTTATTTAGTTTGTATACAAGTATATCTATATTGAAAAACTTAAATTTTCTTTTGATGATAGGAATTGAGTTGTTAATTTTTTATATTAAAATCATATTTGTTGTATAAATTGAAGAAATAGTTCTTGTTCATAATACTTTAGAGATTTCATATTTATATCTTGTAGATCAACAATATTTGCTCATTTCGTATTAAGGTAATTTGATTATGCAATTATTAAACCTTTTATTTGTTTACTAAATTTTTTAAGAATGAGTTATAGAATTTCCTGTCTTATACGCTTATACTCTTGGAAAACTTGTTCATCGTATGCTCTCACCTCACCCACCAAGGATCTTGGTGATTAGAAAATGGTAAGAATTCTATCAATATTTATTATTTTAAACAACTTATTCAAACCAAACCATATGCAGTGTTCGGTATTAATGGTGTCTCTAGTTCAAATTTACAAGTCAAGCCATCACGATTAAACTACTGCATATCTAATACCTAACATAGCTGCAACAATGGAATCTATGGCATTGTCCAAATAAATTGTTGAGGAGTAATAGGGACACGTTATAATTTTAATTTTAATCTAAGCGAATGGAAAATCTTCCTCGAACTTAAATGAACAATTGTTTAAAATTCAAGTGAGTTGTCGGTAGTATTGATTCCAAGAAACGTTTTATTTCACTCAATTAGGAGTATGTGTTGAGAAACAACTAGCCAAGTATTAGAATGTGTTCAGGAGAAATAGACAACCAAGTACTAGAGAAAATGATAAGAGTTTATCAAGACAATGCTTTCCCTAGTGGGTGGCAGTCAACAAGGAACTGTGTGAAGAAAAGGGGCCCTAGAAAGGGCTATGTACCCACTAATACAATTCATACCAAACATAAACCAAACCAGAATTACATATGTACTACACCTTGATCCCGTGGATACAAGTATGTGGGCACTCTGGGTAAACATAGGAGGTTCCCAGTACTCAGCTTTTCATGTGTTTTGTTGGTAAATTTTTCTAACAAATGAATAGACCAATAAGTGTAAACCAATTATAAAGAAAAAGTAACAAGAAACAAAATTCTCTGATACTCAAAAGAGTTCTAAGTGAACTATAAGACTCTCACCAAAGCAATTTGTGTCTGTCATGTTTAGACAAATGTTTTATCTGTGCCATTTGGATAGATGTATTTGCTTGCCTTGTTTGGACAAATGTTTTTTCTTGTCCTTTATGGACAAATGTTTTCCTAAGCATACAAACAAGTTGAAGTGTTAAGTAAACTTGTTGAACGAGAAAAGAAAAAATTATTGAGGTTTTTAATCATAATGTGTGTTTTAAATCACTTAGTTGAATGAGGTCTTTAAATAGATCTGTAATAGCCACATACAAAATATATGATTCTTGCCCTAATAAATGCGTTGGCATGATCTCTTATCACTATTCTTGTGACACCAAATCTTGTAATAATCCCCTTCATGATTTCTATGATCACATTTTTAGATGCCTCTTTTAGCGAAATTTCTTATGTCCACTTCGTAATGTAATCAACAATTGTTGAGTTCCACTTATGCCCTACACTGGAAGGAGGGTTGATTATGCCATTGAAGGTGAATCCCTATTGGGAAAAGGGCTCATCTACTATAATAGGTTTTAATGACAAGGACACATTTCTATTTTTCCCTATAAATGATTGACATCCCTCACATCTCCTTACCCATTTATATATGCCTGCAAACATATTGGGTCAATAATATCCAACTCTCATTATATTTGTTGTTGTTGGCTAAGTTGAATAATGTCATCTCGAGAAGCCTTGGAGAAATCTATGAAGAAGAGTTGACAGTGTTTTAGTTTCTATGCATCTTATTAAAATTATATTATTTATTAGCCTTGGAGAAATCCATGAAAAACATACCATTTATTAGCCTATAGGGTATGCTTTGTATGTTGGGAAAGGTTGCCATTAACTTTGCAATTCTAACCAATTTCATGTGTCTCCAAAGTTCTTGGAATGTGTTCCCCAACACAAAAACCTTGACAAATAAATTTTACTTGGCTTATTGTAATTAACTCTTAAATGGTAGGGTCAAACTTGGGCGTCCACTTTTGGAGTGGGGCCCATGAAGACTTGTTGACAACTCCTTGAAGTCTATTTTGTGTTTTTGACAACTCCTAGTGAGTAGGAGTTAACTTGGGTGCCCACTTTGGAGGTGTCTTATATTTAGACTAGGAGTTTGTTTTTTTATGTACATGAGTGGATATTGTTGAGACACTTTGCATGGATATGTTGTGAGATTTATTGGAAGTGTTAGAGATGCATGATATTGGAATATTGCTCGCATGAGTTCATAAAAGCTTGCATGGACTTGCATATTTTTGCATGTGGTTGCATGAGTTCATACAAACTTGCATGGACTTGCATGTTTTTGCATGTGGTTGCATGAGATCATAAAATATTGCATGTTCTTGCATGTTGTTGCATGTCACTTGCACGTGCTTGTATGTTGTTGCATGTGCTTGCATGTTGTTGCATGTTGCTTCTATGAACTTGCATGTGCTTGCATGTCAGTTATATGGACTTGCATGTTGTTGCATGTCAGTTATATGGAGTTGCATGTTGTTGCGTGTCATTTTTATGAGGTTGCTTGTAGAACACTCCAACTCATAAAACTTGCAGAACACCCCATCTACCAGATTTAGTTAATAAGTATCTCTTGCATTGTGTTATAGGTGTTTGCATGTACAGAACATGTTAATTCAGATAATTATAGGGACATCAAGTATGCAGGTTGTGGCATGAGGATTGATGTGTGGTGATGCACTTCAGTTGACTGAAATAGATTGGGACAACTTGGGCATCCAATCTAGAGACTTTCAGTTGTTGCTTTTATTTGGAAATGGTATTTATATTGACTAAGTTTAAGTGGGACAACTTGGGTGCCCATAATAAGGATTAACAGTTAACAGGGTGCTTGGTACATTTTGACTTTAGTCTTCTCTATTTAGAGCGCTTGGGTTTTGCATGAGGACATGTCTTATGTTATCAATTACAATTTATTGTAATTTGAGTTTCAAGATTTTGAATTAAGAAGCTTTGAAGTTGTAATTAAAAAAAGCACAATGTATTTTCCAGAGAACAAGTTTTGAAGCTTTCTATATAGAAGCTTTGAAGTTGTAAGAAAAAACATTATAGGTATTATAGGAATTACAACATAACAAATTTTAGAATATTGAAGAGGCTTTGAGGTGTGCATCATGATTTAGAGAAGTTTCAGTATTGAATGTAATCTTTCTTGAAGATATTTAATACAAGCATAAACATCTTTGGGTGTGGAGTTTTTTCCCGCAAGGGTTTCTCCACATAAATATTGTGTCTTCTTCTATCATGTTTTTTTTCCTCTACTACAATGATTAAATTGGAGAAATACTATAACATCTAAATTGAAAGTAATTTTTAGATTTACACATGCAATTAATTTCAGATTTGAAAACACTTTAAAGCTTCATAGCTACAACATTACCTTGTTCTCTTTCCCTTTTTTCAACATGTGGTATCAGAGCCAATGGTTGTATTGAGAGAGGGATACTTTTTTCTTAAGTCTTGAAGGTATTTTGGTTGGAGGGGAAGTTCTATGTGTCAACATTATTTTCTAGATCTGTGAGTTTGGAAGCCATGGTATTTGCCTCTCAGATGGATATTGTCAAAAGAATATTTGTTGGGCACTTGAGGCTCAAGGTTATGGATCTTTATGGAGTTGATCCTGTGATAGTGATTTGGAGCTCCATTTTGACAATATGTGTATATTTTCTTGTTTGGTGGTTTTATTCCTTTACCTTGTGGTCATATGCAATGAAAGGGTGTTTATGTTGGATGGTTACTTCTGGTACCTTGATCGCATGGAAAAACACTTGTTTTTTGGACTACAATTTGGAGTGCTTATGTTGGGTTCATGTTTTCAGTCCATGGTTACATGAAAGAACTTGATGATTTATAATTGGTTGTGTGTAGATTGTGGAGTTGGTATTTTTATGATATGGACACTCCTAAACAACCTGCTTTCTCCTTTCTCATAATCATGCTATTTTGAATATGTAGGTTTTTCACAGTTTTCATGTTTCAAAGATTGTGGGTTTGTAGATATGTGGTATTCCATTATTTTCAAATGACATATTTGATGGTGTCCATTGATGTGAATGTTTGGATGTTTAAGTGGTTTCAAGATTTACAGAGATATGGTTTTGTAGGTTTTAGATGTTAACCAAAATCTATGGTTTGTAGATCTGTGGAAAATTGTGTTCAGACACTTTCTGGATGGAAATAATTTCATATTTGCAAGGCTACTTGTTGGGTTCTTATGATCTATGGTTTCTCCTATGTGGATTATTTGGCAAATCAAATCTAGAATTGATTCTGGTGTTTGAGTCTTGGAAATCTACATGTTATACCTGGTTACATTTGTTCTACATGTTATTGATGTGGGGTTGAATATATTTTTTCAGTTATTAAAGGTTGAAGCAATGATCATGATTTTTTCTCCTACGAGATATTGCATGTGTGCAGATCTTGTGAATAAGCTGATGTGGGTTCTATTGGGTAGGCCTCTTCTTGGTCACCTTGATTACATTGGTATTTTTGTATTGAGACAAAAGGGTAGTTTGGAGTACTTGATTTAGTTATTCATTGGAATCTATAGCAGTAAAGTTATGTTGCATGAGAATATTTTTTCACTTTCAGTGGAATTTTGGTACTGATGTTGATCATGATACCATGCATAACTTGGTATCACTTTCAATGGGAGATTTTTACAGTTTCATAATGTATCCTATCTTCTTTGTTTCAAGATATTGGTTCTAAACTGTTATTGTTGCAGTGTTGTGAGCCATGCATAATCTTTTGATTAGAAGATGGATGATCTTTTGCAATGGTTGTTGGTGTCATGAGAAGCTCCTAGATTATGCCTTTAGTTTGCAGTAACAGTTCATTGACATTTTTGGTTCTATTGACAAAGGATGCTAGATCTTTACGTTATTTGAAGAGGTGTTGACATCTTGGTTTTTCCATGGAGGACTCTTGAAGATTTTGGTGAGGTGTTAAATTTATAACTTTCAATTTTTTATATATGATCATTAGTTTAGGGGATGTATATTATTATGTCATGATGCACTCTTGATCATGAGTTAGAGTTTTTGGCATGATACAGGTGCTCTTGGGAGTAGGATATGTTCATTAAAGCATATGATCTTTTAAGAAAATGTTAGATCATGATGACATGATATGTTCCTGATTCTATAGTTGGAACTTTGACAATGGTTTGGTTAGTTCTCTTTGGTTTTGAAGTATTAATCATTTTCTTGGAGCTTCATGATTGTGCAAATTGCATTTGAAGTTGGCATGGATTGATTGTTGAAAGCTCATGGATACTAGAGAGACTTGGGTGAGGCTTGATATCTCTTGAACTTAAAGGTGTGTTGGAAAGATTTCTCATTATGAAATGTCAACAAAAGGACCAAGAAACCTACACTTGGAAATGGATGTGAGTCTATTATAGACCTTATGAGAAGGTTGTCTTTATTATAAGATTTTATTGTTTCGGTGTTATATGCAAGGATAATCTTGTATCCCACTCTTGGTCTCACTACAACAAATCCCTAAGATTATCTCCTTTTTTGCTTCCACCCACTATTTTAATGTATTTTTCTCCAATTTTTTGAAAGTCGACGCTATTTATCAGGATGGCGCTATTTTTGGCATTTTTTGCACTGATCAGAACAAGTAGGAGCTAAATTAGGCACCAATTAGCGCCTAATTTAGCATCCCATTTAGTGTCTAATTTAGCGCCTGATTTAGCACCTTATTTAGTGCCTTATTTAGCACCTAATTGATGGTTACTTGGGTTTAGGAGTATTATTTAGGGTTTAGGGTTTTGGGTTTTGGGGTTAAGGTTTAGAATTTTAGGGTTTAGAGAGAGATAGAGGACCAATAGGGAGATATAGAGGAGACTGAGGGGAGAGATAGGGAGATAGAGAGTGAGGGACATGGCCAGAGACATAGGGAGAGATATTGAGAGGTAGAGGGACAAAGGCGATAGGAAGAGCGAGGAGAGATAGGGAGATAGAGGTTTGGGGTTTAGGGTTCTCAGGTTTAGGGGTTAGGGGTTAGGGTTTATTGTTTAGGGGTTAGGGGTTTTAGGTTTAGAGGTTTAGGGTTTAGGGTTTATAGAGAGAGAGGAATGATAGGGAGATATAGAGGAGATTATGGAGAGAGATAGGGAGATAGAGAGTGAGGCACGTGGCCAGGGACATAGGGAGAGAGATTGAGAGGTAGAGGAATGATAGAGATAGGGAGATAGAAGTTTAAAGTTACTTGGATTTAGGGTTTAGGGGTTTGGGGTTTAGGGTTGCTCAGGTTTGGAGATAGCTAGAGAGAGAGAGGAGACATATAGGGAGAGATATAGGAGACTGAGGAGAGAGATAGGGAGATAGAGTCAAGTGAGTGAGATATCTAGAGAGATAGGGAGAAGGATTAAGAGGTAGAGGGATGATAGAGATAGGGAGATAGGGGTTTAGGGTTTCTCAGGTTTAGGGTTTAGGGGTTAGGGGTTAAGGTTTAGGAGCTTTATTTAGGGTTTAGGGTTTAGAGGTTTATAGGTTTAGGGTTTAGTGTTTAGAGAGAGAGGACCAATAGGGAGATATAGAGAGTGAGGTACATGGCCAGAGACATAGCCAGAAGAGATAGGGATATGGAGAGTGAGGGACAAGACCAGAGACATAGGGAGAGAGATTGAGAGGTAGAGGAATGATAGAGATAGCTAGGAGATAAGAAGATAGAGGTTTAGGGTTGCTTAGGTTTAGTGTTTAGGGTTTAGGGGTTGGGGTTTAGGATTTAGGGGTTTAGGGATTCTCAGGTTTAGGGTGTTATGTGTTACAGGTTAGGGATTAGGGGCATTATTTAGGGTTTATATATGTTTTAGGGGTTAGGGGTTAGGGTTTAGGGTTAGGGGCATTATTTAAGGTTTAGAGGTTTAGGGGCAATATCAGGGTTTATGGTTGCATGTCAAAAGAAGTCTCTCTCTCTCTCTAAATCACTCACCCTAAATTATGCCCCTAATCCCTAACCCCTAAACCCTAAACCTCTATCTCCCTCTCTCTATCATCCCTCTACCTCTCAATCTCTCTCCCTATCTCTCTAGACACTCACTCACTCTCTATATATCTCCCTATCTCTCGCTCTGTCTCGTCTATCTCCTCTCTCTCTACCTATCTGTCTCTCCCTATCTCTTGCCTCTCTCTCCCCTATCATTCCTCTATCTCCCTATCTCTCTAGACATCTCTCTAGTCACTCTAGTCTATGATCTCTCTCTCTCTCTAATCAAATGGAAACAAGAACATGAAAAGAGGGATGAGGATATAAATTGGCAAGATGAATGGAAACAAGATAAACTAAAGTTCATTGGATGGGAAGAATGATGAGAGGAGAGGTGGAAAATAGTAAAAGAGGGATGAGGATATAAATTGGCAAGATGAAATGGAAACAAGATAAAACTAAAGTTCATTGGATGGGAAGAATGATGAGAGGAGAGGTGGAAAATAGTAAAATAGGGAAAATTTGGAGAGAGAGAGAGAGAGAGAGAGAGAGAGAGAGAGAGAGAGAGAGAGAGAGAGAGAGAGAGAGAGAGAGAGAGAGAGAGAGAGAGAGAGAGAGAGAGAGAGAGAGAGAGAGAGAGAGAGAGAGAGAGAGAGAGAGAGAGAGAGAGAGAGAGAGAGAGAGAGAGAGAGAGAGAGAGAGAGAGAGAGAGAGAGAGAGAGAGAGAGAGAGAGAGAGAGAGAGAGAGAGAGAGAGAGAGAGAGAGAGAGAGAGAGAGAGAGAGAGAGAGAGAGAGAGAGAGAGAGAGAGAGAGAGAGAGGAAGAGAGAGAGAGAGAGAGAGAGAGAGAGAGAGAGAGAGAGAGAGAGAGAGAGAGAGAGAGAGAGAGAGATGAGAGAGAGAGAGAGAGAGAGAGAGAGAGAGAGAGAGAGAGAGAGAGAGAGAGAGAGAGAGAGGAGGGTTGCTTGGGTTTAGTGTTTAGGGTTTAGGGGTTTGTGGTTTAGGATTTAGGGTTAGGATTTAGGGTTTAGGGTTTCTCAGGTTTAGAGTTTATGGGTTAGGGGTTAGGGATTAGGGGCATTATTTAGGGTTTATGGTTTAGGGATTAGGGTTTAGTGGCATTATTTGGGGTTTACGGATCTTCAAGGATATAGATAGTGTGGCTATACACATTGCTACACATGTTGGTGGCTAGTTAGACACATGGAACATCAACAACCACATGTTATGCTTCCATACACATGTGCCACCTAATAACATTTGTACTGTAAAACATGATCATATAACTGGCACTGTATGCATCTGACACATGGTGATGTCCACGTACGCCACATGCCACAATGATCTATTTGGTACCATACAAGTTTGAGTACATTTATTCATCTTACCTCTCTGTATATTTCCTTCGTTCATTTTGAATAGAAGTGACATATATGTTAGAACCCTTCTATATTTTGAATGTGTTTTGGTTTACATATCTATTTTCCTTTATTTATTCTATGATCTTATTACATTAATAGATAATATAGGATTGTTCCTTAGATCACCTTGGGAATTAGATTAAATAACATATGAAGTTGAGTGTAAATTAACTGCAACATGGTGAGAATTTTGTTGATTTTCTTGCTTATTTTTCACCCTTTTGAAAACTAAATTTTAATTTCCTATTGAAATTTTGAAGGATGAGATCCATATGTAAGTGCATAGACTTAAGAAGTTTCAATTCAATGTTTCTTACATTTGCACACGAATCCATGGAAGAATAATAGTTGTTTAGGTACATTGTCTCAACTTGGATAGTAGGTAATAAGCCCTTAACAAATATTCTTTGCAATTCATCAATAGGAATTTGATAGTGTATCTTTGTTGACAAAGTTTGAAATCTAATAACATAATCATGATTGCACTCATTTGATCCTTGTTTGATACTCTCCTATTCCTTCAATCTATCTTAGTGAAGGAAAATAAATACAAGGGCAACCCATAGAGAAATTTATCATCAATTGTGTTCCTCAAAATTGTCTCATGATATGGTGAAGGAAAAAATTACCAAAGATAAATTGTGATCATTATTCATCGACCCAAAAAGTAATGCATTGTTAGAAATGTAGACACCTAAATCTTACCATGGCCTTGGTGGTTCCCCCCTTGGGTTAGGGTTTTAGGTTTTTCAAAAAAATTCTAATTGTCCGGTTTCGAAAGCCCTTTGTCCCTTTCCTTTAGGTCATGCACTTTATTGTTATATTCTTGTGTTGACCATTATCACCAGTTGTCAATCTTTTAAGTCACAACCTTAAGTCTTGGTGCCCGTGGGTTGACCGACCCCTTAACCTAGTCATTACCTATTGTCGTCGGTAGGTATTAAAGTCTTATAAAATGAAAATTGCACCATTATAGAGAATGTCAGGATGATGTCAGTACCTGGTCACGACATTGTGATAGGCCGCCACTTGTCCATGTAACCTTTGCCTTAGCCATGTGTCCACCGCCACATGTCAAAATGTTAATGGTCCGTAGAGCAAACTTAAGATCCAATAGCTGCGCACCAGCGTAGGGGAAACTTTCTAGAGGGAATATTCACCATGAGATGGCAAGATGATGACAAGTGGCATCCACTAATTAAAAAGCAAGTATAATAAAGGTGCATGGGTTCTATGTCGCACCATCGCGCGGTAGATGTATGATGGGTCCTCTTCAACTGCGACGTCACAAAAAGGTGACATGCGTTCAGTCCATGCCCAAGATGATTTGATGTGCGAGGAAAGTACAAATGATTTGGCTCATTCTCATTGGGTGATGAGTAAGATTGTCAAATCTAGTCAGTGAATCAAGGCCGTGGATTTCAGAAAGGTGTTAAATGATCAACAGTTTAAATTCAAAAATGCAAACAAAGAAAACCTTTGAGTGACTATGGCACGAGTAGAGTTATAGTTGTTGTGATCTCCATTAATATGCAAAATGGTACATGAATTCGATGTTATAACAGCATAATTCAAGGTATTTTCTATCATTCTTCAAGGAGCAATCGCGTTTAGATCCAGAGAATCATCAAAACGAGCAAGGGGAAACAATTATGCACCTCTGCAGCATAAAAAACTAGTAAGTCAGTATCTCTCCCCTGCACTTAGTTCTTTATTTGTAAGAATTTTCTGAGATATTTAGGGCAGTCGTTAATTGCATAAGCCCTAGGTTGCCTACATAAAATACAAAATGAGTTAGTCGGGTCAGGCTTCGACCTCAAAACATAGCTTGGATGAAGATATCATGATTCAGTCCCCCAGATCATCTAAGAGACCTCTGACAAATTTAGGAGAGGTTGGCAGAAATGATAAAAATATATGATCTTTGTGTA
This sequence comes from Cunninghamia lanceolata, assembly GCA_027924645.1. Classification (NCBI taxonomy): domain Eukaryota; kingdom Viridiplantae; phylum Streptophyta; class Pinopsida; order Cupressales; family Cupressaceae; genus Cunninghamia; species Cunninghamia lanceolata. Next base: position 2,681,344 of record BSBN01000902.1, on the reverse strand, counting down.
GATTGTGGAGATGCTAGGATCCCTATGTCTACTTAGAGTCTATTTGAACATTGGCACAATCAAAGTGATTACAGAGCCCCAATCTACCATGCCTGGACCCTTGACTTAGCTAAATTAATATGCCCTGATGTCTTCGTAAACACAGACTTGATGAGAGCTGTAGCATCTAGATATGACCCCTAAGACCATGTATGTCTTGTCTGGAAATGGTAGTGTTATCATTAGATTCACTAAGGCCTATATTACCACTATCTTTTGTTGCAAGTATGGGTCTAACCGGTGTTGTCATTGATGTCAACATACTCCTGTTGCATTGATGATAAGGATTGGATGAGCTGAGGATATTGAGAAAAATAGTCCTATCAGGAATAGAGAAGAACAGTAAAGATAATGAGGTAAATATCCCAGCTAAGATGAAGATTAGAAGATGCGCATAAAAGGGTTTGTAGATATGTGTCTTAAGATGATCCAGTAAAGATTTCAGAGATCTGCATGAAGATTTGAAGAAGTTATGGCCACTTAAGTAAAACCGGTTCTGGCACATGTTCAGAGGTGACAGAGTAATACAGATAGGTCCGGTAAGATCTGGAAATGCAATATCTTGTTATGTGGATTTGGTGGAGTGTTTAGGAAGTCAATGTGAAGTGTCAACTCAATTGGTTAGTGGTCTGGAGGTCCGCAAGCATCTATTCCAATATGACAGTGATGACAGACTATGTTCTTGAGGTTTTGGATGAAGGAAAGAATGATTTCAGTAAGCAGAAGTAGTGTGGATGTTTCTGGTGATTCATGAAAGCTTGTGGAGATCTTTGGATTGTTTCAGTTCGTGTTGGTGGTCCACATTTGAGCTAGTAATTAAAGAATTACTTCCGGATGATGATGTTCTTCCTGATTCTGGCTGACCGAATGAGGTACACTTCCTGCGGATGATCTTGAAGATGCTCTATGAAGAATGGTGCGTTCCCAAAAAAGGACTGAAGTCTCAGATCTATGTGGCCAACAGTAGGTTGATCCATGTGAAGTCCTTTTGTAATAAGTCATGTTGTATTTATGTATTTGCCCTGTAATGTATGCCGACTTGGATGATTATCCCTAAGTCGATGTCTTGTAGAAATAAAGAGTTGTAAGGTCAATTCAATTGTATTGTGGAGATGAGAGTGTGGTAGAGAGGAGCAGAGCAAAAGGTAGAGCAGAAGTATTGATCCTAAATGGAACTGACTCAAGCATGGTAAAGATGTTATTCTTTAGTTCAAGTATGTGATACTTATTATTATGTAGACAGTGTGTCTCTTATAGGCAGTGAGGCTCTTGTGAGCAGTGAGCCCTAATTGGCATGTGCCATATTGTTCTTTCTATTCTTCTAACAGAGAATACAATCTTGGGTTAGTCACCCCGTGGTTTTTCCCTTAATCGGGTTTTCCACGTCAAAATCTTGGTGTCATATGTGTTAATATGTTTCTGCTCTTCATTTGTTGCATTAAGTTTCTATGATTGATTTATTATTATGCTGTTGAATTAAGGAAAGGAATTAAGTGATTAAATTGCAAGAAAGTTTTTGACAACTAATTCACCCCCCCTCTCAGTTGTCTGCCCTAAATCTAACAATTGGTATCAGAGCTAAGTTCCTCTAAAAGAGCTTAACCACTTGAGGAGATCCAGGATGTCGTCCTATAAGAAGGATAGTCCGAGGTTTGATGGAACCAATTTCACTCTTTGGAAAAGTCGCATGGAATGTCACTTGCAATGTATGGGAATGCAGTATTGGATCATGGCTTCAAAGAAGTATACTCCTCCTTAGAATGGTTTGAAAACCGTAGATGAAATCAAAGATGCTGAAAACAATTTGTGGACTAAAGAAGCTCTTCTAAGTGCCTTGTCTAATTCAGAGCTAACAAATGTTGTTAACCTACAAACTACTTTTGAGATTTGGGAAAAACTGGAACTTCTGCATGAAGGAGACAAGTATGTTAAATGTGCCATGCTACAAAGCCTGAAAGGAAAATTCAAAAATCTGAAGATGAGAGAAGATGAAAATATCACTACATTTATGCCAAGAGTAAATGAGCTTGTTTGTGGTATTAGATGTGCTGGTGGAGTCTTGGATGAAGATGAGATTGTTGGCAAAGTTCTCAGATCCCTTCTTGATTCTTACAAGTACAAGGTTGCTACTATTGGAAAATTCAGATCTATTTCAAATATCACAAGAGATCAATTGGTTGGTAAATTGGCTGCATTTGAATTGACTGAGTTTGGAGATTTCCCCCCAAGACTAAATCTACATTCAAAGCTAGTGCCTATGTTAAAGGAAAACAAAAGCTTGATCCGGGAGAGAACTCTTCAAAGAAACTATCATGGTATGAGAAAGCAAGAAAAGACTTGGAAGAAGATGAAGCAGAAGCTGCTCAACTTGAAGCCCTTATTGCAAAAAGACTGCCAAGAGGATCCAGTAAGTATGAAGGGAAATTACCTTTTAAATGTTTTAACTGCAATAAGATTGGTCATTTTGCCTCAAGGTGTCTAGAAAGATTTTCAAGGCCAAATCTTAACAGATCAAGGTTCCAAAAGAATTGTTACTATGTTCATGATGATAATGAAGGAGTAACAGATGATGAATCAAAGTCAAAAAATAAATCTGGAAGTGACTGGGTGTTTATTGCCATCAAGGAAGAAGATCCAATGCCCTCTGAATTTGTTAATCATAAAATTGTAGAAAGAGCTCTGGCTGCCCAAGTTGAAGAAAAGGATGATTGGGTCATTGACAGTGGATGCTCTCACCATATGACAGGTGACAAAAATAAGTTCATAGATTTGGAAAGGTGTGAAGGAGGAGTGGTAAAATTTGGTGATAATTCTGCTGGCAGAATTAGAGGTAGAGGAACTATTTATTTTGATGGAAAGAACAAAACCAGTAATGTACTGTATGTTGAAGGCCTGAAGCACAATCTTCTCAGTGTTGGACAGTTGGTGGACAAAGGTTATGATCTCTGATTCAAGAATGAAAATGCAAGATCTTTGAAAGTTCTGGAACAGAGATTGCATCCGGTACTCAAGCAAAAGGTAATATCTTCCATTTGGTTGGTACTAGTAAAAATTGTCTACTTGTTCAAATTGATCAGAGTTGGTTATGGCATAGAAGAATGTGTCATGTGAATTTTGATAATATCATCAAGATAAGCAACACTCAGGCTGTAAGAGATCTTCCAAGACTTGTGAAACCTACTAATAGCTTGTGCAAAGAATGTCAATTGGGTAAGCAGAGAGAGTCACATTCAAAAGTAAGGAATAGTCTTCTACCGGATTGTTGGACTTAGTTCATACTGACTTATGTGGTCTGGCAAGAATCAGAAGTGTGCAAGGTGATAGATACTTCATGCTATTAATTGATGACTACTCCCGGATGATGTGGGTAACTTTTCTGAAGGAGAAATCAGAAGCTCTTGAGAAATTCAAAATATTTAAGGCTATGGTAGAGAATGAAACCGGATTAAAATTAAAATGTCTAAGGTCTGACAGAGGTGGAGAATTTACATCCGGTGAGTTCATAGAATTCTATGAGAAACATGGAATAAAGAGACAATTGTCTACTCCTAGGACTCCACAGCAGCATGGAGTAATGGAGAGAAAGAACCGGACCATCCAGGAAGCATCTCAAACCATGATGATGGAAGGAAATGTTCCTCAGATCTATTAGAGAGAAGTTGTAAGCATTGCAGTCTCTACTCTCAATCAAGTACAAATTAGAAGCAATACCGGTAAGACTCCTTATGAACTTTCGTTTGGCATCACTCCCACAGTGAGGTATTTTAGAGTTTTTGGTAGCAAATGTTACATTAAGAGGGATGAAGATTTAGGCAAATTTGATGCTAGAAGTGATGAAGGAATTTTATTGGGTTATTCTACTCAAAGCAAAACATACTGGTGTTATAACAAGAGATTGAGGAAGATTATAGAAAGTACAAATGTGAAGGTTGATGAAGGGATTGAAAAACCCTCAAAGTTTTATGAGTGTGATGAAGATGATCAGAATGATGTTTTGATCCAAGGAGTCCAAGCCCCTTCTGAGATTCAGATCCAGACTGATCCGGTAAATCAGGAAGAAGAGATAAGTTTGAATGAACCTATTCAAGAATTAGGAGTGCAAGAAACTCCCAAAGTTCCCAGGTATGTCAGACTGAATCACTCTGAAGTTCAGATCATAGGTGATAAAAGTAAAGGTCTACAAATAAGAAGAAGGATTACTCGAGATTTAGAAGAGTATTGTCTGATTTCAAAGATTGAACCTAAGACAGCGAATGAAGCTTGCAATGATGAAAACTAAACTAAAGCAATGGAGGAAGAGCTGATGCAAATTGAGAAAAATCACACTTGGGATCTTGTTCCCAGACCTAAAAACAAGAATGTGATTGGAACCAAATGGGTCTTCCAGAATAAACTGAATGAAGAAAGTGAAGTAATTAGAAACAAAGCCAGATTGGTCTGCAAGGGTTACTCCCAAGTAGAAGGAGTTGATTTTGAAGAAACTTTTGCTCCAGTGGCAAGAATTGAAGCAATTAGATTATTTCTTGCTTTTGCTGCCTTCAAGGATTTCAAAGTATATCAGATGGATGTCAAATCTGCCTTCCTGAATGGTGACTTGGAAGAAGAAGTATACATTGAGCAACCGGATGGATTTCAATTGTATGATCATGGTGATATGGTCTGCAAGTTGAAGAAAGCTCTGTATGGACTGAAGCAAGCCCCAAGAGCCTGGTATGAAAGATTGGATAAGCATCTTTTGAAGATTGGTTTCAACAAAGTTACCACTGATAGTAATTTGTACTTCAAAATTGATCATGAAAATATCTTGATTGTTGAAGTGTTTGTTGATGATATCATCTTCGGAGGAAGAGACAGTATGTGTAAGACTTTTGCAAATCAAATGAAAAGTGAATTTGAGATGTCCATGTTTGGGGAAATGAATTTCTTCTTGGGTCTAAAAATCACTCAAACAAAGAAAGGAATCTTAATTTCTCAGACCAAATATGTGAAAGAATTGTTGAAGAAATTTTTGATGGAAGACTTAAGCCAATGAGTACTCCTATGGTAACCGGATGTAAGTTGAGCAAAGATGATGATTCTCCCAAGGCTAATTAGAAAAAGTATAGGTCAATGATTGGAGGATTATTGTATCTCACTCAAACTAGACCTGACATTATGAATGTTGTTGGTCTTGTTGCTAGATTCCAAGCTGATCCTAGAGAATCTCATGTCATGGCAATCAAGAGGATTTTTAGATATCTAAAAGGGACAGTTGAGTATGGTCTATGGTATCCTAGAGATCATGATTTCTCTCTTCATGCATATAAAGATGTGGATTGGGTAGGAGATGTGGATAACCAGAAAAGTACCAGTGGTGGAACATTCTTTTTGGGGAAGAGATTGGTTTCTTGGCTGAGCAAGAAACAAGAGGCAATATCTCTGTCCACTACAGAAGCAGAATATATTGCAGCAGCAGGTAGTTGCACTCAAGTTTTGTGGATGAAGCAAATGCTAAGAGACATCAGAGTGGAGTATGAGGAGCCTATCACAATCTTCTGTGATAATTCAAGTGCAATAAATATATCTAAGAATCTGGTGTTGCATTCAAAGACTAAACATATATCCATCAAGTTTCACTTTTTGAGAAAGAAAGTGAACAAGAATGAAGTCAGATTGGAGTTTGTACCTTCCAAGGATAAGATTGCAGATATTTTTACTAAACCTCTTCCTAAGGACTCTTTTGAGTATCTCAGGGAGAATTTAAGGGTTATTACCACTCTGGTTCTGAATTAAGGTGCACTGATGTGCATCAGTCTGGTGGATCTCACAGTCATATCTTGTGGTCTGGATTGATGTTCAGGAAGCTGCCACTCAAGGGGAGTAGCTGGTATGATTCTGAATTGGTGCAAGTATGTGCCCTTTGCCATTGATGTCAAAGGGGGAGAGAAGACATGTGAAAAACAAGTGGTTTCTGATCAAAGGGGGACCAGTAAAGGAAGAGAAGACATGTGAATGGTTGTTGTTGATAGAGGGAGTTGTATCAGTGAGAAAAAGTTCGTCTTGATGGTCAAAACAATTTTTCATATCATATGTTGCCATCAATGACAAAGGGGGAGATTGTTGCAAGTATGGGCCTAGCCGGTGTTGTCATTGATGTCAACATACTCCTGTTGCATTGATGATAAGGATTGGATGAGCTAAGGATGTGTATGAGGAAAAATTGATTAAATTTAAACTAATAAAACTAAAAAGCAATCACATAAAGCGAACCAATCTAAGTAAAAGCCATTATCATCAAATCAAAGTAAAAATGAAAGCTCTGACCAAAACCTGTATTGTTCCCTTTTGGAGAAGTGTAGATTGCTCAATGAAGTTGCGAAACCATAGCTGCAACAAGCAAGTAGTGCTCAATGTGCTCAAAGACTAATGTTAAGAGATCGTGAGGTTGCTCAAATCGACGCGTTGTATGCTCAAAGCACTGTTAAGTATGCCTGAGAATAAGATCGAAGAGAGATTGTGAAGGAGATGAGGGGGGTTTATATAGGTTTCAATAGAGATCGATCAATGGTCCAGATAATTCAGTAGAATCAACAGAGGAGAACAGTTGAGGAACATGCAACGAATAAGAAGAAGACAAGTGTCACACAAAAACTGTTTTATTTGAGTTAATCACTTTCTTTTCTAAAGATAAGACATACTTTTCATAAATTAGAAAGTTTTTTTCTAATTTAAGAGAAATTGATAAAAACAAGGTTGAGTGAATAGATAACTCAACTTAAGATTTGCTTTTGCATGATTTGAGAGAAATTAAATAATAAATTATTTAATTGTGTGTGCATGGAGAAGAAGACTTATTTTTAGAAAATTTGAAAGATATTTGTAGATAAGAAAGCAAATTAAATAAAAATATTTATTTAATTGTTGTGCATGATTTGGAAGAATAAATAAAATATTTGATTTATTTTATTTTTGGATATTGAGAAAATTTAAATAAATTTGATTTAATTTATTCAAATTTGGAAGAATGAATTTGATTTAATTAAATAATTGGGAATTATTTAATTGTTTGGATAAGAGGGAAATTTGTGATGAATTAACTAAATAATGGAATTTATTTAATTAATGGAGGCTTGAGATTCAGAAAGAAGATAATGATCTAATTAAATAATATAAATTATTTAATTATGGAAGAATAATAGAGGAATTTAATTTAATTAATTAAATAACGAGGATTTATTTAATTAATGTCGCAATTTTGTGATTTAGAAGAATTTGGTGAAATTAATTAAATAATTAGATTATTTAATTAATGTGGGAAATGCAGGGGATTAGGAAGAAATAACGAAATGCAAGTAGTGCGACGGCTTGGTCATTTTAGGGTTTCTATATTTTGCCCCTCTTTGATGTGATGCAGTTTATAGCGTTGTGTCAAAGAAATCGATAGTTGAAGACATGATACAATTTTTGATGCCCCAATGTAGGTAGTTGCCCCAGTGTATGCCCCCTCGAGCGGGAAGGCAGGGAAGCGACAGACGAACTGTGTTGACGCGCGACGAGAAGATTGTGCGACAAGGTGAGAAGGAAAAAGCAGAATGGGTGGGAAGAAAAAAATAAGGGAGGGATGCTATAAATAAGACTCATGGAGGCCACAATCCTCATTTGCACACTAAGAGCTTCTAAATTTAGAGAGTAGAGCCTCCAAACTTAGGTTGAGTGGAAGGAGCAGACAGCGAGGAGAGATGTCGATTCCAGCGCACAGGCATCGGGCGGAGTTAGTGCGGATATACAAGAGGCCAGCAGGAGCTCCGGCAGCGGTAAGTGCTCGAAAACTTCATTTTAATTTGTCGTTGTAGGGCAGATTAGGGATAGGTTTAGGGAGGTCAGCTAGGTCAGCCAAAAGCGCTTTAGGGTTGCGCAGCGCTATGGGTAGTGGGTAGAGCACTTTTAGCGCGCTACAGCGCGGTTGGTAGGTAAGTGCACGCGTTTGGTCAAAACGTAGCACGGTTGGCTTTTGGGGTTAGCGCCATAGCGCTTTGGGTAGAATGTCGCAGCACAAATGGCTAGGCAGTGCAGCGCTTTTGGTAGAAAAGGGTAGCGCATTAGGGAGGGGAGAGAAGAAATCGCGTCGCTCCTGGTATCACAGTGAGGTGCTTTTGGCAGCAGAGTGAGGCACTTTTGTAAATCAAGTCGTGGTTGAGGGAGCTATCTCAGCGCGATTGCAGAAGCAGTTGGGCACCTTTGGTAGAAGAGGGCAGCGCTGTTGTGTGAAACAAGGCACTTTTGGTTAGCTAAAAAAAGGAACCTAGGTAAGGGGGATTGAAGGGTTGACTACCCTAGTTTAGAAAGGGGTTGGATAGAATAGAAGTAGATAGGATTTGGGGGATATAGTATAGAAGAACTGACAAGTGGTTTATTGTGGATGCAAAGGATTATGCCGCCACTGATGTCGCGGGAGCGACACCATCCGATAGCGCATGAGGTTGTACAGCTGACACGGGAGGAGGACGCGTTCTTAGAGCACGCGGGATTGTGGCATGTGGCCCACTTCACACACATTAGGGTGAATCTCACCCTGGTGACAGCAGTGGTAGAGAGATATCACAGCGAGACCTCGTCATTTCACTTTCTGACGGGGAGGTGACAGTGACACTGGAGGATGTATACCGCATCCTGAGGATTCAAATTGATGGAGAGATAGTGTATTTTGACCTGTGCGGGGCGAGGTAGGCTTGGTGGAGGTCTTCTGCACAAATGACCTTTGGATAGATGACGGGGAGATTCGATGGGCAGACATCTCGAGACTCTACGACAGGATCAGATGGATAGTGGCGTCACTGATTGGCGGCTTCTTGTGTCCGGACAGGAGATCTAGAGGATTAGCGGTTGGCTGGGGTACTATACTATCGGGGATGTTCACACATGGCCGACATTATGCGTGGGGCCCATGTGTGTTGGGACAGTTGTATAACGACATGCATCACTGCGTGTATAGGAGAGGCAGGAGCCTCTCAGCAGGGGTGACCCTATTACAGGTATGGGCGTGGGAGCATATCCCTGTGATCAGACCCATGACACAGCGCCATTGAGATAGAGGCGAGCCCTATGCATTCCTATATGAGGGAGTGATTACACACCGGAGGATGGGGTCTGTTAGCCACTGGAGGCGGCAGATCGACAAGATGGACCTGTTTGTATGGAGACCATGGTTATTTTGTGAGGAGTGGGAGGATGAGCACGAGCAGCTGATGTACTGTAGACAGGCTCGGTATCTGTTTGGCAGACAAACAGATACGATAGAGAGGTACCTGCCAGAGTGGGTACTCAGGTAGTTTGGGTTACCACAGGGACTACCAGTGGGGGAGGCGACGCATGTCAGGATGTGGAGGGAGGTTGGAGACTGGGACACAAAGATTCCCGTGGCTACAGCATTAGCAAAGGTACAGGGACTTGTCCCCGTGAGATGGGATTGGGACACCGAACTGGCAGATCTAGGTACACTGCCAGCATACGACCAGTACTGGCAGACACATAGACCAGTGAGATTGACTACACCAGGTGTAGCAGGGGCAGTGGGGGAGGTATTGGTCCCAGGTATAGGGGCCAGGATCAGACGCCAGGCCAGAGCGGCTAGATAGCAGGCAGTGGGAGAGACTAGGGGCCAACAGGCAGATGTAGAGATGGCGGAGGAGGAGGAGCCAGCTATAGAGACAGATTTGGAGAGAGCTGAGCGTTTACCACAGGAGGAGACAGCTCAGAGGATTTGATTAGAGCTCCGTATGGTGCAGCTAAGGAGAGACAGGGATGCAGCTAGGGTGGAGGCGAGACAGGCTGAGGCCCTAGCAGGTGCAGACACAGGTGGCAGCAGCAGTGCAGACAACCCTGGCACACCTACAGGTAGGCATGCAGGCACAGGTATAGGCCCAGGTGCAGGCACAGGTACAGATGCAGCCACCAGCTGCACCAGCAGCAGATGACAGGCAGCTAGCCCAGGTGACGAGGGAGACAGACACAGAGGTACAGCTGCGGTTGACAGCAAAGGCCACACTATTTAGAGTGAGGCGGGAGAGAGATGAGGCACGCCATGCACTGGGTGCAGATCAGAGGACTCTATACAGTGAGCTCGTTCGGGTGCAGGGAGAGCTAGTATTAGCTGGCAAGGAGGCAGAGTATTACAGGGGTCTGTATGTGGGTGCGGTGCCAGTAGCTCAGTAGGCACCGAGTTATAGAGATAGGAGCAGATCTAGGGCATCTGGATCCCGCAAGACAGGGCAATCAATGTCCTCAGTGAGAGGACAACTTTTGCCACCAGGGGGAAGAGGAGGACCAGCAGGGGGACCCCCACCGAGTACAGGTGGAGGACAGGGGCCACAGCAGGAGGGCAGCTCTACTCGCTAGGGCATGCACATGTATATTGTATCATATTTTGTACCATACTTGTATCACGATGGACACTTGTACATTGTACCATTTGTATCATTTTGGACAGATGCCTACGTGCATCCTAATGTATATTTTGCAAGCTCTTGATAGCCTTGATGTATTATTTTGATGTATTATTTTGATGTATTATTTTGATGTATTTTTGGATGTATACATATGGATTGTTGATGTAGACACAGACATTTTGTATTATGATGACCATTACATGATATATATGATGATCTATTCGGCTCACTGTTGCTCATGCTTTTGTGTATGCATTCCTTGATGTCATGGATGTGATGATATGTATGTATGATTATGGATTCAGGTGATGACATATGTTGCTTATATGAAGCTTATAGATGTATGATGATAGAGATGTATGATGACATAGATGTGATGACTAGTGATATCTGACATGTGGGTTTTGCAGATATGCACGAGAGAGAAGAACAGGAGGAGATGGGAGACAGAGACTATTGATCGATCACTGCAATGAAAATGATATAAAGGTTGTGGGAATGGATGAATGAGCTTGTTGCAATGGTTTCACATTTGTATATAAAGAGCAATCCTTATTTTGATATAGCACGTGGATAATTCGCTACCAAGGTATAAAAGACCAAGGTGCAGTAATATCCGAGTGCGTGGACGTTGACTCTGCAAGCAAGCGGTTTGAACTTAGATCCCTTAGACATTATATAATCTTGTTGGAACATGTGAATAAGCCATAGTCTTGAACATAAAACAAACTTCAATACATGCAAATGCAGGAAGAGTATTAAATATGTAAGATGCTAGGACATAACACACACAAGATAAATAGAATGCTAAGAAAGATACTAAAGATCATTCCTCAAACACGGCACACAAAAGCAATGACTATGCCCCCAATCCGTACTACATCGCAACATACCAAGATTATAGATGAATCAAGGTAGTCTTGAATAGGTATTGGAAAAGGAACAAAAAAATAAACCAAAAAAATAAATTGACTGACTTACAAAGTAAACATACAGCCAACATATTCTCTTGCCAAAGAGGTTGCTCAGGATAGATTGGATAGGAAAGATAACAGCCTTATCATAGGAACTCTGTGTCTGGTAAAGGGTGCTATCTACCTAAAAAGACAATGTCTCGCTGCAGGAAATGCCACATGTCACAGGAGACGTGTGTGTTGGTCTCAACAATGGAACACTGCATAGAAGACAAGCTTGTTGATCTAAGGCTTTGGTTAAGCGAGACTTAGCTAATGTTGGCAATCGGTATGCAGGACAGTAGATGACTCTGGAAGGATGCTGCCTTGCTTCAGGTTTGTTAAGGACTCTTGCTTTGAAAGGATGCGCTAGCTTGCTGCTTGAGTTAGTCAAGTTGAAATAGATTTTGATACATGGAAGACTATAAGGATGACAGTGCTAATGGATTGGGGTGGGTGGAGAATGATGGATCGTGTGTGCCTGAGTACTGGATACATCCTTCATATTCCAGACTGCCTACATACTCTGTATCCACGGGATCAAGGCACATTACGATGAAAGATGAAAAGTGATAAATATGTAGTTTTGGATAGAGTGATGAAATGGGTTAAAGTGGAAGGGGGAGATCTTATGTACCTGAGGACTGAAAACTTCCTTCGTATTCCAGACTGCCTACATACCCATATCCATGGGATCAAGGTACCTTAAGATTGAGAAGAGATGATATGTAGTTCTAGTTGGTGTGATGATGTAGGAAAAGTGTTGAGAAGATAACAGCCTTATCGTACGAGCGATGTGTCCGTTAAAGGGTGTTACCTGTGAACAATGAGAAAGAGATTGAAGTGTGCGTTGCAAACCACGAACAAGGAACCAATCCTAAACCTAAGTTAAGGAAAGAGTTGCCCCCATTCCAGTAGAGGAATTTGCATGGGTGATTGCCGAAGAAGACCCAGAAAGCTTTGACCTAGGACAAGACAGTGTTAGCTGTAGACACAGATCAAGACATGGGGAGACGATGAGGGACATTGACAAATTTCCAAGCTATACTAGATAAGGAGATGGAAATGCAAACAAGGTCAATGGTTTTATTATGGATGGATGGAAAGGTGTGCTTTGTGCACTGGACATGGAGTGGATAGGACTCGATAGACGATGGATGCTGACTCTACACATAGCGCCTGTTTGCCAGGTTTTCACTATGGTACTTATCCAAGGCGCCTGTTTGCCAAGATTTCACCAGAGGACGGATTTTTTTAGATTTTTTTTTTTTTAAATACTCTGAGGATCAGGCATAGAACTTCTTGAGATGGACACTGTTAAGTGGCTCATCTAGAGGAATGTCGTCAAGTGTAGCTAAAGTATAAATTCCTGATCCATATGTTGTTGTCACAATAAAGGGGCCTAACCAATTAGGCTCAAACTTGCCCTTCTTTTCTCGATCTACTTGATTTCTCTGATTCTCTTTGAGTACAAGATCACCAACTTGAAACTATCTTTCTTTGATCTTTTTGTTGTAATTACGCCTGAGGCAGTTTTGATAGACATGGAGATGATTAAGTGCGGCAAGGCGCCTCTCATCTAGTAGTTCAAGCTCAACTAATCTGGAAGTGCGATACTCCTCTCCGCCGATCAGGTCATGCATGGATACTCTGAGGGATGGGATCTCGACCTCTATAGGTAGGATGGCTTCAGAGCCATAGACCAAGGCATAGGGTGTGGCACCAGTTGGTGTTTTGATACTAGTGCAGTAGACCCATAGGGCAGGATTGAGTTGTAAATGCCAATCACGACCAGTTTCATTGATAGTTTTCTTGAGGATTTTGAGAATAGTTTTATTAGAAGCCTCAGCTTGGCCATTACTCTGTGGATAGTAGGGAGTTGAAAAGTGATGTTGGATGTTGTATTGTATGCATAAGGCACGGACATCTTGGTTCTTGAATGGCCTCCCATTATCAGTGACAATGGCTTGGGGAATACCATATCGGCATATGAGGTAGTTTAGGATAAACTTGGCTATTTGCTTCCAGTGATATAGGTCATGGGAATGGCTTCAACCCACTTTGTAAAATACTCAGTGGTGGTAATGATAGATTTGTGGCCATTGGAAGAGGAGGGGTGGATTTGTCCTATGAGGTCGAGACCCCATTGAGAAAAAGGCCATGGAGAAGTCCCGGTTGTAATTCATGTTCTGGTGCGTGAATCAAATCTCCATGCTGCTGGCATTGTAGACACTTCTTAGCATACTGTGCAGCATCTTGCTCTATTGTAGGCTAGTAGTAACCTGTTCTGAGTATCTTTTTAGCAAGATTAGGACCGGTAGAATGTGTGCCACAGACAACTTCGTGTATGTCTCAAAAGGTAGCTTCGGCTTCTTCCGCGTTAAGACATCGTAAGAGGATACCATCGAGACTCTGGCGATATAGTGTGTCACCTAGAATGGTGTAACGTGAGGATCGACGGATAAAGGTTTTGCGTTGGGTGGATGATAGGTCAGAGGGAAAGGTATTGTTTTTAAGGTATTCATAGATATCTTCGTACCATGGGGAATTGGGACCAACAAGTTCACAGATGATTTCAGTAACGGGAACATCGACGGCTGGTATCAACAATTACTCGATCAAGAATTCGCATTTATGTGTATTAGCCGGCATGTCAATCAGTGACCCCACAAAAGCCATAGAATCTGCAACTTTATTATGCTCTCTTGGAATTTGCTCAAATGTGATGCTAGAAAAGTGTGGTTTGTAGGCATCCACTAGTTGCTTGTAGGGGACCAACTTTTCATCCTTCGTTTGGTACTCATCTGTGACTTGGCGAATGACTAACTGTGAGTCTCCATATACTTGTAATTCTGTGATGTCCCATTGAACTATTGTGTTGAGACCTATGAGGAGTGCTTCATACTCGGCTATGTTGTTGGTGCAAGGGAATGCAAGTTGATATGACTTTGGAATGTAGTCATTTTGAGGTGTGATGAACAAGATGCCGACCCTTGATCCATGTTGTGTGTAGGAACCATCAAAGTATAACTTCCACATTATGGAGTTGGCAAGAGTGAATAGATTCTCATCTAGAAAATCTGCTACCATAGGGTGTGTATCTTGCATGGGTGCTTCTGCTAGTTGATCTGCTAGAGCTTGTCCTTTGATTGCTTTACGATCCACATATTCAATGTCGAACTCACTAAGGATCATGACCCATTTAGCTAGTCTGCTTGTAAGAGCTGCCCTTGCTAGTAGATACTTCAAGGGATCAATTTTAGCTATAAGAATTGTGTGTTGGTTCAACATGTAATGCCGCAACTTTTGGGAGGCGAACACTACTGCTAAACAAGCTCTTTCCATTGGTGAATAATTGAGTTCATATCCCACCAAGGTTCTACTGATATAGTAAATTGCATGCGCTTTCCCTGTTTCATCATGTTGTGCTAGCAAGGCCCCTAGGGCCGAAGTTGTAGTTGAGATGTATAATATCAAAGGTTTATCAGCAATTGGTGGAACCAATACAGGAGGTGTAGCTAGATACTCTTTGAGCTGATCAAATGCTGCTTGACACTTATAATTCCATTGAAATGAGATATCCTTTCGAAGCGAGTGTTGAAATGGTTGACATTTATCCGCTAGCTGTGAGATGAAATGCCTGATGGATTGCAACCTTCCCTGAAGGCTCCTTAATGCTTTAAGGTTCTTTGGTGGAGGCATCTCTACTATAGCCTTTACTTTTGCGGGATCTACTTCGATACCTCGATGAGATACAATGTATCCCAATAGCTTCCCTGATGTTACACCGAAGACACACTTCTTTGGATTGAGGCACACGTGATATTTCTCGAGCCTGTCAAAGATCTGCTCAAGAACTTGTATGTGATCTGCCCTAGAAGATTTAGCTAGTATGTCATCCACATAGTCCTCCATGATGTGATGAAAGAGGTCGTGGAATATCACTGTCATTGCTCTCTGATAGGTTGCTCCTGCGTTCTTTAGACCAAACGGCATGACACACCAACAATAGTTACCCCACGAACAAGTAAAGGTTGTTTTATGCTGATCTTCCTTTGCTATCCTTATCTGATTATAGCCAGAGAATCCATCCATGAGAGAAAGCATCTCGTGACCTGCTGTCAAGTCTACTATAATGTCAATGTTCGGTAGTGGGAAGTCGTCTTTGGGACATGCTTTATTAAGATCTCTAAAATCATTACACATGCGGATGCGCCCATTGGGTTTAGACACAGGTATAATGTTGGAGACCCAATCTGAATAGTCAATAGGTCATATGAACTTTGCATCTAACAGCTTCTGTATTTCCACTTTTACTAAGAGAGCTATCTGGGGGTGCATCTTTCTCATCATTTGCTTGACTGGTTTAACTTTTGGATCAACAGTGAGATAGTGAACAACTAGCTTAGGGTCTAACCCTGGCATATCAGCATAGGTCCATGCAAAGTTGATGGTTCTTTGTAAGAAGAATGTGTTAAGATTCATGTGCTCTGTTTCTGATAATGATGTTGCTAGGAATGTGGTCTTTGGATTTTGTTCTATGCCAAGATTTATCTCTGTAGAATCTTCCACTAGGTGAGTGGACTTCTCTTGATACTTAGATGGTAGGGGAAGGTCAAATCCTCCATCCTCAGGTGCCACAGTTGGGTTTTCACCTTTGGATACATCCTTTTGTTTTTACTATTTTGTGATCAGGAGGTGCCACAGTGTGGTTTTCACCTAGAGATCCTTCTTTATTTTTACTTTTACGAATGGAGGCTTTGGCATTCTCACCAAAATAAGTTGTTGGCTCTAGTTCCATGACAAAACCTGCTTTATGATCGGCAAGGGGGATACCTTCCCAAAGTCCCATGAACTCAGCTAAAGCTTCGTCATTCTGAAATACATCTATAACGGGGGACCCTTGTTGGTCCCAATTGATAAGTTCAGGGTAGACAAGTGTTACGTTCTGGGTGCTGGTGGTGGAGGTTAAGGATACAGAGGATAACATAAAAATGGAGGATTTTGTGAATAGGTTGGTCATGTGGAGGGAAGAGTCATCGATGATATCCTCTGTAGAAGTCGAATCGGCGGGAAAAGTGTTAGCTACCTCTTCGAGGATATACTCGATGTCCAAGGCGTGTGGTACCTTCTTACCAAATCTTAATCCCTTCTTGTCTAGTTTCTTTGTCACAACAATGGGTTCCATAGTTCCTTGATTATGTTTCCCAAGGCCACCTTTGCCTTTATAGCCCATGTTTTTTACTATTCTTAAGCCATTGCCGTATTGCTTGACTGGTATTGTGACTGGCTCTTTCTCCTTATAGAGCCAAGAAGAAATATCCTCAATAGTTTCCTCTTCCAATAACTGTCCATGTTGGAATTGGGTTAGGAATGTTGGGGGAGGAATAGCAGCTTTTTGGTTACTTTGGCAATGGGTGGTTGGTCGTAAGATTTTGAAGATAAAGGCATCCGCCCTACACAACAAGATTTTGAGATATCATAAGATCCAAAGCCTATATTACGGATGTGGGCCTTGATCTCAGGAAGAGGATTTGGGTTACTTGTAGAGGCTGGCGTCAAAGTTTCAGGATCAACATATAGTGGGGATTCAAGGGCTTTTTCATTGTTAGGCACTTGGTTGCAATTCTTATAACTGCCTTGCAAGACACGACAGAATTTAAAAGGATTGGGGTCTCCTGGGATAGTGATCTTCATACCATTGTATGGGAACTTTAGAGATTGATGATACGTGGAGGGAATAGCTTTCATTGCATGGATCCATGGGCGGCCTAGGATAATGTTGTAAGGTAGTTCAATATCAAGGACTTGACACCTAGTTTCAAGCATGACAGGGCCCAGTTGTATAGGCAAGTGGATAACACCTTCTGAACGGCATTCTGCATCATCATATCCCTTGATTGTAATACTTTGATCATTGTTGACATGATCCTCAGAGTATCCCAATTGCTTAAGTAACTTTAAAGAACAGATGTTGAGACCAGCACCACCATCTATGAGTATACGTTTGATTTTGCGCTTATGGATGAGAACCTCAATATGAAGGGCATCATTGTGACATGGATCATGCGATGGGAGGTCCTTTTTCAGAGAAGACCACATTGTAAGGCGAAGCAATGTTACCTACTATAGCTTGGAAATCCACGACTGCTATGTTTTTGGGAACTGAAGACTCTTGGAGGGCTTTTTCTAGCACTACTCTATGTGCAGGTGATGACCGTAGAAGGTCCAAAATAGAGATCTGTGCTGGTGCTTTCCCTAATGTTTGACAAGATTATAATCAGATTGAGCGAGAAGACTGGGTGTAGGACCATGAATGGTGACACGACCACGGTGAGTTGTAATAGCGCAATCCGTAGATTTGCCTTTGATTGTGAGGGTAGACACTCGACTCTCTTCAAAATGACCTACAATGGAATCAAAGGAAGTGGAAGCATGATTGATACCTTTACCTCTATCCTGAGGAGGAGGTGGACCGTGATGAGGGAATGGTACCTTGTACATGTCGAGATCCTTGTTCATGTGTTGAACTGGTGATTCATTCTCAAAAGTGATTTGATTACCGTCGATGAGGTTTTGGATTAGGTGCTTGAGCTTCATGCAAGATGCGGTTCGATGCCCTTTGCTCCTATGGAATTCACAATATTCATTTTCTCTATACCGCGCCATTTTGTAAATAGGTTCACCATATGGGGGAGCATCTGGTAAGGTGATGAGTCCTTTCTGTAAGATCTGTTGTAGGACCAACTCTATAGGCACTCCCAAGGGAGTGAATTGGCGTCGCGGCGGGTAATCTTGTTGAGGCTGCTCCTGTTGTCGTTGTTGTTGATTTTGATACAGTTGCCACTATTGTTACTGTTGTTGAGGTGGAGCTTGACTTGGTTTGGAGAGCTGCAGCGGTGTTTGCAACATTTGGACATGTTTAGAATCGACCACCCCATCGTTGACCACATTTTTGTTCTTGTTCCAAAACTTGGGTTTATCGTTCGATTGTTGATGAGGAGCATTGTCTTTCATTTCTTTGAAGATTTGGACCACACCCTTAGCAATGAGGGCCTTTTCAATGTTGATACCCTTGTATGTGATTTCGTCGAAGGTTGTAGCACTAAGAATTTGCAAATAGAAACCTAACTCTTGGTTGAGGTTTTGCACAAATATGTTAACAAGCTGTTTCTCCAGAATCTTGAAAGGGAATTTGCTAGCCATTTTTCTCCATCATTGGAGGAAAGAAATGAAAGTTTCACCATTTTTCTGTTTATTGTTGCATAGATCGGTCATGGAAATCTCATGCTCTGCGTTTTAAGAAAAATGGGTGGCAAATTTCTCAGCGAGCTCGTTGAAAGACTTGATGCCCGTAGGTAAGTGTGAGAACCATTCTATAGCTTGACCTCCAAGACTGCGAGGAAAGAGACACATAAGATACGTGTCGTTATGTGAGACCTCGAAGCAAGCAAGATAGAATTCCCTGAGATGGTCTTTTGGGTCACCTTTTCCTTTGTATTTATCGAACTTGGGAATAGTGAAATTTTGAGGAAAAGGGATCATTGGTAATGACCGATCAAAAGGATAAGGACACACTTCTTCTAAAGAGAAGGTCCTCTTGGTGTGGCCAAACATAAGATCAGATAGTTGTTGTTGCACTTCCGCAATTTTTAGCTCCATAGCTGTGGGAGGAGTTGGAAGCATCTCCTGTTGTCCAAGAAGTGGTTGTTGATGCCCATATGGAAGATTGTAGTGTAAGCCATGAACATTGGTGTTATAAGGGTCGTAAGATTGGTTGGGGTCATATGTGTTGTACATTGGGTTGAGATTGGGTTGGATTTGGATGCTTTGATGAGGAGGAGGTGGGGGTGGCGCTAGGTAAGAATGTTGGCTTTGTGATGGTTGGAGAAAAGAATTGGGTGGAGGAAAGCTAAATGCGTTGGATTCGGTTGTGATGGCGGCACAAAGCTTTGGGAAACTTGATGTTGGGAATGTTGAGGGTGGCTAGGCAATGTGTGAAAGAAATTTAGCGAGGATGAACGTAACGGAGGAGGGACATAGGTAGAAGTGATTTGCGATGGTTGAGGTTGATTGAGGATGAGAGTAGAAGAATTTTGTGGGGGGGGCTGCATGACTCTAATTGGTTGAGAGACATGGAGGTTTGATGATATGGGAGGTGGTATGTGTTGAGACCCTTGTTGCATGGCTACATAGTTGTTCCCCAGATTGTAATTTGGTGGGAAACCTATTCGTGATGGGGTAACCAAGATTCCACTTGCGATTGGTGTGGACACTTTAGGAGGTGGTTGCCTATTCGATCGAGCTAAGGTGGCTTGCTTAGCTGACTCTGCTTGACTTTGGAGAGTTTATTATTGGTTTTTGAAGATCTCCATAGGAGTCAGAAGCGGTGATATGGCCCTCTCTCCTGTTGGGTTTTGAAAAAGGGGATTCCTATACTGCGAGCTTTGCTCAAGTAAGGGTGTGGTCATAGTCGACATGGTTTGGACCGCCTGTATGGTGTCTTGGGTGTTGCTAGGCTCACTAAGATTGGATAGATCAAAATCTTTGGGTAATTTAGCTCCTTGCTCTGCTAGCAAGCGAAAGAAATGATCTTGGTTCTCGCTAAGGATTTTGTCAATGGCGGCTATGACCCTAGGATCTTGCATGAATTCATCAAGATCTTGCTCATCATCTTGAGAGGATTGACCTATTTCAAAGTGTCGCTCTTCTTGAGATGGGGCTAGATCTGCAGTGTAACCTTATGGGACAAAATCGGGAGGCAAGCTGGTGGTGTATTGGGGTGTACTTACCAAAGGGACCCTACCTTCTTGGGAATTGCTTGGTTGGTCGACGTGTGGCATGCTGGGAGAATTGGTAGATCTTTTTGCGGGTGTTCTAGGAGTGACCTTGGGAGTAATGTTGAGACGACCCGATTACGGTGTGTGAGGAGGCAACTTGCGCTTCCTAGGGACAACTTGCTTGGACTTCATAGTTTGCTAGAGCCTAGTGGTTACCATGGAATACACTAAGACAAGAAAGGTAATGCTGGGTTTCTGCTTGTGCTTTGAAAAAAGACAAACTTCGATGCATAATGTACTGGACCAAAGGTGCTATACTGTTTGACCAAAGGTGCAGGACTGTGCAACCAAAAGCGTGCTACTGTGATGCCAAAAGCGATGGACTGAGCTGCCAGAGGCGAGTTACTGCTATGCCAAATGCGAGCTAAGGTTACCAAAAGTGAGCTAGTGATATACCAAAGGCGCTGAAGTAGAGTTCTGCCAGAGGTGAGGTACTGCTATACCAAAGGCGATCTACTGTACTACCAAAGGCGAGCTGCTATAATACCAGGGGTGCTAAAGTAGTGTCTGATGCTTCTAAAAGGCAAAATTTTGATAGACTGGTTCTGTTTCTGATTGGATTTGTTTGGCAAGAGAAAACATAGCAAACAAGTGGTCAAAAAACAAGGACTGACACAACAGATAGTGCATGTTCGAGGCTCAAAACAAGCCCAATGTTTCCACAGGTATAAGACAATTACAAACAATAACAAGCACTTTTTATCCCTAGAGACAAGGTTTCATTGCAGTAGATCAGCTCACAGCTTAATACTCCGTTGATAAAAATATCATTCCATAAAGGTGTCAGATATTTTGTATCTTTACGAGAGACGATAGGTAGGGATATCTCACCCTCTCCTTGGAAAGCTCAAGTAGGTCAAAAGAGCTTTATGGCCAAGGGAATACTATCTCTTCTCAAGGGAGCCAATGGTGAGTATCTTAAGGGCTTAAATCGATTCCCCTTGCATTGATGATTACCGCAATGTTCGGAGGTAGGTCGGTTAGTCTCTATCTAGAATGGTTCTTAATAACTTTGAGGGACCAACGCCTTATGAGCAATGCAACAAGTTACTAAAAGCTTTAACCAATCCTACTAAGAGTATCAAACAATTCGCTCAACGTGAAAATCATTTCCACAAAAAGTTAGTACACCTCTTTTCAATTTGGCACCACAAGGTAAGGCTGACGTCGGTTAGGACTTGGCTTTCGCCTTATCCCTTTTATATAGCGATTCAAAGGAAAACTCCGCTTAGGGTCGTCCCTTTTGGATGAAGCACAATCCAAAAGCAGGCCCTTCTAAAGGAAGTACTGAAATGTAAGAGCAAGCATGTCAAAAAAAGGTTCAATTGTCCCATTTATAAGAAAAATAAGGTGCAACTAAATTAGGCACACACAAGTTTGTAGTTGTCAATTGTCCCTTATGAAATTGAAGTGTTTGGCATTCATGTCCATTGTCCCTTAGAAAATTGAGGTGTTTTCACATACATGTCCATTGTCCTTTAAGAAAAGTAGTATGTTCCTAAGACTTAGATTGCAAAAAAAATGATTTGTTCAATTATCCCTTTAACAATGCAATGTGTTTCTAAGACTTAGTGAGATAGATCAAGATTTCTTCAACGCTCGTCCTGCATGAACATGTTAAAAATACCTATTTGCTCTGTGTGAGTAATAAGAAGCTGCAACAGGTCCGTTAGTTCCACAAAAATTCACAAGTTAGCAAAAATAAATCAATTTGACCAGAAGCGAGTTACTGCTATACCTAAAGCACTTTACTGTATTTCCAAAAAGCGCTGTAATGTAGACCAAAAGCATAAGACAATAATACCAGAAGCGCTGAAATAGATCCAGAAGTGCTATACTGTTCTTCTGAAAGCGTGACATTGTCTAGCCAAAAGCGACGTAATGAAGAGCAGAAGCGTGACACAATAATACCAGAAACGGTGAAACAGATCCAGAAGCGCTATACGATGCTTCCGAAAGCATGATACTATATAGCCAAAAGCACTGCGCTGTCTTAGATCACCAAAAGGTTAGCTTTTGTCAAAATAACCAGATCTAAATGAGATTTTAGGATTGATCTACAGTTCTGAGAAGTAATATCTGATAGATCCGTATTGTGAAATCCAGAAAACTCAGAAGGTGTAGTAACACAATAGATTAACTCACATATCGAAGATACTCCTAAATAAGTCAGCTTAGGAAGTATCAAAAGAGGATTAAAAGTCAAATACAACAGCTTGTTAGACAAATCAAAAGATATGTAGCGAATAAAACCCTGCAAAAATGGTCAAAAAAACCCAATTAGCCAAAAGCGCTGAACGATACTACCAGTAGCACCGTGCTGTTATACCAAAAGCATCGCTCTGTGCTACCAGAAGTGCCGCGGTGCAGCTGAGGGCGCTGTACTGTGCCTCCAAGAGCGCTTAAGGATACTGCCAAAAGCATTTTTCTGTGCCTTTTGCGTTGTATCGTACTATGACTTAAAAAAATCAATTTCTCAAAGAAAAAGAGAGATTAGTGGGTCCCACCGGGCGTGCCAGAATGTGTATGAGGAAAAATCAATTAAATTTAAACTAATAAAACCAAAAACCAATCACATAAAGCGAACCAATCTAAGTAAAAGCCATTATCATCAAATCAAAGTAAAAATGAAAGCTCTTACCAAAACCTATATTGTTCCCTTTTGGAGAAGTGTAGATTGCTCAATGAAGTTGCGAAACCATAGCTGCAACAAGCAAGTAGTGCTCAATGTGCTCAAAGACCAATGTTAAGAGATCATGAGGTTGCTCAAATTGACGCGTTGTATGCTCAAAGCGCTGTTAAGTATGCCTGAGAATAAGATCGAAGAGAGATTGTGAAAGAGATGAGGGGGGTTTATATAGGTTTCAATAGAGATTGATCAACGGTCTAGATAATTCAACAGAATCAATGGAGGAGAACAGTTGAGGAACGTGCGACGAATAAGAAGAAGACAAGTGTCACACAAAAGCTGTTTTATTTGAGTTAATCACTTTCTTTTCTAAAGATAAGACATGCTTTTCATAAATTAGAAAGTTTTTTTCTAATTTAAGAGAAATTGATAAAAACAAGGTTGAGTGAATAGATAACTCAACTTAAGACTTGCTTTTGCATGATTTGAGAAAAATTAAATAATAAATTATTTAATTGTGTGTGCATGGAGAAGAAGACTTATTTTTAGAAGATTTGAAAGATATTTGTAGATAAGAAAGCAAATTAATTAAAAAGATTTATTTAATTGTTGTGCATGATTTGGAAGAATAAATAAAATATTTGATTTATTTTATTTTTGGATATTGAGAGAATTTAAATAAATTTGATTTAATTTATTCAAATTTGGAAGAATGAATTTGATTTAATTAAATAATTGGGAATTATTTAATTGTTTGGATAAGAGGGAAATTTGTGATGAATTAATTAAATAATGGGATTTATTTAATTAATGGAGGCTTGAGATTTGGAAAGAAGATAATGATTTAATTAAATAATATAAATTATTTAATTATGGAAGAATAATAGAGGAATTTAATTTAATTAATTAAATAATGAGGATTTATTTAATTAATGTCGCAATTTTGTGATTTAGAAGAATTTGGTGAAATTAATTGACTAATTAGATTATTTAATTAATGTGGGAAATGCAGGTGATTAGGAAGAAATGACGAAATGCAAGTAGTGCGACGGCTTGGTCGTTTTAGGGTGTCTACAAAGGATATTGAGAAAATTAGTCCTATCAGGAACAGAGAAGAACAGTAAACACAATGAGGTAAAGATCCCAGCTAAGATGAAGATCAGAAGATGCACATCAAAGGGTTTGTAGATATGTGTCTTAAGATGATCCAGTAAAGATTTCAGAGTTCCGCATGGAGATCTAAAGAAGTTATGGCCACTTAAGTAAAACCGGTTCTGGCAGATGTTTAGAGGTGACAGAGTAGTACAAACATGTCTGGTAAGATCTGGAAATGCAATATCCTATTCTACAGATTTGGTGGAGTGTTTAGGAAGTCAATGTGAAGTGTCAACTTAATTGGTTAGTGGTCTAGAGGTCCGCAAGCATTTATTCCAATATGACAGTGATGACAGACTATGTTCTTGAGGTTCCAGATGAAGGAAAGAATGATTTCAGTAAGCTAAAGTAGTGTGGATGTTTCTGGTGATTTAGGAAAGCTTGTGGAGATCTTTGGATTGTTTCCAGTTCGTGTTGGTGGTCTGCATTTCAGCTAGTAATTAAAGAATTACTTCCAGATGATGATGTTCTTCATGAGTCTGGCCAACTAGATGAGGTACACTTCCTGCGGATGATCTTGAAGATGCTCTATGAAGAATGGTGTGTTCCCAAAGAAGGATTGGAGTCTCAGATCTGTGTGGTCGACAGCAGGTTGATCCGTGTGAAGTCCTTTTGTAATAAGTCATGTTGTATTTATGTATTTGCCCTATAATGTTTGCTGACTTGGATGATTATCCCTAAGTCGATGTCTTGTAGAAATAAAGAGTTATAAGGTCAATTCAGTTGTATTGTGGAGATGAGAGTGTGGTAGAGAGGAGTAGAGCTAAAGGTAGAGCAAAAGTATTGAGCCTAAATAGAACTGACTCAAGCATGGTAAAGATGCTATTCTTCAGTTCAAGTATGTGATACTTATTATTCTGTAGACAATGTGTCTCTTGTAGGTAGTGAGCCTCTTGTGAGAAGTGTGCTCAAGCAATGAGCCCTAATTGGCATGTGCCATTTTGTTCTTTCTATTCTTCTAACAGAGAATACAATCTTGGGTTAGTCACCCCGTGGTTTTTCCCTTAACCGAGTTTTCCACGTTAAAATCTTGGTGTCATATGTGTTAATATATTTCTACTCTTGATTTATTGCATTAAGTTTCTATGATTGATTTATTATTATGCTGTTGAATTAAGGAAAGGAATTAAGTGATTAAATCGCAAGAAAGTTTTTGACAACTGATTCACCCCCCCTCTTAGTTCTCTCCCCTAAATCTAACATCTTCAACCTTGACCCTACTGCGAGTATACCCATAGATTTGAATGCTTTCAGGGAAAAATACAAAACTCGTAGATATGCATACAGGTCTCATAAATTGGCCAAGCATAGACTAAAAGGAGTTGATGGAGCTTTGATCAAAATCCCTGACTCAGAAGAAGAGCCTCTCTGATGCATCCTGTTCATGGAATATTTTGTTAAAACCTATCATAGCTTGTGTCATGTGCTCGGAAGAGATGCATCAAATAGAATGCCGGTGTCTCTGATGATGATGGCAGAATATATCCAAGATTATGGAGCTGAAAAGCCATACGATTATGTAGGTTTCTTGTCAAAAAGGATGCATGAGCAAATGATGGCCATTAAGAACAATATGTACACTCCTTGTCCCCATGTAAAATTCACTTGGTATTCGTTAATGTGCCACATGATCCTATTTTCTCTGTCTGGCCATTGGGGCAAGGAGTTGCATTTGAGAATGACTGATGCAAAAGGCAAGGCCGTGCCAGTTCAGATGTGGACCTGCATGCTAGACATGTATTTCGATAATGCTAGCTATGTCACTTTTGAGGAGCATTTGGTGAGGAAAATATTGGGATTCCTGGAGCCAGCTGCAGAGAGGATACCAAAGGAGATTAAGGATTTTCTGAGACCAATGGAGAGGACCCCCTAGTTGAAGATCAATCACAATTGGGGAGACTAGTTTTTACATGAAAATACAACTTGTATCAGAGTCTATGGGTGTGAGGCTCCGCCCTATTCCTTACTAAATTTTTTGCCCAGAAGAATAGGATTTATGGAGATCATTAAACAGCTAAATGAAGCAGACAAGGAACACTTTAGAAAGCATAAGAAGGAATCTCTTATCCCAACATCTCTAAAGCTTCATGATTTTATTACAATTGATAAGAGTGGCTTAGACCAAATTGGTCTCATGTTGCAATGTTATAGGATGAGTATGGAGAAAATAAGACTCTTTGATCCTGAAGGTTTTATTCATGACACAAGGCATAAAGTTGGCATGCCTGCATACCTGAACCATGTCATGTTTGATGAGGATACTGTCAAAAATTGTGAATCAATGCAACATGTGTTTTTCTTGAGAAATAAGTGGAAATTGATAATGGATGCAAAGAAAAGGAAAAAGAATGCTAACGCTACATATCAAGGGGCTTTCATTGAGATTCAAAACCCCATTGAGATAATCAAAATGTTCTTTGCTAAAGGAGATGAATTGATTGCTAAGGCACCTACTGGAGAAGAGAGGCCCACATATCAGCCAAGTAGTTCAAGGGGTCAGTACATTAGAAAAAGTTCCCCTGACTCCTCTAAAGCCCTAACCCCAAAGAGAGCAAAAATAATTAATCTTGAAACAGAAGAAGAAATGGAAGTTGTGAATCTGGAGGAGGAGGTGATAGAGGAACAAGACCCACAACCCTCACATCAATTGCATTCTCCCCTGAGGATAGCACCATATGCCTCCCCAGAAAATAGGTTGACAAGATCCATAGTCGACAATGAGGTGTACACTAAAGATGTGAGGGAGGTGGCGTGCAATCAGTTTATCTCTAATGATGTATTCATTACCACTCTAGAATTCAAATCCTTTGTGTTGAGAACAAGGAGTGAAGAATTTTAGAAAAAAAAGATAGAAGCAAAAAGTGGTGCAAACCCTTCAGAGTATGATGCTATCACAAGGAGGGTTTTGAGTGAAGTGAACAAGGACATTAGTGCCATGAATCCTGAGGAAGAGAGAGCACTTGTGAAGAGAAGCAAAATCTTACTATTGCCACACTGGACACTGTCAGATTCAATTGCATTTGATACCATTACCAGGGATGATGTAGATGTAAGTGAAGAACAAGTCAAGAGGGCATTGCAGGGTGCTATCTATGACCCTAAATTTGATACCTTGGCTATCTGGGCATTGGCCCCAAATGATAAGAAACCAAGGGTGGGTTTGGAAGAATTAACTAGTAATGTGATCATCAAGAGGGTGTTAGACACCCTTGCTCCTCAGGCAGCCAACTTGAATGTACAGACAACAGATTTTGCGGACACAACAACACTCAAACTACAAAAAGATCACAATGAATTATTAGGGAAATATACAGAGGCAATGGCTAGACTTAATGTTTATGAGATTCGACCTCAATTGGAAGCTGGTCCATCTCAAACACCTCCAATTATACAAACTACAGAGTCATTACCAGTGGATACACAACCCCTGCTTCAAGAAATAGAGGAGCTGAAAGAGGAAAATAAGAAATTGAAAGGAGAAGTAGAAGGAAAAGTGGAAAGTGTAGCCACAAATGTAATCACGTATAGAATCAACAGGATATTGGCCAGGTTGGAGGAGACCCAGAGGTCTTGCTCTCTATTAAGGACAACACGTGAAAAGCATGAATCAGACAAACATAATCTATAAACTATGAAGACTAGCTGGTTACCAAGGATTGGAAACATTAGAGACTTTCTCAGGTGTTCTAGATATGATCCAGATGCTCCCCTTGAGTTCTAGTTGGTAGTAGGAATGTTGGAAAAATTTAAGGAGGTGGCTACTTATCAATTAAAATTGGATACAATACTAAGGGATAAAATGCAAGAAGTTGAGAAGTTGGACACAAAATGGTTACCTCACATTTTAGAAGCTGATGGGACAACAAAGGACATGAACAAGTGGAAGAAGGAAATCATCGATAATGGTAATCAGTTAATTCCATCTTGTTTAGATAAGGGAGATCTAGCTTTGCATGTGTTAAGTTAGACACTTGAAAGGTTGCATGTGGTGGACATCACATTTGAATTATTTGGTAAAAATGTCAAAAGTATCCTACATGCACAATATGTCAGCCACAATAGTAAGATAGCAGAAGTCATCTCATTTCCTTGGTCGGTTGAGAGTACATACGGTATGTGGTAGGATAGATATGGACCTAAAGAATGACAACTTGGCTACTATCTTCCAACCACAACAATGCAGATCCCCAGGCAGCTCCTCGTGTTTCTCAAGGCCAACCACTACTTTTCTTGTTCCTCCGGTGCAATTAATGTTTCCTCAGTGCCTTTGGGTGCTTCTCTGTATTCATTGAATTTGAAAGACAATGTATTAATTACTGAGGGTACATATTCCTATTATATAATGGAACTGTATCACTTATTTTAATGTTGTTGAAGACTTGGAAAATTTTGGAGAAGTAATGAAAATACAGGCTCTCTTGGTTTCTTTATTTTGTGTTGTAAGTTTATGAGTTATATGTTGGATGCCTTATGAATAAAATTTATCAATTTCATGTTGTTTTTAAATGAGTAATGCTTCGTTGCATGTGTTTGGTTATCTGTCTCCAAGTTGTGTATTTTTCTTCTGAATCTAAGTAGCTAAGGGTTACTCAAGGTTCTAGAACATGGGTTTTCTATCTTAGAGATGAATCATCAGTAGCACAGGTTCAGGTGTAGAGGAGCAATGAGCCATATGCTGGCGTTAAATAGTACCACCACATCTTGAATGCTCTCCTTTTGTCTCTTTATGTTTTCTTCATGTTTTCAAAATGTATTCAAATATATTTGAAAATCTAAATTGGACTTATACAAGGCAAATATTGTAATATCAAGGGTTGGGAATACAAAGAGCCATTTTGAATGTGAAAGGTCTGAAGCTTGTTGCTTCCTTTATAAAAGGAAATCAAGACCTTATGGCTCGAGATCTATCTAGGATTTTGATTTTTTGAAAGAGACATTGCACTACCTATACTTTGAACCAAATCAATATAAAAGTTGCCATTCTCTGGTGCTCAACTTTTGGTTCTCATTTGTTTGTTGAATTTGATTGCTAATAATTTATCTGGTTGTCTCCAATTTACTTTTTCTTTGTTATTCAAATCAACCTATCAAGTATATTGTTGATTTGTCAGAACACATTTGATGTTTCTTGTGTGGTTTGTTTATTGGGTTCCTTCAAGCAAGGATTAAAATCCTATAGGTGAATCAATGATAGGAGCTATGAAAAATTGCTAAGCAATACAGAGAAGAGAAGAAATATGTGGCTTGGCTAATGTAGGAGAAGATGTGGAAGGAGGCACACTAGACGAAGAGGCTTGTGAAGGAAGGGGAGGAGACACACTATTTAAGGAACTTGATGAGATTATCCTTTGACCTATATCACTTAATACTTCCATCACATAAGGATTATCCATTAACAAGTTATGAAGAACATCAATCAAATTTGAATAATTAACATTATTGCTCAAATTCGTAAAGGTCTAATATAAGTATTTGTGTAGTAAGATTCATGTCTTGCCTATCCATATGTGCAACATGTGCATCATGATGAAAAATATCTTCCCCATTAAAATATGTAGTAGTCATCAAATCCTCAATCATAACTTCCTCGCAATGAATCAAGGCCATTGTAGAGTTAAGCCTAAGGTTTCTTCTTAGTGCAAAATGAGGATTAGGTTGAGACCTTGACATTCAAGCAAAATATAAAGCAATGAAAAGGAAATTGCATCCAAGTAATCCTAATTTTTTTTGCCAACAATTCATACCAAAGATTGAACAATTTAAGGATATTGCAATAGGTAATTTGTATCGACACAAATAATATTACTGAAGCATTTCGAAGTTTAGGCCATAAGAATCATCCTTTTTTAAACATGGATTGCAAATCATTCTAAAAATTTAGAAGTTTTGGTCATTAACATTATTGTCTGCTACAATGTCATCCAGTGTATCATTGTCAATGTTCATATGTTCTTTCAAGTATTTAATATTATCATCATCCTCATCTTGACCTGCATCATCTTCATCATCATTGAAATTTGACTGTAGACCATCGATATTGTTGCCCGATGTATTTGGATCATCATTTTCTATACCATCCATATTGTTGTCTTCCATAACATCATCTAACTTTGGATTGTTGTCTTCTTGTGCCTGAACATAACCATCTTCAACATCATCATGGATGTCAATTTCTTTGATGTTCTCTAATCCCTCTCTCTCATTTTGTTAGCCATCATTGTTTTGCTCAGTATCCACTAATGCATCGTCAAATACATGCCTTAATCTTGGATCATAATGTATGACAAATATCCATTTCGGATCCAAAATATCTTCATAGAAAAATAACTGCACATGAACGACATACATATATTAGATGTATGGTATAACAATTTTATTGATTAATAAACACATGTATATATTCACAATAAACTATGAATTAATAGATTAATGATCACTACCGCTTCTTGTTTGAGTTAAAGAAATACTTGCTCACAATGAATTGGTAGAACATAAGGCTTCTTATCCTCCGGTAGGAAACATGAGGAATCTATAGAAAATAATCCACTTTGGGTATCATGTCTTCGTGTCCTCTCAAATGCTTCATACCATCTACACTTACAAATACAACATTTAAAAGAGTGGGAGTCCAACTCAATAATTTCTTGTATTTTCCTAACATATTGTAGATTCCCTTCAATTATATTCTTATCTTTTGAGCTTGATCAACTAGATTGCTTGAAGTCAACCATGATGCCACAAATCGAAGGATCGTCTCTTTACATCTACACTTTCTACACGATAATGTCGACCATATGCCCACATTGCTAGATATCTCCTCGCCTGTGAAAGACCATTTATTTCAGTGAAAACAAATATAATGACGAATATTAAAATAGTTAATAGTGTCAAAACTGTAAGGAAACAACATTTTGTCAAATTCCAACTGTACCGTTCTTTCACATCCTCTAGACATGTTGATTTCATCTTATGTTATGTTTGAATCTATACCTACATCTTCTATTTGATTTTGAATTTGTTCAATAACCCATTCTAGTGTGGAATCTTTTCCTCGTTCCCCTAGTAGATCAGTGGGAAGTGAAGTATTCCTTAGGTTCGATCTCTTAAATTATCTCCTGGCTTCTAACACTTCTCTCTTTTTATCATACGGATCAATCCATTTGTTCATAAAGTCCATGTGGTACAGAATGAACTTGTCAAGTATAGCACTTTTGTCTACACCTATTACATGTCAGCATGTTTATTTCAAACTCCAAATGTCATGTTGTTAATTTGACAAATAAATTACAAAGTAAATTAATAATTGCAAAAAAAAACAACCACACTGATCATGAATTTACTTACTAATTTCTACTTGAACACCATTAGATTGTGGTTTTTCTCCATTAATAATATCTTATCCTCATTCTTCATCCTAGAAGCGTGGCCCATCTTCAAAATCATTACCAAGGAATTCACACAAGAAGAAAAATGCTTCATTCAATACAT
The DNA here is from genome assembly GCA_027924645.1 of Cunninghamia lanceolata. Taxonomy (NCBI): domain Eukaryota; kingdom Viridiplantae; phylum Streptophyta; class Pinopsida; order Cupressales; family Cupressaceae; genus Cunninghamia; species Cunninghamia lanceolata. Next base: position 2,649,816 of record BSBN01000902.1, on the reverse strand, counting down.
ACTCTTTAGCCATGCAACCCTCTAGATGTGCCTTTTGTTGGACATATCTTTTTAGAGTTTTCATATACCTCTCAAAGAAAAACATCCACCTCATTGATACGACACTCACCAATTCAATGTCATCAACTAGGTGTATAAGCAAATGGACTTGTAGGTCCATGAAACCTGTAGGGAGTTCCTTCTCAAATACACATACGATTTCTGCAATTTCCTTCTTCCACTTTGGCACTTCACATTCGTGGATCTCCTTGGAGGTCACCCACCTAATATAAGAACAGTAAATTAGTATGAACCTTTAGTCAAAAATTAAAATTCAATATAATATCTCTATGTCTCTCACACATGAACATTTCATATAACCACATACCTTGTAAATGCTGACAATCGACTTATGGCATTCCTTAAGTCAACTGTAAGACATGAATCCCCCTAATTGCCAATGGCATGATATGCTATCAAACACATTTATGAAAAGGTCATTAATAATTTTTTCTCACACAATAAAATATCAAAATATATTTAGTACTTAATCAATGTTACTAGTAAATGTTAAATGATGATATATAATACCTTCATAAAATTTTGAAAATCATGTGTTTTAAATCCTGTGATATGTCCATCAACTGTAAAAGCTTTAGCCAATGATGACCCATAGCCAGTAGGTGTCCTTATTGAACAGATGACATTTTTTAGTTGGTCTAGCTCCTTTTTTTTTAAATCCATGGAGCTTCTGCATATGTTTCATTTTCCCTGTTTGGCCACAAATGTTTTCTATCAATTTTGGTATGCGAAAGAGCAATATCTCCTCGAAGACAAGGTGTCCTTCTCTTTACTTGATATATGTCAAAATATAGAATTTGGGACATTTTTTAAGATGTGCATATGATCTAATAGGTGAGATATTAATAGATCCTTCCAGTAAGGGAGCTCATAAAATATGGATTTCCTTTTCATTCCTTCTGACATATTAACTACAATTTGTTCTGGTTCTTCAATTGAATCACCCCGATCAAAAAAATCCTCCCAAGCTTTCAATTCAACATCTTCATACTTCTTAAACCAATCATCTAGACCCATAATCATGGGAGGGCCTCTATTTTCAACTTTTCCATCAAACTGATTCTTTAGGCGATTTCTAAACTTATGATCTAGTTGTAGAAAAACCATGTTGTTTGCGTAAATAAATTTATGTAGATCTTTAGAATACCACCCTTGAAATTATTCTGCACATTTTGGACATGCAAATATCCCCTTTGTTTGAAGCCCTACAATTCAATAAGTAATGTTAATAACATAAAAAAATAGTATAAAACTAAGTATGAAAGTTGGGACGAAAATAAATTATGAGTGTAAATACGTAAATATTTTATCTTACCAGAACAAACACCAAGTTCTGAGAAATCATGAATAGTCCAACATAGCACACCATACAACATGAACAACCTATTTGATGGGGGACGTGATATGTCATACATTCTTATGCCTTTCCATAGCAGTTGCATCTCATCAATAAAAGGCGCAAGATAAACATCCATGTTTTTAACTTGATGTTTTCCTGGAACAATGAGAGTCAGCATAAGGTGCTCCTTTCTAACACTCATCCATGGGGGAATATTGTATACTATCAATCGGACTGGCCAAACACTATAATTTGAGCTCAAGAAAGAGAATGGGCACACTCCATCAATTTTAAGACCAAACCTGATACTACGGGGTTCATCTTTGAATTTTCTTGGCCATTTTTCCTCTACGTGTTTCATTGCTTTAGAGTCAGCCGGAATTCACATGAATCAATCTTTACTCCTATTCTTTGCATGCTAGTCCGTCAATTGTGCAACTGACTTGCAACGAAACATTTGTTGAAGTCTAGGTATAATTGGCATGTGACATAAAACATTCTTTGGAACTGTAGGACCTTGTACATTTGTACGATATCTCTTCTCTTTGCATACAGGGCATTCTACCTTGTTTTGATATTCATCTCTATATAAAATGCAATCATTTTTACATGAATAAATTTTCTTATATTCAATCCTCAACTCAACCAACAACAAACGCGCCTCTCTGCAAGTTGATGACAACACATTCTCTTCAAGGAATATTTTAGTTTTTAGTGCCCTGTAAGATTGCCAGAGATTAAATCAATTGAATGTTTGACTTATGATGAACATGTTTGATATGTCAATCTATACTATGACTGTTTATATACAATATATGGTTTTAAAATCCCCTTAAATAAATATAAACAAAGTTGATGAATGTTTACGAATTATGTACACCAATTGACAATGCAAAGTAAGAAATATATTTCAACTCACTTCAGTAGGGTAGTGAATCCTTTGTCTAACCAACCACATAGTAACTTGATTTCTAATAATATTAATGTGCATGTTAGTTTTGATGTTCTACTTGCACCTGATTTGAACACGGGTGTCTTCGCTGCTTGCTTGATGGAGTCTTCTAGGTTGTTATCATCAACATTACGTTGGTGGTAATTACCCCTTCTATCATCGTTACTATCAACCATATGATCATTATTGTCATCATTATTTCCATCCCCAAAGCAATATGTAAGCATTTCATTCAATCCTTCTTCATGCACTGCATTTTCACTATCATGATCATCATCATTAAGGCTAGGTGGCATGTCATCAGTGTATGCAGATCTCATCAGCTCTTCAGATTTCTTAGTTGGTAATATTCTCTTCAATGTTGCTCTTTTCACCCTGGTATGGTTTAAAGGATGGTTTGGATCATCCCGTCCAAATCTTAATAACCCAGTTGGATCTTGGGTATTAGTATGTGTTTCATCAACATCTTCTACCTATCAACAAATGCAAGCATTATTTAATGTTTGGCAACAATTGGATAAATCATAAATGTATCAATTTCAAAGAAATATAATCAAATATGGCTTCAAAAATAAAAATATAAATTGTATGAACATATATACATCAATTGAATAATGGAACATTATTTTATAGACTACCTTTTTTATACAATAATTTAAATAAAACACAATTTTGACAACATAGTTTATAAAACATCAATCCACACTCATTTATTATTCTTTAGTTTTCTGCTCTTAAGAACATCCTTAGGGAGACCTTGTTCTTCCCTCTTCTTTCGCGCAGGAGTGTGTTTTAAGAAGGGGTAATCAATCAATAACTCATCCCCAATGGTAAGGTCCATAATAGTCTCAACCATTATCAATCTATCAACCTCTCTTTCCATATCCCCATCTTTATCATTTATAACCTCAACAAATTGACAATTCGGTCTTACAGTAGGGTCCCTTCCCTTACTACTATTTATAAATCCTGTAATATTTTTGTGTGTGTATGCACGTCCATCTATATACAACAGATGACCTCTATTCATTTCTTTTCCACTTTCTAATTGGAGATGATGTGTATACATATTAGAATTTAGACCATATGCTGACATGCTAGGCTTATATTTTGCTAGTCTTCTCCATTCACCACTGTAATATGATGGACCATAATATGGCATTAATCTCCAAGTGGTTTGTTCTGAATTGTTTCTATGTTTAGATCCCACATGTAAATTTTAGACAATAAAGAGGCCTAGATTCACTCCATGAATATTGGAGGGCCGTATCATATAGTTGTATCCCCAAAATTGAAACACCTCATACACTCTAGGTAGTTGTTGATCACTAGGCCAAGCACAATATAGTCGACGATCAAATGTCTCTTTGTAAATTGATCTCAAACTTAGGGGCAAGTCATCATCTCCATCATATTCATTCTCATAGGGTATGTAGTCCACCTTCCCCTTGTCTTTAAGCAAATTATGTATCTTTAAACCGATTCTTGTTCTATTGCTTGTTTTCATCAATTCCTCATCTTCTAAGTTGGTATATTGGCACATATTTTTGTTAGATGTATCATCTGATAAATGATCATTGCCCTCTAGGCTAGAAGTCGGTGATCCAGGAAACTTTAAACCAAGAACTTTATCTTGCAAGTATTCATTAAGAAAAAAATTAGTTATTTAAATAATATAAAACAATGTTTAAACGAAGTATACATGTTATTTATATCAAATTAGAAAATTCCTTACCACAATTCCTATTGGATTTGAATTGACTGTAGGAGGCATACTACCGACTGGAAGCTCATCATATATGTAATGTCTTTGTACAATCGCTCGTTTGAATTGTTTCTTTCCACAACATACATAACATCCACAAACAACAATTTTCTCAAAGCATTCATCCCATGTACTATAGTCCTGACCAACCTCTTGTTCAGTGCAATCATTTATTGTGTCTAAAGGATCTATTGTCATATCCTCTTCCACCCACTGTCCTCTACATGATTTAATAGTTTTAGGTTCACATCCACGTACATATCTTTTTCTTTTGCTAGCTGAACACTCAGGCTCTGCATTTGCTCCAATCTCCATCTAAAATAATCAACAACATGCATTAATTTTTGTCAAGATTGGATAATACATTATAAATTTCAATAATACTATGAAAAAAGATGGATGTATCACAAAATGCCATCAGATCATTTTTTCCTATGTTAAGTCAAAATTTGAGTACCTGATGTCCTGCTTCATCCATTGTGTCCTCATTTGATATGACACGATATGTTGCCATGGCCTCATCTGGCCCTTATAATACACAACATAGTAAATAATGTTTAGTACACTAATTATATCATTTCAACGATTATGCTATCCAACACAAAACCTCACTTTAGTCATATATTTGACATATTGATATCATGTTTTGGCCATCCTAATTTTCAAACTTTTCCCTTGATCATAGAATCACATTTAATCACCATTCCTGTGCATTTTCAACCAATGAGTTTGACCTCAGAGGCCTCATGGACAGAAAAATGACTTTATCTCCTCTATGTTGTAGCATTTGTGAATTCATAAACACCTTCCTCCTTTGGTTGACGTTACTTTCTCTTCTTACCTCTATTGTATCTGTAGATTCTGTTTTCATATCTATTTCCACCCACTTTCCTCTCTGCGATTTAGTAGTTCTACGTCGTCCACGTCCTCTCTCCATGGCCTCCTTTGGATCATGTAATACACAACAATGACAATAGTCACATAACAGTTGTGCACTAAGAGAATATTGTTGAAATTATCTTGTTAATACACTTGCTTTTCATTAAGATGCACTATGAAAAATAAAATAGGACATTGCAACATTTTGCTCTTCACAAAAAGTTTACACATGAAATCTTGACAACTAGAGCTCAAATCTTATGATTACAAGATGACTACAATGATTTAGAATCTTTATTAGCAAGTCAATGGACTGATATGGGAATAAAGGGCAGCCACCATATAATATCACCCACCCACTATCATTATAGGGGGATGATATCAAGGACCATCATTATGCCTTGTTATAGCTGATGGACAATCATCCTAAGTATTGTTAAAATCCAAAAGGTCTATCACAACCCCAAAGGACTATCACAAATGTTATTAGGTCATCCAAACCATAGCTCCAATATTCACCATCATATGAATATCATAATTAACATTGTAGAGGTTGTCATACCATGAGGCATAGGTAACAACCAAAGGAGGTTTAAAAGCAACACTAGCAACATTAAATTATTGTCATAGTACACCTAGGATAGCTAGGTATGCATCCATAGAGTTATTACTATAAAATTGTCTCATTAATCTTGTGACCGGGTTAAGTCACTATCATGGTAACAATGTAGTTAGTAATCAATCAACATGTTGTCTTTGCATTTCAATGAGATCAGTTCTTAAAAAATGACAATCCAGAGGTTAAAGAGACAAGTTGATACCTTACCCAAGTTGTCATGTTCTTGAAACCTTGTCACTATAAAGAGGAAATATCTAGAGAGTATTGTCACAAGGACATAACCAAGGCATGCACTATTATGAGCCATAGGGACAACTTACTACACCATCCAAAACTCCATTTGAACTAGCTACTATCAATAATTCACATTATTGGGGACTGTCATGAAGAAAACACCATGCATAGGACTGTCATAGTCAAAGTGGAGAGGATTGTCTAGTCATTTTATGACTATCATAATAGCTAGTGGGTTAGTTACCATGCTTCAACCTAAAATAGGTTAATGAGAACATAGAAATGAAAATCACAATACCATAAGCATTGCCATAAGCTACCAATATAGTCCCAATATCATGTCATGATAGTAAGAGAAGAGTTGTTTGGTTTTTCCAAAGCCATATCACTTGCATAAGGATTGTCACCAACCATCTATGTAAGGTCGTGATTGAGCTAGTCATAAGAGCAGCATGAAGTCAAAATGATATAATGGAAACAAGATATAGTTACTTATTATAAAGACAATCCAAATTTGGTGAGGTTGCTACAAGAAACCAAATTTGGCATTCCATTATATAGTGATATCAACTTCCAAGCAAAATACATCATTTTACATTGATAGGCGCTAAATTAGGCACACTTTGCGCCACCTTTTGAGCTCTAAAAAAATTACATTTAGGCCTAAAAGTCGGCGCTAAAGTCATCGCTAACTGCTCTAACTATAGCACCAACTAATGGATCAAAAAAAATTAAAATTCCCACCTGCACATACCCCAAAACAAATAAACACAAACACAAAACTTTATTGATTTTTGGTGTTCATTTTGTGTTTGGAGATCGAGCGTTTAGTATGCAGAGATCAAGCATTTGGGTTTTTTGTGTTCACCCTAATTTTGGGCAAATCCTTGGCAATGGTGGGACCTGTATTCCAACCCTAATTTCCTTTCCATACCTAAAGCGCATACTCACGTTCTTACATCTCAAAAGTCTTGGGTTCAAGCCATGACAGCGTTTGCTTCCAGATATCTCAGCCTTTCAATTCATGCTGCTCTTCTTCTATTCGTGCCAGGTAAGGGCATCGCCTCTCTTTCATCTACTCTTTTTTTCCCGTCAGATGTCAGATTCATTTGGACAAATGTGAGTCTTGTAATATTCATAGGGCATCTGTTGAAGATAATTCTGAGCAAGGCTTTTCATAATAGACGACAAATTTCCACATTCCATAATATTATAAACGTGTGCTTTACTTCAATTGATGTATAAGATTACTTTCTTGCAGCAAACTTACAGAGGAAAATGGCTTCATGATTTGATCTACAAAGTAAAGGTCAAAAACCTTGAGGAATACAGAAAAACTGGACAAAAACTTTCATACCTGGCAGTGTGTACTTCGTTTGCCTCCATAGACTGGATGAAAATAATTTGCCCTAGGTCACCTCAAAATGTCAAGCAATAGAGGGAAGAGAGCAAAGGGAGTAGACTCTGGCTACAATGAGGTAATTCATTGTCAATTTATAGATTTGTAAATGTTTCCATTATTTCTTTGATTTTTAGTTTTTAGTTTATATTTCTAAATTTAAAAGAAGAAATTTATTTTACATATATAGGGACATGAGACTGACAAAGATAAAGAGGCATTGGCTTCCATATTGGGGGTAGAGGCAGTGAACAAATTAGATGGTGTGGACTTGACAATGCTTGCTAGATGTATAGAAAAATAATCTAGTAAAGCCCCTGAAACATTGCAACCAAATCAATAGTGTCAAAGGGAATCAATTGATTCCCCAACCAGTCATGGATTGGGCAAAAGATCCAGTAGGAAATTAATAATAGTAACCTTTAAGAATGTGGAACAGGGAGCATAGGCTTCCAATGTCCCAGCCACTCCTGGGACACAGACTTCTTCGACCACCACGCCATGTTTTGCATCTTGCATCGGTAGCTACGATACCAAGATAGAATACGATGTGGTTTCAGGGGAAGTCTGAATGACAGATGCTGGAAAAATATTTGTGAATAGGTTGAAGGAATCATGCCTTCAACGGTTCAAAGGCCATCTACATTTGCCATTCTCAAAGATATACATGCACCTACAAAAAGCAGTTATCCAAGATATGGAGACTGAATTTGGCACAGGTTGGTCTGTAAGGAAGATAAAGCTACGAATGTCTCAAAACTGCAAGATATTTCAGTGTAACCAAACAAAGAAGATAAAAAAATCCCTCCCGAGCTAAGGCTAAAAAAAAGGCCAATTGATGTAAGTTTGAAAGTATGGAAAGAGCTTGTAAAAGCATATGAGAAGTCTGATGCACAGAGGAAGTCTGGTGAGGAGAGTACACAGGTATTTAAATTTGCTCATAATATTATATCAAATTTATTAAAATATTTTTAAATTTTATTTGTGCATAGTTAAATTGAATTAGTATATGTTTCAAGACAAGGCCTCCAATGCTAGGCTTGATAAACTTCATGCCACACATCACAGTGGCCAGAAAGGTTTATAGGCCTTGATCTATACATTTGGAAGTATATTTAATAAGTTGAATGATATTTTTTTATTTCCTAGGAAAAAATAAATGATTGCATATTAATTAGTTTAACTAGTCCATGTGCCATGTTTTGACAGGAGGAGAAATATGGCTGACATCCAAGCCAATTTGAAAAGGAAATGTTACAAAGCAAAAAGTGAACCGATTTTGTAATATGGATGGAGAACGAGGTATCAATAGTTGACTTTCAATAACTTAGTTGGATATTGTTGTGCTAATATGTCAATTTGCATTTCTTGTGTTGAGTTGTTTATTGATGCGTAGGATGAGTTCTAAAGTGATTCTTTGTTGGCCCTAGATCCTGCTCAATTGTCCCATTATTTGCAGTCCTGGACATGTGCACATGTCCTCCTAGTTACCTTATTGTAGTGTTGAGATTTTAACTTCAGTCACTCTCATTATGAATGCACCTTTTTACCTTTACAGAACAATCCTTAGACATTTTACACAATAATTTTAATCCACAAAGCTCGACAACTGTACGGGCAATCACTTATATACAAATGTGAGTTATGTGAACAGGCCACTGAATCATCCACACATTTGTTTCTATTGAATTAATGTATAGACAACAGATCCTTTGTTGAATCATTAGGTGGTGATAGAACTTATGGAAATGATAAGTCCCTTATCAAAGGCACATCATTGATATCTTTATCAAAGGCGCATCATTGAATATTCCAACAGTTGCAACAATGTAGGGCAATCCTCTATCTTGTGATCAACATCATAATAAGTATACATTGGAAACTTTGTGCAACTACGTGAGGTATGCCTAGGTTCTCCACACTAGTAGCAATAAATTCCTCTATTGCATACTCTACCATGGCCTCCTTGATTTCCTCCATGCTCCATATATTATGGCTCCTAATAGCACAACACCATCTATTGTGGTTGTTACTATGGTTGCGTGGTTGTGTTTAATTTTGTTTTCCTCTTGCCTTGTGGAGGACTTGTACTACTTTGTAGGTGGTAATTTCATGGGTGGATGTGTGACAAACCTTGCACTAGTAATTGATAGGAACGTCCTTTCACTTTTGCAGTAGTGGACAATTTCATGAGTCTCATGACATATGTTGCAATTAGGTATGTGTTGAGCAAGAGGGAAGTACATGGCATTAATAGCTTGAGCTCCCACCACTAGATAGTTTGTAGTTGTATGCCCCTTAGTGTGGCACTTTGTTCATCATAAACCACATTGATTAAGAGTTTCACTTGCGAGTTGTCCTATTTGCATGACCATTTTTCCATTTGTTCTTTTAGGAAAGTAGTAGAATCATATGTTGGGGGCTCCCCTAATTCTTATAATCTCAACACAACTTTTAAGGCAACTTTTTAATTAGGGAGAGTGAGCTAAACTAGTTCATGTTGGATAGGTGCAATTAGCCTACCAATAAATCGTTCCTTCTAAATTTAAACATTTTATAGTTGGGTCAATCTTTAACACCAATTTCTTAGAGCGTTGATCATACCTACACACAATCTCTCCCGATTGTTGCCTTATTTCCTTTAATGCCACAATATTACGATGCACCATCTTAGGGCAATTGAAATTGGGAAGGAAATCTCTTAGAAGTTTACCAAGATCATTCTTGGTGCCATTAGGATCATAATGAGTATACTAGTCTTGTGCCTATTTACAAAAAGTGGTTGCAATTAACCTAATCTTGTGGTCATTATCCACAACATTTTGTGTGTGCCATGCTATCTCATATGCTTAAGTTTAACGGGCTAATAATGAACAACAAACCCTTGTTTGCCTACCTCCTTCTTATGACTGATCCCATTTTGTGATTTTTGTTTTTTCCATTTCAAAACTATTTGTTTTCTTTCTTTTCTAATGAACATTTATTCAGAAGCCCTTTCCTACACCCAAATCTCTAGTTTTAAACCCACTTGCATGGAAGATGCATCAAAGGTATCAATTATATATGTTCCATGATTTAAATCCATTATTTTGTGGTTCTCAGTATGACAGAAAGAAGGATGTTGTTGCTTCTAAGACTTGTTGCACACCTTGCACTAGGTCCACGGGCTGGTGGAATGGTATTCGAGGACACAATGGCTCTCATATCAGATTCTTTTGCAAGGAATCAATTTAAAATGGTCTGAGGCCTAGCTTTCATTCCAACCTAGGATTTCATCACAATAATGTCATATTACAGTCTTCAGATATGTGTATAGTTTATGTGCATGGTAGCAACCATTTAGTAATAATTCCTCACACACCACACTATAACTAAGATGTGTGAATGCCCTAAAACTATACAGGTTCAGTCCAAACACTATCATAAGATCATGCTTGATAAGATCACGGATACATCATAGTTTAGGTGTGGGTAGGACTTCCTTAGGGTAGGTAGGACTTCCTTAGTGTAGTCCTAACTATGCATCGTAGTAGAACCATTATATTGACCATTCCAAGTTCGGACTAGCAGGGACAATGGAGTTTCAAGACCCTTGCCAGCCAAGGGAAGGTTGATATAAGAATTTTGAGGGACCTAGGGTAGTAACAATCATATAGGACCAGGTTTGTGTTATGTTTGGAACCCATAAAGTCTTGAGGTCTTCTTAGAGGGGTGATATGTGACTAGGGTATGAAGGCTAGGACTTTGTATGTAATCTTAAGCCCTCCTTTTGGATTTGTTGGAAACCTTCTTCACTGATACATAAGGACTGTCAAGACTCCTATGATAGTGCATTAGAGAGGCATTGAAATCACAAATGAGATAAATGTTATTAGGCCATCACCCATTGGAGAAGGGATTGTCATAAAGAGCATGACAGTGTTACCTTGTCATATTCACAAAGGAGATAGTCTTTGTGGTGGTAATTATAGTCACTAAGTTTACATCCACCTTCCTAGGGTCTATAGAAATGCCTGAAGTTGAATATGCTTATTTTAAAGATCTTGCCATGAGTATTTTCTATGCTTTTACCCCCCTAACGATTTGAATATTGAATATAAAGGTGTGGAAATTATTGACTAACCTTACTGCTGTCACAGTCAATTTGCTAACATGCAAGATAGTCATGAGCTTTTTCTTGTTTTATTCAAGATTTATATAATCTTCCTTATTGATAAGATGGGGGTCTGCTATTCCCAAATTGTCTATGACAAAATACCAATGGAGACCTCCCTAATCCTCATCTCAAGTTTCAAATGCACAATGAAATGATGGAGGACAATCATAACTGTCATAATAGTACATTAGCATTTTTTGTCTCAAGGTGGCCCTTGAGACTGCCAAGGGGATGGATATAGAGTTGGGATTATGGTTTTTTTTTAAAAGCCTTTTGTCATTGACCTAATATTTATTTGTGGCAAGGATCCCAATAGTCTAAAGATTACAAATTGTTGTCAAGAAGGGACTGTGATAGTTAAGTGTGGTAGAGTGATACAATTTCATCTTGGTTGAGTATTGTATAAATCTCAAGCTATTTAGAATGCATGTATTAGGGTGTGGTATCACTATATAGGTAACCATCAAGTGATTTCTTCAACCCAATCTTGGCCTATATAGTACCCAGTGTGAAGAGAAAGATAGTGTTGTCCAAGAACCTTGTTACAATCACAGATGAGGGCAGTCTTAGCTATTGTAACCATAGTTGGAATCCCTTGTTGTTACCATAACATATGTGACCTAAAACCATGACTCTATGAGTATGAGTTGTTTGAAACTCCTCTGAGAAGATCCCACTATGGGAATGAATCATAATTTAGTGTTAAATAGGATTGTTGTCATTACAAAAAATCTAGGGCAGTCATTGTATCCTCTTATTGCCATCATAGAATTAATGCAACTATAGTTTTCAATACCAAAGAGATGGAATTGATGGTAACCATAAGGTATGTGTTGACTAGTCTCAATCATCCATCCCTCGATGGTAGAAAATAATGTCCCAAAGGAGACAGTAATGATGATTCAAATGCAGACACAAAATAAGACCACCTTATATTCTTCTATTTTAGAGGACTGTCTCTACATTGCTGGTCCAAATTAAGGAAGACATGATTTAAGAGTTCATTGGATTTGATGGCTACAAGCCATTCATCAAATCCACAGAAGGTGGCATGGTCAGGTTTTTGAATGCTTAAGTCCTCCTTTGTCAGATGTTGTAGTTGCAACTGCCCTATTAGACATGTATGCAAAATGTGGAAGCATAGACAAGGCACGTGAACTGTTTGACAGAATGCCTCAAAGAAATGTGGTCTCATGGACTACAATGACTACAGGATATGCACAAAATGGATTTGTTGAAAAGGCTTTAGAAATTTTAAAGCAAATGCAATTGGTTGGTGTAAAGCCAAATTCCACAACCTTTGCCAACATCCTCCCCGCCTGTGTCAAAATGGGAGCTTTGGAATAGGGTATGGACATCCATCAATACATAAAGGATAGAGGAAATTTTGTCAGATGTTGTAGTTGCAACTGCCCTGTAAGACATATATGCAAAATGTGGAAGCATAGACAAGGCACGTGAACTGTTTGATAGAATGCCTCAAAGAAATGTGGTCTCATGGACTACAATGATTGTAGGATATGCATAAAATATGGAATCATAGACAAAAAATGTGAACTGTTTGACATAATTCCTCAAAGAAATGTCATCTCATGGAATGCAATGATTGCAGGATATGCACAAAATGGATTTTGTAAGGACGCTTTCAAAATCTTTGAATTAATTAAGCACTCTGGAACATATCCTAACATTGTAAGCTTTGCTTGTATTCTAGGTGCATGCAGCCATGCAGGTTTAGTGGATGAGAGCTATACATACTTCAATCACATTTGTAACCCTTATTGCATTACACCTACAGTTGATTATTATGTGTGTATGGTTGACCTTATTGCCAGTGTTGGCTATCTTAAAGACACCCTAAACTTTATCTTTCTTTCTAAATCCCCAAATTTGCCCTATTCCCACTCACATTGAAGACCTGTGAGTGGAAATAGGGCTAACATTTTTTCTTTCTAAAATTGGTCGGATAACATATTGCTAACATCATTTTTTTTTACAAACAAAATAGAGCTTTATCTTAAGGTTACTCATGAACCTTAAGATAAATAATTATTGAAAAAAAATTGTGCATTTCTTAATGACATGTAAGAGAATTTAATCAATTGCTACTTAAAAACTCTTTAATGTTTATGTCTAATGCAGCTTATTAAATTAATAGTGAAAAATAACATAAACGGACCAAGCAATTTGTGGCACTTAAGGTTATGTAATAGAATTTATAGTTGATAGTTAAATTGTATAACAGTTTTTTTATGATCTTTACTAATGTTTATTAGAATTGTTGCATGTTTTACATCATTGGAATGACATATTAGCTGTAACATTTTTGAAATTTTATTGTTGTATGTGCACTTTGATATGATGTAATATGATTATGGTTTCGTTTCATATGTTGTAATATTAGATATATAACAGAAAAATAAATTCTTGCATGAAATAAATAATAACTTTTCATTTTAAATTTTTTTTTTTTTTGCAAAACACAGGTCTTCTAGAAGATCAAGATGACCCTCATGATATAGATCCAGATTATGTTGGTTCTGGTACAGATCACATGGCAAAGGATGATGATGACGCAGATACAGAAGACACCGAGGCTGATGACGATGACGACGACGACGACGACGATCACGATGGTGACGATGATAATAAGGCAATTGCTGGTAGTAGCCAGTGACATTCATGATCATATAGACTGCATCATGGATCATTGCTGATATATCGTTATGATGCCTCTTTTCATGGTTACTATCATATGTATCATTTATACGGCCTGCAATACCATATTAATGAGTTGTATCATAAATTTATGTATCATTTTGACTTATATCATTTGGACATGTATCATCTTGACTTGTATCATTTTGAGTTACATAATTTATCATTTTTACTTATATCATTTGTACATGTATCATTTTGACTTATGTCAACTGTTGGACATGTATCATTTTGACATGTTATTGATCTACTAGCATATTTGACTTTCACTTGTTTTAGTTATATATGATGATGATCTTGTCAATATTGACTTGTCAATTTATATATATTGAAAGTGGTCGATGATTTTTGGATGGATATTTATTACGTATGATGATTTTAATTTACTGTTCAAGATGGATGTTGTCAGATTCAATCAAATTATAGATATTTGACTCACTTGTTTTAATTATAGATGATCATGTTACAATAATTATCTTGTTATTTAATCATATGAGTTAAATAATTAAATTACTTACTCTATAATCATATGAGTAATTTAAGAGGCATGATATATTTAACTAATTAAATTAAAATAAAACATTAAATTAATTCCATTTGGAAGGAGATTCGCTCATCACAATTAATGCAATCAGGCAAAACAATACTTCAAAGTGGATTTTAGACCAATGGATGCAGCCCATCAGACAGATGTTGGACAGATTTGAAGACTACAGATTGAGCCACATGTACAGAGAAGGCAACTTAGTGGCCGATGAGTTGGCAAAGGCGGCGACAGAAAGTACCCAGAGTTAATTCATTTGGTGACATCATGTAATCATCATTTGAACTGGCAATTTAATTTGGCAAGTGTGGAGTGATACCACTCGTATCATGTAATCATCATTTGAATAACTAGATAAGTACGGTACTACTGGCAGAAAATCCTAGTGCTAGGCTTCAAGATTTGTATATCTGCGGGTTCATGTGGATGATACACTCTTGCCAGCCTACTCATCATTAATAAATGTGGGGGTCTACAAATATGGGCAAGGATTGCAAGAGACCCATACCTTTCTCTCTTTTCTCGCTCTGTTTCTGCAAGCTATTGGAGCTTAAAGCCATGGACACACCGATATGTTTGGAATCCACAAAGCCACAGATGACATTCCTAGGGGAGGTGACTGACAAAAGACTCAAAGCTATTCTTGTGTCTGACCATCCCTTGGTGCTTTAGGCAGTAAAGAAGGTGTTGGGGGACAAATTTCTGAAGGCTACTCACCACTACAGAGTAAACACAAATATCACGGCCATGTTCTTGGTAGTTCTTCTGTATATGAGAGTAGGCAAAGCCAAAGAAAAATTCTTGTGCCAGAAGCTGTCCATGCACTCTCTTTTGGGAGAGATAGATGCGGCCCTTGATAATGTTGACGATAATCTCCTCTCTCCCTTGGCACAAAACTACTACATGTCCAAGACATGAGGTTTAGAGGTGAGAAAATTCCTGGTTGTTCAAACTCTTATGCCGGTTGAGCTGGAGAAGAGGTGGGGTGAAATTAAGAGGAGCATCAATTGTTTGGGCACGATGGTGAGAATAGTGCGCATGACTGAAGCTGGCTGGGTCAGGCGGTACATGGAAGTAGAAGGTTTGGAATCGGCTGGCATCCCTGAGGATGATTAAGTTTGGGCTGGGCGAAGGTGAAGACTAGGTGGAGATGGATGAGCATTCCCTTGAAGAAGCAACAGATAGTCTAGCTCACCATGCTTGTGGTACAGAGTGCCCAGTGGTAGCTCGTGCGGTGGCAGCAAGACGTGCTCGTGAGAAGGAGATTGAATAAGGAATCATATATGTTTAGTAGGTAGTGGTTGTGGTCTTAGTATCTAGTCTTTCTTCCTATTTTTTATTCTGTATTGGGCAATTTTGTATAAGTAAGCCCAAATGTATAA
This sequence comes from Cunninghamia lanceolata, assembly GCA_027924645.1. NCBI lineage: Eukaryota > Viridiplantae > Streptophyta > Pinopsida > Cupressales > Cupressaceae > Cunninghamia > Cunninghamia lanceolata. The sequence continues at coordinate 2,633,769 of BSBN01000902.1, read as the reverse complement.
GGATTGGTATATGTATTGTGAAAGGTTGGAAGGGTAGTGATGTCTAGTCAAGTAAGAATGGTAGGAAAACTTGGTGATGGTGGTCAATGCAAAAACTACAATGTAATCTTTTTGTTTATCAATATAATGGGTGTTGCCCCTTAGTAGCTATTTAACTAAAAAAAAACATATTAAATTAATAAATGTAAGCAAAACAAGAAGCATTTTTAGAAGCAAAAAAAGAAGCAACAATGGAAGCCAAACTAGAAGCAAACCAGAAGCAATCTTGAAAGCAAAACTTGGCGTTATCTAGGAAGCAAAAACAAAAGTAATTCAGGTAGCAAACAAAGAAGTAATAATGAAAGCAATTTTAAAAGCAACAAAAGATGTAATAATAGAAGCCATATTAGAAGCAACAAAAGACACAAGAATGGAAGCAAAATTGGAAGCAACAAGCGACGTTATATCGGAAGCAAAATCGGAAGCAAAATCAGAAGCAAAATTGGAAGCAAAACTAGAAGCAACCTAGAAGCAAAACTAGAAGCAAACCTAGAAGCAAAACTAGAAGTAAAATTTGAAGCAAAAGTGGAAGCAAAATTGGAAGCGAAAGTGGAAGCAAACCTGGAAGCAAAATTAGATGCAACAAGTGACGTTATATTAGAAGCAAAATTGGAAGCAAAACCGGAAGAAAACTTGGAAGCAACACAAGAAGCAAAACCAGAAGCAAAATTGGAAGCAACAAAACCCGGCACTAAACCCGGCGCCAAAGTGAACACGCATTTTGGTGCCGAGTTTTGCACCGATAAAAGTGTCCAATTCATGAATTGAAATGCACTAAATTCTAGCGCTATTTTAGGTGCTAATTGCTTGTTTTGTTGTAGTGTCTACTCGACAGGTAAATGATCTAATAGGTGTTGCCCACCTGATTATTAGATGCATTCTTTATATGTATCTTGTCTTCTCTTTTACACTAGTCTTGAAAGGATTGTTGAGAAGTAGATGCATGGGTTTATGGATTTGTGTTCTCATTATTATTTGATCTGGAGCTATGGAACTAGTTTTGAGGATTTGTTTTGAGAGGTATAGAAATGATTTGTGGTTTTTAGGTTTATTCCCTTTGTTGTGGAAATGTTTGGCTAGTCCGATCTACTTTTAGTGAGAGATTAACATCTATTGCTGCCATGCTTTCATCATAATTTGGATGTTAGATGTTGATACCCTTTCAGTTTGGGAGTGTTGAATGAGATCTTACTTTACACAGTTTAGCATAGGTTAGTGGTATAAAGACATGGTATGATTTGCAGTTTCTCTCTTTCCTGGTATATTATCTTCTTAAAAAGCTCTCATGTTTATGGAGTTGAGGTTTGTATTGGAGTCAAGTGTTATTGTTGTTAACAATAATTTGGTAGCTCCTTGATCTCTTTCTTCATTGGTTAAAAGGACTTGGGAGAGTTATTTAGAGATTGGTAATGAGAGATGTTTTATGCATGTCATTATATGTTTTGACACTATATGGTAAGAGGAGTTAGCCACGTCCTCTAAGAGAAGTGCTATAGGAGGATTTGTTAATGCCTTGATCTTATTTTCAAATTTGAAATTACCCATGAAGTGGGAGTTCCTGGAGATATATGATCTTTGTTGTCACGATATCTTCTTGGTTGTCTCAGTTTGTAGGTTATTGATGTGAAGATGATTTTGCATGTTTTACTATTGGGATCTACGAGTTGTGAAGTTTAGTGGGTTATCTTTACCCATTGGTTGCATTGAAGACTTGGATGTGGACTGTCAATATCCACAAATCTGTTCGGTGTTATTGTAGATTTTGTTTGTTGGCCCTGACTTTGGTCATTTGCACACTGGTATGTTGCATTGAGATGGGAGGATGAATGATTAGCATGATTGTTTTACAGGGACTTGATTACATTTTGGGGTTGGTATGTTGATGGCATGGAGTTCTACCTATGATGGTTTGTTTACCCGGGTTTTAATGTATAGATATTTTGGATGAGCTAGCAACTTGTTGTGGTTGCTTTTCCATTTGGTATGAGTGTGGCAGACACCCAGTCTTATGTTATCATGTGATTTGATGCTTGTGTTCATGTTGAGATTGGTGTAGGTTTCAATGATAGTTGATATGTTTCACTTTGGCATGTTCCTTAGCTTATCATGGTTATGATGTGAGGGGTTCTTGTTTGAGATGATGGTTATCATGGTTGCTTTTGTAGGTATCTTATTGGAGCACAAAAGCATGTTGAAGAATCAATTGTACATTGATGGCTAGGGATGTTTTTCCTTGTGATTAAATAATTTGATTACCTTATAAGAGTAATTGCAATGTATAATGTCAAGTGGGAGAATACTGGGAAAGGTTGCCATTAACTTTGCAATCCTAACCAATTTCATGTGTCTCTAAAGTTCTTGGAATATGTTCTCCAACAAATAGGGATTTTGAGAGAAATTAATATTTAATTATATTACTTGGCTTATTGTAATTAACTACTAAATGGTAGGGTCAAACTTGGGTGTCCACTTTTGGAGTGGGGTCCATGAAGACTTGTTGACAACTCCTTGAAGTCTATTTCGGGTTTTTGACAACTCCTAGTGAATGGGAGTTAACTTGGGCGCCCACTTTGGAGGTGTCCTATATTTAGGTTGGGTGTTTGCTTTTTTATGTACGTGTGTGGATATTGTTGATACACTTTGCATGTATATGATATGGGAGTTATCAAAAGTGTTAGAGATGCATGATATTGGAATATTGCTTGCATGAGTTCATAAAAGCTTGCATGAACTTGCATATTTTTGCACGTGGTTGCATGAGCTCATAAAAAATTGCATGGACTTGCATGTGGTTGCACGAGCTCATAAAATCTTGCATATGCTTGCATGTTGTTGCATGTCACTTGCATGTGCTTGTATGTTGCTTCTATGAACTTGCATGTGCTTGCATGTTAGTTATATGGAGTTGCATGTTGTTGCATGTCAGTTATATGGAGTTGCATGTTGTTGCATGTCATTTTTATGAGGTTGTTTACAGAACACTCCAACTCAAAAAACTTGCAGAACACTCCATCTACTAAATTCAGTTAATGGGTATGTCTTGCATTGTGCTATAGGTGTTTGCATGTCACTTGCATGTATAGAACATGTTAATTCAGAATAATATTGGGGACATCAATCATGCAGGTTGTTACATAAGGATTGATGTGTGGTGATGCACTTCAGTTGACTGAAATAGATTGGGACAACTTGGGTGTCCAATCTAGAGACTTTCAGTTGTTGCTTTTATTTGGAAATGTTATTTCTGTTGACTAAGTTTAAGTGGGACAACTTGGGCGCCCATAATCAGCATTGGCAAGGTGCTTGGTACAGTTTGACTTTAGTCTTCTCTATTTGGAGCGCTTGGGTTTTGCATGAGGACTTGCCTTCTGTTATCAATTACAATTTATTGTAATTTGAGTTTCAAGCTTTTGAATTAATAAGCTTTGAAGTTGTAATTAAAAAAAGCACAATGTATTTTCCAGAGAGCAAGTTTTGAAGCTTTCTATATAGAAGCTTTAAAGTTGTAGGAAAAATCATTGCATGTATTAGAAGAATTACAACATAACAGGTTTTAGAAAATTGAAGAAGCTTTGAGGTGTGCATCAGGATTAAGAGAAGTTTTAGTATTGAATGTAATCTTTCTTGAAGATATTTAATACAAGCATAAACATCTTTGGGTGTGGAGTTTTTTCCCGCAAGGGTTTTTCCACGTAAATACTGTGTCTTCTTCTATCATGCTTTCCTCTTCTACTACACTGATTAAATTGGAGAAATACTATAACATCTAAATTGAAAATAATTTTCAGATTTACACATGCTATTAATTTCAGTTTTGAAAATATTTTAGAGCTTCATAGCTGCAACATTAACATGTTCTTTCTCCCTTTTTTCAACATTGTAATATGGAATTTATTTATTTTTGTATCAATTAGGCCAAATGGGCATTTACCTATTTTATAATACCTTACTTTTTCTTGAATCCAATTCATTCTCTAATTTATTATTCTAGCATCGCTTGGTTCATTTAGTATACATAATTCTTCTCTGGGAATTAGAACATCCTTTGCTAAATGTTGGCATAAGGTTCTTCCTCTTTTCAACTTAGTGTGTTTAATGTCAATGACATAATCTAGGATCTTAATGATGTAATTACCCCTCTTTTCATTGATCTCTCCACTCACAATGTACTCCCTTATGCTATGGTGAACTACATTTGTAATGATCCTATTACTAGAAATAAGACGCCTAAACATTTTCAATCCCTTAACCAATGCATACGTTTACTTTTCAACAAAATTATATTTTACCTCTTAGCCTTTTATGGCTTTTATAAAAAATAATGGGATGATTAGAATGCTTCTAGATTTAGTCGTGTAGTAGTTTTTTACATTGATAGTTTAGATCACAACCCATTATCCATCATTAGGTGAAGACAAGCTTTTCCTCATCTTGATGATGGATCACAAAGTGTATGGAAAAGACTACTACATAGCTAAATGTAAAAACACTCTAATCACTATAATGGACTATGGAAATACTACGTATCTTAAAGCAATGGGTGTTCCTCTTAACCAGATTCAGCTTTTTGTGTAACACAAACCTCTAAGTTGTTAGGATTAACACAACTTAATTTGGTCAAATTGCACAAATTTTTAAAATTAGGTTTTATTTACATTATGTTTCTATTTAGATACTCAGGCACTAATAGTCATACGACTTTTTATCCATACGTGACAAGTAATAATTTTTTATTTTTTGCTTTGGCTAGAGATTTGACTCATCGAGATAATTTATGTCCTGAGTCATCTTGAGAGACTACATTTCCATACTATAATGGACTAAGGTCAATGTTTGTCAAGACATATGTAATTCAAGTTCACATCTTGTCTCAAAATTTGGCTTCAAGCCTCAAGGATGCAAATAATTCAAGTGAGACTCTTTTGAGTATTAGTGAATTAGCTTTATCTTCATTATTATTTATTTCTTTTACTTTGTGGTAACGCAAGTTGTTCAATCTATTTAAAAAAACTCACCAATTGTGCTCACAAAAACTTGAGGCTAGGAACCTTCTATGTTTACTCAAACTACCTACATACCCATGTCTACAAGATTAAGGTGTAAAATATGTACTTTAGGTTTAGTATAAGTTTGATGTGAATTGTGTAAAAGTGGGTACACAACCTTTTCTAGGGCCCCTTTCCTTGGACAAATCCTCATTACCTTCCACCCACTAAGGGAAGCAATGTCTTATATAAAGATTATTTATACATTTTCTACTTGTTTGAAGTACGCACTCCTAAAAGAGTGAGAAACATAATGATCTTCTTTGTCACTTGTAATGGCAATTCCCTTGATTCTTTTAACAAATGTTTGATTAAATCTGAGGAAGATTTATCATTTCACTCCAAATGATAGACACAAATAATAATGTCCCTTATTTGTTCATGATTATTTATAGGGATGAAACAATAAATGCCATTATTGCATCTATGTTAGGCATTAGACGCAATAATTTAATTGCAACTACTTGACCCGTAAATATGAACCAGAGGATTTGTATATACTGAATAGAGTGAACAATTTTCTTTTGCATGACTTCTTTAAATTAATGAACATTTATGTAAATCAATAATCAAAATAAACATTTAAATAAATTTTCTATAGAATGCTTACCTGTTTTTGATTACCAGGATCTCTTGTGGGTGAGGTTCGTGTCGGTGAGGTGAGAGCATACCGTACGCAAGTATTCTATAATTATAAAGTATATAATAATTTTCTAATACACATTCTAATATACTCAACAATCAAATGGTCTATACAATTCCCCAAATTTTAATGCCTTGATCCAATATACACTTTTTATATTTGCAATATTCTAAATTCATGAAAATTCTAAACAGTTGATCTAATTTTATTGAAATAATTTCCCCTATAAATTCATTCCTAACAATCACTTCATCCAACTATAAAATTAAATTTATAGCTTTTAATACAACTATCTTAAAATTATTTTGTTATATCTAAATATGTATATACTTGTAGTTGATTAACCAATTAATAAAATAAAATTCACTAAATTCTTAATTAAAGAATTTATTTATGCAAAAGATATACAAACCATTATTATTGAGAATTAACCAATATAAAATTACTATCTCATTTCATTTTATTTGAAAAAAAAAACATCCGGAAAAGAGAGAATTCTTGAAATGACAATAGCACAATTATCTAGAAAAGAGAATAAGAATTGATGATTTCCTTAAGTTCCTAACAAATGCAATAATAATTTTAAAAAGTTTTCTACTTAATGAATGAATAGCTTTTAAAGCCCACGAGGCTAAAAATAGCCTATGGGACCACCAACTTTGAGTTTTAGTCTTCTTCACTTCAATCCTTTTCCTATTCAAAGAGAGGATGAGCTCCCCAAACTTCACAACATTCTCTTTGTTGAATAAGCTATGGCAAGAAAGCGCTGTGAAATTACTAGTATGCTTGCCTCTGATGTCCTTGAAAGCCTCACACTCCATAATAATGTGCTTTTCTGATTCAACTGCCTCGGTATTGCAAAAAATACACCTTCGTTCTTCCCATGCTTCTTTAGGCTTTTTCCACCGCCTTGTTTCACACTGGAGTTGATGAGAGTTAATTCTTAATTGAGCAATAAGCATCTTAGCTCTCCACAAAATACACACCCCTATATACGCTTTTTGTTGATGATCACAAATGGGGTTCAATTCATCAATACAATACTTCTTCCTCCTAAGCACTTTCCCCCATATACGCTTGCGGAACTTATCCATAACAAAAGCCTTAAACTCTTTGCTATTAGTGGGGCAAGCATTCAAAAAGATATTCCATTTGCACATCCATTTGATGTTTTGCCTCATCCAAATTTTCTTTCTTTCACCTATGGCGTCATTGAACATAACTTTAGGCCATCTACCTACCTCCATTTGCTCAACTTTTCAGATACCTTATTAGACGCATCATAACAATAGCTTCAATAGGAGCTGCCCCTGTTTCACACAACATTATCTCATAAGGAACCGAACCTTTTATTTTGAACTTGCTTGTGATCAAGCGCTTTTGAATTTTCTCAATTTACTTCCACTTTGGATTTGAAATGCTGCTAGCCCACAATTCACAACCATAAAGCACCACCAGAATCACCAAAAGACCAAAAAGAACCTGTGTAGTGTTCCAATCCCATAACTCTGCCTCTCTGCATCTATTCTGAAGAGCATAAAACGCTTTCCACCCTCCCAAAGTTCTCTTAGTTTTGCAGCTCTCCCAACTAAGCTTGTTGTTAAAGTCAAACCCAAGGTATTTAAACTCTATTACTTCTTCCATGATATTGTCTTCAAAGTAGAACTTATTGTGTTTCCTCTTTCTTTTGTTGGAGAAGATCATGATCTTGGTCTTACTGGTATTGACTTGCATCCCCACCGTTCTGTAGAAGTGTTCCAGGGCAAATAAGTGCTCTTGCAAAATTTGGGCCGTTTTAGCAATCAAAATAATGTCGTCGGCGTATAAAAGAAGCTTTATCACAAATTCCCCCAAAAGGACACCATCTCCTCTTTGCACGCTAAGCCACTCTTCAAGCTTGTCACAATTGTATTTACATTATCACATCTAAAAGGCATCGCATCAAAAAAAATTATAATTGATTTAAGTTTTGATTACATGAAAATGGAATGAAAACAGCTATATCTAGGTTGATTTGTACTTTAACCTAGATTAGCATTAGGGAAATATTATTTTTACATAGCTAAATAGTATTAAATGGCCATCAAAATCACACCCCTCATCGCAATTCGCGAGTTCGGCGTATAAAAGAAGCTTTATCACAAATTCCCCCAAAAGGACACCATCTCCTCTTTGCACGCTAAGCCACTCTTCAAGCTTGTCACAATTGTGTTTACATTATCACATCTAAAAGGCATCGCATAAAAAAAAATTATAATTGATTTAAGTTTCGATTACATGAGAATGGAATGAAGACAGCTATATCTAGGTTGATTTGTACTTTAACCTAGATTAGCATTAGGGAAATATTATTTTTACACAGCTAAATAGTATTAAACGGCCGTCAAAATCACATCCCTCATCGCAATTCGCGAGTACAAATGGTTACGTAATTTGAGTTGTCATGTAGTACCAAGTTAGTGGAAGTTCTAAAGTTATAATGTCTTTCATCTCCAGGCATAATGCACGTTGTACACATCAAGCAGATCTTTCAACTTTCCTCCTCCAAAATTGGACATTTCCACTCTCAGTGTTACTACTCTTTCCTCTTTTAAGTAGAATGGACTAATTTTACTGTCCACGGGGCCAGAATATCGGGAAGCGTGAAAGATATTCCAAACAACTGCCCGAAAAACATAATCCAAAACAAAACTCATCATGTTATAGACTCCTACGTCCTCTGCCAAGAAAAGGTCAAAAGGCTTGAAAGCAAAACAAATTGAAACAAGAAATAATCATGTTCTCCGCCAACAAAAGGTCACCCTTTATGCCAAATTAATAAAGGGCAAGCCTGAAGCTTAAAAATAAGTTGTCTCTAAACTTAAAGCAGCTCCAGATTGCGCAACTCTGCCATAAATTTGGCGGAAGAGATAATGCGCCGCCGGGAAGAGCGACGCCGATTTTACATTTGTTGGTACGCTTGACACCTCAACGTTTGTCTTTCCAATACAATGACATTATATTGTGACAGGTAAGAGAGCAGATTGTTTCATGCGCGTGTAACAGAAATAGAAACAGAGAGAAACACAGACGGAGATGGAGATGAAGACGGAGAACTTTCAGAGCCGCTCTTGCTAATTGCATTTGTTTTCTAGTTATTTGTTAAGGCAATTTAGATTTAGGTGTGAGAGTTGTTTCGGGGTTCAGGCATGGAGACAAAAATCTCACCACCACCACCACCAGCAGCGCCACAACCACCTTCGGAGGAAAGAGGTGTTCTTCCTGAAATTCATCAGGCCATTTTAACAGGCATATATTTTGACCTTCCGACGTCCAAGAAAGTTGTGAGTAAAATCACTTCCTAACTGTTCTTTTTCCCTTTCAAGAAAAAAAGATGCTGTTTGATGTTTTTTCTTGACGCCGTTGCCTCAAATTTGCATGGCTAGTTGAGAGTTCAAATGCGCTTCAAATGCCGTAGAAACTTGTTTATTAATTAGCCGTGCAGTATGAATAGCTGAAATATTCTCTCAGTTTGGTTAATTTTATAAGCATTTTGGTTGCCGGTTTTTCTTTTCAAGGATGTGCCGACCTAGTACTGGAGAAGTATTTAGAATGACTAAAATGCGGTTTTTAATTTCATGAAATTTAAGCAGATGTGTAAAATGGAGGTTTGTTAGTCTGTTTTTTCTAACAGAAAATATATTCCTCAGTACTCGGGGGGTTTGTTCAATTTTACAAGGATGAAAATAGCAGATTTTATTTGTGAAGAAAATTTGATGCAATTTTCTTAGTAGAACCTTAATGATGCTTAAAATGTGGTTGATTATGTAAGGGTTTATGGAGAAGTATTTAGAATGATAAAATGTGGTTGATGGGGTTTTTAATTTCATGAAATTTAAGCACGTGTCGTGTAAAATGGAGGTTTGTTAGTCTGGTTTTACTAACAGTGACTATATTTCTCAGTACTCGGGGGGTTTGTTCAATTTTACAAGGATGTAAATAGCAGAGTTTATTTGTGAAGAAAATTTGATGCGATTTTCTTAGTAGAACCTTAATGATGCTTAAAATGTGGTTGATTATGTAAGGGTTTATGGTGTGCGGAGTGAATTCTTGGTTAATTGTTTTGTTGAACGGTTTTTCTGCTCACGGTCGCTCTAAAACAGACATAGCGGAGCCTACTTGAGCTACAAAGCCCAGCAGCGATTCCCAGAACGCTATACAATTGTGATTCTGTCTTGTTTGCCATGAATTTTCTTCGGAAGGACCTGTAAAAGCACGGTTTGTTTATTTTATTAAGCTAATACTGAATTGTAGGGACTGTTTATAAGTTTTGGCCGAGAGGTTGCATTGTTGTTTTGACGTGTTTTCATACGAGGGCCTCGAAATTCTTGCTGCGAGGGTTTTCTCACTGCACAGTGCACGGTGCTCCTTAAAAATCCGGGGACTGCTCTTTTTTTTTTTTCTTACCAAGCCCCCAATGCTTTTTGACGTGGTTGCTGAAAATTTTGATTACAAATATTTAATCATGAAGACTGTTAAGTCAGCTGCGATTCGTGGAGGAATTCAACCGACACAATGTATGTTTGTATTTTTGGGTTTTTTCAATGGTATAAATTGTCTCAAGTCAGCTGCGATTCATGGAGGAATAAAACCGATACAATGTATGTTTCTATTTTTGGGGTTTTTCAATATATGCTTGTATTCTTAACATTCTTAACATTCTTTCAGAATTCAGAGGCCAACTTTGTATATGCTTAACTTTTTTTTATCAGCTTTTAGGTCTTGAAAACCTTCATTCGGTAGAGTTTTGGAAGAGAAATGAGCAACTTTTATTGTGACGTGTTAATTGAACACATTAACAAACATGTGGAAATAAACTCGCACCATTTAGTTACGTGAAGATAATATGCTTTCTTTGGTTTCCAAACGTGTAAGGAGCATGATACCCCTGCAGCTGCGACGCTGACGCCATTAATCCCCCTTGGAAACTTTCCCGTATTATTTGCTGGTATTTTAAGCCATTCATTTCCTTACGGAGGAAATTCCTAGCTGTCACCGAAAAGGGCCTTTTCTAAAAGGATTTTATCAATTTGATTTCAAAAACATCCGGTTACAACCAACATTGTTTGGTTCTTTGTTAAAGCATGTTAACAGCTGAGCATAGAAATCTGGTCCTAAAAGATGCAGTATAACTTATTTTATTTTGCTTTTCTCTGATTAACCATAAAGTAGGAATGGGACCTAGGAACGCCTAAAAAAATTGTGGAATTTAATCAAAATCAAAATGAGTTTTGGGCCATATCCTGCAACGGATTTAAGAAATGAAGTCATGAATAAATCTAGAGCTATTCAAACAGCCTTCCTTCCGACAACTTCTCCTGTTAACGTAGAAGTTCTACATTTGATTAAAAATGCCTTGTTTGGTTTTTATTCAAGGACCTCTGAGCCACATTAAGCAAGACTATTCCTTATTACTCTAAACTATTCATCAATGATTTTTACTCGTTTGTTAAAGTAGCAGTTGTCATAAATTTCTTTGGATACTATCTTGTAAGATTTCTTTTGTCCATTCATATGGAGAGGCCAACTCACCCATGGATTGGCTGCCCAATAATGGGGTAACCTTAGACGGTAGTCAGCTTCTCAAATTGGTCACCTACAATCAGAGGGGAACAGTACACCATAATTCACTCAATGACTAATGGTAGATCCAAGTGAGCATGGAGGTATAGTCTGGTAGAGGTAGAGCATAGACAGTCGGCACAATATGCCGACTGTTTGTGGGGTACAGTGCTCCAAGTAAACAGCTGGTAACAATTTGTCGACTGGTCATGTGGGGTAGACGGCTCCAAGTAAACATCCGGTAATAATGTGCCGAGTGTTGATTTAATCCTTGGGTGTTGAATGTCAATTAAAATTTGTTTAAGATTTTTGAGGCTTCTTCACAGCCTTCCCTAACCCTTAGTCCATTATCGACAGGGCACACAATGAAGGTCTTCTTTATATTTGGGTGGCTGGAGCATGCCATCAATCATTAATTGGAGTGTATCTCTTCCAGTGTTTGTGCATGGAATGTTCAAAGTCCCAATTCCTTTTCCTTGGCTTTAATATTTTGTTACTCTAATATGTTGCAAATTGGAAATTTGTGCATTCCATTGGTAGCATGGAGGGTGTCATCATGTCTCCCATCAGCCTTCTGGATAATGAGGGTTTAGGTCGAGTTTTGCTTTGGACCTAAAGAACACTTCCTGAGAAGAAAAATGCAGGATAGGAGGCGAGTGAATTTATTTCTAAAATGTAGAGGCAGTTTTCTGAATAACAGAGGCTGTGCTGCTTAGAAATGTTCAAGTCGTCCTATATTGGATAGATTAGCTGTAGGTGGGTTCAATCGAATGGTAGACCATACACCAGGTGTTTGATAGCATGCTGAGAGGTTTGTTCTTCTGAGTTTGTTGAGTACTTGGGAGGTAGAGGATTTTCCTCTGTAAGCCTCCAAATCAGCCTAAGGAAATGTTGGAAGGCAATGGAGGAAGTTGGAGAGCAAATTCACTCCATTCAGAATAATGGAGTTTCTGTAGCAGCAAAATCTAGACCACTTGTCTAGCTCTGACAATTGGTGGACTGGAACCTGCAAATTTCTGAGTCACATGATGGTAGCTTTCTTTTGTTTCCTAATTGCTGTTCTCTTTTATTGTAAGGTTTCTGAGTACATAATTGAGTTTTACGGTTATTCATAGTCCTAGCTCATCATCTGTTGGATTACAGTCTTGAATGAATTTGTTTTTGACTGGCCTCTTAATGGTCCAGTCTGAATACTGGAAATTCCATTGCTTTGGGCTCTGATTGAATGGCTATGAGCCTCATTTGCATTTTGATATATCCTCTGATTAAAGTTTTTTGTTCCTTTTAAGAATTACAGCTTTATTTTTTCCACGCCTTAGGAAAAACACTCTATTATAATATCTATATTTTGCATTATTGTGGATGGATATTATATTAGAAAGTAATCTTCAATTCTTGTTTTGTACTAAAATTGTATCCTCCTGTTTATAATTGGTGTTATTTGATTTGATATTTAAAATGAAAAATTTTCAAGAAAATGTTATGGAATTAGGGCATCTTCAATTCTTGTTTTGTACTGAAATTGTATCCTCCTGCTTATAATTGGTGTTATTTGATTGGATATTTAAAATGAAAAATTTTCAAGAAAATATTATGGAATTAGGGCAAGGCATGATTGAACTAATTTAGAAACTCTTAAAGAACAAGGGAATCATACAAATGTGATACCACACTATCATTCTTATTCATGCATTTTTGAATCAGTGAATATGGTTTCTATACATTTGGATCACATTTGTCGTTTTTGGATCTTGCAGAGTAAGGTCTCAGTGTCATCTATTCAACATGCAAGTCAGTTATCAAATGATCGACTTGGTCTGCCTTTAAAATCTAATAAATGTGAAACATGTGGAAGCGACAAGCTTCATGACTGTGATGGTATGCAGTAATAAAAACTTTTTGCTATTATATAACTGAACTTTATGATAAAAACTAATAGGGGAAGAATTACATTTTTAATTTAACCTGTTTTGCAATTTAAAAGTTGAAATATTTTTACAGGTCATTTTGGTCATTTGAAGCTTCCAACACCAGTGTATCATCCTCTCCATGTGCATGAAGTTAAACGAATTCTGGGAAAGATATGTCTGAATTGCTTTCAACTGAAGAAGCAAAATGCAGGAAAAGGGAAGAAGAGAAAGGTTAGAACCAAAGCCTGAAACGGAAAGAGATCTGTCTTTCATCCTTGTACATGCGCTTAAAAAGTGCTGCAATGTTTGTTTTTAACTGAAAAATATAACTGCCATAAGAAATATAGTGTAGTAGGTTTCTTTTGAAGTAAAAGACACAGTGTTGCTAACAAGGTGTAATATTTTTGTATTGCCGACATCATTTTTGTATTGCATGACTTAGGCAAAACAAAAGATATGGTTGCAAAATGTTTTTTGCTACAAGTTAGGAGGTAGTTTTTGACATGTTCTATGCATCTTTGTGTACAGTCAGGTGACTCTATAAAGGATATACTGGAAGGTTGTGATCCTATGCCGAGTTATGACAATCAGAAAATTGAAGCTACAAGTATTTCAGAGCTGAAAAGCTTTAGTGGGAAGTTTGATTGGAGCAAAGTTGGAAGTGATGTAGATTCAAGAGGCAATAGTAATTTTTCTGGCATTGTTATGAAAAAGGTACCAGGAAATCTCTTAATTTTGCTAAAGATTTTAGATAAAATAGTGGGGATGGTAGGTTAAATTACAATTTGCATGGTGTAGAAAAAGATTGCTATATTTTATTACTAGGACTAAATTAAAAAATGGTTATAAATAGAGGTTTTTGTGTTTTCATCATAACTTTAAATTGCTGACTAGTAGCACTTTTATAAACCCTATTGAGAATAAGAGGAAAATATAGCTGGTTTCTCAAATTATGCAGTGCTACTTGTACTAATGAGGATAAGGTTTGAACCATATATATGTTTCTGATGTTAATATATTATATTTTTGCTTCTGTTTTTGAATGTGTGGAATGCTTATAGAATTTGGATGTTTGACTCAACTTGTATCTCCTAAGGGCATGGTAGTGTACATTGTGGAGGAAAAGAAACAAAGTGATTGTAAAGTACGTTATGTTAGTGTACATTTGGATAGCATTTGGGTATGTATGGTAAATAAAATGTTAACAGGAAATGCTCATATATATTTCTTTTTCAGAGTTCCTTTTGAAGTTGTAATTACTAATTTCTTTTGTAGATGATTGTGTGAACATGCATACATTTAAAGTTTTAAACAATGATGACCAATTACAGATTAAACCTGTATAGACCTTACTGATTTCAGGAACCTGAAGATGTAAGTGTTTCAGTTCATTCCACTGTATATAATGATAGGTCAATGAAGAAACAAAAATATTGTAAAGTGTCCAAGATTTCAAAGACATCTAAGGTGAGATATATTTTTGATAATCACCTCAGTCCTATGCTTTTGCTGTCTATTATATTCTAAATTTCCAGCTAATCATGACATCTTCACCAAATTATGATCTGTACAACTTACAGGGTTCTGTGGATTATACCAATCTAGCATCGTCTACTATTAAAGATGTGACTTCTAAGAGAAAAAAGAGTGGTTCAGAGACAGAGAATTTGAAGACAACCAAGGCAAGTCGTACTTTCCAACTTTCCAATTATGATGTCCATTCATTTTGAAATGTTGTTATTGGTAATGGTATGAAATATTTTGATGCACGAATGGATGTATTTGATTAGCTGTTGTGAACAATAGCATGATCCTCTAGATTTGGCTATTCTAGTCCCATCCACATGAAATAATCAGATGACATCACAGACAAGGTAATGGCGAAGTTTCAACAAACATAAAGATTTCCAATGTTACTGAAATTTATATTATGTAGTAGATGATTTTGACTGATCACCATTTGGGTAAAGACAATCTTCATTAATTCATATATCCATGTTGAAGCACACGATTGTACATGAAAAATGGTTTTGGATATTAGTTGCGTTCTTTCATACTTAGTTCAGTCATATTTGGATTGGCTCAGGGATTTAATGTTTATGACAGTGATATATCACTCAGTAATTTACTTATCACAGAAGAATGGTGCAGATGGGTTAATTTATGGCAGATTACTGCTTTAACTTAAAGCTATAGTCAAGTAAAAACATGTCAGGTGACTACTTTAGGGTATAGTCAACTGAAAATCCATTGGACCATCAGATGACATGCAATAGTCAAGTAAAAACATGTCAGGTGACTACTTTAGGGTATAGTCAACCGAAAATCCATTGGACGATCAGATGACAAGCATATGTATTGTCATCAAATTAAGTGTCAGAAAATAACAGAACAGTTTATTCAGCGTGCTTGGCTGAATCTGTGCCACATTAAATTATGATCATTGGACCATCAGATGATACGCGTATGTATTGCCATCAAATTAAGTGTCAGAAAATAACAGAACAGTTTATTCAGCGTGCTTGGCTGAATCTGTACCACATTAAATTCCTCACAAGTCTATGTAGGCATCATTCTTAGAGTATTATTATCATTTAGAAGGTTCTCACATGAAATTTATATAGCTTTTTTATGCCATTTTTTGGTAAATATTAAAGTAGGATACCAACCAATTAATATATCAGTTAAGTTTTTGTTTACTTGATTTTATTTCTGAGTATGCATGACACCTTGTCAGTAAATTGGCTTCCACAGAAAATAGCTTAGTTAATAGCCAAATCTATACCATATCGGAGATTTCTTTGTAAATATTACTGTTGCCATCAAACCATGACTCTTTGGGCCTAAATTTCTGTTTTCTTTAATTTTATTTTTGAACTGAATGTTTTTGTTGGATTCTCAAAAAAAAAAATGTGTACTCAGGGAAGTCATTTTTTGTGCTTGATGCTGTAGCTTCTGAGAAGTAGAAAACAAAGGAAAATGATCCAATCAATGGGGAGATGACAGATGGTGTTTGATGCTTGTTGTGTTCTCTCATACTTATCAATTCATGTTTGGATTGGCTCAGGGATTAAATGTTTATGGCAGTAAAATATCATTAGTCATTTACTTATAACAGATAAATGGTGCGGTTTGGGTAGGCTATACCAGACTACTGCTAAAAGTAATAGTCAAGTAAAAATATGTCAGGTGACTACTTTAGGCTATAGTAAAGCAAAAATCCATCAGATGATGTTAATATGTATTGCTACTAAATTAAGTTCTGGAAGTTAACAGAACAGTTTAGTCGGCGTGCTTAGCTGAATCTACCGTGTTTTGAATTCCTCATAAGTTTAAATTGGTAATCATTCTTTAGATCATTACTATCATCTAGAAGGTTATCCACATGCAGTTTATATAGCCTTTTTATGCCAATAGTTTTTTGTTAAATATTACCTCAGGATGCCAACCATGAAAGGTATTGGTTTTTTCAGTTTGTTTTGATTTTATTTCTTAGTTTGCATGACATCTTGGTAGTATATTAATTCCAGATGTTAACGAAACAGCTTACCAATGTGTTTAGCTGAATCTATACTACATCGGAGATTTCTTTGGTAAATATTAGAGTACACAAATCATTAGTCTTAGGTAATATTATTATAGCACACAAACCACGAATCTTTGGTTAAGTTTTTGATCTGTCTAGTTTTATTTCCGAGTCTAATGTTAATGTTCGATTCTTGCAAAAAAAACAATATGTTATTGCAGGGGAAGTCAATTTTCATGCACAATGCTGCAGCTTCTGGAAAACAGAAAACAAAGCAAAATGATTCAATAAATGGGGAGGTCTCATTTGCACACAGTGGATTAAAAAGCCTGTCTCGGAACAATAAAGCTTGCCCATACTGCCAGGTATAATTTTGATGATTTGTATTTACATCTATTTACTAAAAGAGTCTACATTTTTCAACATTTAGCATGTATCAGAATTTCCCCAAAGTATAAATTTGTTATTTCTTTGTTGGCACAGAAATTTTGTAGTTGGTAAATATCAAGTCAATAGGAGATAATACTTATTGACTTTCTCTGTCTGTCTGTCTGTTTGGGGTGGTAGCTGGTACTAGGAATGAGTTTGGTGCTAATCAAATGAAATAATTCCTGCCAAAAGGAGCTGAGGAATTTGTTATCCTCGGGGCTAACAATGGTCTTAGGCAAGCCATTTGGCCTGAATACCTCACTGAAAAATAAGTCAACTACCCGATCTGCTCTGAATTCTGTAGGGATGGCAAAGAAGCGTGCATATTCAGCTAACTGGTCCACTACAACAAAAATGCAGCCCTTGCCAGTTACCTTAGGAAAGCTTGTGATAAAGTCCAAGGATTTACTTTCTCGCTTCTTGTTGGGAATAGGCAAAGGCTGTAGCAAGCCTGCTGAAAAAAGATGCCCTGCTTTATTTTGTTGGTAGGTTGTGCATTCCTTGATATACTGAGAACATCTTCCTTGAGGCCCGTCTAGGAGAATCTCTCTCAACTGCCTATAGGTTTTGTAGAAGCCTGGGTGACCAGCCATAGGTGCATCATGCAAAGTCATTGTAATTTTCTCCTCCTCCTTGGACTTGGGCAGAAGGAAAATTCAATTGCCTTGAGGCCCTTCTAAGAGAATTTCTCTCTCAACTGCCTATAGGTTTTGTAGAAGCCTGTGTGACCAGCCATAGGCGCATCATGCAAATTCCTTGTAATTTTCTCCTCCTTATTGGACTTGGGCAGAAGGAAAATTCAATCCTTATATAGGTTAAGACTATCTGCTACTATGTACTTGTCATCCGTCACACTTCCATCTAGAATATTAGTAGCAAGAGTCTTTGGGAAAGAGGAGTAGAAAGTAGGCATACGGGAAAGAGCATCAACAACTACGTTCTTTTTACCCTTCATATATTATATGTCAAAATTGTAAGCTTGAAGCTTAGACACCTATTTTTGTTGCCGATCATTCAAATCATGCTGGCCAAGCAAGAATTTTAGACTGTTGTGGTCTGTTCTTACCACAAATCTGCCTGAAATTAGCCAAAACATGCATAATAGCCAACATTTCTTCATCATAATTAGAATATGCTCTTTCTTCTGCATAATAGCCTTCAACTTTCTACTATCAAATGCTATAGGATGACTCTTTTGCTTTAGCTTAGCTCCAATCCCTTCGCTTGAAGCATCACACTTTGCCACAAATGGTGGTGAGAAATAGGGAATAGTAAGTATTGGGCATGAGCTTATTGCTTTCTTAAGCTTTTCAAAAGCTTCTTGAGTTGTGTCACTCCATAAGAAGGCTTCCTTCTTAGTCATGTTAGTCAAAGGTTTTGCTAGCTGTGAGAAATCCTAACAAATGTCTGATAATAACTGCATAGGCCAAAGAAACCTCTTAATTGAGTCAATGTAGTAACGGATGGGCAATCTAGAATTGCTTGGTTCTTTTGTTGATTCATGTGAACACCTTGAGCCTAATGACATGACCCAATTATAGAATCTTTGTGACCTTGAACTCACACTTGGATTCTTCTGAAAAAAGTACTTGTTGCAATATCCCAAGGACGTATCCAGGTGTTTCAAAAGATCTTCCCCCGTCTTACTATAAATTAATATATCATCAAATAATACTAAAACAATTTTTCTACACTGAGCATTGATTATTTGGTTCATAGTTAATTGGAAAGTAATTGGAGCATTTGTTAGCCCAAATGGCATAACCAAGAACTCATAGTGTTCTCAATGACCCCTGAAATTTGTCTAGTGCACATCCTCATCACACACACAAATTTGATGATAGCCTAACCTCAAGTCATAAGTAGATAGCTCCATGCAATTCATTGATCTTGGGAATGTGATATCTATTCTTAATTGTCTACTTGGTCAAGGCCTTGTAATCTATCCATATCCACATTGTACCATCCTTCTTTACAAGAACCAATGAAGATGCAAATGGATTGGAACTGGGCTTGATGTGACCGATCTCCAACAGATCCTTTATGGTCTTCCCTATTTCTTTTTTTGTATATCTGTGGATAGCAATAGGGAGTGATCATGACCAAGGTTGCAGAACTCGGTGAGTCGAGGCAATAGGGAGTGATCATGACCAAGGTTGTAGAACTCAACAAGTACTCGACTTGCGTGTCCAAAATGAAGACGAGACTTGCCAAAAAAGCTTGACCATGAGTTTTACCCAAAATTGCCAAGAGTTTTGTAGAAAAAATCACCCAACACAGGGAAATTACCAAAATGTGCAATTGACCCAAAAGCTCGATTTGTGAAAAAAAGTGCATCAAGTGTAGTTTGATGTTTTTTATGTTTTTTTTGGCTTCATATTTGATGACCTTTTCCTAAGGTCGCAAGATTTCATTTAGGGCTTGTGTGGTCATTGGTCTCCATATCCTCACCAAATTGCGCAAGTCTGGTGTTTATTTTGGCATTTGTTGGCAATTGCATGTTAAGGGTTTAGAACTTTAGGGTTTGCTCATTTGTCAATGATTGCATTTTATGGGTTTATTTGTTGAATCAGGTATTCTACTTTGATTTTTATTTTATTTTTGAATTGTCCCGACTCACAACAATATTGTAGTGAAGAATTTTTGTTATAACTTAATGTCAATGTTGAGTTTTATAGCTCAATGCAGAACTTCTGCACAGGTTCAGTGTGAACGTGAGGGATGTAGTTCGAGTTAAAAGTGTTTGAGTTATTCTATTTTGTAATTCACTTTAGTGATTAAATTGAAATCTTTTATTTAGTTAATTAAGTCTAATAAAGTGCGAAAGCACTGATGATTTAGACTTATCTTGCAAGTCATCTCTTGCATGAGATAAGGTTGCTTTCTTTCGCTTTCTTTTTGAGATAAGATCGTTTTATTGGAAGATTAGATTTTTAGCAGAATAGTATAATGGTGGAGGCAAGAGAGAAAGTTAATAACTCAGTACAATGCAATAATTTTGTGCAACTGTGAGTAATATCAGTTGTGGCGGTTGCCTTGTAAGTTTCGGAAGGAAAGTGAATCAGGTCATAGGTGTAAATTGTTTGTACTTGTGTTCATTGTTTCTGCTGTTTTGATTTCAATAATTTATATGTTTAATTCAATGTTGTTTCAACATTAGGAAGTTATGCATTGAGATTGAAATTCAAACATGATATCAGAGCCATGTTAGGGCAGAAAAATATTGTAGTCTTGAAGGAGGATTTTTGTGAGGAAAATCTTGTAGGATTTCTTGTTTGAAATTGTGCTCAACAGCAGGGAAGGAGGTCGCAGGTGTCTTTCAAGTGTGGAAAATCTTGACCTGTTGAAAGGATATCACGCAAACCTAAAGAAAGGAAATTGCACAGTTTGTTTTGTGTAGAAACGTGATGCTTTTTTCCTACAAATTGCGACCAGCGCAGGGGCAATGTAATATGCTACCCCAAATTTTTTTCAAATTTAACAACCATCACAATGGAGTTAGCACAACAATGTATGCAACTAATAGATTACCTCCACACTTTCTGATCACCAAGTTCCCAAGATGGCCGAGGTGAGAGCATACAGTGCTTTGGTTTACAAACAATGCTTTGCAAATGAAACTGAATACAATCATCTGCTATAGAGCAGGCATCTGCTTTTCAGCAGGCATCCACTGTCATGTCCCCAATGGGATCTGCCCTAAAATTCTGCAACTTTAGTTTCCAAATTCTACCCTAATTTTCTGCACTTTAGTAGTCTGCTAAAAACCCTAGAATCTGATTATATTTTCTGCACTTTATAATTGTGCTCAAAACACTAAATTCTGATTTAAGTTTCTGCTCTTAAACAAATGCCAAACATGACCAACAAACATGGAAATGATACTACAAGTTGATGATTATAACAAGCATGAATTCCACGATGAAATACACAATGTAGGGCAACCAAGTCTGATTTTCTGAATAAAACCCTGCTGCTACAAACTGGAAGTTCTGATCTGATTTACAAGGAATTCTAGGGCATAAACAAAACCAAACAATGCCCTTATTTCTGCATTACAAATCTGACTTATAACTTATGATTGTACATACCATTATCATGCAAAATAGGGAGCAAATGATAAGCCCTAGCTGGGCGAAACACTTCAGCTGGGCAGAGATGTCAAAACACATAAGAATGATGATGAATGATGCTCCAAGACTTCCCAAGGGTGGCGCTTGCTGCTGCTGGGAATTAGGGTTTTAGAAACCCTATAAAATGAAGAGAATCACCTCCAAAGATATGCAAATTCTGCTCCAAATTTCTGATGTAAACCTGCTCTGAAATGATTGCTCCTAATTCGCTGCTAGTCCTGGATATCAGCAATGAGAAAAGATGGATGGGGTCATCACCATCCAAAGGTCAAGGGGCCATCACCTTGACAAGACAAGGAAGTTGAATTCCTTAGCCATTAGAAGAAATCAGAAAACAAATCGATGCTTGCTTGTTTGAATGCCTTCATGCCACCTCTATTTATACACTTTTCCACGTGCTTTTCTTAGAAGGTATCCCAATTAGGTTTGCCCTCATGGTTTGTGTTTTCTTCTATGCTTTGGACGCCAACTTCTACTCTTTTGAGGCGCATCATGCTCCTAATGAGGTCGGCCCAAGAAAGAGTACCTCATCAAAAGGTGGCGGCCAAGACACTAAGCAAGTTGGCCTTAGAGGAATATAGGAATGAATCCAAGTCGGCCATCTTCTCACATCACATTGCTTGAAACCCAAAGCTTCACTTATGAGGTCGGCCAGGGAAGAGAGTGGTATGCTTGGTATCAAGTCGGCCCACTTGAGAGAATGATGTCTTGACAAAACCCCAGTGATGGCACATGAATTCCACACACAAGCCGTAGTGAACTTCGGGATCTCCTCCATGAATGCCCAAGTAACCTTAATGATAAGATCTCCAAAGCACCAAAGTTGAAGTGATGCAAGGTATCCAAGTGATGAAGTCCAAACGCCGATATGGAACCGCATGAAGCTCCGGGGAAGGCAGATCATCATAAGCCAAGTGTCCATAAGAAAACAACCAAAAGTGAAACGATAGCCCCAATGGTGAAATCCAACCTCTCTCAGTACCTCAGATCCACGGGAAAGTGCAACAATTTGCAATATGGTGACCATTCCGGAGAAAGGGACATGACATCCACTTATTCAGTGGGAATACTCCACTTATTCAGTGGGTGAAAATACAAGAAACATAAATTTTCCAATTACTCCACACTGGTGGTTAAACCATCCAGGGGTTATGAGTATTTGCAACATAAATAAATGATTACAATTAAATGATAGATTGCAATACTACTCAGAAAGCAAATAAACTATCATATCAACATCATATGAGTCTTGGCAACACAAGATAACCTGCACAAGCATTAGTATCAACATTCATATGATATCATCTGCCCCCAAACTGATCAATATGCATGGAGAACACTGCTGTTGTAAAATATCTCAGAATAGCTGAAAGTACCCCTGCTGTACGGACGGCCAGCCACAAAGAAACCCAAGAATCCAGCATACAAGGATCTCAATCCAGCAACACTAACACTACACTTCAATTTATTTTATTGCTACACAATGAAGATATTTCAGACCCAACCCCAATCAAAACTAACACTCAGAAAAAGATCAATTCCCTGCACTGTACAGCGCTCATGGGAATGTACCGCAGGCTTAAAACTTGATGATTTCAGCTCCAAAACCTGTGCCATAACATGGGATAGAGACGTCTCCACACAACAAACAATCTGCAATCTTCATAAACCACAAAACAGTCATCAAACAATTCATAGCAAAATCGCCCACATAAATGGTACGGCGTTGATGTACGGCTGGGCATGGGATATACAGAAAATCACAATGAAAAACTTTTTTTCAACTCACAAAAATTTTCAAAATCCATCACCAATCTGCCCAACAGAAAATACAAATCAAACTCCAAAATGATAACATCGAAGCCATCTCAGCTTTATGCAACTTCTGAGTGAAATCACCAATCTCCAGCTAGGAAGGATATTTCACCATTGAAACTGGACATCTTCTAGAGGGTTTTTGTCCTCAAGAAGGAAGGAAGAACTCCATGTTCATTCCAGCAGCATCTCCGTACAAAATCCAAAGCATAACCTTCAAAATGAGCTCACATCCTCTTTATATAGGCACTTTAGGAGTTACAAAAGAAATGAATTATTTCTTGGAAATAATTACTTTTTCCTCCAAACTTAAATAATGCCCTTTTTTCTCCACATAAGTGCTCATTTTTAAGTGCCTAACTTAAAGAATATATTTTCCCCTTTCCAATGAGCTATAACACTTAATGACTTATTAATTATTTTCACCCTTAGGAACTTAAGTGAAAATAATAATTAAAATAGTTCATTAAATATTACTTTTTGCGGAAAATCCCAAATTTCATCCAACTGCCAAATAAACTGAACCAATATGTTTTGTAGGGTTTGGGATGCAAAATGATGCCTTCTGGGTGACTTTCCAAAAATAGACGGCTCGTCCAAGAATCTTGGAGAGCAATCCGGGAGCTTGATCAAACTTCTGAAACCATCACTGTAACCCTGGACATGCACTAAGTTTAATGCCATAGAAAATTAGTCCACTTCGAGAAGGAAAACCATTTTTATAATTAATATTACAGTAAGTCGCTATAATTAAACATAACATTAGGCAACTTTAGTGAAATATTAATTAATTATCTGAATAGTCCCAAGCCATATAAAGCAATAGAAATGCACTAATTTAAACAACTTCGATTATCCCTTGGTGAAAATGAAGACTTGACACACAACTGCTTTGCACACTGAACCATGACCACTCCAAGAACTTTGGAGTTCTTCCAAACATGACGAATAGCCTCCAAGAGACTAGGAACAAGCATAATGCGCACAAAAATCTATGCGCCAAAAAAGGGACATTACAGGCAATTTCATGTCATTTTTTTTGTGAGAAAAAAATAGCACCCAAGTTCTGAGAAATCACGGGCACAATAAAAGCATTAAATTGCATTTTTTTTTCTTGTTAGAAATCATGTCTAGCAGAGGATGAAATCACACGCTGAATTTCATCATGAAGTCGCACTCGTATAGAAGTAGAAGTTGCGTTGATTTTTTGCAGGTAAATCGTGATGATTTTTTGAAAAAAATTGCATTTGATTTTTGTAGTAAAATTGTGTAGGTCTTCAACTAGAAAAATTCATGTTTTTTGGGTTCATGATTTTTGTTCGTGGCTAGGGTTTGAAACCTGCGACTAGGGCAGCGGATTTTGACGAAGTTTTTGTAGGTTTTGTAACACGCGGATAGGAGGGTAGTGACAGACCCGCAAGCTAGGGTTTCATTATAGCAGCTAGGGTTTGGCCATTTTTTGGAAATTTTAATTATAGGTATAAAAGGTGCTAGGGCATCTAGGGTTTTCAGTTTGAAAACAATAGGCCAGGGTTTCCGTAACAAAGGGTTTACAGAAAAAGGTAATTTTCGGATTTTTTTGAGTAATTTAATTATTTCCAGCTTTGAAAGACTTTGTTTTGCGGAAAAATATGGCGTCGTCGAGTCTCTGGTTCGAAGATAGGTTAGACAACACAATAAATTTCCTGCCTTGGAAAGTCAAGCTGATGTTCCTTCTAGAGGAAAATGATCTTTGGGACATCATGAAGGATTAGGTGTTGCCACTAACAGATTCGTAGGATTTGGCAGTTCACAAGAAGGAAATTAAAGCCAAGCGGATGATCCTCAATGTGGTGAAGGATCGTTTAATTCCGCACTTGTTAGAGAAGAAAACAACCAAGGAGATGTTCAACGCTTGGGTCAGTCTTTTCCAGAGTGAGAACATTAACAGGAAAATGATTTTAAGAAACAGACTCAAATCCATAGAGATGTCTAGTTTGGATATTGTTACTAGTTACCTTATGAAGGTCACTTAGTTTCATGACCAACTTGTAGCAATTGGAGAAAAAGTGGAAGATGCAGAGCTAGTGAACATAGCTTTAAATGGGTTCACATCTTCATGGCAAGCTTTTGTTCAGGGCATTTGTGCCAAGGAAAAGCTTACTTCATTTGAGAAATTGTGGGATGATTCCATCTAGGAGGAAATGTACGGCAGGCTTAAAACTTGATGATTTCAGCTCCAAAACCTGTGCCATAACATGGGATAGAGACGTCTCCACACAACAAACAATCTGCAATCTTCATAAACCACAAAACAGTCATCAAACATTTCATAGCAAAATCGCCTACATAAATGGTACGGCGTTGATGTACGACTGGGCATGGGATATACAGAAAATCACAATGAAAAACTTTTTTTCAACTCACAAAATTTTTCAAAATCCATCACCAATCTGCCCAACAGAAAATACAAATCAAACTCCAAAATGATAACATCGAAGCCATCTCAGCTTTATGCAACTTTTGAGTGAAGTCACCAATCTCCAGCTAGGAAGGACATTTCACCATTGAAATTGGACATCTTCTAGAGGGTTTTCGTCCTCAAGAAGGAAGGAAGAACTCCATGTTCATTCCAGCAGCATCTCCGTACAAAATCCAAAGCATAACCTTCAAAATGAGCTCACATCCTCTTTATATAGGCACCTTAGGAGTTACAAAAGAAATGAATTATTTCTTGGAAATAATTACTTTTTCCTCCAAACTTAAATAATTCCCTTTTTTCTCCACTTAAGTGCTCACTTTTAAGTGCCTAACTTAAAGAATATATTTTCCCCTTTCCAATGAGCTATAACACTTAATGACTTATTAATTATTTTCACCCTTAGGAACTTAAGTGAAAATAATAATTAAAATAGCTCATTAAATATTACTTTTTGCGGAAAATCCCAAACTTCATCCAACTGCCAAATAAATTGAACCAATATGTTTTGTAGGGTTTGGGATGCAAAATGATGCCTTCTGGGTGACTTTCCAAAAATAGACGGCTCCTCCAAGAATCTTGGAGAGCAATCCGGGAGCTCGATCAAACTTCTGAAACCATCATTGTAACCCTGGACATCCACTAAGCTCAATGCCATAGAAAATTAGTCCACTTCGAGAAGGAAAACCATTTTTATAATTAATATTACACTAAGTCGCTATAATTAAACATAACATTAGGCAACCTTAGTGAAATATTAATTAATTATCTGAATAGTCCCAAGCCATATAAAGCAATAGAAATGCACTGATTTAAACAACTTCGATTATCCCTTGGTGAAAATGAAGACTTGACACACAATTGAGGATGAAATCACACGCTGAATTTCATCATGAAGTCGCACTCGTATAGAAGTAGAAGTTGTGTTGATTTTTTGCAGGTAAATCGTGATGATTTTTTGAAAAAAATTGCATTTGATTTTTGTAGTAAAATTGTGTAGGTCTTCAACTAGAAAAATTCACGTTTTTTGGGTTCATGATTTTTGCTTGTGGCTAGGGTTTCAAACCTGCGACTAGGGTAGCGGATTTTGACGAAGTTTTTGTAGGTTTTGTAACACGCGGATAGGAGGGTAGTGATAGACCCGCAAGCTAGGGTTTCATTATAGCGGCTAGGGTTTGGCCATTTTTTTGGCAATTTTAATTATAGGTATAAAAGGTGCTAGGCATCTAGGGTTTTCAGTTTGAAAACAATAGGCCAGGGTTTCCGTAACAAAAGGGTCATAGAAAAAGGTAATTTTCGAAATTTTTTTGAGTAATTTAATTATTTCCAACTTTGAAAGAGTTTGTTTTGCGGAAAAATATGGTGTCGTCGAGTCTCTAGTTCGAAGATAGGTTAGACGACACAATAAATTTCCTGCCTTGGAAAGTCAAGCTGATGTTACTTCTGGAGGAAAATGATCTTTGGGACATCATGAAGGATCAGGTGTTGCCACTAACAGATTCGTAGGATTTGGCAGTTCACAAGAAGGAAATTAAAGCCAAGCGGATGATCCTCAATGTGGTGAAGGCTCATTTAATTCCGCACTTGTCAGAGAAGAAAACAACCAAGGAGATGTTCGATGATAGAGGATAAAGGCTTTGTAGTTGAATTCAAGGATAAACAAGTCTTTATCAGACCAAAGAGATCTAGCCCAATTTTAGCATAGGTTATAGGGGTGAGAGAAGGCAACCTTTATAGGTTATAGGGTGAACGGGTTTTAGCTTTATTGCATAACAGTGACAATTTGTGAGAGTTATGGCACAAGAGGATGGGGCATCTGCATCATGCAACGTTGCCTATTCTGAGGGAAAATGTCACAAGACTTCCAGAGTTTAGCATTGAACAGTAGGGAGTTTGTAGAGGATGCACGCTTGACAAGTTTACCAAGGTTGCTTTACCAAGCAGTGAGCATAGCTCTAAAGGGATTTTAGACTTAGTGCATTCGGATGTATGTGGACCGATGTTAGTGGGATCAATTGTAGGAAGCATGTACTATGTTTCCTTTATTGATGCCTTCTCTCGCAAGACATGGATTTATTTCTGGAAGACCAAAGATGAGGTTTTTATAGCAAGTTTCAAAGCTTCTTGTTGAGAACTAGACAGGAAAGAAGATCAAGGTCGTGAGATTGGACAATGGGGGAGAGTATGCCTCCAAGAAGTTTGAAGGTTTGCAAGGAAGCATGAGTAAAGAGGGACTTGAGAGTTTTGTACAACCCATAACAAAATGTGGTTGCAGAGCGGAAGAATCAATCAATCATAGGGGCTGCTAAGGCCATGATTTATGACCTGGGCTTGTCTATATTTCTTTGGGCATAAGCATGTCGTATAGTAGTTTAGATCCAAAATAGATGCCCTCACAGGATTTTGGAGGTGAGCCATTTCCACGTCTTTGGTTGTCTAGTGTATATCTATATACCTGTAGAGAAGAGGACAAAACTGGAACCTCCTAGCAGGAAGGGTTTATTTGTAGGGCACAATGAGACTTCAAAGGCCTACAGAGTCTACATAAGTAGTCAGTAGGGATGTCAAGTTTGAGGAAGACTTTGCATCCAGAAAATCTGAGGAATTCATTTTAGTAGTAGAAGATGAGGAGTAGGAAGCTCCGAAGTGAATCTTCACAGATTCCAGTTGCTTCTAGTTTAGGACAACAATCTTTAGGCGAGGAGGGAGAAACTTCAAACCCTTCTTCCTTTGTTAGGAGACCTCAATGGTTTGAACATACCTTGAGGGATGCTCAGGAGCATGTTGAAGCTCCTAGGAGCACATTCAGGGAGAGTAGGCCTCTGAAGAAGTTTCCTAACTACATAGCTTTGATGAGTACCATCATTGAGAACTACATAGCTTTGATGAGTACCATCATTGAGTCTTCTAGCCTCTAGGAAGCAACAGATCAGTAGGTAGCTAATGCAGAATTCCTTCTTTGCTAAGAGGGAGTGTTGGGTTTTTAGCTCAATGTAGAACTTCTGCACAGGTTCAGTGTGAACGTGTGGGATGTAGTTCGAGTTAAAAGTGTTCGAGTTATTCTATTTTGTAATTCACTTTAGTGATTAAAATGAAATCTTTTATTTAGTTAATTAAGTTTAATAAAGTGCGAAAGCACTAATGATTTAAACTTATTTTCCAAGTCATGTCTTGCGTGAGATAAGGTTGCTTTCTTTTGCTTTCTTTTTGAGAGATAAGATCACTTGATTGGAAGATTAGATTTTTAGTTGAAAAGTATAAAGGTAGAGGCAAGATAATAATAACTTAGTACAATGTAATAGTTTTGTGCAGCTGTGAGTAAGATCAGTTATGGAGGTTGCCTTGTAAGTTTTTGAAGGACTGTGAAGCAGGTTACAAATGTAAATTGTTCGTAATTATGTTCATTGTTTCCAATGTTTTGATTTCAATAATTTGTATGTTTAATTCAATGTTGTTTTCAGCATTAGGAAGTAATGCATTGAGATTGAAATTCAAACAGTCAAGAGGCTTCACAATTTTTTTTTTCAAAAATTTAGTGACTATCATGGGTAGTATGTAATGAACATTTTTTCTAGGGTTGTAGCTAGGGTATTAATTATTATAATTTTTTTGTTATTTCCCTTTTATTAGGCTTTATTTCCATTTTCTTGAAAAGAATATGGCACCACAACTACAAATATGAGAACTGGCAAGCATAAGGACCCTAGCTGGAAATATGGGAAAGAAGGTACAAAGAAAGGAATGGTTATTTGCAACTATTATACTAAGGATATCAGAGGAGGCATAAATCATCTCAAATTTTGCCTTGCATGGATCCATTGCTAAGATATAGGGCCATGTACACAAGTAAGTCTAGAGGATGGTAATGGCAATGGGAGCTCCAACCCCAATATTCAGAGTTAGAGGTTAGGCGTTAAGGCAACTCTTCTTCTACCATTGGGCCATAGGTATGAGGATTAGTTAGTGTGGGCAGCCATGGTTTCAATGTTATTGTTCCAAGTAACGCTCTTGATGCACAACGTTCGTTGGAAAGTATTGGGTGGAATAGGGAATTCCATGATGAGGAAAGTTGACATGTGCCAAATTTTGGTACTACAATAACATTTTGTTTAAAGTTTCTTTGAGTCCTTATTGGAAGCAGTTGGTTAGTGCAATGACCATGGTAGGTAAGGGTCTAAGGCCTTGACCCGTCATGAATTGAATGGCCCATTATTGCAGGATGAGGTCCAAAACACATCAACTAGTAGAGGAACAAAACCAGATTTGGAAAAACAAAGGTTGTAACATTTTATCTAATAGGTGGAGGGATGGTAGGAGGACACTCATTAACTTTTTAGTGGCTTTAGGAGGACAATCAGTCTTTCTGAAGTCAGTTGATGCCTCCAGTGAACTAAAAAATGCCAAGACCTTGCGTAACTTGTTGGATGAGGTGGTAATGGAGGTGGGAGTGGAAAATGTTATTCAAATAGTGACAGACAATGCATCTGTGAATGTGGCAATTGGTAGACGTCTAGAGGTTAACCCTTATGCCACCCTTTGCCTTGACCTTCTTCTAGAGAACATAGGGAAACTAAGCTGGGTGAAGTACATGGTGTAAGATGCAAGGAATGCCACCAAATACATCTACAACCACACATGGGTCTTGGATCTTGTGAGAGAGCACACTAATGGCAAGCAACTTGTGGGTATAAGAGTCACACGCTCTGCCAACAATTTTCTCACCTTGCAGAGCATATCAACTACATTTCCCAACCTTAGCGCATGTTTGTGAGCAAAAGATGGTGGGAGAGTTCTTACCATAGAAGGTTGAAGACTGAAGTAGAGAGGGTTGTGAAGACCATTTTTGATGATACATTTGCCAAGAGCACATAGGAGATCGTCAATGTAAGTTTTTGATCAAAATTTCCATTAATTTTTTTTCACAATGTTAGAAGTTGTCATTTTTGTAATATTTTGATATGTTTTTCGCTGATTAATTTTTTTTTTTTTGATTTAGTTCAATTTTCTAATTTCATTTTGATCCACTCTTGTTTTAGGTGTTAGAATTGTTGGATAAGGTTCTATGGTGGGTGGATGGGGATAAAACCCCAGAGGTATCTATATGAGGCCACAAATAGGGCCAAAGGGGTAATTATTGATAGAACCAAATATGAACCAGATAGAACCAACTATGAACCCTCATGGTGCATTATTGATTGAAGGTGGAACTGACAACTCCAACATATTTATGTTGTTGCCCACTAATTGAACTAGCAAATTTTTTTCTCCTCTTTATTCAGAGTAGATATAGAGGTTATGCTTGGCCTTAACATAGTTATTGAGAGGTTGGTCTCTATTGACAGCCTTCAAGACCCCATATACGATGTGATGTGGGGTTATAAGGTGGAGGGGGCATTATTTTCTTTAGCTTTATGCATTCATAGGAGAGCCACTATACAATTAGGTACAAAAACAGATATGTTTTTAATTTTAGTTTACTATTTATTTGAACTTTTTAAGTTTACTAATATCCTTACAAAGTTATAAATTTTGTCTATGTAGATTTATGGTGGGAAGATTTTGGTGCCACAAGGCTTAATTTCCAAAAACTTGCCAGTTGCATTTTATCCCAGCCTTGTAGTGCTTTTGGGGTATTTTTTAGGCCATTCAAGCAAAGAAGCACTACAGGTTGACTCAAAAGTGCTTGAATGACCTTATCTGTGTGGTGCAACATTCAATTGCATGAAAAGGAGGTAGAGGATCAGGATACACATCATGTGCATGACCTTGATGACATTGATCCATATTCGGATTGGGTTGTTGAGGATGTCGATGTGGATCCATTGTTTATTGTTGATGAGATAGCGAATTTGGCAAGAGATGCAACCGAAGGACAAGTGAATATGGTAGCATGAGGAGCTAGATGACAAGTCGTCAAGGGTGGGTTCACTACATACACAACTTGATTCTATGCTTGAGGCTCATGTCGAGGATACTGTAGCTATATCATCGACTTACATGATACCCACATAGGGCAATAGACTTATTTGAGCTTTAGTCATAGAAGAAATTTATGGTTTGTAATTTTTATTGATATTGAAACTTTAAGTCCATATGGGAATATGTTTGATAAATTTAGTAATATGCGTGCTTGTGAAGAATATTTAAAAAAAGTTTGTATTTTTTTAATGTTTGATTATTTTACTTAGTCCTGAGTTTTTAAATTTTTTGGGTCAATTGAGTGATCGTTGGGTTCGAGCTCTGCAACCATGATCATGACATGCTTGGAGCCTTGGTCCAACTCAATGATGTGCTGGAATCCTCTATTTGATGGTAGACTTGGAGGCATATCATTGAACACAATATTATGCTTATCCAAGATAGTTTGAAAATCAACATGATAAGAGCGGTGCTTACCAAAAGACAAAGTAGTAGGCATGCCTTTAATCACAAAACAATTGGTTGCCCATGAGACTTGTCCCTTACAGAATGTCCTTATCATTGAACACAATACTATACTTATCCAAGATAGTTTGGAAATTAGCATGACAAAAGAAGTGCTTA
Organism: Cunninghamia lanceolata; assembly: GCA_027924645.1. Taxonomy (NCBI): domain Eukaryota; kingdom Viridiplantae; phylum Streptophyta; class Pinopsida; order Cupressales; family Cupressaceae; genus Cunninghamia; species Cunninghamia lanceolata. The sequence goes on along the minus strand of BSBN01000902.1, from coordinate 2,601,627 downwards.
CCTGAAGTTGAAGTAGTAGGCATGCCTTTAATCACAAAACTGTTGGTTGCCCATGAGATTTGTTCCATATGGGGAAGTCCTTTCCATTCTTTTGGTTGTTACCACCTAGGGTGACCCATCAGGTTTACCCCAAGAACCATGTCTTTCCCTTGAGATTTTCAATTGTACCTGTAGCTCCATGGATTGATAATTTTGGGGAAATTCCTCAAGAGAATGCAACCACCATATACCAAGAATCGTGTGCGCTTCCCTAAGCCCCACAACATAGAAATCATCAAATACATTAGAATCACCAAAATATATGTGGAGCTGTCGTATTACCGTGGTGCATGAGATAGAGAAACCATTAGCAAAAATGACATTGAATCCTAAGAAGTCCCTTGCCTTCAATCATTTGTTGGTCACTAGGTCTTCATTAATAAAATTGTGGGTAGCCCCACTATTAATAAGCACCGTAATCTGTTGTCTAGCCAACTCTCCATGAACCTTGGATGGGTGGTATTGTGGTGCTTCTCAAAGAATTGCAAGTGTACCTTTACTAGTGTTTGCATATTCCTCCAATTACTCAAGTTCAAGCTCAATAATCCGCTCTTTTGTTGCTTGTTTTGGTTCTTCAAGATTAGTCCCCTCATCAGACATTACCTCAATGTAATGAACTTGATCCCTGCCAAGGGATCTATGATAGGCTCCCAAGGCTCCTTGTATGAGAAGCACAACTTTTTTCTTCTAAGTTAATTTTTGGGTTGCCCATCAAACTTCTTTGTTGCAAAGGGTTGAGGTGTAGCTTTTTGAGGGTGTGAATTGATTACTCCATTCTGAAAATTGCCTTTTTGCGGTCCAGTGGTGGGTGGTCTAGGCTGAGATGAAAACTTGTTCTTTCGTACAAAAGGCTCAAGTGTCAAAGCCCTCCTAATAGCTTACTGGAGTGATGAGGGTGCAAAGGCCTTAACTAGACTGTTGAGGGGCTCATATAGACCCTTGACAAAGAGAAGCGATTTCTCTTTTTTGATATACCATAATTGCATCTCATTGAAATTTTGCTACATATGCATCTATTGAGGTTTGTTGTTTGATTCTTGGAAGCTCTCTAAAGTACTCCTCATCCTTCTACTCAAATCGGTCCAACAATTTGTGGTTGAAATTATCAAAAGTATGCACAAGGCTATGCCCTCCTTGAAATGGATTTGGATTTTGTAAAGTAACGGTGGTGGGCATGTTATTTTGTATCTATAGTAGTGTTGTTAGCAACTTGGTCATTCTTTCTTGCCACATTGTTAGCAACTCTGTCATTCTTTCTTGTTCCATTCGAATCCCTCCCATGCTATCCTAAAACAAATTTGCTCTTTCCTCATTTGTCAGAGGTCTTTCTTTACTTTGCATGATCCATAGGCTCGCAGGAAGTTAGTTCTAATACCACTATGATGACCTTAACAATTTTTTTATATAAAATATATACCACTTTTTGATCACCAAGATCCCATGAGGACAAGGTGAGAGCATATGGTGAGTAAGTTCACCACTTTCTAATCACCAAGATCATGTGAGGGCAAGGTGAGAGCATACGGTGGATGAATCATAATTTTTATATATTTTATTTTATTTAAATAACAACGCCTAAAAGATATCTGATATAGCAATAACAATAGGAATTTTCACAAATATGCTAGAGATCAATATTATTATTCAAATATGCTGGAATACTTCAATTGAAATTAGACAACATACAAATATGCTGATAAAGATGAATCAAATCTGTTACCATAGTATGTTGTTTGTCCACTCTACAAAACACTTGTTGACAAATAAATAAAGATGTTTTCAGCCCATATGCAACCTCTGGATGAGACTACTCACAATAAAACAAAGGGGTTTCGTCCTCTGATCTCAAAATCCAAGGTAATTTTTGAATTGATAGTTGAACACAAGGCTCAAGCTATGACAGAAAAATATATGGAAATAACAATAATTCAAAGGGCATCCAAGCACCTCAATTTATAGCACTAGAAGGATAATTTGGGTACACAAATACCAATGCCCCATATCCCCACAACATAGCAATTATTAAATTAGACAAGATTCCTCGCTCAAAAAAGCTCACTTGGTCATGAATGCCAACTTGTAACTCCTCCATAATGTAATGTCCCCCATTTAGCCCAGTCAGTTATTGGTTAGAGATTAGCCTATCACGGGACTCCCGCAGGCTAATGGCAGTGTTTAAGGAGTCAGTTTGGGAACTTACTATTTATAGTAAGTAGTGACAAGGCAGTTTATATTTTTAGCAGGGTAGTTGCAGGAGCCAGGGCACGAGATTCACGGGGTCGAATCTTCTAGAGCATTGTTCGATTTATTATAAGTTAAATTAAAGATTTAACTTATTATAAGCTTAAGGATTACTTTAATTTATATCATGACTTACTTAACTTTATAATATAAAGTTGTAACTTAAAGTTATAAAGTTGTGTGCCTAGGGATGAGCGCCCCTCATGGAGGAATAAGGGGTCAATAAATGAATTAAAAATTAATTAAACCCTCTCATCTTGGGCGTTGGGAAAGAGAGGAAATAAGAAGGCAAAAAGGAACTTCATTTCATTATGCTAGGTTGAATGGAAATTGCTCTCATATTGAGTTGCCCGTGCTTTGGGATTGAGCTTGGCTCTAGGGTTTCATTTATCGATTTGTAGAGATGAAAACCTTTCCAGATTTGGCTTTCTTCGTGCATGAAAGATTGCATCAGGAGAGGATTTGAGGAGGCTTCACACAGAGGCTTCATTTGTGCATTCAGGACATCCATTGGGTCATTGTTTGAGCTCGAAATGGAGGCATCTTGAGGAGTTTTGACACTGCAGCAATCAGAGAATATTGGGAGGACATTTTCATGAGTTTTTTGGTGTGAAACAATTGCTGTTGCAGTCCATTTAGGCAGGCCGTACCCTGACCCAACAGGCCGTACCAACTAGAGGGTCGTACCTCTACCCATCAGCATTTCTAGAGCTCTTTGTGACTGTTTTTTCTTCCTATTGGGGTTGCCATAACCCAGCAGAGATACTTGACCAGAAACAACAAAGAAAGGAGATTGTGACGAGTTGTGACTGATTTATTGCTTCAGCCTGGGCCGTACAGTCCGTAGAGGTCAGCAGCTTCATTCGGATTCATTTCTTCCTTGTTTGAGGTTGGAGATTGAATCATTTGTGGCGCCTAGGGTCTGCTATGATAGAGCAGCTGTTGTAATCTGCCTTTTCCTTGCCTTGTATGAGAACTGAAGTGATTTCTATGTCTATGTAGTGCTGATATCAATTCCGGCAATCAGACAAGTTGAAGATTTCCACGTGGGTATTTCATTATAATTAGTTTTAGCACTTTTTATGATCTGGGTCATCTTTTGTTTGTGCAAATTCATTGTATATTTTTTGGGTTTGTTCATATGCTTTACATTTCATACATGCAATGCAAAAAACAAACATGCAAAAACAACCCATAAAACCCTAATCAGCAGAAACATCAAAAACACAAAAAAAAACCAGTCAGAGCAAACATATACAGAGGGGTGTATGTTACACATAATGACGTGTCATAGAATCTATCATGATTAAAATGCCAAATGTCCTAGCAATTACAATCTCTCCTTGATGAAAACCCACGCCCCCATACGCTGAAACTAATTTTATTATATTATTGCTTATTGATCCTTTTTTCCCAACCTATGGCCCCTTTATTGATATTATTATCTTATCCTTACCAGGAAAATAAGGATTGGGCCCACACATGCTGAATTAATTAAAAGGGGACATTATGGAGGATTGGAGAAACATGAAAAAATACACTTCATCTTTAAAAGCACTTTAGCTAAAATGTTTGTAAGATGAGAATTTTAATCATTGAGCATGTCATGAACTTGGTGGTTGCTGTGAAGGCCTTTTAAACACATTATTATAATTAATATCTGAGCAGATTTTATTGGAAATTTATTGAAGTTGTTATGAAAAACAACTATGATACAAATATCTAAAACAAGTAACAATATATATTGGTAAGTGTAGAAGAGAGGCCTCATATTTCTTTATTTGGAAAATACCAATGCAACATAAAACCATGGAGGAAGGATTTTAGATTTTTGAAACTAGTTTTTCTTGTAAAGATTGTCCAGATAGAGAAGATATTGAGGAGAGTCCTAATGTTGTTGATTGAGACCAATCAAGTTGAATTTCACCTATCAAGTTAATGCAGCAGCTTTTGCTCAACAACATTCTATAACTTTTTGGAACATCAACAATTTGAACAGTCAACTTAATTTTGTTCTATGGAAAAGCAGATAAAGCTACTTGGGTATCATTCATTTGTCTCACGAGGGGAATAGGTTTTGACTTAATAAACCAATAGGTATTGGTGTTCGAAGTCCAAGGTAAACCTAGTGTATTTATAACTTTCAAGAGCATTATATTGTGAGATGCACTATTGTCTTGATTGTTGAGATGAAATCCGCCAATGAAAAAGGAAACATAGACATGACTAGACTTATCATTGTCAGGGGCAGGAGTTGAAAGAACTTGTGCAGATGGAGGAGGTTCCTCTACTTTTACACATTGAAACAATCTTTCTATTTGGTTTGGATGTGTTTGTAGATATTTGATCTATAAGAGATTTGAAATTCTTTTATGACTTTTTACTGAACAATATCAAAGGAGTTGAAAGGCTACTTCGGCAAGGAACTTGATGGGATATTCTTGGAAGTAGAAGGGATTTGAATTGGTTTTTGAACATGAGAAGACTTAGGAATAGGTTTTTTTTTTTCAAATGAAGGGATTTACCTTCAATCTTGCCTTAGCCTTTCACATTCTTTTCATTTTTGGATCTTGTGCATATTACTAGTATGTTATCATTAGAAAATGAATTATTTCGTTAGTGTCCGAATGATATTTTGTATTGCATAAGTATGAATCTCTAGTTGGATCTTGTGTGTATTGCTAGTATGTGACTGTGAAAGTCTTGAATTATTTCAGTAGTGTCTGAATGGTATTCTTTATGTCATAAGTATGAATCCCTAGTTGGATCTTGTGTGCATTGCTAGTATGTGACTATTAAAGTCAAGAATTATTTTATCAGTGTCTGAATGGTATTCTGTATGGCATGAGGATGAATCTCTAGTTGATCCTTGTACTTTAGTGGATGTGCCTTGATTAGGGCCGTCAATTGTGAATAGTTGCAGTGCTCTTTGAATTTTTGAATAGTCATGTCCATGATGATCTCCATAGTTGTGAAAAACGATAGAAGGAAATTGTTGTAACCTCAATTGCTAGCATATTTATGCTTGTTGGAGTGCGACAACTATAATTGGAGGGAATACAAAACTTTCTTTGTTGTACTTGAGGTTGGGGTACATTATGTATAGTGGCCATTGCCTTTTCATTATTGTCGAGTCATTAGCAAATCTTCTGCAATAATGAAGTGTGATTAGGGTTGTTTGATTTTGATAGAGTATTCACTACTTCTCTTTCCAATTTCCTGGTTGTTACCATGTATCTTCACTTTTGATTTCTAGCCATTAGTAGATACAATATAGGGAATTCTATTTTTCTTCAAATAGAAACCTCAATTGCTAGCATATTTATGCCTGTTGGAGTTAGACAACTATTATTGGAGGGAACAAAAAACTTTCTTTGTTGTACTTGAGGCTGGGGTACATTATGTCCATTGCCTTTTCATTATTGTTGAGATCATTAGCAAATCTTCTCCAATAATGAAGTGTGATTAGGGTTGTCTGATTTTGATAGAGTATTCACTACTTCTCTTTCCAACTCTTTCCAATTTCCTGGTTGTTATCATGTATCTTCACTTTTGATTTCTAGCCATTAGTAGATACAATATGGGGAACTCTATTTTTCTTCAAATAGAAACCAATTTCAAGGGATTGAGTAGTCACAAGGAAGCAAAGTTGATTGTAGTGATTGGCATGGCGCATGACATATGAGAAATTCTGTTGAGCAATTTATTGAAACATGTTACATATTCTTACACAATTTCACCTTTTCATCTTGATTCGAGAAATTTGAGCAGGCATTGCATGCTCATCCTCTATCTGTTTCAATCTTGTTATGGACTTAGTTTCATGAAGTACAAGTCGCTTATGCAGTGGTTTTTTAGTGCCAAAATTAGTACCCCTACAAAATTTTGCATATAGTCAATAATTATGTCATTTTTGTCGTGTTATTAATGCCAAATTAAATATCCTCTTTGTCAAATTGCTAAGTTGTCAAGTGTCGGTCTATTTTTGTCAAAGTTGACAATGTTTGCAGATTGCTCAATGGAGGGTAGATAATGAATAAAGATGATCAAGATCTTGAATTGCTAGCATTAATGAAGGATGGAGGGAATATCAGAAGATTTGGACCTGATGTAAGATTAGTGAGCATTAAAGGGAATTCTTACAGCACTTTGTCCTAGTGTCATCTCAATGGATAGTGAGGCAAGAAGGAAGCAAACATGGGTTTGATCAGGGCAAAGATCTTAGCAAACTGCACCATGAAAGAAATCATCAAGTCCCATTCGTTATCACATGTTTTCCTTGGTTGAACCAAGGAAAGATTACACTCTAAATGTTTATGATGGCAAGAAAGCACAACAAAGTAGGGATGAGTTTGTGTATTAAGCAAAGGCACATCTTTTAGCTAGTGATCCTAAGGTAAAGTTTTCATAGTGGCTAAAATGTGCAACCAATATTAGAGACTTGAAAGTGTTTTCGCCTTTTCTAAGTGGATATAAGAGAGATAATGTGCAACCAAAGTGGCAACAGTGGCTGAGAAATGCAAAAAGAGGAGGGGGGAATAAGACTAAGTCAAAATTTTACAAATGTGGAGTGGCGATGTCACTTACAAGCTGTGATTCAAATGGCGATGGTGGTCAACATGTGCGACGAGTTAAATGAATGGCAAAAACATAAATACAACTAACCTTTTTAAGATAGCAATGCTACTTAAAAGTGGTGATTCAAATGGACAAGATGGCTGAAAATCATAACAAACATCAGCCCTTTCAAATGCAAGTCATTTTGCTCCTTTGATGTGGTTATGACACCCAAAAAGTACGATAGGACTAGTCATGATGGCTAAAAAATATAAAAAGGTGACCAGCTAAAGACTTGACTCATTCAAGTTGAAGTCACACAATTAAGGTGGCATTGCCACTTAAGAACTGTGATTGAAGTGGTAGTTGTGGTTAATGTGCAACTATGTATCAAATATCTCAATGTTAAGTGATTTCACACCTTTCAAAGCTGGTTATAATGTTCAAAAAGTGCGACTCAAGTCGTTGAGGTGGTAAGAAAGCACAACCATTTGAGAATCGTGGCAAGATCAGCTTAAAGTTGTGACCCAACTGTTTATAAAGGTCAAAAAGTGTGACATAAGACAATTTCACACGTTTCTAGTGGTTGTGCCATTTTAAAAGACCAACTTAAGTGGCAATGGTAGCTGAAATGTGCGATAAGGTGTTTTAGTCATCAAATAAAATCAAGTTAAGCAAGTTGAAGGATTAGCAAGGAAAGAGTGACTTAGTAAGGATAAAGCTGAGCTAAAGCAAGGTAAGAGCCCATTTTGGGCCATTTTAGTGTTTTGTTGCCTCTTCTCAGTGGATAGAGATAGAATTGCTTTAAAAGCAGTTCTAAAGCATTATTTTATTATTAATTTTCCCTAGAAGCTTCTCTTAGAGAGCTTATAAATAAGTGCTTTGAGCATATAGAATGGAAGGAGAGTTCTTGTTGAGCTTATGTTGCTGAAGTTTTCATTTACGTTTCAAGGTCAGAATTTGTGTTGTAATTGTGCAAGTTTGGCAAGTCAAGCAATAAAAAAGGTTCTTGTTTAACTTTGTGTGACATCGATCTTGTACCTTGCGAAGTAGCTTTGTATGCTTTGGAGTTGTCACTTGCGTTCAATCCTGTTCTTTGTCAAATACTCTTATAAGTATTATGGTCCTTGTTCAAATCAATCCATATGTTGATGTGTATCCATTGATTTCTGCTTTAATCATTGGAAAGCATAAGTGATTAAATTCATGTTATAGTTTAGCTGCAAAAAGAGAAAACCTTGTGGTGAGATAAGTACCTTTAGTTTTGTGTGCCTACCTTTGAGATCAAAATATAGGTCTAGATTGTTTCTTACAAGTATTTTGTTCACATGCAAAACCCCTAGAAGATTAGTTGTACAGTGTGCATAATCCACAAACTAGTTTACTTGTTTTAAGTATTAGGAATAGATTGAAATCAGGAAGCTTCCTCTGCGGATTCGAAGAGAGGATTTCCTCACATTCTGTTTTGTTTTGTGTAGTCAAGAAAATGGCAAATTAAAACACTATCATGGTTATCCAGATGTTGGGACCTATTATTAGCTACATCAATTTGGATCTCTTCAAACAGTTTGCCAGAAAGAACTTTGTGGCATACTCCAAGTATTTGCATGTTGGGATCATAGTGGCTATATGCCCATTAATATGTTGAGAACTATTGCTAGAGAATTGTAGAGAATTCCTTCTTCATCCCAAAGGCAAATCAATGTGTTGTGCTAAAGTAAAGCCCCCCCATGAAAGACATGTAGTTGGTTATAGTACAATATGGATTATTTGGATATGTGGTATATGATGACATTCATTTCAATAATGCTAGGTTCACTACACTTTATAAGGGTGCGAATTTGGTGGATCAATCGGTTGAAACACACTTTCATTGGACTAATGCTCTCCTAATGGTTGAGTCCTCAACCTCCTCTTGTTAGAAAGTGCACTCTTGTTGATCAAGAGCATATTGGTTAGTTAAATGGGCCTCTCATTCCCTCAACCCTCTACTTTGTTGACTGAGCCCCTTTTCCTACCAATGGTGGAAGAGTGCATCACACTATGGATAGGGGTATGCTTGATATTTGTGACGCAGCTTTACTCCAAAATAGAGAGGCATGATTGATAGAAGGGAGATGACTTGAAAGTACTTGTCCGCCCCTCTAATACTTGAAGGATGAGGCGGTGAGCGAAGTCTTGGGCCTCTTTTGACTTATTCCACATTAGGTCCTTTAAGCCCTTCCTTGATAAAGGAGGGGGGAGGTGGACAAGGGGTGAGAGAATCTATTAAGTAAACTACTTAATCTATAAAGGATAAAGGTGCAACTTAGTAGAAGAATTTAGGGCCACTATCCATCCATTCATAATGAGGACGCTTGACTAGTAGGGGAGCATGCCTATCCATGGTAGGGGTACTTGGTTGACATAGTAGGATAAAGGTCACTCATGTTAATACTAGAGCCTCTTATGTTTAGTGTATATTATAGACAACCCGTAACTGTTTATGGCATCACTTGCTCATCACTATAGAGGAGATAGTCATATAGTGGGCCTCATTCATCTCTCGTTGATGCCTCTCACTATTGTATGCCCTCCTAGTATTGAATGAGGATGGATTCAAAGAACAAGGGCTTTACGTAAGTGAATACAACTAGGCAACTTGGTTTCATTGGACTTGTATGCATTATTGTTGATCTTCTTATTCTTGTTCTCTTCTTAGGTGTGACATTGAAGATGATCTTGTTCTCTTCTCAGGTGTGACATTGAAGATGATCTTGTTCTCTTCTCAGGTGTGACATTGAAGATGATCTTGTTCTCTTTTTAGGTGTGACATTGAAGATGGACTGTAGTTGGAAGTGAAAAAAAAGTCTAAACTGCCACTAGCACTACCAGCTTTTGTTAATCTTTCCTTGACCAACTTTAAAAAAATGGACTTTCTTGTTGAGGAGTTTCCCTGACATACCGGATTCTTGGTTGAGCAAGATTTTGAGTATGGGTGTTATTTGTGATTGCAATATTTGATTACCGCCATCCTCTTCTTCATTCAGGGTAGCTGCAACAACATGAGATTCAGGGTAGCCGCCTCACGTGAGATTGTCCAAGGAAAACTTCCACAAATGCCTTGTAAAACTAGTGGTCAGCTTGCTAGGGTTATTGGGTAGTTTGCAAAATGCTGATGAGAGTGGCAAGGGTTTTCAAATCCTTGTGCCCCATGGTGGGTGCATAAAAACTGTTAGCAAATAAATTTTTAATGGAGTAATAATATTTATAACAATGTGGAGGATTGAGAACTCACTTTGTTATATAGGGAGGCTTTTCTTCATTTGATATTCACAATAATGAATAGGAAATATATACAATATTTACAAATGTACATAATTTGTAGAGAAGGTTTGACATTTTGGAAAATGAGATGAAGCTAATATAAAGAAAATGAAATTGCATGCATTACTAGGGAAACTTAGAGACTAGAATGGCATTGAAAAAGGAAAGATATTTTTTTTTTTTGCTAGTTATGCACCTCAATTAACATATAATTGCTTGTAAATAGAAGAGTTCCCATTGACTATCATATAAAGAGAATGATAATCTACAAGATAGAAACAAGTAGATACTCAAAAGTTCTCTATTTGATTGATTATCTTGTAACGTCCCCTTCTCAAGCCTAGACAATTGTGAGACCAATAGCATATTTCTTGAGTTCCCATAGGCTATCAGATATGGTTAGGTGACTCTTTGTTTCTTGGAGAGCATAGGTTCAATTCATTTTGATTCCTTTCAATGGCATTGAGCTCAATTGTTGTTCAGGATCACAATGATGCTTTCCGAAGCATTTTCGGCTTCCCGTTTTGCTCTCCAAACTTCTTGGAGAAGCCGTCTATTTATAGTAAGTCACCCAGTTGACGTCATTCTTCATCCCAAACCTTCAGGATCATGTTGGTATGGTTTATTTTGTAATTTGCTTCGGTTTGGGATTTTCCGTAAGTTGGGTGGTTAATTGAGCTATTTAATTGTCAATTTCACTTAAGTCTCCTAAGGTTGAAAATATTTAGAAGTGACTTGAGCGTTATAGCTCTTTGGAAAGGTAAAGTGTTATATTATTTGATGGGGCACATTAAAGTGAGTGCCTAGACATGGGAAAAAGGAATTATTGAAGTAAGTGAAAAAAGTTAATTATTTTCAAAAAGAATTATGTTCCCATGTAACCTAAAATTGCCTATAAAAGGGGATTGAGCTCATTGTTGAGGTTATGCTATTGATTTGATATTGTTATGCTTTTTGGATTGAACCTATGTGTTCTTCCATTCCTTCTTGAGGACGAAAACCCTCTTGGAGAAGATCAGTTTCGGTGGTGAAAGATCCACCCTATCTGGTTGTGGTGATTGCACACAAAGATCACACTTGTGTTGAATGCAGAAGATTGGAGCAATTTCATACAGAGATTGCCTTTATGCTGAAATTATGTGCCATTTGATTTTGTAATATTTGGTTATTGTTTTCGAGGTATCTTGGTGTGCAATGGACAAATCTTCTTGTAGGATATGTGTATTTGTTACCGGAGGGTTTCATTGGATAAATTTGTGAGATTTGAGAAACAAATACAAATTTATATATTTGTGTTCAGATTGTACTGAATATTTTATAAGAGTTATGAAGGGTGACTGTTTGATTGAACAATATTAAGGAGGGTTCAAAGTTCAAACCCTATGGCAGCGATTTATGTTTGAGTGAAGAATGATATTTATGGTTCATGTCCATTCTAAACTCTCGTTGTACCCCTCATACAAGGAGCCGCAGCCTCATAGAGGCATTTGCTAAAGCTAAAGTGGATCGCATCTTATTGTGGAGCCTCACGTGAGATTTCAGAATACACACATGCTAAAGAAGAGGTGATATCTCATATTTGGGAGAGCTGCGTATGGTATTTATGGGCGCTTAGACCTTGGTAATATGATGTATGCTGGCCGCCAGTTGGGCACAAGTCCTATGAACTGTTTTGGTCACTATTATTGGTATGTAATAAGCTCTATGTTGTTGATATTATATTCTGCAACTTTCTGATTGAGTTTCAGCTTTTGGGTATTGCTGTTTATCATTGATTTCATAAATTTAGGTAAGCAAAATGTTTGTTAAAATGCCCATTGGAATCCATGTTCATTTCTGGTGCAATATTGTATGAATTGTAATCCAAACTGCATGATAAATTGCTCCACTAGAAATATATTGAAAAGCATGGATAAATAAGCAAAATGCAAAGTGTTTGACGAAATCTCAATACACTAGAAAACAGAAATTTGTGAAGTTTCAGGCAAAAATCTAGTTAGGGATATTACATAGATCTTCTTGAACTCAAAGTATCAACATGCATGCAATTACTAGACAAAATTGAATAGTAAAAAGCCCTATATTGTTTAGATGAGGATATATATATATAGAATATTTGAGAAAGCCTTTGTGGTACTTAGCAATTATCATAACCACATATGGTTTGAATTTAAATATTAAAAATAAGAAGATTTCCACAATTAGGACAATTTCCACGTAAGATTGAATTCCTTGTTGAGTGTGTTTTTCCCAATCCATCTAATTGGGACTTGCAAGTGTTTTCAGCATCTACATTAATAGGTACTTCGGTGGTAGTTAGCACTTTTTGAAACGTACATGTCCTAAATTGGTCCATGGTCTCTTGAACTTTAATAACATGGGTCTCTTGTTAGATTGGTTTTTGTTGCTCACTTTGAGCAGTTTTTGCTATTAGATTTGTGCTCCTTGGGAGCTCTGCTTTGTTAATTTTGTAATCCTGTTGCTTGATATAGCCATATTTGTACTCATTTCCCAATATAAAAAAACTTTAATAACATTAGTTTGTATTTTGCTTTCCCATTTGTATAATTCTTCGAAACTTTGTGTTTAGCAGTCTGGCTTGCTTGTTGTTTTCAACTACTTATTCAATTAGTCGCAAGAACCTTGTGAGTTTCAAGATGAAGCAATAATTGAAAACAGGAATCTTGGTTCAATGAATCACAAGAACCTTTTGAGTTTCAAGATGAAGCCATAATTGAAATCAGGAATTTGGGATAAGTCTTCTTGCCATAGTTTTGAAACTTAAATTTAATAGGTTCTATAGCTTGTTAGCTTCCTTCTTGTGCAAATAGTGGACAGTGTGTCTTGTGGGTGTCTTGTGGGTGAAATCATTGAGGCAATATATCACATCTATACATTCATCAAGCCCTTGGAGAGTTTAGTATTTCCCCTTTTCAAAGTTTGTGATATAGGGCTCAACCTTAATCAACTCTTAATTTGAGTTGCCTTCATTTATAGAGGCAAAAACATTCTCAGCCGCATTTCGATTATACTTGGGAGTGTTCATTCCAATAACAAGGGTTCACTTGACAAATTTTTAAATGAATGTTCCCAATTTTTTGATAGCACGATTCAATTCGAGCTTTTGATAACCTTGAAGATAAGGGTGTCATTTTCATCCTTGAATTGTTTCTTTGCTTCTTGTATCTATAAGGGGTTGACTCAGAGACAAGTTCCCCAACTTGTTGATACCTTGTTTGCTGGCCAGAGCATAGACAAGATGCAAAGCCAGATAGAATTTATTGCTCTCCTCTACATATAAGAGTTGATTATGAATAGAAACACTATTGATCTTGACCCTCATTGGAATTTGATTGCCTTGAAGAAAAAGATTTATAATATTATTTCTTCAAGTTTCAAGGACAACATTTTTTATTTTTTTAGTTTTGGGGATGGTGCTAGAATGACTACAATAATAATTTAAAAAAAAAATTTAAAATGTTAAAATACACATAAATAAATAAAATAAAAATAACTTAAAATAGCTTCATTATGTCAGGGTTGTCTTAATGTCTTTGGGGGTAGTCTAGGGAGCCTACGGGTGCAAGGGCATCCCTCGCAGTGTTCCTAATTGGGGGGTTGACTGTGTAAGTGTCCTTCAAATTGAGGGGACATCTTAGGGACGCACCTAATTTCCATGTTTTTTTGATGGGGCAGGGATGTTTTGTCCTTGTCCCTTACAACATTGTCTCATGCAATTTTTTAATTACCAGAATATATAATTTGGAATCTTCTTGTAAAATGGTGGAGCAGCTACAGTTTGGGAATTAAAATTTCAGCTAAGAGGGTTGGAATAACTTAGGAATTAAAATTTCAGCTATGGATGAAGAGAGGGTTGGAATAACATCGGTACTGCCTAACCACAAATGTGCCACATGGCTGCATTCTTTTCTTCCTTTTTAAAAAAAAAATTACATGTGAACAAAAAGATTTACAATTTTTCAATTGCTTAAAATAAGTAGAAAAATAAAAAATCACTAGAACATTAGCCCTGCAAAAAAGTTCCAAAAGAGTTTGAGTAGTGCCTACTACAAATTAACTAAGCAACAACGTAGGACCTTGTTGTAAGTCCCTGAAATGTCCCCATTCTTGGGGATGAGTAAAAAATCCTGTGCGTGTGTCGGCCAATGCTAGGTTAATAGTGTTGCTCGGATAGATGTACACTAAGTAATATATATAGTTCTACATATAGGGTTGTAAATATCTGCTTTCTTTATTCCCTTGTTTTTGTTACAGAAATGTGACAGAATAATATGATAATAATATTATAGAATGAATTGATTATTTACAAGATACAGCAAAGCTGTATAAATAGAGATTACAAGGCTAAAATAGCCAAAAGCAACAAAGCAGAACGGATAGGCATTAAAGCAACAAAGCAGAACGGATGGGCATTATCTTACAAGAGTGACCATTAATATCTAAATAAACTATATTTTAATACCCTCCCTTAATGGTTAATCGGTCAACTACACCAAGATGCCCCCTAAATTTGATAAACTTATCCAGGCTCAGAGACTTGGTGAGAATATCAGCATCAGCAGCCTGCTCCTCTGTAGGAACATACTTCAAAACAACAGATCCGTCTTCGACAAGTTGACGAATGAAATGACAATGAAGATCAACATGTTTTGTTCGTTCATGGAAGACAGGATTTTTTGCAAGTTTCAGCACCCCTTGATTGTCACAGTACAAGGGTGAACGCCCGGTTTGAGATATGTTCATGTCCGAAAGCATCCGTCGAAGCCATACTGCCTCATAGGCTGCTTTAACAGCATCCCTGTATTCAGCTTCTATTGAAGAGAGAGCCACTGCCTGCTGCTTCTTGCTGGTCCAGGTGACTGCTCCTGTGCCTAAACTGAAAACATACCCAGAGGTAGACTTTTTGTCATCAACAGAACCTGCCCAATCCGAATCCGTAAAATCGAGCAGCTGAGGATCTTTGACCCGGCCATACAAGAGACCAAAATCGGAAGTGCCTTGCACATATCTCAACGCACGCTTTGCTGCGACCCAATGTTTAGCTTTGGGAGCTTGCATGAAACGAGAGATGTAGCTGACTGCAAAACTAAGATCAGGTCTAGTAGCAGTAAGATAGATGAGACTGCCTACTAACTGCCTGAATGCGGATTCATTCTCTATAGGAGAGTCTGAATTAGCTGAGAGTTTCTGCCCTTTTTCCAGAGGGGTAGAAGCAGGTTTGCAGTCTGTAATCCTAAATTTGTCCAACAAACTTCTTACATACTTTGACTGAGAGATGAAGATTCGGTCAGGGTGCTGCCAAACCTCAACACCTAGGAAATAATGTAGGAGTCCCAAGTCGGTCACGTCAAATGTTTGACTGAGATCTTGTTTGATCCCCTGAATCAACTGGTCGGAGCTACCAATAATAACGAGATCATCGGCATAGATAACAATGTAAAGACTGTCATCAGCATATTGTTGGACATACAGATTGGAATCCGAAGGACTCCTCTGAAAACCACGATCCACAAGGTACTTATCAATCTTGATGTACCATGCCTGTGGAGCCTGTTTGAGGCCATAAAGAGCTTTCACCAGTTTGCACACCTGGTGTTCTTTGCCTGCAACCTTGAAGCCAGGAGGTTGCGTCATATAAATTTCTTCCTGCAAATCGCCATTGAGGAAGGCACTCTTGACGTCCATTTGATGGACTTTCCACCCAAACTGGGTTGCCATAGCAAGGATAAGCCGAATGGTACTCATTTTGGCTGTAGGAGCAAAAGTTTCCTCATAGTCAACACCTTCTTTTTGTGAGTAACCTTTGGCGACCAGCGGAGCTTTATATTTGTCAAGAGTTCCATCAGCCTTGTGCTAGACTTTGTATACCCATTTGCAGCCAATGGGCTTCTTCCCAGGAGGAAGGTCAGACAGAATCCAAGTATTGTTCTTCAAAAGACTCTGGTGCTCAGCATCCATAGCTTTTTCCCATTCAGGTACACCTTTAGCCTCAAAATATGTTTGAGGCTCTGAGATGCTGTGAAGATTGGCCATGAGGGCAAAATTGACAGTATTTTGTTGCTTGTTCTTCTTCTGAGCAGATCTACCCTCGATGAGTTCATTATCATGATGATCACCAATTGTTTTGGCCCACCATTTAGGCCGGAGAGCAGATGATCCAACATCTGAAATAGGTGCATCAGTATCACCAGGAGGGACAGGAACAAGATCAGGAGGATCCAGAATACCTGAGGAGGGGTGGGTGCTTGAATACCAGGCTGAGGTGTGGGCAAAACTGCAGGAACCCTCCCATCAGGTGGAGCTAAAGGAATGCGAATATCTGAATCTGAAGCCTCCGAAGACTGATCCTCAGTATGAACAGATGAAGTAGATAGCAGAAAGGGCCCAGTAGTCTCATCAATAACTACATCATGACTGAATATGAGATGATCAATGTCTACATCAATTAGTCTGTAAGCTGTATGATTTTCACTATACCCAGTGAACATGAGTTTTGGGCTTTTGGAGTCCAGTTTAGTGCGCTTGGCATCTGGAATCCAAACATGAGCAGTGGAGCCAAATTTTTTTAGATGGTTGACGCGAGGCTTACGTCCAAACTAGGCTTCCTCAGGAGTCTGCTTTCTGACGGCATAGGTGGGAGACCGGTTCAGAAGATAGACATCAGTGTAGACTGCTTCAGCGCAGAACTTCTTAGGAACACTTCTATGTTCCAACATAGAACGTGCCATCTCTGTAATAGTGCGATTGCGACGCTCAACAACACCATTCTGTTGAGGTGTGTAAGGTGTAGTAAGCTGACATTTGATGCCATGTGTAGCACAAAAATGAGTGAATTTTGAGGAGCAAAACTCCCCCCCACCTTATCAGACCGAAGAGATGATTGGAGAGCCTGACTCTTTTTCCACCGAGGCTTTGAATTGCTGGAATGTACTAAGCACATCATATTTCTTATTGAAATACACCCACATCTTTCTTCTGAAATCATCAACAAAAATTAGAAAATATCTGCACCCAGTAACGGAGGGAGTGTTCATTGGTCCACATACATCAGCGTGAACCAACTGCAAAACCTTGGATGCTCGCCATTTGTCACCATCAGAAAACGGAGTCCTATGCTATTTGCCACCCTGACATGTGTCGCAGACGCTAGGAAGTTGAGTCTGAATTTCTGGAAGACCACCAACTAGATTCTCCCGAGCTAACTGAGAGAGATAGTGCATGTTGAGGTGCCCATACCGCTGGTGTCAAAGTTTACTGACAGAAGTGTCCCTGACAGCCAAAGCTTGCTCTGGAGAATCACTAGAATCAACGAGTCTATATAGACCATGATCCTCAAGAGCCTGGGGAATGGTGGTACGGTTTTCACGGTCCACAATGCTGCAGGAGTGCATACTGAAGACAACATCCAGATGAGGTGAGTGTCGCATGATCTGACTAACTGAGAGAAGATTCAGTTCCGTGCCAGGTACAAAGTATACATCGAGAAATATTAAATTTCTCCTACCAGATTGAATCTGCACAGTGCCTTTTCTGATAACGGTATATTCTTTGACTCCTCCAAAGATGACAAAATCTTTGAATGGCGTGTACTCAGTAAACCAATCTCTCCGATGTGTGAAATGTCGAGAACCGCTTGAATCAATGTACCAGGCAGAGGAATTGATATGATCTATCGGGCGTTTAGCCATACAGGCATAAAGTTCAGATTTCTTTTTCTTTTGTTCAAAAAAGACCATCTCCATACTTTTCGAGGCACGAAAAGCAAACCAGTGGAGGATAAATAAGAACAGAAAATATAAAAACCCCAAAATATCGAATCCACAGGCAAATCCACAAAGAGATTGCACCTCCAAACTTTTCAAAATGCAGTGATCGAATAAAAAAACAAAGACTTTAGTTATAAAGGGGAAACCCATGTCCAAACAGAAGCCGATGAGCGCTGAAACTGGAGACTGTTTATGCTAGGCGCTGGTAGCAATAACCATCAAAGAGTGGAAGTAGACCGCTGGAGGCTCAAACTTAATTTGCCGACAACCACTGCTTGAAGACAATTGCCGGAGTCAAGAAATGAGTCCCCGACCAAAAACAATGCTCTTAAACAGAGAGCAGATAATAATCTTGGAAGAAGGCGCGAAACGTCCTTTGAAAATCTAACAGAGGCGATCAGAAGTCTTTAAAAACGCCGGTCTGCAACCTCCAAAATCGCGACCAAGTTTCGTCAAAACAAGTGCGACCAGGTTTGAACGGGTCTTCGGTGATCATAGAGTAAGGAAACATGAAAAAATGACGACCTGAAGCCCGCACGTCCAGTCTTAAATGATAAACACCATCAGATCTCCATAAAACGCGATCCTTTAACCAGGCATGAATATCCGACGA
Organism: Cunninghamia lanceolata; assembly: GCA_027924645.1. Lineage (NCBI taxonomy): Eukaryota > Viridiplantae > Streptophyta > Pinopsida > Cupressales > Cupressaceae > Cunninghamia > Cunninghamia lanceolata. The sequence continues at coordinate 2,583,084 of BSBN01000902.1, read as the reverse complement.
AAATCACACTCCAGAAAGAAAAGGAAAAAAAAAAAAAAGCAACGCGATTTCAGAGGCAAAGAAAGTCGCGATTTGTGAGCAGAAACAGACGCCAACCCAGAGGGGATGCAGAGAAATTTTGCAGAAATTGCGAATCCGTACGATCCGTACGACATACGGATAACGAAGAGCCTATTTTGGCTCTGATAGCATGTTACAGAAATGTGACAGAATAATATGAGAATATTATTATAGAATGAATTGATTATTTACAAGATACAACAAAGCTGTATAAATAGAGATTACAAGGCTAAAAATAGCCAAAAACAACAAAGCAGAACAGATAGGCATTAAAGCAACAAAGCAGAATGGATAGGCATTATCTTACAAGAGTGACCATTAATATCTAAATAAACTATATTTTAATAGTTTTATAGTGTATTATGTCACCAATAGATTCAAGGAAATCAGTTGTAAACATGGTTCTTTGGACTCTTTCACTTTTGCTTTTTTGGAGCCAATTGCTATTCATGTGGCTTAGGTTGCCTTCACGGTTTTCATCCCAATATTTGTGTGCATCAACAATTGCTAATTTTGCAACTTGGCCTCATTGGAGGAATTTGAAACTACATTTCCAATGAGTTAGTATTTGGATTTGTGAAAACTTCTAAAGAAGATGAGACCCCTTTGCATGTAGCATGGTTGTAATAGGTGGTGGTGGCTAATGCTTGTTCTAGGCTTTGTAGAGGATAAGGAAAAGCGACATTCTTGACCAAGTTTGTGCCCACAAGTTTGGAAATGACTTATTGTTTTTGGATGTTATAGATGGCCCAAACAAATTTTCAAGGTCCACATACCTGGTTTGGTGTGTATAATTTCTTCAATATTGGACGTCAAGCTTTTTTTTAGGTTAGTCCCCTAGTATTTGTACCTCTTGAGGGAAAATAACATGTAGGAAAAAAGGGACATTTGGAAATTTAGGGGTAAAACAACGATTTTAGCTCTTAGCGGAGATTGAATAGCTTGGACTTAAAGGATGATAGGGGCGAGTGAGTTGAAAAATGAGTATTAATGAGATTAGTTTCTATATATGGTGAACACATGGATACATTGAATGTGGTAGTTGATAGAAAAGACAGATGGACATTGACAATTATAATTTTTTTTTTGTGAATTGAGAGAAGTAGAAGAATTAGGGATGAGTAGCATGGGTGGGTGAGTAAGGGTGCCAAGGGTGCCCTAGGTAATGGAGAGCATAGTTATCCATGCCTTGGAAAATTTTGTATTGATATGCATTTGTGTTGGGAGTTAATAGTGTCTAGGGAAGTTCTTTTATGCCATAAGGTCTTGAGAGCTTTGATAGGCACAATACTTAAAATTTTTTAGGGATTTTGAGGCAAAAGCAGTATAGTTTGAAGGTATTTAGTGAGGTAGTTGATGTCCAAGGGTCCTAACAACTCTGACAAGTTAGTCTTGCGGAAAATTTTAGATAGTGAGAGGGAGGAGGATTGGGATTATTGTTTTGCTTGGATATACAATAGGATCAAGGATATCCTAAATAGTAGTTGGCTGCTTTTGCACCAAGCTGGGAGGTATCAAGTATTTGTGTACCCTATTGAGGTACATGTTGATAACTTTGAAGAGTTAGTGTTGTGGAAAATTTTAGATAGTGGAAGGGAGGAGGATTGGGTTTATTGTTTTACATGGACATGCAACAGGATCAAGGATATCCTAAAAATTCCAGCAACTTTGAAAGTAGTGCTGGTTTTGCACCAAGCTTGTAAAGTATCAAGTATTTGTGCATCTCATGGAGGTAAATGAGTGCTACAATATTATGATATACACAAGTATTAGATAGTTTTGATGCAAGAGTTGCTGGTATAGCAGAGCATGTGGTCATCATGGATGTATACAATAACCACACCTTGATAGAAGATTACTTATTTTTTGGAACACCAACAAGATTGACAAGTTTCATAGTCATTTGGGAAGCATGTATGAGCCACAAACCTGAGATAATTTTGACATTCTTGGACTTGGAAATTTTTTCTAAATTGCGTTGAGGAAAAAGTATAAAAAACATGAATCTATGAACAAGGATTTGCCAATTTTGGGATAACTTGTAATTCACAAAGGTCCTACTTGCTTCATCTACATGTGTAGGAGGCACGAGTTTGTTGCCAATGTAACTTGTGATTGTATGCTCTTGTGTTAATTAACACATCCCCATTCACACTATATTGTGATTGTACAACTTCTAGTGGTTTGTCCATCATCGCCCGTGTTAATTGACACATCTCGATCCGTGATATATTGTAATTGTATATCAACATTTGATTAAACAACTTATCTAGGAGGTGCACTACGCCAAAACAACTAGACACTTAGGCGTTACCAAGACTTTGGCCTCATATCCACATAGAGATATGATTGAGCACCATATTAAATCTTGTATTTCTTGTTGCATTGTCAAGCCCACAAACAAGAAGTTGTGGCTCTATACACCTCTAGTGGTACAATAAAGGCCTTGAGAATTTATTAACACGGATTTCATAAGCGGACTACCTATGATAGGCATTAGAATGATTTTGTGTTTGTTTTAGTGGACATGTATTAAAAAACGACCACCATAGTTGCTTGCAAGAAAACATCTTTGCACAGTAGATCCCACGCCACATCTTCAATCATGTACGGGTACATTTTGGGCTACCAACAGCCATTATTTCTTATTGTGGCACTAGGTTTTGTAGCCATTTTTGGCAAACCTTGTGGGAGAAGTTGAATACACGACTAGATCAGTCCATGGATTTCCATCCACAAATAGATGACCAAATTGAGGTGGTCAATCGCACATTGTTGCATCTACATCTACTCCACATCTACAACAGTGGACATATGTGCACTTGGGACGACAATTTGCTCTACATCTAGCATGCCTACACAGCTCCACACAATTCTATAGGGTATAGTCCTTGTCAGACATTTTTGGGTTCCAACCAGCAACACCCGTGGACATTCCTATCTTGCACCATCCACTGTGGAATCACTCACACATGATTGAGAGGTGGATAGAGTGTTCATCAACAAGTATAGTAGATGCTCTGAGACCAACAACAGAAGTACAAAGAATGCCATGATGCACAACACACGCTTGACTAGATCAAGGTTGGTCACAATTTTTGGTTGCATCTTTTGAAAGATTGTTTCAAGCGTCACAAATTTTGCTCACAGGAAGATGAGAACAGTATCCTTTTTGATCTACCACAATACTTGGTTTGCATCTAGTGTTCACTGCGGAACTCTTTAAGCCATATTTCACTCCACTTCTTGAGTCAACATTAGGCCAGCATCCTTTAGATTTGGATCTTGAGCACTTGCACATAGCTATTTGAGATGAAATCATATAGACAATCACTACTTGCATGTGCCAAGGCACTCATCACTTACTCAAAGTGGTCAAGGCAGGGTAGTATGCAGATTAAGCCAATTTATCTTCAACTGCTCTAGTTTCCATAGCTCAACTGAGATACAATGGGAGCCATCGCTTCTCAAGAAAAGGTGAATGATTAGAGTGTAGTTGCACAAACCTTAAATAACCTTGCACAAATGACTATAACTCTATGGCAGCGTGCAAGCTTCAAGAATTTTTTGGTGCTAGTACCCAAGCCTCTACACCATTCTTCGCTATCATGCAAACATCTATAACATTGCATGTCACACACATGCTTTTGCAGTCTTTCATGGGCCACTTAGTGGTCATTTGCACAATCAACAAACTCACACTCATGGCATTTGCTCAATGTTTCATCTATATGCCATAGAACTAGAATGCTAGCTGTAAACAACCCAACTGTGGTAGTTGGAAGGTCAAGCAACACCGGTTATGGGATATGAGCTATTCTATAACTTGTTGTAACATCTTGTAACTATATTGTCCATATAGTTATTCAATTTTTCCAGTTGAGAATCAAATATTAGATAACAGCCTAGGCAAACCAGTGTAATTTGTCTACACCTTTTTGGTTGTGAGGATTCCCAATCTCAGTCTTGTATTTGTAACATCTGTTTTATCCCTGTTCATTTCTGCATCGAATAGAAGTAGCACATTATTGCTAAATGTCTTCCGAACATTTGAATGTGTAATGGTTAATAGTGTCGTGTTTATCTTTGCATATTTTATAATATTATCTCTCACTAAGGTAGGATTGTCTCTCGGACTTGGGATCTATGTTACATCTCATATTGATAAGTTTGGTTTTGTTCAATCACAAGCACCGATTAAGAGTAGCCAACATATCCAAGTATGATAGTGGTCAAATTATAAAGTAGACAAATGACTAGATCTGATGTAACGAATTCCTTTTTAATTTGCTTAAATCATTCTTTATAAATTTATAAATATAGCCTTGTGTCACCATGCACAATAGATCTCTCGGATGTTCCAACACCTTGACCTCATCGTTGTTTATCTCTATCTTCTTTAGGGGTTACCCGTTACACCCATAGCGAAGCTCTTCACATTTGTAAAATTGCATTTTGTATCATTATGGCAAAGACCTTATTGAATCAATGTAATTTCACTGAAGCTCTTTAGTATCTTCTTGTCTTTGCATAGTTGTTGCGAGATTAAACACACGGATCCTGCAGATGCAGGTAGTTACTTGTCTTTTATGACAAAGCTTTCAGCTGAGACTTGAACAAGGATTCCTTTGGCAATGGAGCAAAGGTTAGATATATGTAAGTAGGGTCATAATGTGTCTATACAAGGTTGTGGTATAGTTAGAAAGGGGTTATGTAGACATTACCTTTACTAGACTTGCCATCTGAGCCAACGATCATGTTGGTAGGGCACTCTAAATTTAGATTTGCTAACTTTCGAATTTTTTTCGTATTTTTGGGCTGCAGTTGCAAAAGGTAATGTGGAGGAAATATGTGAGCAGTTCTGTTTTCGAGTCAAAAGACTGGTAGCCGATACCTAGCTCTAGGGTGTTACTTCTAACTAGCTGTTTGTTGCATGTTCTGTGTAATTTGATTTCTTTGACTTAAATTAAAATGTTGTTGCAAATCTTTCTTCATATACAAGAGGATATGCAAGGACAAGTTTCAAACATAAGTATTTCTGCTTTATATAATTGATCTGGAAATTAGACTGCAGTAAGGTTTTCAGACATAGGAAATTTAGTTTTATATTATCAATTTGGAAATTATAAGGTTCTCGTGTTTGACTTTCTGGTCAATTATATAAAAAGAAATCTTTGATTTGTTATTTTTACATCTAACCATGTCCTAATCTGGAAAACTGAATTGTTTTTAAGATTAATTTCAGACATAAGAAAGTCTGTATACTGCAGGAAAATCTCATACACAAGAAAGTCTAGTTTCTGTAATTAATTTGGAAACTAGAAAGTATCTGTTCCAGTGAATCACATAAGACTGAGTGCTTGGATTTGAGGTTCTTCTTGTTACATCTAATAGGTGTTCTTAATTGGAAACATGAGTCTGTTTAAGTCAAATGATGAATCTTGGTTACAACACACTAGAATATTTTTCGTCACCTTAAACCCTTCACCTGGTATGTTCCTCTGGCAACTTTGTTTAGGTGAATATAACTGTCATTCAATTGCGTTGAAGTAATAATGACCTTGCAAATGTTTGTGTGTCTACTAGAAGTCTGCAAAGGAAAATTTCATACATAAGATGCTAACAGAATGCAGCTTATTTCTCTGGAAATCAACATTAGTTTGACCATTTACATCTGTTATTTGAAAACCAACCACCATTGATTCAACTGCAGAAAATTATTGAATTGATTTCTTTTGATTCTGAATTTTCTTTGTACAGGTGCCCAATGACATTGATGCAGATCCATATCCTGATGTTTCTGTTGATATGATTGGCAAAGATGATGGTATTCAGAGAATAGAGCTAAAAATATCTGACAAAAGTACACCTCCTACTGACTTTTGGCATTTTATAGAAAAATATGGTTATCGATCTAGTGATGATTATTCTCGGAGCCTACTGCCTTTTGAGGTAAATAATCTTAAGTGAAGTATCTTTAATAGAGTCTATGGTATTCGTTGGAAGATCCACTGTTATGTCAAGAAAAACTTGTGCTTGTTTGAAACTGTAGTTTGATTTCTTTGTCTGGAGTTAAATAGGCTTCCAAACCTTTGCTCATATACAAGAGGACCTGCATGGAAAATTTTGACATCAGAATTTTTTTGGATATTTTCTTGTATTGTACTTTATTTTGTAGAGTTTTTTTCTAATCCTAAATTTTAGTAGCACTTAAATGCAAATTTGGATAGCATAGGACTTCAATAAGTTTCAAAATCTGAAATGTCCACTGAGGAGAAATATACATCTACAAATTGACAATAAACTTCAACAAAACATCTGAAGTCCAAGTCATCCTCATTGCTGTCATGACACATGTAACCAGTTTATCTACAACCAAACTAAACAACAGTATAAGAATCCTATTATGGGCATAGCCCTGTTAGTATTAACATTTGAGATCCCATCACTGATGTCAGCTACAAGAAACACTAGTACAACATGCTTAGACTACCTCAAATTTCTGTTAAAATTGCTGGATTGGAAACTCCAGTACCCATATCAGAAGTCCCATGGTCATTTGTGTCATCAGGACCTTGAAAAGTACCAACAGGTCAATTATCCATCTGTCATTGGGTACCAAGAAGGCAATCTTTTGTCTATATTGTCTTGAGTATGGTCCATGACCCCTCGCACATGATGTTGGATGGTACCTCCAACTAGTTTGGAAACACACCACAAAATCCTTTGGATGACAAAGGATACTCAGAAAATGAGGAATTACAAGAAAGTGTACACTCAGACTTTATTGGCTTAGCTCCAACTCTTCTGGATCCTGAGGAAATAGCCTCATGAAACTGCAGCACTGCCTCTGCTTGTCTCTGTTCCATTCTGTCAGGAGTCTCATGAAGGGTTTGTCCGACAATATTAGTGTTTTGTTTTTCAACTCTACCAGTCACCCCTGCAGGTTGTACTTGCAGTCCCTGTTTACTAAACACACCAGTAACAGTATACTCACCTCAACTCTTTCCTGATCAAACACCCATTGGAAGCAATTGAAGTAATGATGTTGCAAGACATCCCAACCTTTCTTATCACCTTGTTAAGTTTCCTTTCCCCTCATGCTACAACTCAAGGACACAGACAACTCAGGGAATGTTGCCAGTGCTAAGCAAGTATTTAGGGTATGCCTTTAACACCCCATTAATCATGAACTTTCTCAGTTCAGCCTCCTCTAAGCTGAATATGCACCTGCAATAAAAACATGCAAGATTTGTAAGAGCCAGGAAAACACATGAATGAAAATTAAGCCATGAATCATGAATGTGATAATGATAGAAACATATAATCAAAATATTTTGAGTTTTTTTACAAGCATTTACATTGGACTTATCTAATGTTATCAGAATATGTGAAACATATTATTAAATCTTAATATCATACAGAGAGAGAGCGAATGCTCTTATTTAAAGAGGTTACATGCTAATAATAGACTGACAGCTTGTAAAAAGCTACAGCTAACAAAGCAGGATAAAAGAAGGAAACATAATTGACCATTATAGAAACTAACGAATTTAGTTTAATACCCTTCCTTAATGGTCAATTGGTCAACTACACCAAGAAGCCCCCTAAATCTGACAAACTTATCCGGGCTCAGAGATTTGGTGAGAATATCTGCAGTCTGGTCCTCAGTTGGGACATACTGCAACTCTATGAATTCGTCTTCGACAAGATGTCGGATGAAATGACAAGGAAGGTCAAAATGCTTGGTCCTTTCATGAAAGATTGGATTTTTGGCAAGTTTCAGCACGCCTTGATTGTCACAATACAAGGGGGAAGGACCGACTGGATACATTTGCATGTCGGAAAGCATCATTCGAAGCCAAACTGCCTCACATGCTGCTTTAACAGCTCCCCGATATTCCACTTCTGTTGAGGAGAGAGCCACTGCCTGCTGCTTCTTGTTGGTCCATGTGACTGCATCTGTGCCCAAACTGAAAACATACCCAGAGCTAGACTTCCTGTCGTCAACAAAACGTGCCCAATTTGAGTCTGTAAAACCAATCAGCTGAGGGTCTTTGCACCGGCCATACAGAATGCCAAAGGTAGAAGTGCCTTTGCACATATCTCAACACACGCTTAGCTGCAACCCAATATTCAGCTTTAGGAGCTGTCATGAAGCGGGAGATGTAGCTGACTGCAAAACTAAGATCAGGTCTAGTGGCAGTAAGATAGATGAGCCTGCCCACTAACTGCATGAATGCGGATTCATTTTCTACAGGAGAGGCTAAATTAGCTGAGAGTTTCGGCCCTTTTTCCATAGGTGCAGAAGCAGGTTTGCAGTCTGTCATTCGGAATTTGTCCAACAAACCTCTTGCATACTTTGACTGAGAGATGAAGATGTGGTCAGGGTGCTGCCAAACCTCAATACCTAGGAAATAATGGAGGAGTCCCAAGTCGGTCATGTCAAATGTGTGACTGAGATCATGTTTGATGTTCTGAATCAACGGCTCGGAGGTGCCAGTAATAATCAGATCATCGACATAGATAACGATATATAGACTGTTATCAGCATATTCTTGGACATATAGATTGGAATCAGAAGGGCTTTGTTGAAAACCATGATCCACGAGGTACTTATCAATCTTTATGTACCATGCCTGTGGAGCCTGTTTGAGGCCATAGAGAGCTTTCACCAGTTTGCACCCCTGGTGTTCTTTGCCTGCAACCGTGAAGCTAGGAGGTTGCATCATGTAAACTTCTTCCTGCAAATCACCATTGAGAAAGGCACTCTTGACGTCCATTTGATGGACTTTCCACCCAAACTGGGCTGCCATAGCAAGGACAAGCTGAATGGTACTCATCTTGGCTGTGGGGCAAAGGTCTCCTCACAGTCAATGCCCTCTTTTGGTGAGAACCCTTTGGCTACCAACCGAGCCTTATATTTATCGAGAGTTCTGTTAACTTTGTACTTGATTTTGTACACCCATTTGCAGCCAATGGGCTTCTTCCCAGGTGGAAGATCGGAGAGGACCCAAGTGTTGTTCTTTAGAAGGCTATGATGCTCAGTTTCCATAGCTTGTTCCCACTTAGGTATGCCTTTAGCCTCTGAATATGTCTGAGGCTCCGAGATGCTGTGGAGGTTGGCCATAAGAGCAAAATTGACAGTATTCTGTTGCTTGCTCTTCTTCTGAGCAGATCTACCCTCTATGAGTTCACTATCATGAAGATCACCAATTGTTTTGGCCCACCATTTAGGCCGGAGAGTAGATGTACCAATATCCGAAATAGGTGCGACAACATCACTTGGAGTCGCTAGAACAAGATCAAGAGGACCCGGAATGTCCTGAGGCGGGGCGGGTCGTGGAACAACAGGCTGAGTTGGTGGCACAACAGCAGAATCCCTCCCATTAGGTGAGGCTAGGGGAAGGTGTATACCCACATTTGAAGCCTTTAAAGACTGGTCCTCAGGGATAACAGAAGGAGTAGATAGAAGAAAGGGCCTAGTAGTCTCATCAACCACTACATCACGACTGAATATGAGACAATCAGTGTCTATATCAATCAGTCTGTATGCTTTATGATTTTCACTATAACCAGTGAACATAAGTTTCTGGCTTTTGGAGTCCAGCTTGGTGCGCTTGACATCTATAATCCAAACATGAACAGTAGAGCCAAAAACTTTTAGATGGTTGACTTGAGGCTTATGTCCACACCAGGCTTCTTCAGGAGTCATGTTTTTGATGACATAGGTGGGAGACGGGTTTAGAAGATAGACAGCAGTGTAAATTGCTTCAGCCCATAATTTCTTAGGAACACTTCGATGCTCCAACATAGAACGTGCCATTTCAGTAATGGTGCGATTCCGACGCTCAACAAAACCATTTTGCTGAGGGGTGTAAGGTGTGGTAAGCTGATGTTTGATGCCATGAGTAGCACAGAAACGAGAGAAGGCAGAAGAGCAAAACTCCCCCCGTTATCAGTTCTGAGAGTGACTATTGAACAAGCTGACTCTTTTTCAACCAAGGCCTTGAACTGTTGAAATGTACCAAACACATCTGATTTGTGTTTCAAAAAATATACCCACATCTTTCTACTAAAGTCATCAACAAATAGTAGGAAGTATCTGCATCTAGTAACTGAAGGAGTGTTCATTGGCCCACATACATCAGCGTGCACCAACTGCAAAACCTTGGATGCCCTCCATTTATCACCATCTGGAAATGGAGTCGGATGCTGCTTGCAAGCCTGACATGCATCGCATATGCCATGAATTTGAGTCTGAATCTCCGGAAGACCGCCAACGAGACCCTCTCGAGCTAGCTGAGAGAGATAGTGCATGTTCAGGTGGCCATAATGTTGATGCCAGAGTTTGCTGATGGATGTACTCCTGGCTGCCATGGTGTGCTCTTGAGAATCAGCAGAATCAATGAGTCTGTACATTCCATGATCCTCAAGTCCTTGAGCAACGGTGGTGCGTGTGTTACGATATACTATGTTGCATGTGTGCATGCTGTAAATGACATCCAGATGAGGAGAGTGCCGCATAATTTGACTGACAGAGAGAAGGTTCAGCTCCATACTAGGTACAAAGTATACATCGAGAAATATTAAATTTCTCTCACCAGACTGAATCTGTACGTTGCCTTTTCCGACAATAGTGTACTCTTCGCCTCCTCCAAAAATGGCAAAATCTTTGAATGGTGTGTATTCTGTGAACCAATCTCGTCGATGTGTAAAATGTTGAGAAGCACCTGAGAAAATATACCAGGCAGAAGATTTGCCAAGATTTGCTGGTCGCTTGGCCATACATGCAGAGACCGCAGATTCCTTCTGCGCAGTGTGCTTAGCAAAAGATGCCATCGTCACGTTTTTCGAGGCACGAAAAGCGAGATACCGGAGGATGGATAAAAAAATAGAGGGCAAAAATATCGAGACAGAAAAACTGGCTCAAAAATCCGAACACGGATTTTGAGAGAAAAAAGAAAAAATTCCTACAGATTTTTGACATGGTCGGCACAAATCTCGAAGAATGGGAAAGCTGGAGCAGGGTCAAAAGTTGACCACGGGAGATTGAGGCCAAATACGTCAATCGTCAAGTGTCGACTGCTGAAGTCAAACTTATAAACATCGACCAAAGTCTATCTTAAAACTTGGAAATATCCGTCGCTTGCTGAAGCCGATCGAAGGAAAATCATGAATGCCGGCCACACAAAATAGAAACAAGGAACACAACAACCTCCGCCAAAGTTGAAGCCTCTTATAGAAACCCATGGATCAGAAAGAAGAGAACGGCGATCTTAAAACAGAAGTTTCTGCTAAGGTTGAGATCCACAACCACAGAGAGATTGCGTGATAGAAAATGTGATATTTAGGTTAAACAAGGCCATGCCCAGAGACATCGCGTCCTCCAATGAAATCGCGTGTCTTTAAAATCGCAATTTTCAGGAGTAATTCGCGACCTCAGACAGAGAGATCGACGCCCATCAGCAAACGGCAAGAAATGAATCTGCGGCACACATAATGCTTTACAAAATCCGTAGATTTTCGCTCCGCCAAACACAAAACTTGAAAGCTCTGATAAAACTCCGCTTAGGAAGAAAACATGACCTCCAAGGAAAATCGCGATGAGACACAGGAAGACTCATAACCAGATTTTGATTGCAGAAAAAAAACGCAAGTAAGTTCGCCGAAACCCTAGAGCGGATTTATGAAAATCATCTAACCCGGAACAGAGGACAGCCGAAGGAAAAAATTTCCCAATAGACCATGCTCTGATATCATGTTATCAGAATATGCAAAACATATTATTAAATCTTAATATCATACAGAGAGAGCGAATGTTCTTATTTAAAGAGGTTACATGCTAATAATAGACTGACAGCTTGTAAAAAGCTACAGCTAACAAAGCAGGATAAAAGAAGGAAACAGAATTGACCATTATAGAAACCAACGAATTTAGTTTAATATCTAAGCCATTCTCTCAACTAGACTGCTCGAACCTCTCAACAACCACCTAAAAACTCATCACTACCCAACATTTAAATTAATATAACATTACAATTTATTTAGATCAACACACATACATTCAAACAAAACACAGTGACTTTTGGATCATAAGGGACCACAAAAGCCAACAAAACCCCCCTTGATCCAAAAGTAGAAAATCAGATGACTTGGAGAATCTGATAGTTAAGATGTAACTCTGCAACCCTGATCTTTTGCAACTTGTACTGGTCAACCCGTGGCTCTCACTCTAATAGAATCACGTCGAAATATCATTGATTCAACATATAGAAGCAGTTCTCGCCAAAATCTTGAGATATTGTTTCTCGCTGCAGGTGCAGAGAAATTTGCAAAAATACTGTGATATTTTGCTAAACAACTGGTTAAACAATATTTTTACTGAGAGACTACTGATTAAATCTGAGAAAATCTGATATTTTCGTTTTTAATCCTATATATGCTTGTGGATCATGATTTTTAACTCATTCTGCTATGTGATTTTTGACCATTCTGCTCTTTGATTTTGGAATTATCTGAGGAGAAAACCTCATAGAAATTGTTTTTTGAAAGTTTGTTTCATTCATGTGCAGCAATCAAAATAGACAATTGCAGTTCAAATCGTTCTGTAGCAATATTATATCTATTTGCAATAGAATATCACAAATAGTTATTTGCAAAAAATCTTTGGTCAATTACTGCATCTATTGGAGGGAATTTTTGAAGAATGCCTGAACTAAGTCACAAGGTTCATGTATGGGTTTGAGTTTGGCAAGGAAAAAAATGTAACAAATTTGACAAATGATAAAATTTGATTATAAATTTTGTGATTAAGTTCGAAGAATATAGATTTGCAATTTTTAATTGTTTTTATTATTATAGTCAAATTCTTATTACGTTATTGTGTATTAATATTAAAATGTTAAATGTGTTATAATATGTAAATACTATATACAAAAATAAAATAAAATTTTATGAAAAATTAAAACCAGAAATTAATACTCAAAACATAAATTTTAATGATTTAGTATTAAATTTTTACAAAATTATCAATATATTATAAAATTTGAAGTTAATTTAAAATTATATTGATATAATTGTAAATTTACAGTTGACATTTGTATTTTGTAGTTTGTGATCCATTTTGAATTTTTGAGGGTTCTAATTTTGAAGTCCAACTTTGTAGTAATGCACTATGCAGTGTGCACTGTAATCAGTGATCTCACAATTAATAGGAAAATCCATATTTCAATACTCATGTGTCATGGCCCCGAAATTGCAAGCTTTAAAATGCAAATAAATTAATTAAATAAAATAAATAACAATATAATATAATTATAAATGTTAATATTAATATATAACATTTAATAAATAATATTAAATAATATAAATATTTTAATATAATTAAAATATAATATATTTATTTTAATTAACAAAGATATATTATTATATTTATAAATAACAAATATAAATATTTAAATATTATAGTCAAAAATATATAAAACTAATATAAATATATTTACATTTATAAAGGCAGCGAATCTAATACACATTATAAGAGGATACTAAAAAGACAAATCATAGATATCAAAGGCAGTGATGACTTCAAAACAAATGCAGCCAACTTTGTAGTAATGCACTATGCAGTGTGCACTGTAATCAGTGATCTCACAATTAATAGGAAAATCCATATTTCAATATTCATGTGTCATGGCCCCGAAATTGCAAGCATTAAAATGCAAATAAATAAATAAAATAAAATAAATAACAATATAATATAATTATAAATGTTAATATTAATATATAACATTTAATAAATAATATAAATATTTTAATATAATTAAAATATAATATATTTATTTCAATTACAAAGATATATTATTATATTAATAAATAACAAATATAAATATTAGTAATATAAATATAAATATTTAAATATTATAGTCAAAAATATATAAAACTAATATAAATATATTTACATTTATGAAGGCAGCGAATCTAATACACATTATAAGAGGATACTAAAAAGACAAATCATAGATACCAAAGGCAGCGATGACTTCAAAACAAATGCAGCGATTGTCATAAGGAATACAAGTTATGTTAGAGACAGCAGAAAGAAATTAAAGTTAAATATAAGACTGATCCTCATAAGATGGAAGCGATTCTTATTAGAAAGGAATCCAAGTCGGCAGTAATAATGAAGGAAGCACCTACGATTATTATTTGAAGATTGGGTTAAAAATAGTTACAAAAAAGGACAGTGACTTTGTGAATGATGTGGAGAAGAAGACAAAAAGAAAATGAGGCAAAGTCTTATAAGAGAGAAAGTGCGATTTGCATGTTATTGAAAGGCAACGATCTACTAGGTAATGCAGCGCTTATGAATATGTTTTTAAATGTATTTGCAAGAGTAGCGATTGTTCTTAATAAAGGCAATTATCATAATTGAAAGGTGCATGTCTTATGGATGATCACATCTTTTGGTGAAGAGGAAAGAAAGGAGGTATAAAAGAAGGATTGAGTGTAGAAAAGTGGGGAGGAACTTATTTTCTGAGTTAGAGCAGAGGTTAAAGAAGAGGAAAGTGAAAAGAATAAAAGATCAGAAAGACACATTCAGATCTACACAGCAGGAGTTAGAGAGAAAAGGATAGAGAGAGTTAGAGGCAGAATTGTATGAGAGAATTGAAGGTAGAAATATAGAAGATTATGCAGATATAAGGAAGAGTTTATGGCAGAATAATAGAGAGGAATTAGTGCAGATTGAGGAGCAGATTGTGAAGGTAGTTTAGAGCATGTTGTAAGGCAGAGAATTATTCATTGTGGCCATCCTATCATATGCTATAACTCTATCATCCTCTCAATTCTATTTAATCTATTATTCCATCTTTCTATTATTCAATTATTAGATCATTCTCTCATTCTATTCTATTCTATCAATCTATCATTCTATTATTCATCCTTCATTCTATTCTTCTATCATTATATCATCAATCCATCATTCTATTGTTCCATCATTCTATTATTATATCATCCTGTAATTCTATTCTTCTATTATTCTATCACTCCATCATTCTATAATTCTATTATTGAATCAATCAAATCAGCAAATATCTGAGATATCAATTAGAAATCAAGGAAGCTATCTTCATTGGAAGGAAGTCATATCAATAAGTACGGTTGATCTTTTGTTGTCATATGTTTTGAATATTCAGCCATGATGAAAGGAACTGAGGCTACAAGTGGGGAATGGTGATGGGGCACTCTCTTAGGTACGCCACCTCATATGGATGGCATGTGCCACATGAGGCCAAGGGGGTACAGAGGGTACTGCCTTTGGGCTTAGGAGAGATGGCATTTTCAGGGCACCCATTGGAATCTCACTCCTCCATCATGGATGACCAGCACAGGAGGTCAGATCATAGGGAGAAGGAAATGATTGGCAAGATGAGGGGATAACGGAAAAGACACCTCCTAGATAGATCACCTCATATGAATGGCATGCGCCACATGAGGCCAAGGGAGGTGGTATATCCACTTGGGTCTAGGGAAAAAGGGTCCAAGGCACCCCATCAAGCT
This sequence comes from Cunninghamia lanceolata, assembly GCA_027924645.1. NCBI lineage: Eukaryota > Viridiplantae > Streptophyta > Pinopsida > Cupressales > Cupressaceae > Cunninghamia > Cunninghamia lanceolata. Next base: position 2,567,463 of record BSBN01000902.1, on the reverse strand, counting down.
GCGTTCTCCCATTCTCTCCTATGATTGAACCCTCCAAGAATGTTAGAGTACTTTGTGATTGAACTAATGTTTGGCCATGAGTTTATTAATGTCTAATCATGGAAATTTGCTAATTATTATTATTGTGGTAAATGATTCTAATCTGCTAATCAGTTTGATTATGATAAATGGTTCTAACCAGTGTGCAAGGTTTCAAATCAGAGGAAGGGTATTACCTAACCCCGTTTTCATTGGGGAAAATTAGGGCACTCCCAATTTGGGGACATTACATCATGGTGTACTCTCTCCTTTACTTTCATTCTCACTCTTTATACAATTAGAATGACTTCAAATATAAAAAACATCAGTTATTTGTCTATTTTGATTTTTTTGTATTTTTTGGGTTCCTGAGATTTTATCCAAAGAAATTGAAAATACCTTTATCTTTTGGTTTGGCAAGAAATTCTTGAGAAAGATGCTTAAAAGAAATTCCTGAGAAAGACGCTTCTATGATCTATATCTTGCATGCAGTGTAAGCAACATGTGTGTTGCTCAACCACAGTGACCCTGTCTTGCTATTAACTTGTACCTATAATCGTCGGTAACATCCACTTAAGATTACCCGCCCTCTTTGATCTCCATTCTTTTGTCAGCAACATTTGTCAATCGATATTGATCACCATGAATGACTGGTCACCAATACCTTCAGCCTCCTCCCAGCATTTGTCAGGGAAAAATGATAGCATTCACACCACCCTTGCTCGCCAGCAAAGATAAAAAACTGAAAAGTTGAAAACCAAAAATAGAAATTCTTGTACATTGGAAAGCCAAAACTGCCACACACACGAAACTTAAACGCAGAAAGTCATTTGCTCCCACCAAAACTGCCTCTCAAGCAGTATATACCCAATCTCCCAACAAAACGTTAACTAAAGATGAGAAGAATCCTTCATTTTCCTAGTCTGTCCTCCAACCTCCACTTTGACCCCCTTAAATTTTAACAGTCAGATGCAGCATGAATGTTTCCAAAGCCCCATTAGAGAATGTGATGCATGCATGAAAGTGCCTATGTGAAAAAATAAAGGTGTTGATTTCAACCATTAATGCACCCATTACGTATCTCCATGAAACCTGTTGTCGGTTCCAAAACGAAATGCTAGCCTTTCAAATGGATCCGGAGTGTGCCAAAATCTCCAAATCGAGTGGTCACAGCACTAGGCTCAAACAAAAATGGAAAAAAAAACTCATAAAAAAGAATGACAATAAGCTTTTAAAATGCAAATTTTGAATGGAAAATTTTTTATATGGGCTTTGAACTTATGATCTATCACATTAATTGTGAATGCTTTGACAAATGTCTCACAGCCATCTCAGCTACATGGTAATCTTCGCATTATTTGCCAGTAATTTGCAGGAATGTAACTGTCGTGATGGAATATGTTTATAAGAAGATTTATATGCAGATAATGAGATTCAAACAAATGACTGTTGAACTTGTGATCTATCACATTAATTGTGAATGCTTTGACAAATGTCTCACAGCCATCTCAGCTACACGGTAATCTTCGCATTATTTGCCAGTAATTTGCAGAAATCTAACTGTCGTGATGGAATATGTTTAAAAGAAGATTTATATGCAGATAATGAGATTCAAGCAAATGACCGCAAAGATTTTAGTACATTATAAAAATCTGAACTGAAAAATGACATGTCTTATAAAATTCAGCACATTTATCTCTGCTACACCTTCAGTTTGTCTACTGCCAGCATGAACAGAAGCCAAAGCTGATCAGTGGATGACTTTGCTCAAGATGATGTTCTTCTCAAATCATAACGCTGATGATTCACATTTGGATGTTGAATGCTGATTAAATAAATCAGAACCTACATCGAAATAAAATAATTCCGACCTTAATTGCATGGCACCTTTGCTGGTGTTAAGTGCAGTCCTAAAAAAACAATCATTTATGATATGTCTATAACAGCAAATCGAATTTTCATAATTCATACCCCTCTCCACATACTTGAACACAGGGCCTTCGAAAAAATAATATTGTAAGTAGTTAATGTAGATTCAGAAATAGACAAACCATAATTCATAGAATAAATTTGCATTGGATTATAATTGGTAGTACTTGAGTACAGCTAGGAATTCATATGCTTACACAACCTTAGCAATACAATAAAAAGATAAAAAATATCTTGTCATAATTTGAATCTGTGATATCCATCCAAAGACCCGCCTCCCAAAAAAATCAACTTTTGCATTTGAGGAAAATCTTCTATAAGCCTCGTATTATGCTAAGTTGTAATTAGTTATGTTTTGGTTGTGGTTGGTGAGGTTGTCATCCTCCCGACATTTGCAGTAGTTGGCGATGGTTGGCCATCAAGAGCAACTGTCGGCCTCTTTTATATACTTGGAATATCATTGTATTGGGGGATCTATCGATGACATGTATAAGCAATTCAGATATAATATGCATATCAGTTCTGTTGAGAGTTCGCAATGAATGTATTGATATAATGCTGTTCTACTTCTATTCCTACATTCTGTTTACTCTGTATATTCCTATCAAACCAAATAGACAGTAAACATTTTGGCCCCGTTGCCTACACGGTGTTGGGTGGAGTAGTCGGTGACAGGATAATGTTATATTGGGTCAGCCGATTCAGCCGAGTGAAGAACCACAACCCAATGAACATATAGAAGAATAGCATCAGGAAGAAGAAAGTGAGAGAAGAAAATGATCGAGAAGATCAACTGAATTGGTCTAAGGAGCAACTAGCCCAACAAACTGCATTGACTCAAATAGAAAAGAACAAAGCACAAGCCACTCAGAAGGAATTAGTAGCCAAGGAGCAAGAGTTGGCAACACAAGGACAAGCCATGGCTGGCCTCTCTAGCACCCATGAACAAACCAAGAAAGAATTGGCAGAAGCTGTCCTGATGGTTAAGGAAGCTCGGGAGAGGGAGCGGAAGGTAGCTCATTACTTCAAACAATGTACAAAAGAAGTCTACCGATTGCGTACCTTGGTCTCCCAGCAGCAGACATCAGCATCAGCTCCATCAGCACATACTCCAGGGACGTCTACTTCCCTTCCGCCTACCTCTCAATAGTGTTAGTTTATGGGTTTTGTGGATTTTTTGTAGTCCTAGTCGTCTAGAAGACGACTAAAACTTTTGGGGGGGATAATGTAAGCCTCGTATTATGCTAAGTTGTAACTAGTTATCTTATGGTTGTGGTCTGTGAGGTTGTCATCTTCCCAACAGTTGTAGTATTTGGCGACAATTGGCCATCTAGAGCAACCATCGACCTCTTTTATATACTTGACCTAAGTTGCTGGTTCTGGTTCTGGTTCGGGTACGTGGATACGACATTTTTTTTTGACCTGGGTATGGTAGGACAACATATATATATATATATATATATATATATATATATATATATATATAATGTTAAATACCTCATAACTTGTAATAATGAAAAATTCAAAATACTCATGAATTGAAATTCATAATTCAGTGATTTCAAAGTCATAATTGAATCCAAGTAGCACCATCAAAGCAATAGAAACCAAGTTCCAATTATGTAATATATGTATTGTTGATTAAAAAAAGTTTTTATCTAATCGAGGACTATATAATATTGTAAAAACTAGGTTGATATGATCAACCATTAAAGCTATATCTAATTTATTCAAACCAAAAACCAATGTTACACTATACAAACTATATGTCCTAACAATAAACCACTTGATAAAAAGAATATAGTCATTAATAGCAATTAATGGCACAAACCAATTTTGTGTATATCCTATAAGCATTGCAGTCCATGAAACCATGTTCTTCTGATGTAAATAGTTCACTTGCCTTATGTATGTTTCCACTGTTCCACATTTTGCATACATATGTACCAAGGCATTTGCAGCTACTATGTCAGACAAAAATCCTTTTTCCATTCTGATTTGATAGATTTCCACACCCTATTCCAAAGCTCCCATTTTTTCACAAGCTTGGAGGATGCTAGAAAATGTTATGGAGATTGGATTATACCACCCAATTGCTTATTAAACTATAATAAAAAGATTATCCAAAAAAATTAGATGATATCTCTTTTACATTCCAACTTCATACTTCTTATCAAAAAATCATATTTTCATTATTTTGGAGTGCCAAAGCATTAAAGTGTTCATTTAAAAACTTTATTTCACTTTTAGGGTGAAATAGACTCATTTAGGTTTTTTTAAAGTTTAATAAAAGGTTAAAAAAATGTTAAAAAATGTTGATTTTGACACCATTTTGGGCATCCCTCCCCTGGGTTCTACCCGGGTTCTCTGTGGGTTCTTCCCGTGCACCGTGGGTTCTCTGTGGGTTTTTCAAAGAAGAACCCATAGAGAACCCAGGGTGCCCAGGAAGAACCCACAGAGAACCCTGTAATAACCTGCACCTGTGCTTCTTTGATTTATCTTTATTTTAATGTTATATTTTTATTTCTTTGGTGGTCTTTTAGAACTAGAGAGTTGCAGAAGGGGTTTTGGTTTGCATGTATGTGTTTTTGCATAAATACATAGAAAAAGAAGCATGCAAGGAAAACCCAGAAAATTTATGATAGATAAGAGCAATATAATCAATACCCAGTTCACAGAATACCATAAAATGAATATTCAACACATACCCATGTTGTAATACGCAACTTCAAATTTCTGCTGTTGACGGACCAGCAACATGATCATGGAGTTTGCATTAAATATATCAGCCAAGAAGAGGAAATCGATCTACAACAATATCACTAGCCTCGAAGGTTGAAAACAATCCAAAATACAGAGTCGAACAACCCCAACGAACTCCAAATGAGGCTGCTAAGAGGTACGGCCAGCACATGAAGAGGTACGGCCAGCACATGAAGAGGTATGGCCAGCAGATGATGTACGGCCAGCAAATGAAGAAGAAGCAGTCCCAAACCCTCTCAAATCTGCAATACAATCCGTCACTAATACTTCCTCTCAGCTGCAACAAAACTGCAATAAGATATGTCTTGTTATCTCGAACTCCGTCAACAATGGTATCAAACTGAAGCTCAAATACAGCCACTGAGTATGGCTGCCCAAGAGTCCCCTTGGGTGATCTTTCACACCTGCGGAAGACTGAAACTAATGGTGGTTTCTGTCACCAAGAGCCAAGGATGGATATTTTTTCCAAACCCTCATTTGCAGGGCAAATAGAATCATAAAATGTAATATCAAGAATGAATAAAATGAACTTCAAATGCCCTTTTATAATTCTCAATTTGCATTTGACTTTCATTTCATTTAATTTACTTTCATTTCCCACCTTTCATTCTTTTAATTTTGGTGCACAACTTTATAAAATAAAGTATACTTTAAAAGTCACTTATATCTCCCCTTTTAAAATGACACTTTAACTTATATTATAAAGTATATTTTAAAATCACTTATATCCCCTTTATAATAAAGTCCCGTATTAAATAAACATTAATAATTTACGGACTTTAAAACGGAGGCTTAAAAACACATCGGAATCACGAGATCTATAGACCGTTGGAAAGGTCTCGCCGAAATGCTTCACATCCAACTCTGAGATTCCCGAAACGGACAGAAACCCTAACTTACTAAAAATAGTAATTATGGCCCAAAAGTCTGAAATTGCCTGGAAAGACATCACCGCAAACCATCTGATATCACTGAGCTCAATGCAACATCTGAGATAGACAATCGCTGGTTGCCAAGTAACCAAAACAACGCCAGACTGACACTTACTATAAATAGCAGTGTTCTCCGAGGACCATTGAGAAAAACCCAGAAAGATTGTTGCCATGCAAGCACTTACTATAAATATCAAGTATGGACAAGTTGTTCGAAATCTCTCCAGAAAGTGTCATACAGCTCCACTTGATCACCTGAACACATTGGTGACATCAAAATATTCCTTTGATCAGGTTGTCACCAACCCAGAAAGTTAGCTCCAACTGGGCTGCAAGAGGACCCGGAAATGGGGACATTACAAACCCCCTGGCGAACCGTACCCGTACCCGAGCTGAACCCATACGGGCACATTGGGCATTTGAGAAGAACCCGGTAACTTAGTGTAACTTGGCATATCATTTTATTGGGGGATCTATCGATGACATTGCATAAGAAATTTAGATATAATATGCATATCAGTTCTGTTGTGAGTTCGCAATGAATGTATTGTTATAATGTCGTTCTACTTTCTATTCCTACATTCTGTTTACTTTGTATATTCCTGTCAAACCCAATAGGCAGTAAACATCTTCAATGGAGTTGATGCTCAAACATGCATCTCCACAAATACTAAAGATCAACACCAAAACCTAAGGCTAGGGATGTGTCAACAAAGGTAGTGGGTAGGACTTATGCTCAGACAGTGGTATGAATGGACCAATTGTTGTGAGTGGGTAAACTCACTTTCAGCTTTAGGCTCTGCAAGGCCAAGGAGGGGTGTTCCTTGAGGTCTCAACAACAAGACAATTAAAGAGAAATAAACAATCTAGACTCAAGGTCCTTAAGCAGCTATACCCAAAATGCTATGAACCCCAAGATTTGTCACTAAGTTCATGTTAGCACTGACTACATACAGGCCTATAAGACCTCCAATAGGCAGATAATAACTCACTCTTATCATGCATCAAAAGATAACACTTGTATTATTCCCATCAAATGAATACGCATAACATTGCATACACATGGGTAAGAGGGAGAGCAAACCAACATGATCGTTTAACAATATTTCAGTTTTGGGACAACACAAGATATAATAGTTTACCATATTGAATCATACTGGCATGGTGCAACCTATAAAGTATAAACTCTCCTACAACTAACAAGAGGAATGATTAAAATAAAGAGCGTTTGGCCTCTCACCAATTAGACCAGTGCCTATTGCATTAGGCAACGGAGTCATGAACTGCGAGGAGGGAGGAGATACACCAACAAAGCATCAATGGATTCAAATGTGCATATACATACAAATCACAAATAACACTACATGCGAATGGACATACTTAATGATGTATCACAGAATTGCAAAAAATCCGCATGGAACAAAGGAGAGACCATCACAAAAGTTTTGTAATGCATTAGAAGTTGTCACACATTCATTAAACTCTTGTCACATTCATACCAGCAAGTGTGGCAAGAGAGGATCCACAGCTACGTTTGAGCATCCCCTTGAATCATTAGAAACCAACATGGAGACATACCATTACATGCGTTGTGTTCATTGAAAACCCTTCCTATGATTTACAAAATGTGTTCTTGCCCCTTACTGTCTACACTAACGTTGATTGATGCCCTAGAATCAGCTCGAGGCACTTACAGTCAAGAAATTGGCTCAATGACCAACTCTTTTTACATCTTTTCAACATGTATATATAGCATTACATTAAGTCTTGTTGTTTGGACGGGAATCTTGGAGTGGGCAACACGATTTTCCAGTTGTCCATGCCTGTTGCATCTTCACACATATTTGCACTTGGAGCCATGCCCTTTGCATCAACAACCCATGCCTTTGTACACAAATCATGTACATGTTGGGTTCACCAATACTTGGAGGTGTATGGAAGTCATTCTCCATCTTATCGCATACATTGGAGGCCATTAATGGTGGTCCTAGATCGTGCGGGGGAGTTGTGGAGGCAGGGGAAGCTTTTTGGAAAAGTTGCGGGAATTCGACATGGAAACCATATGAAGTGAATGCGGGGAAGAACCTGTTGATGTGTTTTCCTTGCACATACAATGCAGAATAAAATACTCACGTACTCTATCCTCTCTTGAACAAAATCACTCAAATGCTAAACCAGGTGATCAAATGAGTAGATTCCAAGGTTCTCCATTAGTTCTTTTGATTTCACGACTTGGGATAGCCTAGTAGTAGGATGTGATTTGCTGTTTAACACAAAGGGACTTACACAAATGTTCAACAATAGGAAACATGTTTCTCTCGAATAACAAGTAATATGGCTCTTCAATAGGTCTAACAATATGTCAACTTATGATATGGCAGTGAAAGCTCTTAAATCTAATTCTAACAAAATTCTAAGAAAATGCAAAAGAGATGGGGTTTAGAGAACTCTAATCTAAATGCAAGCAATTACCATTAATCCAGTGAAATCCCAACCACACTTTGCTTCGCCATAAGATAACAACTACACAAAGGTGATGCAATCTTTTAAGGAAAGTGAAAGATTTTCACATTACTTATGCGCATGAACTCCTAGAACATGAAGGTGAATGATCATAAGATAATCGAAGTTAAGCTTAAATGAAGTTCAGACTAACCATGCACTACAACTTGCCATCGACAAATCATAAATGGTATGAACCTATGAGGATTCCAATCGTGAATTAGCAGTAACAACTTCCATGAACATAAAATGAAATTACTGAAAATAAACTAAGCTAAACTTATACTATGAGCGAACACTTAGAGATCATGCAACCATCCAAAATAACACAAAATCACCATGGAGAATTAAATCTGGGAATCAAAGGCCCTTTTTACGCCACATAGGCAGGTGGTTACAAAAACTTACTATCTTTAGGCAATGCATTAATGAGGAATCTTCTAGGTGGGGTGACCTCCTTTGTGCTTATTGTTTTTTGTGGTAAATTCCACGACCTTGGACACGTGTAATCTCTTCCATAGGGACACTTGGCAGCTTCTGAATGGCGCATTCTACAATTTGCAGCTCTTCCACGCATTTGACAAGTGTCCTCTCCCATCCAGCCATGGATGCCTAAAACGTGCCCATGAAGGTGGAGAGTGTGCAAACATCACCCAAAAGCTCCTTAGAAACAACATGAGAGTACCAGAAATACAATGTATGCATTTTATCCTTCAACATATATTCATCAATTTCCCCAACAGGATCAAATATCTTATTTACTGAATTAAGTATTTTGCCTCGAATTTCAAATATCTTATTTACTGAAATAAGTATTTTGCCTCGAATTTCTTGGAGTGTCTCTTTCCCTCGAATGCTTTCACTCTCAATTTTTACAAGAGTCTGCTCCCTTATGAGTAAAGTGCAATACCAAGAAGGAAAATCACACGATGAACCCTGCCCAATCACTCCTTCATCCACTAAGGTGGCCTGTGGAATATATATCAACTTCTTCAATTGTGGCATAATTTCGTCTTTGACAACCTCGAACTCCAAACAAGGAATCAAAACAGCCTGGACCTTATCCAACAGTGAGGAAACTTTCCCTATATAACTTCACAATTTCATCGACAAATCTATCAGCTTTGACCTTGAAGTTTGCTGTCCACTCCTGCAATCCTTGGGATGAAGATCTCATTCCTTCCAAATGCGCAATGGACTCTTGCGAAAGCAAGGCAGGCGGTGCATATATCCCCTTTGCTTGATTTACAGGTCTCATCAATTGTTGGATGTAATGCTGAAATGCCAAATTATCCTTTTCCAACTGGATTCTCTTTTCTCGTTCCTTTCTCAATCTTTCCTTGATGGCCGCAATTGAATCTTCTAATACTTCCATTTCTTGTTCCACCGTAGTTGGACCCAAATCAACGGTATTAATATCATAGCTTCTTGGAACAACTTCATCTGCATCTACATTCACTCTTGGGACTGAGATATGCACCTGTCTTGACCCAGAGCTGTCTCATGATCTTTGAAAACTTGGTAGCCTTTTGTTTTCCTTTGTTTGGTCTGGCTCTACTCAATAAATCCTCCAAACTCAAGATGGGCTCTCTTTCAACAATAGACTTTTCCCTGACTCTATCCCTTAGCCATTCCGACAATTTGGACAAATCTTCTTGATTCTCTTCTTGAACTTTCTTCTCTTGAAAAGTAGGAAGAGCCTCCTCATCAAATTCATACGGTTCCTTGTCATCTTGATTTTCCGTATCTACCTCAATCATAACTTTATCTTGATCCTTAGATGGATTTGATAGGACCTCCTCAGTTTGATTCCTCTGCAAAGTGGATTCCAAGGATTCATGCGTATCCTTCCTAGTTTGCACATCCAAAGCTACATGCTCTTCTTGTTTTGCTTCATCTCCTTCAATATATATTACGTTGTTGTCTTCTTGCCTTGAAGAAGTACTGGCCACATTTTGGGCATTGCTCTTTACCTTCTTTTTGGGCTGAAAATCCTCCTTTGAATCAACACTTGTACTTGCAGAGTCACTAGAGTCACTGTTTGATTCACTACTTAAGGTTTTTCCCTGGAATGATGTGTACTACCTCCTCCCATCAAATTGTAAGTGAGTTGAACATTCTTCTCTTGAAGCCTTCGAACTTGAAAATCTACATATTTCCTTGTATGTGCCACAATTGGTACCATTAAATCATCATTACGTGTAATCTCCTGCTTTGACCAATTGATGGTGAACGACTTATTCTTCCCCTGATCATATGAACTTTGTGATAATCTTCTGTGATCTTCAAGTTGATCTCGAATATTTATTAGCCCTGTTGCCCTAACAAGGTCCAGAGATAATCTATAGCAGCGTTTTTTTCTTATCTCCATATCATCACGCACACCATCCCAATGATCCTCGAGCTGTGGTCTATGCTCATATTTTCGTCCAAATTTTTGCTTGATTCTATCAAATGGATCAAAATTGCTGCAGGCATCATTATGGCGCACCAGGTTATAGGCTTGCAATTCTATTTTCGAATTCTCAGTTGCCTATAATGACAAACAGGTCTCTAGCCTCCCAATGCTAATTGGAAACTTAGTTGTAGTTTTCTTTCTCTTCTTTTGAATTTTATCGAAGGCCACGAGCTGTCTTGTCACTTCCAACAGTACCATCCTGTCTGTAGGATATCTTGGGAAGCGGTAGGGCAATGATGACTATCCCTCAACTCGGATGAAGGTAAACCTCAGGAATTGAATGAACCATTTTCCATACTTCTCCACTAAATTCATAGCCTCTTTTGATAATCTCTTATATATGTTACCTTGTAACATTCTGACAACGTTCATGGAGAAAGTATCGTTGAACCTCCTGTAATGAGCGATAGCCTGCAAGTGTAGCTGAGGGTAGCAATCATAAACCTTGAATTGCCCGTCACCGTTATCAACTCTTCCTTTGCAAGTTAACCTTGGATATCTCTCATTCCTTGCGAGCATGTATATCACATACGAGCTCATGTCAAACGTCTTCGTTTCTTGTAGATTCTTGAGTTGCTCATCAATATTGCTGCTGATCGTCTCAGCCCAGTCAATCATCCTTTTCCCACTTATGATCTCCTCTATAAAAAAGAATGTCTAGGACTCGAAGTTCGCCGACTGTGGACAATGTCATGTCCTGATATTAAGGCATTGTTTAAATTAAAGATTTAAACATCATATTAGAGATGTCGCTCCGTCAAACATATTTAATTATGAAATATAATATATTTATTGTATAATATAATAATACTATTTATAATATATAAATATATTATTATTATTAATATTATGACTCTCTTAAATTATATAAATAAATATAAATATTAAATATCTAATATTATAATTTAAATATATAGTTATAAAAGCAAACTATGGGACCTATTCATGAAATGAGGCGACTCCATGTAAGAGGAGCATAAGACTAAGTCTATATAAGAGGGAATTACCAATGAATATTGTGGGGGAACACATCTCTGGATTAAAAAGGCACACAACGATTCTAAAACCGATCAGGGAAATATATAAGAGACTAAGAATAAGGTGGTTCGGGGGGGAATGTCAGACAACATTACGACTACTTCTCTATCACTAGACATTTCCATTAACACCATCGTGGGTTGAATTCGCAGCATATATATAAGGAGATCGTAATTTTTATGTTAAGGATTTAGAAGGGTATCGCCTACAATCCAACACTATTCATGGAAACGACGAATGGTTTGTTAGAAGTTGGAAGTAACCATTAGACAATGATGTGCATCGATGATAGATAGAAGCCAATAGTTGATCATTGGCGCTGAACGGATGAAGACTTGGTAGCACTTGCCTTAAGCCGATGACCCAGTCATCATACTAGTTAATGGAGAAGTTGCCATCATTTGGAATAGAATGAGAAGTGGGTGCCAGCAAGGGATAATTCCATAAGTTAAAAGAAATGATCACCGTCTTGAACATTTCTGTCTAAGCGCCATCATTGTGGTGTTTAAAGATTTAAAGGGAACTGGGGAGATAGAAATCCAGCCGTTGCCATCGTTTGAAGAAGTCTAAAGATTAATAGGCATTAAGCATACTGGTGGAGCGGATATCATTTGATGTCTGTTTCTGACAACTTTGCAACCATACAAGCAGTTCATTCCATTATTGCCAGCATCACACATATAATGCCTATGGGTGCACATAGCACAAGAATATCCATCATGCTAGAATGAGTAAACTGGTAGTTAGGGGACATAGAATCAATATGTTCACGGTAAGTAAAAGAAGGAAGGAATTCAAATCCATTCGAAGAACAACAAAGGCATTCGAACATTAGCAGGAGACAAATTGAGATATCATCATTGACCCCCCTCTTAGAAGATCATTCAAGTAAAGTCAATAGACATATATTTTCCTTCTGCAGATCGGACTTCATATATATATATATATATATATCAGCGAGGATATCAAAGGTATGTTCTATTTCTAATCTGAATATTATAAGTTAACTTAAGTAACAATGATGGACGCATAACTAATGTTTTTATTATGGCAATGTAACATAAGTAGAAGGCTATGATCATGCTTTGTTAGTTCTTGTCTTAATTGGAAAAGTCAAAGTGATAAGTATTAAATAGAAATTATAGAGAGTTTGTGGAAAGAATATCATTAGTAAGAATAGATTATACTCATAGAATGAGAATATGAATGGTATTATGAATATGATGCATGATCATTATTGAGAAGGTGTATTTAATGAATGATTAGTATAAAGAACATCTTGAAGAGAATGTGAAAGGCTAACATGTGATAGAAAAGGTAATTCATACATATGGAGTACCGGATTGAGAAATGGACCTCTTGGTTAATCCATCAGACCACATAAGTGAGTCCAAGGGTTAGGCAATTGGCCAAGGTATAAAGGCTCGTTGATAAGACTCTAACCCTCCAAGGCAAGTGAAGAGTGCTTGTCCTAAAGGGGTGAAGAGTACTCAACCGAGATAGGCGATGTAGAGTGCTAATTTGAGGTAAGTGGAGATAGGCCCTTGTCTCAATTAGTGTAGAGTGCTAATTTGAGGCAAGTGGAGAAAGGCCCTTGTTCCAATTGGTGTAGAGTGCCAATATGGGCAAGTGGAAATGGCCCTTGTTTCCAATTGGTGTAGAGTGCCAATATGGGAGAAGTGGATAGGCCTTTGACTCTAGTTGGTGAAGATTGCCATTCTAGATCAAAGGAAAGGACAATGGACCTATGGCAAAATTGTGCCCAAGGAACCCTCTCTTGTTGGGTGAATGATTGGATTAACATGTTGGCCCAAGTATAGTCTCTTCTGGAAGGAAGTTATGATCTTGTATAGTGAAATTGAGAAAGGAATAATGCATATAAGTTATGATTATAAGGTTTGAATTTATATAATGGTGATTTGTATAATGAGATAAGAAGGATTGAATTCTAATGTACTCTTTTACAAGTTGAAATTGTTTGAAAGGTTGCAAATTTTTTGACTTGCTAGAAGGGGACATTACAGACAACCCATAATGCGGCTCAAGAATACGACCATGTAGCCAATCTCCTGATGAAAATTTGATTTATGGAGCTTTTTGGGCACTCTGTTTATATGTGGTCTTGGCTATATCAACCACTTGCTGTTTATCACCTCCATGTACTTCTCTAGTCCGGACATGTATAACTGCGAGGCAGACTCCTTATCACAATATGTAGTGGTCTTATGTGAAGGAATCTCAAAAGCCTCTGCGATTGCCTCTTTTCTTAGGTAAGCCAGTACTTTGCCATCAACTGTCACAATACATCTTTTTGCATGATCATAGTGCCGGGCACACTCTAGCATCAACTCAGGACTCAGCATTCCGGGTGGGAAGCACGCAGCCTGCACAATTCCATTCTTCAACATCCTCTTGATCAAGTCGGGAGGATTAGGTCTGTACAAATTTTGTCTGATTTCTTCCATGTTAGCTTTCCCAAGGTTGGTGTCGCCTAAATTTCGCCATTTCGAAGTAATCTTGGTCTTCGGCCACGTTCCCTTGAAGTTGCTTTTCATCATTGCTTGCCTTTCTTTTGCATTCATCATTCACCTGTATGAACATCCTTACATCAACATCTTGGAGTGACGCTTGATAAATAAGCAAATAATGACAAATTTCACCGCCTGATGCATGCGGGATTAATTAAATACGCAACTTCAAATTACCTTGTCTCCCTACAAAAAAAGTCAATAATGTGAATTTTGCAATAATAAAACTCGACTTGATTCTGGTCAACTTCTATCAACAAATCCAGCTCTAATTCGCTCTTCCTTGCATTGCAACGATCTACTCTTAAAACAACTTTGAAATGAATGCTTGAAACAAGTAAATGTACCTTGCATGTTGACGTCACAGGGTAAGCAAATTTTATTTGATATTCGAATAATTTCTTTCCTCACCTTGGCAGTCTCGCACAGAATCTTAGCGCTGAATCCTTGCATGATTGAATGTCTTGCAAGCCTCAAAGACTCAAGCCTAGGGCGGACAGTTTCTATAGCGGCGCATAGTGTTGAAAATGATTTTAAATTTAAAAAGAGGGTTATAAAAGGAGAGGTTGGGTACAGAAGAAGGCATCCATTTTATGAAATCAAAACCCCATTTCTTTGAGATCGAATGTTCGGTCATCTTCATGCTTGAAGATAAAAACCCTCTAGATATTCGGGTTTGAGGACGAAAACCCTCCAATCCTTCATGGTGATTTCAATCAGAGATCACAGTTGGGCCGAAAGTTGCAGAAATATTTTCCAGTTTCAGTGGTTTGATAGTTTTCCAGAATTTTGGGTTTGGTGTTGAAGGTTCCAGTTTTTGGTGTGAAGATTCCAGAGCATTTTTGAAGAGTTCCTTTGGCTGAGTGGTTGATGTAGTCGACAAATATCAGAAGAAGGTCAATACTCCAGTTGCTTTACTTAGCAAATCTGATGCCATTATTCATCTTTTTTGGCCATACCTCTTGCAAATGCTGCTGTACCCTTGCAAATCCAAATCACAGTTGAAAGTGAAGTATTCCATACATATTCAGGGTGACGTTTGGTGTGTTGCCGGCTTGTGTACTTGCTGAAGGTGAATCGTAGCATTTATTAGGCTGCCATACATCTTTTTTGCTGCTGTATGTATTGTTGGTGACTGTCACTTCGTCATTTGTGGCGCTAGGCATTCCTTGAAGCAGCCGCATTATTTTGGGAGGTTTTAACAGCATTTGAGGAGTTTGTGGACAGCCGTATCAGTCCATAAGGCTACTGTACCATTCAGAAGTCTGCTGCAGTATTATCTCTGGTACAATTTGATATTTTGCGCCTTATCTTTGATTGATTATTGAGGATTTCTGGATATTGTTGCTTCTGAGTGAAATACATGAAATTTTACTTCAATATTATATATTTCTAGCATTTATAATTGATGGTTTGATAAGGTAACTCTGTGTGGTTCTCTGCCAGGGCTGTTATAGTGTTTGTCTTTCGTTCTGGAACCAGCATATCTCTAATCTCAGATTTTCTATTTGTTTGCATTGTAAGTATTGTTCGTCATATGACTGTATGCTCTCACCCTGCCCATCTTGGGATCTCGGTGATCAAAAGGTGTCAAGGTTCATGCATTTACACTGTTCGGGAAATTACACATCACCCCAAAGTGCCTTGAAACACATCCTGCCGTCCCCATGCCTGAAACACTGTGGAACATAGTTAAATAGCCTTGGCATATCTGGTGAAAAAAAATTATTTCTTGCTCCTCATTAGAAGAAAATGTTTTTTCTTTCTCTCTAAATTTTGAACCTCTCTACTGATTTAAGACATCAATTGGGAAGATTAATTTATCTAATCATGCACCATACTGTCTCGTTAGAAAAGAATAAATTCAAATATGCCCCGTGGTATCTTGTTAGAGCACAACCTAAATCTCTTTTTTGATAAATATTAAGTTACAATTTCCTTAATTTTATTAAAAGTTGTATTGGATTCTATCTGTGTGTATGAGTACAACAGAGAAGGGGCATTGACCCTGTGTCTCCAATAACAGTTAGCCAAATATTATAGGAGGTTGACAAGTAGAATTCATGTTTAGGTTTTTATCACCTATTTGTTATTTATAAATGGATTTGAACTTGAAATTCATGGAGATAATGGCTATTGTTTTATGTTAAAAATTGCTAGAAAATTTCTTTGAAGTCTGCTATCTTTAAATGATTAGAAATTTGGTTGAGGAAATACTGGCTTGAATTTTCCATGAAGTTGTTCCTATTTTATTTGGTAGGCTATGAAGATCCTGGAACAAATACCTGACAAGGTTCTGAAGAAGCTAGGTGCAAACGAGTCTGTAAAACAGCCTGGGGCACTTATTTTAGAGTTCCTTCCAGTACCCCCTAACTGTGTACGGATTCCTGACATGTGGACAAAGACAACAATAATGGCCTCGGTGAGTAATATATTTCTAGGCGGCAGTTGGTTAGAACTTAATATTGTGAGAAAGTTAAAAATGTGCATAATTGTTCTTGTTTCTTTCTAGGACTATGCTTATCTATCATGTTGGCATCTATATAAACCTTGATGTCTAGTTGGCAATTTGTTAATATTGTAACTAAATTAAATGGTTATAATTGTTCTCATATCTTTCCAGGACAATGCAACGGTAGTGTTAAGGAAAATAATTAGTGTTTCTGAAGAGATTAGAGAGTCAAGATCTGGAAAAGTTAGCTTTATGTCTCATGAAGCTGAATTTAAGGAGCTACAGTCCTTGGTCACACAGTATCTACGTGTAAAGGGTGGTCCAAAGGTATATTTAATGAAGAGAGCTATAAGTTGCAACTAAGGCTGTCTTCACTTTCTGTTATTTATCTTCTTTTTAAATCTAATAACAAGTGTATGGTAATCATCCTTTCTATTTTTCAGGTACCTGGGAGCAAGGAACCTCCAGTCAATTCTGGAAGATTAACAACAAAAAGTAATAAATCATTTTCTAACATGTGGCTGGACAAAATACGGTCAATTTTTCTTAAGAAAAGTTGCGGCCTATCATCACGTGGTATAATAACAGGAGATGCATTTACAGGCATAAATGAAATAGGTATACCTGCAGAAATTGCGAAGAGAGTGACAATAGAGGAGTGTGTCAACATCTACAATAAGGACAGGTTGCAGAGAATTGTAGATAAAGGACAATGCAGAACCTTTGTGGATAAGGGTGGAAAGCATTGTTCAAACGAGTTTGTAAAAGTGTTAAAAAAAATTGAAATTGGTGAGGTGATCAATCGTGGTCTTCAAGACGGGGACATTGTTTTAATTAACCGAGCTCCAACTATCCACAAGCACTCCTTGCTGGCTTTGAGAACATTTATTCATCCTGGACGTACTATGATAATAAATCCTCTTATATGTGCACCACTTGGTGCAGATTTTGATGGTGATTGCCTTCACGTGTTTTATCCCAAATCTTTAGAATCCCGTGCTGAGCTTTCTGAGCTGTTAAGTGTGGATCAGCAACTGTTTAACTCTCACTGCGGAGAAGCAAATTTTGCTCTGACAGTTGATACTGCTCTTGCTGCAAAGCTTCTACCTTCCATTTCCCTTATAAATAAAACTACTATGTATCAGTTGTCCATGTGGACTTCAGGTCTTTTGCCTGGGCCAGCACTATATAAGGTGCATGATGGAGGGCCGTTTTGGACGGTAGACCAAATTCTTCAGATGGCTGTACCACCTGATTTCAATTGCATTGAGAAAGAATTTTCCATAAGTAATAGTGAAATAATATCCCTCAACGGAAGCCAAATGAAATTGCAAACTCTTTCAGAAATGTTCAATGCCATTGCTCGATATAAAGGTCCAAAGGCAGCTGTAAAGAGTATGGACATAGTTGAACGTATTTTGATTGAGTGGTTATCCCAAGAAGGTTTTAGTACAGGCCTGGATGATCTGGTTGTTATATGTGATGTATCTCGTAGAAATGAATTCATGAAGGAGATGGAGAGCACGCTAAATGAAATTTCTCAGCTTATGAAGCACATGAGAGGAGCGTATGTGAATGCTATAGTATCACAAGTGCAAAAACGTTTAATTGAAGTTCAAGAAGCAATTACCAAGGTTATGTCGTGTACAAATTCGTATGTTTTGATGGTTGAAAGTGGAAATGCTCGATCTATGAGTAAAGTGGTTCAGCAGCTTGGATTTGTAGGGCTTCAGTTGTTCCCAGGAAGGCAGGCTTTTCCTAGTGAATGGCGCAACAGGCTTTCTTCACATATTCCATTTACTGGTTCTTATTCCTTTGACCACGATGGGAAATATGATTCACCGGAGGTTTATGGTTTGATCAAATCATCATTTGTTCATGGATTGAACCCTTGCGAGGCATTCATACATTCTCTGTCATGCAGAGAAGGACTGTTGGGTCAGAAAATGGGATTAAAAGAACCGGGAACACTTTTCAAAAACTTAATGGCCTTTCTTCGTGATTTAACAATTTGCTACGATGGAACAGTCAGGAATGCATGTGGAAAATTTCTGGTTCAATTCCAATATGGAAGCAGAAGTTGTTTAGGAACCGATCATTTGCTACATCAGTGCAATTATGAAAAAAGTTTGGATGCTTTACCTCCAGGAGAACCTGTAGGCATACTTGCTGGCACAGCAATTGCAAACCCAGCTTATAAAATGCTATCAAGTGCTGCTCAAAATAGCATATCACCATTGGATATTCTTAAGGTGATTTAAAATCTGCCTTGTGTATTAAGATTCATTCTTGTCTAGTTAGTAATTTATTTCAGGATTGTTACTTTCTATATAAAAGGTTGAGTTTGAAGCAAATGGCAACAGGAAACATTGATGAGGACATATTCTCCCTTGCGCCCAAATGTTCATCCGGAAATACGACCAAGTGATCGACGGGTAATTCTTCACATGAAAAATTGCTGCAGTGATGAAACACACTGTGAGGAGAAAGCTGCAATAATTCAAGAGCATCTAAAGAAGATTCCTTTGAAAAACTTTGCTGTATGCATTTTTATTGAGTGAGTAGGTTTACTCAATGTTTCCTTTTGCTTATGTTGAGTTTTTCCTAATTATACTATCTTATCTTCAAGATTCAAGTTCTTGTCTGATCTAGTTTGTATTTTACGTTTAATGCAAACATGCAATCAAATAAATTTGACAATGATCGACATAGAGTTATGCTATTAAGTCATTTATGTCTGTCGATTTAAGCAGAAGCACCGCTACCCACTTTAAGGGAAAGGCTGGCAAGCTTTTATTGTTTGTAGAAGTTGAGTCCATGATGAGGTAATTTCATGGCAGTTTGATATGGAGGGGCATTGGGCTGTGGATAGATTATGAGAGAATTATTATTTGTTTTAAATTCAAAATCAGGTTTCTTTTGTTACTAAAATAGTATCCCATCCATTGGTTAAATTCAGATTGCTTCATTATGGAATTGACTACTGCCAATATACTGGGTAAACTAGAATATTTGAGGTTTCCTTAAATGTTCAAGTCATTTGTATCTTGCTTTGTATATGGTTGTCTGAAAGCATTTAAATCAGGAAAAAGTGTCCTTTATTAGTGTTTGTCCAAATGGTCGTTTCCCTTTCTATTGCAGTCACAGATAAGTCAGGTTTCTTTTGTTACTAAAATTGGTATCCCGTCCAATTGGGAAAATGTAGACTATTTGATAATTGGTGTTGGCTACTGGCTATATACTTGGGAAACTGGAATATCTGAGGTTTCCATAAATGTTCAAATCGTTTGATTCTTGCTCTGCATATGGTTGGCTTTAAGCACTTAAATCAGAAACAAGCGTGCTTTGATAGTAGTGTTTTTTGAAATAGGCATCTATCTCTCTATATAGCAGTCTTGTCTGTTTTGGTTTGTAATTGAGACTCGAGAGAAATGATAGGAAATTTATCCATCAAGAATATTACTAACTTATGCAATAGGGTATGCATACATGCCAAGTCCAACAAGCATTGTTTTGCATTGTTGTTTTAGTATGTGGGATTCATTTGATTTTAAGATTTCACACTATACTAAAATATGAAGTGATGGACAATACTGACATGATTGGACATGGTTCAAAAATAGTGGGTGGCAAAAGATTGGAAAAAGGTCTGAAACTATGTAACATACATAATAACACAATAAAAAACATGGAACACATACACATATTAAAAAACAATTTCAGTGACCAGTGTTAACAATATTTCAAAACCTGATACAGTAGTACTATGATGCAATATGTGGCAAGTGGTCGCAGCTTTTGACTCTCAACTCTTCATAGTCTAGGATTGAGGGATCATAGGCCTTAGAATGACAGTTTAAACATATTCAATATCAAAGTTTGCTACATGATCTAATTTACAATCAGTAATACAGCCAGTTAGTAGAACATCCTCGAGTCCATAGATCTGGACCATAATTATAGCGATAACTTAGTTCATGATTTTAATTGCATGGAATCCTGTGGATTAATGACAAGCTAGAAACTCGAGATGTTATATACATGGATTGGAATATAGAGTTTCCACAATAAAAATGAAGGCCGTTGTCATAAGCAATGCCATGACAATATTGCTCTGTGTTTCTCCATGTCTTCATTAGATAAGAGAAGCTTGTGTATAGGACAAATTCTTATGATATCATTTAATGTTCCTAGCTGTCTACCTATTTTTTATTTACTTTTATCCACCCCTTACAATTGTTCTAGCTACCCATCTATCCTTTACAGTTATTCTAGTTTTCCATCTACTCTTTATAGCTGTTCCACTTCCAACAAGTCATCTATTTTTTAGTTAATTGCTATCTACTTTTAAAGTTGTTCCAGTTGTTAACTATTTCATATCTAGCTATATGAAATTGTCTTTTACGTCATTTCTATCAGCCCACTTGCATGTGGAGTATAGTTAGCTTTTTGAAAACACAATATATCCTTACCAACTAATTTTAGTGGGTGTAGGTTGATAGATTTGGCCATCTAAAAAATTTACAGCTTGGCTCATCTCACTATCATGTATTGATTTAGAGAATAAGTTGTCATAATAAAATGGTACAAATGGTATTATATTGTGGCAAAATATATTAAAGTAATGTTTTATTTATAATGGTCAATTAGTGTTCAGGATAGACTTCAGGAATATTCTTTATTCTTTTTGCTTTATTCGTTGCCACTCTTATCCTCTTTGGATAAAGTGTTTGTAATGTTATATACGGATGCTTTCACTCCTTATTTAATTATTGAATATCTTGGTAATCATTCTATGTTTGTTTTTCCTAGTGTGGTATCATAGCCCAAGTCGAACTTAAAGATCTATGAAAGTGAATTGTCTTAGAGATTGCCACTGGCAATGACAGATTGTGGAATTGCTTGCAAAGCATACTGAAGATCCCAAAGACGTACATACGGAATTGTTTATTTGTACGGATTCAAGGGTTTCTGGTCGAGAAATTGTGGCATTTGACAATGAAAAATTGCACAAAGTTTTTTTTTTTGGTTTAAAAATCATAGATTGATTTTTAGAAATCGTGGGTTTCATGGTGAAATCACTCCAATTTTATATATTGCAAATTGCCTGTTTTATGTATGCAAAATCACAGATTTATTTAACACAACAATTCGCGTTTTTGTTTTACACAGAAAAATCGTGTGCGGGTAGGAAACAATTTTAGGCGGAATCGTGCCTCTTTTTTTATTTTTTTTGGGCCGTTTTGACAAGCCGTGGCTAGGGACAAAGCTTTGTTGAAGTTTTTTTGGCGATTTTTAAAATAAAATCATGGGTTTTGTGCACTTTTTTTACCTGGTCTGCAAGGTTGCGTGGAATTTTTTGCAGGTTCAAAATGCGTTTGTGCAAGGAAAATCGCGGCTAGTATTGGTGCTTTGATGAAGTTCTTTACAACTTTTTTACAAAATTGTAGGTGGTTTTTTGCTTATTAGGGTTTGAACCAAAAACATTTCAGGTATTTTCCATTTTTAAGCATAAAATTCAGTATTTGCAAACTAGGGTTTTTAGGAAATTTTCAGGGTTTCTTTTTGTTGGGGTTTATTGGGGTTTTTAGCCTGGTCAAAGCCTAGAGAGACCCTTGTGGGGGATCTCTTCCCATGGCTTTATTATTGAGACCACTATTGGGGGGTCTTAGTCCCCAAGGCATCATCGCCTGGGCATTAGTGCCAAATTCAAATCCGTGAGCTCGTTGGCCGAAAGAAGGCCCACAGCCTATGAGCACGCCAACCCAACGAAGGATTCGTGAAGGCACATATCTTGAAAGCATGATAGCCCAACAAAGGCACTCACCACCACATTGCGCCCTCAAGGGTAGAATTTTTCAAGGTTACTGTAGTAGTGTTACTAGAGGGTTTATTTTTTTACTTCGTGAATACAATATGCGTAAGGGAAGATGGCGTCTTTACCCAACCCAACATAATGTTGGAAGGCGGCTGATGTTTTACTGGCAAAAATTACATGTGGAAGCAATAAATGTTGATGATTTTCGAGTATAGATGCCTCGAAAAGATCATCCTCGGTACTGATACCCGATTAGCAACTGCGGTTAAATACCAGGACAAATTTGATGAACGTGACAAAGAAGCAGTCACGCTAATAAAATTATCAGTGATTGATGAAATGCTTTCGGAGGTTCAGAAAGGCATGACCTCTGCGGAAATTTGGAAGCATTTGTGAGAACTACATGAGGCTTCAGATAAAGGTAGGGCTTTCTCCCTAAAAAATATGCTCTTTTCGACCATGATGGATGAGAAAATGTCCTTGCAGGAACATTTACTCAAGATCAAGGACATCAAAGATCAGTTGTCAACCATTGGTCGAAAGATGGAATAAGAGGGCATGGTGGCATTCACATTGAAAAGCTTACCACGTGCTTATGAGCATTATTGACACTCAATATCACCTCTATTAGTGTTGACCTGAAGTTTGAAGAGTTGTGCAATAAGCTCTTACAACAAGACAAATGGAAGAAATAGTTTGGTAGTAGTAGTGAAGCACGAAGTGTGGAACAGGGATTTGTAGCCAAAGACAAGGGCAAAGGCAAATGGTCACAGAAGAAAGGACAAGGTAACAATGAAGATACTTGAAAGAATTTGGAAAAAATCACATATCATTATTGCGGTAAGATGGGTCATATGAAGAAGCACTCCAAAAAGATGTTGGCTGAACAAAAATCCAACCAGGGAGGGCCTCAACAAAAGGCTCATGTCTAAGAGCATTCGGAGGAGAAGGAATCAACCTTCTTTGTATTCATGGCCAAACGATTAGCAGATATGTCTAGATCATCTGGATGGTATATAGATTTAGGAGCATCACGTCATTTCTCCCACAGGAAAGATTGGTTCACGGAGTACACGGCTTGCTTTGATTCAGTTATCTTCGGTGGTGGTGAGGAGTACACGATTGTTGCTAGAGGGAAAGTGCAAATATCCTTTGAAGGGAAAAATCTAATTTTCTCAATGTGTACTATGTGCTGGGAATGGAGCTTAATTTACTCTTAGTGAGTCAACTTGTGTGACATTGTCCCAATGTGGATGTCATCTTTAGCAAACATAAATGTTATATAGTTGACAAGGAGACGAAGGAAACTATTGTAGTCGGAATAGAAGATCAAGGATTGTATCAACTGGTTGGCATTGGATAGTTCAAGGAGCGTGCATTAGTAGCCAAGAGTGCATCTGTCATCAACACACTTTGGCATCAGTGGTATGGGCACCTCAACTTATCCTATCTCTTTCAATTGGCTTGAGAGAATTTGGTAAATGGCCTTCCCGACATTCAATAGCAGATACAACACAAAACTCCATTTGAAGATGGATAGGCTTGGAGAGCCAAGAGAGTCCTACAGTTGGTTCATGCAAATATTTGTGGACCAATGAACACAATATCGGTCACTAGTGCTAGGTATTTTCTTTTGTTTGTAGATGATTTTAGTAGGAAAATGTTGGTGTATTTTTTGAAATTAAAATTAGAAGTGTTCAACGAATTTCAAAAGTTCAAAGCATTAGTAGAGAAAGAGTGTCACATAACCAACCACTCTTAGATCTAATAACGGAGGCAAATTCTATTTCAAAGAATCCAATGACCTTTGTACTAAACATGGCATAATACGACAAATATACAACACCTACACTCAACAACAGAATGGAGTGGTTGAGAGGAGGAACCATATTATCACAGGGATGGCCTTATGTATGATGGAGAACATGAGTGTTCGCAAAAAGTTTTGGGCTAAAGTAGTATATATTGTAGTTTATTTACTAAATAGGTCTCCAACACAGGTGGTGAAGCAAAAGACCCCAGAGGAAGCATGATCTGGGAGTAAACCGAAAGTTAGTCATCTTAAGGTCTTTGGTTCTATTGCATATGCCTAGATTCTAGATGAAAAGAGAACCGAGTTAGATCTTAAGGGTAAGGAATTAATGCTTACAAGGTACAATGACTATCATAAGGCATATTGGTTGATTGATGTTGACATTGATTGCTTGACTTTTAGCTGAGATGTTGTGATTGATGAGGAAGTTGGCCCTTCCAACTTTCTTTAGAGATCAAGATTACTAAAGACTAGCCTGCTATGGCTAAGGATTCAGGTGTTGAGCTTCAGGTAGTTCCAACCTGAAGGGGGGAGGATTCTGAGCATGCAGAGTCTCCTAGGCAGGTAACAGTACTAGAATTCATTGATGATAGCTTGGATTGGCATCGAGGTGATACAGGGACAGGTAGCCCAAGTCATGGTGACAAGAGTGATTTGGATGGAGAGGCTCCTAAGAAGAGAACAAAGTGGTGGGAAAGCACCAAAGGCAATGTTTAGGTAAGAGAAATGATCGAGGGTAGATCATCGAGAGGCAAGAGCAAGCAAACAACAATTAACTTTGCTATAATGGCTAATATTTAGGGAGTTTATGAGCCACAGGTGTTTGAGAAGGCAAAAGGAAAACCTGAATGAGAAAAAGCCATGGCTGCAAATGGGTGTACAAAGTCAAGTACAAGGCAGATGGTACTCTTGACAAGTACAAAGCTCAGTTAGTTGAAAAAGGGTTCTCACAAAGAGAAGGTATTGACTACGAGGAGACCTTTGCACCTACAACAAAGATGAGCACCATGCAATTAGTCCTATCCATGACAGCTTAGTTTGTGACGTGTGCTGAACTAGGGTTTTGCCAAGTTTTCTGAATTTTGTCTTCCGAATTCTGCCCTAATTTTCTGCACTTTTGAATTCTGCTGAAACTGTAATTTCTGATTTAATTTTCTGCGTCTTTGATTCAATTTCTGCCCTAAGATTTCTGATTTTTATCTTTCCAAACCCTAGATCTGAATTCCGATTTTAATGTCTGCACTTTTCCAAATGAATTTCACGACATAAAACATATCTAGAACATAGAAAATGATGGCAAAAGGAAACATGCATCTGCAGTCTTATCAAGTTGAATTACACCATGAAATACACACAAAGCATGCAAGATATGAATGCGAGTCTGCTGCTCCAAATTGTAATGATATAGAATGAAATTACATCAAAATCATAGGCTCAATAAGGCCATCCGACTGCCAGATCACTTCTGTTACAATTCAGAGATGAATAATGGATTCGACATACCAATTATGATGACAAACTATCACAACAAGACAGCGAACCTTATCCAATATCAGATCGGCTATCAAGAGGATGTCAAGGAACCTCTAATGTTGTTCGCTCCACCACATGTGCTGATCGCCCTCCTTGATGGATATCAAATTGCAGGTCCAAGCTATCAAAGGCCGATCCAAGAGTAGGAAACCCTCGTCCAAGCTAGCGCTCCTTTATGTCAATGAGTTTACACTCTAGAATACCGGTGACTGGGGTTTATGGCTGCCAACAGTTCACTGATAGGATGTCTGCTGTAAACTTGCTGTGTGATCTGCAATAAATCTCCAAAGAGTCTAAAAAGTATACCTCCAATGATGTGCTTCCAACATGCAATGGTACTCTTCTCAAAATTGGCGCTCACTAGGTATTGCAATGGATCTTCAATGTTTTCAACAAAAGTCTTCAACTAATGATGCCACAAATCTGCTAGGAAAGATATCTCATGAATGCTCAAACAATGTTCAAATTCTCCAATGAAGTGCAATTAGACTTCCGTCATGAAGCCTCCTCAAGATGAGCTAGGGTTTCATCCAACCCCCCTAATATTCGCAAGGGTTTTCGTCCTTGGAATAGATGCAACAAGTTGCAGATCCACTAAGGAAAACTCAGAAATCCACTAGATTCATAATGTCCAAAATGCCTTAACAAAATTTGCTTTTATACTTGCTTTTCTTTGTTTTTCCTCTTGCTGGCCGACCAGCTTGGAAAACTATTATTTTATTTATTTTATGGCCAACCTTCATTTGAATTTGGCGCTCAATTTAAAAATAGTAATTTAAATTTACTTCTTGGCCGACTTTATTCATTCTACCATCAAAATGGCCGACCTAGCCCAAAATGGCCGACTTCATGAGAAACTGGCGCCCAAAAATTAATTTGAAATCCATATTTTTATTTCCTAGGCCGACTCACTTAAGTTATTTTTCTTATTTGGCCAACCTAGGCCGACCTTGATTTTCAAATTAAAGATTTGAAAATATTCGTTTTCATATTCCTTTACCTCCAATAAGTTGTTTTCCAACGAGAGCAATTTATTGGTATGCAAGAAAGACACCAGTATGACGAGAAAAATATGATAATTCATTTTCCATGATCAATTCTTCTACCAAAAATCCCGAGATGTCAAAATTGACCTCATAGGCCTTCTTTTGATAACACTCTGAAAAAGGGGACGTGTCAATCCTCCCTTCCCGAGATTGCTTGTCCTTAAGCAATGACAAACCTGTATCTTGAAACATACCGTCAAATGACAAGTATCTCCATCCAATCAAATGTCGTGTGATCACACAAAACCTCAACCTGTGACTGCAATTCCCAAGAAGAATATGAAGAATGTCCTGCAAAATGAGCTTCGGCGGCGGAAGCCATACACACTCTAACTCAACTCGGCTCCATCCTCCAAAGGATGCAATAATCTCAACTACAAGCACCAAAACCTCCAAGACTCCAGAAGATTCATCCTCAATGAGTGCCGAGTCTAACAAGGACCAAACACCATGCGAAACCCAAGCCCTGAAGAAAACAATGCTTGTCAACAAGTGATGAGGAATGTGAACTCTGAAACACAACCACAAGTCTCCAAGCTTCTGTTGCTCCACTCTATCAACACCAACTTTCTGTGAGTTGTGAAGCAACTCATCAAGATCCCAATGAAGTGATGTGCCAAGCATGCCACCACTTGGATCCCAAATCACCATGTCATCACATCCGGTAAACACGAGGAGATCGAAGCATCTCAAAGTGCCAACACAAAACCACTCTTCGACTACTGAAGATCTCCCATGGATGTGAGAAATACCCAACATAGGTGCAAAAAAGTGTACAATAGCTCCTCCTTGGTTGCTGATGTAGAACGAAACAACAACCTCATGACTGAAAATCAGACCCATGTGGAAGCAATTAACACCGCCAGGGTCATAGGCTGATAGAGTATCAACCCTATGCCACTCTCCAATGATGAGAGGATTCAACTCTCCTCCAAACTCCCGATCAGTTGCTGTCCTCCAAAAGTTATGCAAGAAATCCATGTTCCATAAGGTAGAACAACCATCTCCTATCAATGTAGGGAGTAGATTCTTACGAACTAGGGCTGAAACACCAATGCAAACATGCTTACTTCTACACCCAACACCATAGTCCAACTGAAACACATACATTAGTGACTCAAATTCAATTGTCATAGCAATGTCTCCATTCCTAGGCTCAGGAGCAAGCCGCCGCTCCAAAGTGTGCCAACCCATTGCAAGTGTCTCCATGGCATGCATCACAAATCTCTGAAATAGATGAGCTACATATTTTACCCAAGAGTCATCAACAAGATGAGACTCTTCACAAGCAAGCTCTTCAAGTGGTCCATGAATGATCAAGGACCAAACCAAATCTACATCACCCCTATCTTCTAATGTCCCCATTTTCAGGTTCTCTTGCAACACAATTGAAGCTGACTTTCTGGGTTTGTGACAGCCTGATCAGAGGAGTATCCTGATGTCACCAGTGTGCTCAGGTGATACAGTGGAGTTGTATGACACTTTCCAGAGGGATTTCAGACAACTTGTCCGTACTTACTATTTATAGTAAGTGCTCGCATGGCGACAATCTTTCTGGGTTTTTCTGGGTTTGTTCTCTTTGGTCCTTGGAGAACACTGCTAGTTATAGTAAGTGTCAGTTTGGACACTGTTTGGTGACATGCAGGTCGGCCGTCTCGAGGCCTTCCAGGTGTTCCATTGAGCTCAGTAATGTCAGGAGGTTCGCGATGATGTCTTTTTGAGCGTTTTCGGACCTTTTGAGGCATTCTTACTATTTTTAGTACAAACCAAAGACACACACATACATATATGCATATATATTTTGTGTTTTCTGGAATAATTAATAGAATATTGAAAATGTCACATACCCACACTACAAAATTGAAGCACAATGCAAACCTAGAAAAATCTCTGCAAACCCAAAATATTGATAACCACAATTGCAATCTAAATATTTGAAAATTGAAACTTCACACATATAACATCTGGAAACTAATCATTTAGTACAACTGTGATCTCTGTATGAAATCACCAAGTAGGACAAGAGAGTTTTCGTGCTCAGATCCTGAATAAGGGAAACTAGGAGGGTTTTCATACTCGAAGCTTCACAAATCCAAAGGGTTTCCTTCCTCTGGAAAGAAGAAGGAACTCACGTTCATCCTTGAGAATTGGAATTGATAAAATGAGTAGATAACCCTTTTCTGTGCACAACTCCTTTTGTAGGCACTTTTAGGGTATCCAAATATTATCTCTCTTATTTCACTTTTCCCCTCTAATAAAATAAAGTAAATTTTCTAAGTCTTTTAAATTTGATAACACTTTTAATCCTTATTTTCAACGTCACTTTTAAAAAAACGTTTTTAGAACACTTTTTTAAGTCACCACTTTGTACCCCATGCATAGTGTTATCACTTTTGGCCCTCTTTTAAAAACACTTTATGATGTTGGCCACCCTTCTTTTAAAATACATAAATAAATAAAAGTTACCTTTAAGAAAATAATATAAAGTTATGTTAAGACAACTTACGTTACTTATTTAAAAACTCTACGGAAAGTTGGCACTCTCCAAGGATGTTGAAATTCTCCAAGAATCTTGGAACTTTCCAAGAATGTTGGAATGGACCCAAAAAGGGACATTACAGATTGGGTTTACAGATTCATATTGGGTAGGTTTTGTGGATGACAAAAAATCCACTTCTAGTTATGTTTTCAGCCTTGGCACAAGTGCAGTCACATGGGTTAGCAAGAGATAGCAAGCAATAGCTCTATCCTCGACAGAAGCAGAATATAGAGGAGCAGTAAAAGCAACATGTGAGGCAGTATGGCTCAGAAGGATGCTTTCAGACATGAAGATGCCTCAAGCAACGCTTTCACCCTTGTTTTGTGACAACGAACGGGTTCTAAAACTTGCCAAGTATCTAGTCTTCCACGAGTGTACCAAACATGTGAAACTACATTGTCATTTCATCCGACAACTTGTAGAAGATGGATCGGTTATGTTGTAGTATTGTCCTTATGAGGATCAAATTGCAGACATTCTTACCAAGTCTTTGAGTCCTGACAAATTTGTAAAATTTTGGGATAAGCTTGGTGTAGTTAGTAGATTGACCATTAAGAGAGGGTATTAAAGTAATGTTTTATTTATAATGGTTGATTAGTGTTTAGGATAGACTTTAGGAATATTCTTTATTCTTTTTGGTTTATTCATTGTCCGTTTGTAATCTTATATAAGGATGCTTTCACTCCTTATTTAATTATCTAATATCTTGGTAATCATTCTATGTTCGTTTTTTTAATAAAATATAGGTGCAAACAAGGAAGCCACAATGATTCATTATTGGGGGTAGCATAGGAAGTGTCAAATGCACAAACACATAAGTGTGCACACACACGCACACACACATGCATACGTGTTACACACACCTATATGCACACATACATAGAGAGGTGGATAAACAACATAATAATGGATGACACACACACACATAAACACACACCTATATGCAGACAATAATATACACATATATGCACACGATTATATACACATATATAGAGAGGGTGGATAAACAACCTATGAATGGATGAAACACACACACATACACAGAGGTTGGATGAACAACCTAGTAATGGATGAAAAAAAATAGTGGACAAAGTATGTCGATGGCATTGTAAAGAAGATGTGAAGTTATGCCAAATGGAGCCAAGGAAATCGATAATATTTGAAGTGATTTTGTAGTGACTTTTGACCCATTTTATGAATGTATTATATATTTGAAACTAGATGTCGAATGATAACAATGAGAGATATAATTTATATCGTTAGATTGACAACTCTTTTATCGTATGCTATTTATTGCATAAAACTCTTGATGAGAATAACTTAAATGATTTTGTTGAGGTTTTAAATAATTGTCTACTTTCCTTCATGACACATTGTACACAGTGTGTGCATGTGCACACACACACACACTTACATGCATGCAATTATATACACATACATAGAGAAGGTGGATAAAAAACCTAGTCATGGGTGAAGAAAAATAGTGGTTAGAGTATGTTGATGGCACTAGAACAAAGATGTGAACTATGTCAAATGGAGCCAAGGATATTGACACAATTTGAAGCAATTTTGTTGTGACTTTTAACCTATTTTATGAATCTATTATATATTTGAAACTAGTTGTTGAGTGATAACTATGAGATTTGTAATTTCTATTGTTAGAGTGACACTCTTTTATTGTATGCTATTTACTCCATAAAACTCTTGATGAGAACAACTTCAATGATTTTGTTCAAGTTTTAAATAATTGTCTTGTTTACTTGGTGACACATTGTGACGACAACATCTCCTTATTGATGTCAAATAGTAATAAAGTGGATTGAAGAGTGGTTTCCAGATATGTGTTTTGAAAATGAATACCTATGGTAATCTAAAAGATCTAGTCTAAATTGTAGGTTCTCAATTTGTGCTTCTCTCTAAGGCACAAATCAGCCCTATGACCTTATTTGCGTGGGTAATTGGTGTGATTTGACTCTAATGATTGGACTTTAGCACGATGTTAAGGATTTAAGTGAAAGACAACTTGAAGTCTGATGTCTGGTTTCTTTTTACACTATCTTTCTATTTGTGGTCATAAACATAGGATGAAAGACATACTCACGATGATGCTTTCTCATTTGCTAAACGTATATGATAAGGGGCAAATGAATTAGATTATTTTTTTTCGTATTTGCAAATTAAAGGATCACGTAGAAATAAAAAAATTATAGTCAAAGATTCAAACTGGTTCATTAGATTCAAAACTTGTCATTATTTATTTTAATAGATATAGTCCATTTTGTTGTTGACCAGGATGACTTGGTTTATTTTTATTTTTTAAATTTCGAGTCGGTGAGGTTTAGAGATCACAAATAAGATGCTTCTTCACTTGTTCAGCTTACTACCTTGGCCACTAGGGAAGCTCTTGGAGCTGTCACAATATTCTGCAAACCTAATGAGTGCTCACACAATAATTGCATTTGCATGCAAGGGAGCTGTCTTGACAAACCCTCCAAATTGTAGGAGGAATCAACTCACCCCTATGGAATGGTAAAGGCCCTATAGTCTTGCCTTTGTGGACTTAGATAAAATGTTTTCCTTACCCAAATAGGTTGTAGTTGTATTAGTAGATACTTTCTTCTTTTAAAAGAAAAATACATTAATTTACATTCTTTTTGTAGATTTTTTTTAATGTAGCGTTGGATTTCCATACTAAAAGAAACATATCTTAGTGAAAATTATAATACATAAACAATCTTCTCTATATTTTTATGAACAAATCTATCCCCTATGCCTAGAGAACTCATTAGAACGTCTTTGCTTTTTTATTAATAGAATACACATTGATGACAAGCTTTTTATGAAGTAGGATTATATGACAAGAGATGGTGCTACAAGTAGAGCGATCTATGCAGCCCAATCATGCTATAGATGTTTTGACCTATCTGATGTCAAGTGGCATGTCCTCCCAAGCCACACAATTAGTATACGAGTCATAATTATCCCATTGTTGCATATGATCTCTACTCCATTTGATGTTCCAAATTAACTTCACCTCTCCATTAGAGCTATAAAGGCACGAGGGTTACCCTTATTGTATCCAAGCCTCTTTTGGGAAAATATTGGAATAGTAAATCATATGAGAATTGCCAAGCATAGGTTTTTATGAATCCAGTTACTCCTAAGCTATGTTAGGAACTAGATTCATTGCAAACGTCAACATTGGTAAGTTGATAAAATATTGCAGGAGTTGGAATTTCTACAATGGTTAATAGCTATTGGGTGTAGTTTGGAGTTCAAGGGTTTCACCCTTGCTAGGCTTCTTAACTTTTAGCAAAACATTACATATTTTATTTTCTCCTAGGTGACATAAAGAATTACATATTGGAGTAGCCTACAAGGCTTGTGCTAACTTGAACCCTATGAGAGTATGTTTGGATAATATTGGGAGCTATTCATTGTTTCTTTGAGTTTTGAGGATGGGTTTCACAAAGGACAATATTTCTAGATTTTGGGGAGGGGAGGGGGATGGCTATTGAATAATATATAAAAATTAGTATTTGAATTTTTTAAAGACAAAATACTTGGTGGTTAAATATTAATATCTGAATTTAGAAAAATCAAATTTCTAATAGAATTTAACTAAATAGTAATACCTAAAGGTTGAAGACATGATATTTCCACAGTCCATGATATGAATTTAAAAACTTCTGGTTTAAACTGTGTGTAGCTTTTTTTAGCGATGGATCACGGAGTGTGATCCGAAACGTCGATGCTAATACCTAAAGGTCCTATAACATTTTAATTTGTAAACTTATTTTATTCGTCATTTTGGCCATTAGGGAAAGGATTATCATATGTCCTTAACAATAGTTATACCCCTTAGTGCGCATGCAAAAAGAGAGTTCCAATTAAATTGGAATTATATAAACACCATCTCCTCATTAAATAATAAATTGTAATACCCCCTTAGTGCGCATGCAAAAAGAATGTTCCATCTAAATTGAAAATATTAGACCACCCGACAATGAGGCAATAACAACAAACATCCCACAATAAAATTGTGGAATGACTATAAGTCAAGACCATAATTTGGAAACTCAGGCTTGGTCAAAACCTTACCACTCAAATTTTTACTCGAACTCAGGTCTAGGCTTAAACTCGACAAATAAAAAAATTACATAAATGCACAAAATAAATTTAAAAAGTGTGAGTGTAATGTCCCTTTTTGGCCCATTTAATATTTTCCATGAACTTGGAAGAATGTGCGGGATTTTTTTTTTAATTATTTAATAAAGGGAATATTTAATTATTTAAATTATGAAGCCATCCGAAGTATTTCTGAGGATTTCTTTGTATTTAATTAAATTATTTCTAAGGATTTCTTTATATTTAATAATTATTGTTTTGAATGAAAGAAAATAATAAAGTAACTTTATAAAGTGTCAAAAGTGGAATTCATTTTAATAAGGGGACACTTTATAATTTGAGAGGAGAAATAAAAGAAAATAAAAGTAATTCCTCTCAAAAAGATATTAAAGGAGATTTGGGAGTTCATTGAGGCATTCTTGGTATTTGCATTGTTTTGAAACCCAGTTGTGGAGGTTGAGCAGGCTTGTTAAACAACAACCTAGGATGAAATCCTGAAGGCAAAGATTGGTTTCGGTGGTGAAATATCCTCCCTAGCCAATATAGTGTGGTTCATCCAGAATCATAGTCTGTGCAGATTGTTACAAGTTCGAAGAGTTGCGCTGAAATATATATCCTTTTATGCAGGTTTTTGATATTTGCTTGCAGGAAGGATTTCATTGATATTTTTGTGAGATTTGAAGCAAATACAAATTTATAGTTGTGAAGATTTATTTGGATTTTGGCATATAGATTCGAAGAGGGTTTTGTTACCCCGTTTCCTAAGTGCCAAATTTGTGTAACATTGTGATGATTCTAGGCATATGTTTGAGAGAGACACTGCTATTTTGGTTCTTCTTGATTGTTTGGGAGTTTTTCAAGGGTTGAAGATTTTCTTATTTGCCGAGCTTGAGGCGCCATAGCGTACATCATTAGGTGCGGTTTGTATTTGGCTCAGACAATCAAACTTCAACGCTGCCATCATTAAGAATCAGCCGCTTCATAGAAAGGAATCTCTAGTATTTCCTCTAGCCGCTCCCTATGATTGAAGCCGCCACACTTCATATATTTATGGCGCAGCCTTGAGATGTGATTCAGTGCGGAAAATGAAGGAGTCTTGCTTTGGCGTGAGAACATTTTGGAAGATAGCGCTGCCTTTTAGCGAATGTTTGTGATTTCCTTGGGTTGACTCACCAGATAGAATCTTGGAAGGTTCGTGGGTGTTTGGGAAGGTAGGTGCAGCTACCATTGAAGCTTTCATTGTTATTTGGCTGCTGGTCGCCTGCTTTGGGAGTGATATTTATTCAAGGTTTTGGAAGCTCCATCAGCGATACTATCACCTGTTCATATTCAGCCAACACCAAGTCATCATTATTCCTGAGTATTGGACATTTGGAGGTTAGAGAAATAATATACTCAATCTTTGCAAATTCTGATTTGTTGAACAGCAGTGTGTATTGTTCATTTGCAGCCCTACAGATTTAATGCAAACTGTTTGACAATTTGTCTTATAATTTTCTATGAAGAATGGCTTGATATTATCTTGGATATATAATTTTGAATGCATGATACAGCTGTTCTGTGTGATTTTGATCTGAAATTCTTCATAATAGTCTCAATGCAAAATGTTTGACAAAATGTCAGCATTGCCAAAAATCAGAAATTTTGTTAGTTTCAGTTAAAATCTGGTAGAGGGATTTTACAATGGGACATAGAAAGATTGAATTTAGACAACACATAAGTCTAGTATGATCATGGTAGCGTCACTCAAAATTGTGGAATGACTAGTAGTGACGACCATAGTTTGAAAACTCGGGCTTGGTCACTTGCAAGCCCAAAATTTTGACTTAGACTAGAGATTCGGCAAAAACTCGGCAAATTAAAAAATTACATAAATACATAGAATAAACTTAAAAAATGCACTAGACACATAAATAATGAATTTAGAGAACCCATAAAGAATGAATTTAGCTAACGCATAAGTCTACTTTGATCATAGTAGCATCACTCAAAATTGTGATCTCCACAAACCAAAAGTATAAATAGAATTCAATTATTCTAGATTTAGTTGGGAGACAAAAAATTGTTGAGAAGTTCATAAAATAGGGAAAAATGTTGTTTTGTTATTTCAAGCCAAATAAAGAGAAAAAAAATCTGCTTGTCCATATGGCATTGCCCAAAACAAATTTTATGTTTTGCTTTTTAAAACTGTAGTGACAATCTAGGGGTATTGACCCTCACGGGATATAGGGGCATTGCACCTAGCATGTTCCATTTTGCGATACATGGCTAGGTTGAGGTGTGGGAGCCCTTGCCACTAGGCCTTTGAGGCCATAGTGACTTTCATCGTGCATGCCATTCTTCATAATTTTATCACTTTTAACTAACAACCAGTAAATCCTTTGAATCACTTGAAATTCAATTTATGGTGCTGAGAACCTATTGTAGACAAAAATGACAAAACATAAAAATAAAGGTGTAATGTCCCCATTTTGCACATAACCCGTTTGTGAACAATTAGCTTATTTCCGAGTTTCCTGTAGGCTAATTGGTGGTGTAAGGGAGAACTCCAGCTTTCTTGGAGAGTGTAGGATTGTTCTAGCAGCAATATTATTCATGGTAGTGAGTTCAGAAAGCCATCATGAGCACAATGACACTTTTGAGTGTGATTCTATTTCTCTGAGAGCACTCCACGCTTCTTGGAGAATGCATGATTAGTAAGGTTGGATTTCTAATAGTGACAACGAGTTTAGGAGGTCTTGATGAGTCCCATGCTTCCTTCAGAATGCAATTCCGCCCTTCTGGGAGCTCTCCACGCTTCTTGGAGAAGGAAACTATTTTTAGATTGACGCCAAGTTGGTTCGGGTCATCATCCTTAACCCTCCGGAGCATTATGGTATGCTTAGAATTTTATATTTGGTATATTTAGATGCTTTCCGCAACTTGGGTGGATAATTAAATAAATAAATGGTTATTACAAAAGTTGTCTAAAAAGCCTTTATTCAAAAAGGCAACTATATGTGTAACTATTCATTGGAAAGGATTGTAAGTTGTGCAAACAAGGGCGCTAGACACATGAGGGACTTTGTTCATGAAAAAGAATTATTATTTTGAAAATAAGTTTATTATTTATTTTCAGAAAGGAGTTCTTGGAGCAAAACGGGAAAAAGTAATATTTTATTTGCTCCAAAAAAGTTATAAAAGGAGGATTGGAGCTCATTGTTGAGGTTACTGATGAATTTGATTTTGCTTCTGCATTTGAGAAAACTTGTGTTCTTCTCCCATTTTTTCTTGGGGACAAAAACCCTCTAAAAAATATTGGTTTCGGGGTCGAAAGCCCCCCTAGCTGGTTGTGGTGGTTTCATCTAGGAATCACACTTGTGTTGCAATGGAGGAATTTGATGTGTATTGAAGATCTTCTTTGGGGTTTGTTGTTATTTTGGTTTTGGAGATCATTTTTTTATTTTAAAAATTGATATTGTATGGTTTTGGTGTGAAGTGTGGACTTCCCAGCTTGGCCGTACCATTGATGGACATCTTTTTGTGTGGCAAGAATTTACTAAATTCATGTTGCTGTTTCAATATCTATTTGTAGCAAGGCGCAAGGGTTTAGATGATTTATTAATGCTGTTGGAAGTGCCAAAAAATAGGGCGAACTTTCTTTGAGCTGGTTGTACCTTCTACGAGTGAGGGCGTTGGGTTTTGAGGGTTTAAATGCCTCACTTATCTCTGCAGTTTTCATCAATTTGGTGGCGCCTCTTGGTAAGAATGCAGATTATATCAGTTTGGAGTTCAATAAAATCATTTAGGAAGAAGCAATCTGCTGGTTAGGGTTTCGAAGTTGCATTTTAAGACATTGCTTAGTTAATTATTTTGTATCAGACCTAGACAACAATGATTGTAGTGTCTTTTGGCATATTAAGAGTTGATTATGGGCCTCTTTGGATGTGGTTTGAGGCGCCTTAGCCTTGAATAGACTTTCCCTTGGGTTTGATGATGAACTTTGATTGTTTTGAAGAGTTTGGGGTAAAGTTATACGCTGATCTGGGGTTTTAGCAGTGCTGCGAAATTGTATCAGTACTTCACTTGGGTATAATTGCTTCTTGAATTTACATGATTTACAATGTTATTCTTTCATGATATATGTGGCAGCAGTGTGTTCAGATTGAAATACAGAAAATAAAGTCATATTGGAGCCTTCTATTATATTGTAGAATTATATTTGAAGTTGCAACATTCTTGTTTGTAATCTTTGGATGGTAGTACCGTCAGTGGGCTTAATTCATGCATATCATATTTGTAATAATTGGATGGTTTACCGCCAGTTACTATAGCATTTGCTTTCAGCCCATTTTGACATAGAATGAGCTTGTTGTTCATCAACTATTTTGGTTTGAGCAAGCTTAGACATTCTATCAGTGGCTTGCATGCACGCTAGTTCGCCGAAAAGGTGTAGATTAGGTAGGCATTGTCGCCTTGCATGCTCTCATTCTATTGCATAAGCACACTCCACTGAATAAGTGTAGAGGTGGTCGGCTTTGTCGCCTAGCGTGCATCATACTGTGTTGCATCAACACACTCTGCTGAGTAAGTTTAGATTGTGGATGACTTGGCCGCCTAGTGTGTTTCAGTGGGTATTTACATTGCATCTTCTTGTAAGATGCTACCCCAATTTTTTCAAAATAAATGAACAATGATATGACAGTGTTAGCAACAATTGCATAAACCAACTAATTGCCTCACACTTTCTGATCACCCAGATCCCAGGGTGGGCAAGGTGAGAGCATACGGTGATGTTGGCTTACAATGAACAACAATGCAACAAGAATATTCAATTCATTCGCTGCGGCGGGCATCCACGTATCGTGGGAATTCAGCACTTTCCAGTGGGTAAGAAACAAACATGAAATATTACAAGCCATCCACTTATTTAGTGGGAATTCTCCACTTGTTTAGTGGGTAGATAACAAAAGGAAAGGTTCATTCTCCTCTCTGGCAGTAAACCATCTAGGGGTTATTAAATGATTGCAAAGGATTACAATGAAACAATTACAATGATGCTCAGTATTCCCATGACTAGAATCTGTTAATGTTACCTTTGTAAAATTGGGAAAGAGAGATCATACCATGCAAGACATACATAAATCCATTGGCAAAGAGAAACTGATTTGCTGCCAGACTGAACTGAGAAGATATCAAACTATCATAATCAGATGATCACCAAGATGACAAACAGTCCATCTTAAACCTCACACACCCTCTAAATCTGATCTTTCCTTCCAACTATCATAAGAATATACCACTGATCATCAATATATTCTGCAGATGACATAAATGAAATACATGGAATAACTGTTTCAGACTCTGGAAATTTCCCTGACAAGGACCGTACAGCCCGGAAATGTTAATGTGATCGCCACAAAATGATACTCAGCCCAAACTCTGCAAAAAGGCTCCCAAAACAGGCGTCAAACCCTTCTAAACATATCACAATCATTTGCAGGCTTAAAATACTCAACATTAATTTCTATTGCTGTTCGCCCATTACAAACTTGTACGGCCTGGAAGTACAGATTTTATCATAAATACTAATTCTGCATTGAAAACCTCAATAGAATATACTGGAAACAAGGATATACTACTGACAATAACATCCAACCAGTCTTAAAACCAATAAACATCAACCATTATTTATTATAGCAAATTGTACCATCAAAGATGTACGGACAGCAGAGGTACGGAATTCCCCAAAACTCTTCTAAGACTGCTCAGACATGTATAAAATACATCTGCATATAAGCGTTTACTCATTCCAAAGGGTTTATTAACAATAGATGCACCAAACAAAAGAAATAAGTCCATGATCATTTTCGTCTCCCATGAAGGAATGGCACCATGTACGGCAGCTTTGGCACAGCACAAAAATCTTATAATCTTTCATTATTTCTCACACCAGAATTCATACAATCTCCACACAAAACATAAACTAAAAAATACACAACAAAAACTCCAAAGAAATCTTCAATCTTTCCTGCTCAATGCAACTTCTAATTAGAAAAATCCAAAACTCGTGAAAGCGCAAAGGCAAACTCTGCATAAGCTTGCTCCAAAATCCAGCTTCAGTACAATGGTGATTCCTGTATGAAATCACACCAAACCTCTGGAGGGTTTCATCCTCAAGGGCATTCTACAAGAGGGTTTTTGTCCTCAAGAGAAAATGGAAGAACACTCCGGTTCAATCCAGCAGAATAACAATATCAAAACCAAACATGTCCAAACAATGAGTCCAACTCTTCTTTTTATAACTTTTTGAGGGAAATAAAATATTATTTCCTCTATCCCTTCATATTTCTCCTCAAAAGTATAAAAAATAATTAATTATGTGTGCACAACTTAAAGTCACCTTTAGCTCAAAAGATCCCTTTATCAAAATAAAGGAAATATTTGATTCACAAGGCCCCAATATGATGCATCCATGATTTAGAGCTTTTCATCCCCTTTCCAATGAGCTATAACACTTAAGTGTTAAATGAAAATTTCCCAACCTTTTTAACTTAAGTGCAATAATTAATTGTTTAGCTCATTAAATCAACTGATTTTACGGGAAATCCCAAATATCACCAAACTGCAAAATTAAGTATACCAACATACTCCATGATGTTTGGGAAGATGAATGATGCATTTCGGGTGACTTTTTAAAAATAGACGGCCTCTCTAAGAATCTTGGAGAGCAAACCGAGAACCCGATCAAACATCAGAAAGCATCACTGCGATCTTGAACACCATTTGAGCTCAAAGCCATAACCAATTGCTCTGTAAAACTGATCTGTGGCCACTCCAAGAACATTGGAGTTCTCTCAACAAAGCCGAATAGCCACTAAGAGACTAAGAACAAGCCAAAATGCTCACAAAAATCAATGCGCCAAAAATGGAACATTACACCTCTCTAGTTGCTGCATTTGATAGTTTGTGTGAATCGAACACACTATATGTTCTCACCTTGTCCATCTTGGGATTTGGGTGATCAGAAGGTGTTGAGGAGATTGCATGTTAGCATCGTGTTTACAGTTGAATGTTAAAAAACAAAAAACTAGGGTGGTTATTATAGTGATATTAGAGTTGGTGGTCTTGCCAGCCTGTTGGAGTCTAATCCTTCGATTGCAGATTTGGCATTCTATTGTCAGTATCTTGCATGTTGGTAACCCAACACTTGCATGCCTATTAGAGCCATTCCTTGACAGTTTTAGAGAAGTAGAATTTGAAAGATAGAAAGATGATTACAATTGTAAAGTCTATGTTAGAGATGTTGCAAGAATTTCATAAATAGTTGAAGGATCCAAACATTACAGAAGTGTTTCTAAAGAAGGTTGTAAAACAAGAACCTATGAAATCATGTTTGAAGGGAGAATCGAAAGCTGCAGGAGTAGAGGCCAAAAGAAATAAATAATCTTTGTTTCTCTTGCAAGGAGTCTTGGGAGCCCAACCACCGTTGCAAAAGCAAAGAAGTGAAATTGTTAAGAGGAAGAATTCAAAGTGTGGGGGCTGAAAAGGAGAAAATGGAATAAGAGGAACATGAGTATTGGAGTTGTTCTGATGGTGTTGAGTCAAAGGTAGATGTAGGCATGAACTTCTCCGATGATGGGAATGTTCCTAAACAAGAAGATTGCCAAATTGCCCATCTAGAGGGTTCATTGGAAGAGCATGTTGATTTTGAGAATGTTGAAATTTTTAGAACTTGTGATAAGTACATACACTACTCAGGGTAGATTGTACGAAATACTGCCTTGTATCCTTCAAACACTTCGTAATCTCTCCATGGGGGAATGTTATTTGGCACGACAAGAATCTCGACACTATAATATTTTGGAGTAAATGCAAATGCAAGAAGATGCAGCGGGGTTGTCATTGTGTTCCATCTATCCTCAATAATATTGTGCACTTGTTTGAAGAAAATTTCTTAAGGATCTTGGTCCTTCTCATTTATGATGGTCTTTATCTTCTCTATCATTGAGTCAATGACATCATATATCTCCCCCATGCAAGGCTTGCCCATGTTAGTATAACGAATCATGCTCAAAATGGGCTTGGTGAAACTAAGGAGATACAACACACGATGATGAGCACACAATTATACTGAGAGGGGGAGGGGGGGTTGGGGGTGAATCAGTATAACACAATCTTTTACTTTTCAAAACTTAATTAACCACAACAATAACACACATGCAAGATCTAGCACATGGAAACCCTTGCAGGAGAAAACCACGGCAAAATATTGCTTATATATTGATCTTCTTTGTAGGCACTAACCTACTTTTTACAAGTCTTCTTTATAGGCACCAACCCACTGGAGACACCAATCGCCACTTATAGAATTTGTAGGCACCAACCCATTGGTAACACCAATCCCTAACAACTGAGCACCAACTCAACAAGAGACACCAATGTCTTATTTGATAGGCACCGAGCTGCAAATTCTTCAATGAGTGATATCAAAAACTATGTAGAAACTTCTTCCCTCACGAATCTGATTACAACTCTTGTAATATCCGTTCTTCACAAATCTGATTCAAATCATGCACTATCTTTTCTCACAAATCTGATCACAAATATCTCAAAAATCTTCCTTCAAAATCTGCCCTTAATCTTCACACGTATTCCTCAAATATATCTGCTCTTAATCTTCACACATATTCCTCAAATATATCCGCTCTTAATCTTCACACACGGGCTGCATATATATTTCAAAATAGGTCTGAAATACTCTTCATAAGTACCTGCCCTAGATCTGCTCAAAATCAGAAATATATCTTATTCATTTCACTCACACTCCAATTAGCTTTTGCAATCACCTTTTATAATATGCTTGAGAGGGGCGGCTCATGCTAATGGTTGTCATTTCATTTCCAAGATGTCTTCTTATACGGTCACATTCTTCCAAGTTTTGTCGCTTCCTCTTGAGGAGGATTAGCCACCCTTTTGAGTATTAATTTAAACTTAGCCTTCATTATTAATGTGGCGCCAAGGAAGATGCGACGATTTCTTTGGGGAGTCGACCACATCTTACATAGTTTTTATTTAACTTTTCAAGAATGGTTGGCTCTAAGGAGGGTCGGCCAACAGTAAAACCTTTTTTTTAATTTTGTTTTTGACATTTCTTTTAAGGTGGCGCTTGATCCAAGGGAGGGGTTGACTCTTATAGAAGATACTTATAAGTTTAAATCTTTAATTTAAACTCCATTATATACTTCATATCTCTGCTCTACATTACCTTATATATCTGCCTTTAATTTAAACACCATTGCAACCTTATATCCTTTCTCTACATTGCCTTATATCTGCTGTAATAACATTACTCTTTGGCATCAATGACAACACATTCCAAGGGACGTATGGCTAATAACCATGTTGGAAAGAGCCTCTTTGACCTTCACAAGCCGTCTCAAGGTTATTGTGTTTGAGGCAAAACGGGTCTCAGCAACCTATTGAAATATCGA
The DNA here is from genome assembly GCA_027924645.1 of Cunninghamia lanceolata. Taxonomy (NCBI): domain Eukaryota; kingdom Viridiplantae; phylum Streptophyta; class Pinopsida; order Cupressales; family Cupressaceae; genus Cunninghamia; species Cunninghamia lanceolata. Next base: position 2,524,493 of record BSBN01000902.1, on the reverse strand, counting down.
AAATAAAAAATAAAATAATTAAAATTTAAACATAAAAAAACAAACTTTAAAGAAGAATTAGAATATGTGAAATTAAAGCATAGAAAAATTATATTGCTTCACTTACCTTCAACAACTCTAATGTAGAAAATAATCTAAATATGCTTTGCAACGTGGTGGTTGGTGATGAACATTCGTATCTCCTCAGCCTCTGCTTACAACTCTCTAAACCAATCAATTTTTTTCCTGATCTTTTGTAGCATTAAATTGAGAGACTGGACAACACAAGGTGTCCAAAAGATATGTGAATGCCGTTCCTCAACCATCAACCCAGCAGCTCTACAATTTTTTGCATTGTCTGTTATCACTTGAACTACGTTACGAGGTCCCACATCCTCAATGGCTGCAATGAGGATGTTAGCAATAAAATTTCCATCCTTTACCTGTCCCTCACAATCCACAACTGTCAAAAACATTGGCCCTTTAGGGGACATTGCAATGACATTGATCAAATGTCGTTTTTTAAAATTTTTCCATCCATCGGAGACAATTGACACCCTTGTCTCAATCTGTGAATCCCTTGTGGGCTTCAATGCATCTTCTACACTCTCGACCTCATTTTTTGATAAGGTGCCACACACCTTCTCATAACCTTGGCCTTATACCCTTTTGGAGCCTCATTAATTTTTTTCACCATCTCTTTCCAATATGGTGAGTGAACAACATTGAATGACAAACCATTTGCATAAATGCATCTGGCTATATGTTGGTCAACAATATCTCGAGCCTCATTTTGAAATGATGTTTCCTTTGATCTCTTGTTTGGAGTGCTTGTGGGTTGCGTTTGAGGAGTGACCAAAAATGGGTGGCTCTCTACCACAACAATGGGACTAGATGGAGGCTTCATTCCTTGAGATTTACTTTTTTTCTTTGGTAAACTTGCTAATGCTTTACGACCTATTGATTCATCTGCTGCTTGTTGCTCCATGATATATGCAATCACTTGCTCTGGTGATATAGGTTTTTTATTCTTTCCTGGGCAAGCTTTGATGGCCATTCCAGGGGTGTTACACAAATGGGCTTTCACCCGACTATATGAACTAGAATATTGCACGTCACACCAGTTGCATCTCCAAATGTACCCCCACCACCTCGAAGCGATTGTATCATTTCAACATATTTCCAAAGAGGTGAATTTGGATCGATCTTGAATTTAGATTGGCTTGCAGAGCTAGAACTAACTGCCATTGTAATTCCTGTGGGTGTGGCAATAAGCTTTGTAAACAAGACATTCAAAACAAAAACAAAAGAAACCTAACTTGTTTAATATGTTAACTAGTTAAGTATAGTGATACATTCATATAAACTAAGATTTTTCAAAAAAACAAGAAGTTGAAAAGAGTTTGTGGTTTAAAAATGTAAATAAAATAAAAATAAAACCTACCTCTTTGCAAAAATTAATCTTCAAGCTTCTTTGTTCAATCACAAACAAATATGGAAGTCCAGCAACAATGAAAACTGTTTGTGTTTCGCAAAAAAAAAGAGTTCAAATGGCTTTGATTTTGTGTTCAAAATGTGTTTTTAGGGTTGCCTTTTCATTGTAGGGTGAATGGTCAAAGTCAATGAGACTTAAAATATTAAAAAAAGCAAAAAAAATTAGAAAACCCATTTTTTTGGGTGGACGGGCGTCGGGTTTGTTGACGGTTTGCCGCGGGTTTTGTTTTTGGGCCTCGGTTTCTCCTGGGACGAATCGGACCTGTTTTGGGTGGACCCTGTCCTAATCCACACGTAGACTGGACCGGATCACAGACCCGGTTTGAACCGGACCCGGATCCGGTCAGTTCTCGGGAGAATCGGGCTACTTATGTATAAATCAACATAAATTAGTATAAATCAACATAATTTCGATATAACCTAGTGATTTTATTTCAAAAACAAAGCATAAATCAGCAAAATAGTTAACTTGTAAAAAAACAACAGTGATTTCATTAAAAAATCAGTAAAAATGAAGAAAAAATTGCTAATAAATCAGTATTTTTTTGCAAATAAAATCGTAAATACATGCTATAGTATGAAATTATGAATTGTTTACAATCTACATATTGGATTTAGTAGCAAAAGGAATTTAAATGCTTGCTAAAAAAAATAGGTACTAACCTGCCCTTGAGTATCTTCAAATCTGCCTAAAAATCCTTGCAATAAGCTCAAATGCATGTACAAAAGTTGTGTGAGGAAGTGTGAGCGGCGAATGAGGATTATAAGCAAAAAAAATAATGATTTTTGTGTGTACTAGGCATGGAACACGTTTAATTCGTGTCCCTTGAGTCAAATGCATGGACTCGTCGAGTTTTTGGCGAGTTTTCACCAACTACTCGGCTAGTTTTTCGCCAAAACTCGACGAGCAAAAAACTCGCGAGCTTTTTGCCGAGTAACTCATCACAATAAAAAATTGGCGAGTACTCAGCGAGTTTTCCATCTATGACTATATCTATCAATCTCATTAAGGCTTTGCATTACCTAAAGACACCTATATTTGGTTCTAAGTGACAATAGGGATGGGACTATGCTTCACGCCAACCTGCACTATGCCATCTTTAAAACCCAAGATAGGGGTCTCAACTACCAAGGCATCTAGGTTTTGCACCCTATTACTCTCTCCTTTGAAGAGTCCTTTGCTCGGATAATGGGAGCCAAAAGTGATGACTCACAAGTGGTTGAATTTTGGTAAGCCATGAAACATCCCTGACTTCTCTGGATGAAGTCGTCTTTTTAGAAATTTATTTTTTGGCAGCCATTTTTGTAACTTAACCTTGCATTGTTGAGCTTTTAGGAAAAAGGGGTAGTCAGATTTCTTGTCCCCTATTTGGTTGTATTGAAAGCATTGGAAGGGTAGGCCCTCAAAGTCCATGTGTTGAATCTATAAGCAATGAGAAGCTTGTATATGTAGAACGAGATATTGGTACTTATAAATCAACAAGCACACAAGCCCTAATATAGTTGTCTTGAGATTTGTTAGCTTTGGGGTCAATTTTTGACAAATGTTCCAATTTTCTCTGCCAACATTTGAATCACCTTCTTGATCTACAAACAAGCAGGGGATGCAAAATCATATCCAAAAGGGTACCTGAGATAATGAAACCTGTTTTTGATCAAAAAGGGCCCTTCATGATCATAAAAATAAATCTGAACTCTTAAAATACCATGGAACTTGAATCCACACCAAAGTTATTTGATACACCACCTCCTTCCCTTGGTACATGTACCAATATGGGTACAATATGGCCTGGATATGGTTTGGGTACTGTTCCTGGCCATACCTAAAATGTGAGCAAACTTGGAACCACGCTAGAAATGTCTGGTCTCGGTGACCTAGTCAACTGTGTTGTATCTAGGTCTAATATTTTTAAAAATAAAAAATTTAAACCCTAAAACCACTGTAGCAAGTTTCGGCAAAATATCGTGATAAATCGTTAGATCTGATCTCTTTGATCCTGTCTTCATTTTTGATGAAAAATTGAAAGATTTCCCAAAAAATGTGTTGATTGATTTATTTCGACATTTTGTTTGCTATATTCTTACAAAATTGTGATTTTTGCTCATTTTTCCATTTTAATTTGATTTTACTTTTGCTTTTTCCTCACATTTAGGGTTTTTAGGGCATCGGTTTTGAGATTAAGGGTCTAATTTGAGGGCATTATTCAAGCGATTCAATGGCATTAATCCAAGTATTTCAAATTTTTAATTTTATCTTTATTAATACTAACTTTAATTTTATTTAAAACTTTATTAATATATTAATTTTACTAATACATGATTATAATTTTATTAATAATAATTATATTTAATAAATTCGTAATTTATTAAGTTTAATATTTGTTTATTATTGATATTAATTTTATTTGTATTTAATATTTTTATTAATATTTAAATTTAATAAGTTTAATATTTATCATTAATGAAATTATAATATTTAGGTAGATTATTTATAATATATATTTTAATTTACAACACACACATATGTATATATACAAACACACAAACACACATAGCTGTATCTAGCTGTATCCATATAAGGGGGTCTTGAAAAATAGCCATATCAGTATTGGATATTGTATCCGTATTTGTATTCATATATGTGTCCATGCATCTTTGCTCCACACTAAATCTCTTTTGCAATTGATTGGAAGTCAAGAAGGAAAATTCTCTTGTGAGAAGAGAAAGGCAAGGTGTTTCAATCTCCAACCAAGAAGCTGCTATCGATTTAGCTAACACATTGAGACTTTAGGATCTTCCTTTAATTTTTCTTGGAAGGAATTTCCCTTTGGATTTGAATGAAATCTTATTAAGAAATGCCTTTGAAGAGATATTTTAGAGGGAATGTTCAATTGGATGAGAGGGATATGCTCTATGAGGGGTGAAAGCATATTCCCCTCTTTTTAGTTAAAAGGAGAATCTTAAAAAAAGAGTCCTTTTCCAAAAGGAATTCCTTACCTTCCATTGTTGTTGCCGAATTCATGCAATCCATATGAACTTGTAATGACCCACCCTTATCTTTTTTCTGTGGCTTAGCCGAACCTGATGTGTTTTGTGTTTTGATCATAACATATGTTTTTGCATACAAAAGCATTCATTTGAAATAGAACCTTTGAAAGATACCCAGATGTCTATTTATGCGGAAAATGCATAAAAGATAAAAAAAATGAACAATACCCATATTTAAATATGCAATAACATCAAAATGACAACATACCCATTTGCTGATCTGATATTATAAAACTGATTTTTGAAGTATTACAGCAATCTGGACACACCAAGAATCACCTACAGGAACAATAAACCCTAACACCAAACTCCATGCAACAATGTACACATACTGGAGCATTCTAAGGATGATATGGACAGCAAATAACTAGGCGCTAGCCTTCACAAACCCCCACATCTAAGCATCAATCTGGTACGACCTGTTGCAGCGCTTTATCAGCAAACAAAACATGATAAAACCACTCCAATCTGCCCTGGAATTTGCTATTAACTGCCCTTCTTTGTGCTGCAATAATCCACGCCAAATCTGCAAGGAGAAAACACTACAAATAATTCCAGCTGCCCTCAAAATGGTATGGCCCTGCTGTAGGGAAGTACAGCCAGCTTGGTGTGAAAGTCTTTGCCAACAAGCACTTCAAAATCCTCTTAAAATATTGCTAAATGATCTTCACTATCAACTCCAAATTACTGTGTGAAGAAATCATCGATTTTCATGCAATAAACCCTCCGCGACAAGCCTCCAATCTGCTCAATATGCTCAATCATAGCCTCTGAAATAAGACTATCAGCAAACAACCTTAGGATGTCTTCCAATCCTGCAGTTGTTCCTCATGAGGGTTTCTGTCCTCAAGAAGCAGAAAAAATGGTGAACTCCTTTTAGCCAGCAATAACCTGTAGATGAGAAATATTTTTCCAAGCATATACAAAAATGAGCTCAAGCCCCCTTTTATTCTCTCCTTCACTTCCACAAACAACTTGGGCAATTAAATAACATTTTAAATTTCACTTTATTTCCCTTATGTCTTCTTTAAGTTTGGCGCTCCACATTACTATATTAAAAAATGCTTTTTACATTTTTTCCCCAACCTTTCCAAAAGCTTTTATTTTTTAATTCACTTTTTAATTAAATCTCTTTTTTGCCCCAAAGACCCTTCATCAAAATAATGATGATATTTGATTCGCAAGGTCCCAATATTATGCATCTATGATTTAAAAGTTTTTATTCTCTTTCCAACGAGCTATACTACTGAGGTGCCCTCTAAATTATTTTGATTAAATTAAGCAACCTTAGTAAATAATTAAATTATAACCAATAATACACCCAAGTTGCGGAAACTGCCGAAAAGCATCAGAATTGAAATCTGACTACACAGGAGTGATCTCGATGATGAAAGATGATAAACGGACCTGACTTGGTGACTTACTAAAAATAGACGCTCCCTCCAAGATTCTTGGAGACCAAACTGAAAGCCGGAAATAACATGTGAAAGCATCATATGACTCCTCTAATCCATCAAAGCTCACTGGTAACATCAATTTACCCCTTAGAACAGGCTGACATAAACCCAGAAAGTCAACGACAATTGCACTACTAGAGAACCTAAGAATGGGGACATTAGAGTCCGCCCTTCCCAAAGATTGCTTGTCCTCAAGCAATGCCAATACAACCTCGCAGTCATCAACCCGATCGAAACTGAAACCAAAGAAGATCCCAAGGTTCCAAGTTATTCTCAGAATAGAACCACCACGTCGACGTTGTGCCACTCTGATAAAAACTATAAAAACATCTTGCCACAACAACACTCTCCTCTCCTGCAACTCCCTAAAGTAATCATATCTAGACCCTAAACTGAAAGAGCGTTAATGGCTGAAACCCATACCATGAGACATCTCCTGCTGAAGCATCCCAATAAGGTCCATAACTGCCCATCCCTGTATCAAACATGATCCTGGGCAATAGGGATAATAGTCTGCTCAACCCCAAAACCAAACTCTCCCAAATAAGAAGTGGACCAATCACTATTGCCATTCTGAAATCTGCCAACTAGGAAATGCCTCTACTGTCATCAGTTGTACTCATATCATCGGCACTTAATCTCCAAGTGTCGAAAAAAAGGTTCTGAACACACCAACACACCCAAACCACTGCAATCAATAAGGCATCATCTAACGATATGCACACTATAGAAGACAATTTGAGAGGTTGAATTCAATTTTGCTATAGAAGACAAATGATTAAAATTCATCCTGAATTGAGCATTTTGATTTTCGGCACAAATGAGTTAGAAGCTAAACTGAATCTTCGTATAGAAGAATATTTTTGTCAAGATGTAATCCGTCTACTAAAAAAGATTAGTTCATTTGGAAATATTGTTTTGAATGGCCTAGATTTTCAATTTTTTGTGACATGAAAGAAGCTTTAATGAACTTGTTACAAAACATTTTTTAACAAATTTGTTTGGTAAATCGAAAACCTTTTACACTAAGGGGCCTATGCTTGGATTTGGAGAATCTAGGAAAGTTTTCATTGCTAGTACACCATCAATTCAGGAGCACTATGGTGGAACATGAGAATTGAAGAGGAAGATGAGCAAATGATGGTAATGTGATGTTAGTTTGGAATTGACATACAATTTACTTAGTTGCCCAAGATCACCCTGTCAGAGAACTATATTCCACTCTTACAAACTCAGATTTAACACAACTAGTGTTTCTCATGTTTTTGGGATGGAGGGATGCTAGGACATGCGGACATGGTTTCAAGGATGACAAAATTTTCCCAAATTTTAGGGATTACTAGGGGACAAACTAAAAACAGCTGAACTTTTAAATAGTAAATACAATGTGCTGCATTTGCAATGATAATTCTCTCCCTTCTAAGTTCTTAGGGGTTTTTAGCATTTTTTCCCTAAAAAAGTTACCTTTTTAAAAGTTTTATGCACCAAATAGAGTAGGTTGTTCCAGTCTTGAAAAGCAGGAGTCCCCTCCAAGTCCACAAGTCCTCATGATGTCTGGGACGTTGGGGACATCACTTGGACCCCCGGGACATATTTAGTGGAACATTATTGTAATGTCGCCTTTTAGGATACTCCTGATTTCTTTACTTGCATACAATCATATCACTAGAAAGGGACATTAGAAATATCTAAATATCAATAAATTGAGATAATATTCAGTTCAATTCATAACACGATTCAGTATTGACTATGTTCAAGTCTTAATTCTTATTTCTCTTTCTACTCCTCAACCTTGGATGGGGAATTACTTGTCTAGGGCGCGCTAAACCTTCTCCAATGTAATTGGGATGGGATTACTCCGCCTCTCCCTAACAACCTTGTCTAGGGCGCGCTAAACCATCTCCAATCCCATCGGGATGGAATTACTCCGCCTCTCCTTAACAAAACCTACCTACCCTCGGGTTGTAGGCAATAGAAATATATTTCAACATACCAAATGATCACTATGTTCACATCTCAATCTTGCTTCCCTTCTAATCCTCAACCATGGATGGGGAATCACTTGTCTAGGGCGTGCTAAACCTTCTCCAATGTAATTGGGATGGGATTACTCCGCCTCCGCCTAACAAACTTGTCTAGGGCGTGCTAAACCATCTCCAATCCCATCGGGATGGAATTACTTCGCCTTTCCCTAACAAAACCAACCTACCCTAAGGTTGCAGGCAATAGAAGTAAATAGGCAATGAGATGAACATACCATTACTTTATATATATATATATCAAGTTTTATAATGTATATATATAGATAGACATGTCTAATGATAATCTTTCCATTATTTGTCATTACTTGATATTCATCATAACAATCATAAGATCTTTCCCTTGATTGATGTAACTGTTTCTCCAATCAGCATATCCTCCTCCTTAGAATTATATATATGTCTCTGTGTTTGTATAAACTGTCCCTCAATCAGAATATATACATATTATTGCTTTTCCTTATGCTTTTAACTTAGTAATAATTCTTAAAACTCTCTTATATATACATATGCAGATCTGAGTCTTACTCTCCATATATTCTTCTCTGTATATTCCTTGTCTTCTTAGACTCTTCAATATATCTTGAGGTGTATTCCTTGCTGCTGTATATTCCAATTGCTTCTGTATATTCCAATCAGATGTTATATAAATTCTCCTTATCTTGTTCCTATATCAGAATATTTATATTGTTACCTCTTATAGTCAGTCCATATATGTTCCTTATTCTCCTTATTCCTCCACTCTCCCATTACATATATTTTATTTACTTTTTATCTGCTTATTCTCCATAATATAGCAGATTTGTCTCTTATATCAGACCATTTCATACAGTCAGCCCTTCAATATTGACCGTTGCCCTCTAATTCATAATCGCTGTCTTCATATTAGTGATTCTTCATAACACATTAGTTAATAATACTGCCTTCCACTGTTCTATTTTCTTCCATCGATTATCCTTATGCTATTTATATCTTTAAAAATTCCTTAACGGTCATGGGCTTTCATAATTGGTTCGCTGTTCTAAAATATTAGGAAGGATCTCACCCTTTATTAATGAGTTGCTTATTTTATATTGACCGCTGCCTTTATATGATCTTGGCCTCACGTAAGACCTTTGCTTCCCTCCGCTGCTTTAAGACCTTTCAATCACTATTGTTATTAATACTTTCTTTTAAATCTTAGCCTTTCCTTTATTAATCGGTCCCTTATAATGGTATTTATTTATTATAATAATATTAAATTTATTAATATTTATATTATTATATAATAATAGTATTTCATTTAGTATTTATTTTTATATTTATGTTTATAATATATTTATTATTATATTTAATAATCTATTATGTTATAATTATTATAATAATATTTAAATTAATAATATTTATATTTGTATTTACATTTATTATTTATAAATACAATAAATATATTATATTTTTATTATATAAAAATATTTATAAAATAATATTATTTAATATGGATTTTAATGTCATTCAATACATTATCAATTCAATTATAAATCATTAGGATTAGTATAGGGACATAACAACTATACATAATGAAGTTTTTTGAAATAGACAAATAACAACTATTTTAGTACTCCCAAAATGAGCTATACAACTGAAAGTCTACATCTTTACAAAACCCATAGTGAGGTGAGTAGCCATACTTCTATAACATGAAGAGACAAAAGGTGGAAATAAGGTGTAACTAATAGTCACAGTTGTTTATCTCCCAAAATAGAAAGATTCACCTAGTCAGTTAATCCTAGTGAGTTGAACTGGATGGATAGGAATGCAAAAATGATTGCTTAGTAAACTAGGACAGTCCTCAGTTTAATCGAAACTAACTCTGTCAACTAATGATGTGAATATAGATGTTAGTTTGAAAATACCAAATAAATCTAGGCCTAATTTGCGCATGTCCTAGAAAAGGCACATACATCAACATTTCATATTTTTTGCTATGCTATTGATAAATGCCCTAACTAGCATGTACGGAAATCATCAGTTAGCAGGTATTTCTGTGTGCACTCCCATTTGTTCAGCTTTAACATAACCCTTCTCTTTTAACTTTCAATTGCAATTAGAGCTGATTAACTAGTTTTGTAATACATATTATTTTTCATGTTTCAGATACCAAAAAAATTGGGAAGAGTGTCTAATTAGGACACCATTTATTGGTCACATTCAGTTAGACAAGGTGATGACTCTTTTGCATCCATGTTTTAAGTGTAGCAATGGAAGAATGCATTATTTATTCAATAATTTTGGATTCAATAGTTGACATTAAACTTATGACATCTTTGTATTGCAGATTTTATTGGAAGAAGAAAAGTTAACATTGGATTCGTTGCACCACAACTTGAACGCAAGAATTTCTAAGAAGACGCATTGCCTTAATGGGCTGTCAAACAAAATTATATTGCATACTTGGTAGTCTTCTCAATCTCTTGTTTGGGCTAGGGAAATGAATTAATGGTCTCAGAAAAACTAGTTTATTCAGATGGGTTCTAGTAATCTGTTTTTCACATTTGTATATATTTATAAGTGATTAGGTAATTGGTTGCATGCATTTTTTTTATTTTAGGCTAGAAGCAATCCAAGAAGTAGACATTGAATCAAAGTTGTTCCTTTAATGGCTTTATATTGAGGAATTAATTTAACCTCGTTTGGGTAATTATTTTGTTTTTCTTACTTATTACAATGAAATAGACATTAATATATTAATTTTTTCAACGAGATCGTTCAGATTAGGTCTTATCATTTGAATGAAAACACACTGTTGACACATTTGTAGTTTCTTTGTGTGTTTCAGTATCTTTCAATTGAGAAGGGGCATTCATTTGTCGTTGGTTTCCTTGTGATTCATTACTCATGTTTGTTTTGAAGCAACATTAAAAACTCTTTCACATATCATTCCATTTCTTTGTCTTAATCATAATTATAAGGGGAACAAAAAAAGTTCCTGGTCTTGTTGACTGTTTATTTAGGTTCACATGATTCTTATTTTTAATGAAGGCAAGATTTAGATGGACAACTTTTTTCTTGATAAGTATATGATTACTTAGCTTCTTTGCTACTCATCTGTTCTGTTTTGAAATTTTCAATGAAGGAAAATGAAAAGGATGATTTGAGAAAATCAAGGAAATGTTTTCAAGTGTTGAGATAAGTCTACAGCAAGGATAATGATCTTGCAATGAATTAACTTCACAACTATTTTCTTAAGTGACCTCATTACTATGGTCACCTGCCATCATGTTCCAAGAAAGGAAAAAATTCTTTCAACCTAGCTTATGTGCAGGTAAAGGCATAATGAGAGATTAGTACTATTCAACTTGTGTGATTCTCAGCCATACTAACTCCCTCTGTAACAATCTGATAACTAATTCGAACCTTAATTCAATACACAGACAATTCAATAAGGAGGAATGCACAAATAGTAACATGAAGGAGTTGAACATCAACTGTTCACAGTAATACCCAAGGTAAATATTCCAGATTTTGGACCTATTCAAGTTTTCGATTGCCCTTCTAAAAAATGTAAATCAGTACATATTATCAATTGACAAGGAAAAGAAAGGTATGCCTCATATACATATCTTATATGAATCTGTAATGAGGTCTTTTCTTACTTCTATAAGGTAGAGTATATCTAGAGTTTTTTCTTATTACTGTTGAGGCTATGACAACCTTCAAACAGGCCAATTTCTTTGGGAGGAGAATAGAGCTTCTAGGGGATTCATACTTCATAGTTGAGTGCCTTCATTTCATCTATTAACTCTACATCATCAATAACAAGGCTAAAGTGTAGTTGAAGGAAAATAAGTACTTCACATTGGAGTGCTAAAGCAATAGGTTTCGTCTATTAACTCAACTCTACATCATCAATAACAAGGCTAAAGTGTAGTTGAAGGAAAATAATTCCTTCGCATTGGAGGGCTAAAGCAATAGTTAGATGGGAATGTGGTGAAGTACATATGGCTGTCACAAACAGGGATTTTTTTAGTTTGAATGAAATCCTTTTACAACTCTTGTTTGTGAAAATACGTTAATCTAGCAGTACCTATTTCTCAGATCTAGCTGACTATGCATACTCGATAATCTGAAAGGAAACACACACTTCCATTCAGTATTTACGTTGTAACAACATGAAGAGATTGTTTTATCCAAATGTTTCATATATATTCGTAAGTTTGCTCTTCCCATTTATTGCAAATAAATGAACTGAAGGCAAAGGAATTGGTGCACCAATTCTGTCATTTAGGCTGTGAATTTCATCACTATCATCCATACCAAGCCTCACAAGTGTAAGTTATGTTCTACCTTGTGAGTTTCCTCATAGAGCGTGTACATATCCATAGGGTTGAAATTGAAATTTTTGACCCTTGATGTTTGAATTCTGAAGTGCTGTCCCAAAAACAATATACCCAATTGTTTCCAACTGGAAATCTTATGTTAATGTGCCATTCAACTCACTTCCCTTTTCCCTATAAAAGGCCCGAGGGTAAAAGGTGTGAAACACGATAAGAGTTTTAAACATCAAACTCACGATACAAATAACAATAAAAGACACCATGTCAAATTCACTAAAGTGATGGGGGGAAAGTCGTGTCAAAGTCAACATTAATTTTGACACATGGGAGGAGTATGTGATAGTGGGAGGATTTTGTAGATATGATTATTTTCTTGTTTCTCTTTTTCTTTTTTTTTTTTTTGTGTTATTTTTTATTATTTTTTTCATTTTATATAAAAATATCTGTGTACGTAGTTTCTTTTATTTCTTTGTAATAAAACCAGGCATTGGCATCCTAGACCAAAAGTTTCTGGAAATTGTCTAGGTAGTCTTTTTTCCCAAAGTCTATCTGCAATCCCTGTTGAGATGATAAGGTTGACACCAAGGTTTGCAGCAAGGTTGGCAAGTTTGTTTTCTTCTCCTTTGATATGGTTAAGAGACACCTCTTCCAATTATTGGGACAACCGTTTGGTTTCATCAACGACTTCTCTCAATTTCCATGATGAAATCTACACCGAGTTCATGGTTTAAAATTTTAAATGATAATCTAAGTCTCTGTTGATCATTAGGTTCTTCCATTCTTTAACAACTGCCCATTAAAGTCCTTTTAGCATAGCCATTGCTTCTGGTTATTAGTATCATTGCTATTTTCTATAGATAATACAAGCTTTGCCCAGCTGTGTTCATTTGTAAAAGCATATCCTCCACCAACAGGGCCTAAATTTCCTTTGGCAGCCGCATCAAAATCTAGTTTTACAAAGTTCGCAGGGTGGGGAATTTACTTAATCCTTTTTCTACTTATTGGTGCTATACCCAATCCATCATTAAAACTCTCTCCCTGGATTTGATTATGTTACCTAAAATTCATATTTCATATGAATTTTTTGTGGGTGTGGATAAAATGACCTCTTTTTTTTTGTGGATATTGTTCCCCAACTGCATGCTTGATCTTGTTCGTTTTTTTTTTAAATGCCCATTTTTCTACTATTTTTTAATGCTTCAAGTTTCTAGTTCGGGGGGGTTGGGGTTTCAGGGATGACCAAAAATATTCAGTTTATGGGGATAAGGAAGGGACAACTTATAAAAATAATTAATAAGATTAATATATGAATTTTTAATATAAAAATAATTTAAAACTAACTAAAAATAACTTTAACAAACTAAAAGATGGTTCTGTCAAAATGCACAATGTTGATAAAACATTGTATACTATATATAATCTTACAAACTTTGTCAACACATAATGATCGATGATCAGTGATTCAGTTCTTCACCCTTCAAACTTAGTAGGGCTGAGAATTCTTTTTTGTGGGCTTTTTGAATGAGAGGAGTATACTACATAGTATGAGATTGTACATGTTGCTTATCAGTGATGGAATATGGCAACTGGTCCTTCATCTGGTAATTGTGTTTGAACAAGGCTTCCTTATCACTAGAGGAAATATTTTGAAGTTATGGGCGAAGAATGTTGGGATTGCAGGTTTTAGTGGAATCCTTCTCTCTGAAATCCAAAACAGAGCATTTCATTGCTCTAAGAATACTTCAAGATAATAATAAAACAGGGTTAATTTGTTTGGGCGTAATGTTTAAATGTCTTAAACCCAAAATTAAATCCTTCATAGCCGCCATGATTATGGCACAAAAACACTCTTAAAAGAAAACACCTATATTGTCTACTAACAATAATTGTTTTTCTATACAACATAGGGTTTTGAGAATGTTATTATTTTCTTGTTCAAAGAAATGCATATCAATTCACTAAATCCATACACTCTCACTCAGTTCAGTTAACTAACAATAGAATATCAAAAACAATGTGCATACCCGATTAGAGCTTAAACCCACAATTTTTTCCTTGTTTTCCCCTCTTCTCATCTCCTTTCTTTTCTTTTTGTTTTTCGAACTTCCTTATTTTCCCTAAAATCTTGGTGATGAGAATGCCCTTTTATTCTCATAATCTGCCAGTGCTCTTGTAGAGTAAAAGACCACTCCCAATCCGTTGCAAATTCATCAAATGTAATAAAAAATGGTTCTGTAGTGGTGGCGAGCACAATGAAAGCTCTAAACACTGCATAAAATTTGCAATAAATTTACATGCTTCCATGCTTCCACTACGTGGAGCACTAATCAAACAATTTGAATTTTGAAACAAATGCCAAAAACATGTTTTTATTTGACACCTTCGCATAAAATTAATTTCGATTAGAAAAATTAAACTCCCATCACTAGGATAGGGACGACATGGTTGACGTCTTTTGACGTTAGGTATCAATAAAATAGTAGTCTACCAACCCAATAAAACTTATGGCAATCCAAACAACTATGACAACCAAAACACTCAACAATGGTGAAAGTGCAATCATCTGCAATTAAAGACACCGACGAGAATGCAGTCGACAACACACATTTAAACATGAAAAGACGAACAATGACTTACGATAGGAATGACATCACCAAAAGCTCAGAAAAACCTAGTAACGTGTGTGAGTACTCTCGAATACATGGTTTGAGTTGACATCACCAAAAGCTGAGAAAACGTAGTGACGCGTGTGAGTACTCCTGAATACATGGTATGAGTTGCCGATTCAACTCAATCTTCATCCCTCTCGCCGATGATGCTATCCCTTCTTGACTAGGAGAGGGGACTAAACCTATATTGCATCTACCTCATTCATTGACAATGTAGTTAGTCCATCAAAATTATAATCATATTTGTATTTAAATTTACGTAATTCTAATCGATAATCGATTCATAAGAATTAATGACATGAAAAGATCAAATTCGTTTCATTTATCATTCAAAAACTGATATTTAAATTGTACATTCACATGGATGCATACTAAAATAATCATTTCATGGAAAACATATCTATTCCAAATTTCATAAGAAAATCAGATCTTTAAATGCATCATTCAATATCAGAAATTAAATAATTAAAATATGACATAATTAATTGTTCCAAAAACGGGGTGTAACATTTAGTACTTGTTCTCGATTCTTTTTTAATGCAGTAGAATAAGGATGCATGGGGGGCCAGATCCCATCAACTTAGGAATAAGAGCACGAGGGGATAAGAGCCTTATTTCATGTAGGAGTTCATCATTCCAAACAGCCAGTCATAGACCTTCTGACGCAATTTAGAAGTTAAGTTTGCTAAATCTTGGTTTATTTTGTTGGGAAAACTTTTTCCTTATAGAGATGGCCATTATGAAAACTGCTTTTGGCATCCATAAGGAGATTGGAATTTTAATTTTTTCACTTGCCAATTGCCATTACAGGGAGTTTTCCCATCAGCATTTACTGTATACAAAGCAATATTAAACCATTTGCCATTTGTTCTTTTGGACGTTTTGGTATGATTTTCAAAAAAATCGTCTAGGAAACAAGCCAGCTTCTCTTGTTAATATACATAACTTTTTAACTTATTCCTTCATACTGTTTGTACTGCCAATGAATGGTTTAGTTGTTAAGACAAAATTCTGATGCTCCTCGCACTTAATGATTTTGGATAGAAGTTGTAGCATTATTCTCATTATTTCCCGTCACATTTTTGGTTGTTTTTCCTTATCTGCATTATGTATCTTCCTTTTTTATTCATTTGTTTCAGAAATGTCATGTGTAGTCTAAGTCTTTGGCAATGTTTATTAGATGGTTGAGAATGATTAGATAGATAAGGTAGTATTGAAGATGCATACATATTAGCAATTCTTGTACCAAGAAATTTGCAATTCAACCATTGTTTAGTGGCACTTGCAGTTAAAATTTCTGATTCTATCCTGTTTTTACTGCAGCAATGCTTGCAACGTTGCACAAAAATATGGAGAAAAGGATTTTGAGATGCCCTGCTTACATTTTGCCTTGCGAAATGATTCAATGTTCCATAAAGAAAGCATCATTGATACCATGATTAATGTAGTATATCCAAATTTGTTGGAAACGTCAACCAAGGGTATGTTGTTGGCATCATTGAATTGGCCAGACCTTTTTTGCAATTCATATGTAGATTATTTAGTTCAATATTTTCTTTTTGGCTTAACTTTCATCTGTTTCTAGTTTTGATCTTTTTGAAAACAGATGCGATAATTGGCTCAAAACTGATGTTTTGTTATTCCATCTGTGGTTCTTTTATGTTTGTATGTATAATTCAGAAAACAAAGTGTTCATGACAGTTTCAATTCTGTCCCTATGGTAGAAGTTATATCCTTTGATTCAAATTAACAAGCATACGTTGATGTTGGGCAGTGTAGAGTTTCCTAGTTTAGGTTTCTATAATACCATACATATTTTGCATGGTTTGAGATCCACTCTACTTCAAATTCAAAGTGCAAGTATGATTCTGGGAAAAATGATGACATGGTGCTGTTTTACTCAGTTGTCATGTTTGCCTTTGACATGGTTACTCAATTAGCTAATAATTATGTGATTGCTTGAACATATTTGAAAATACCACATTTCAAGGATAGAAAATTATAAATGGCTTGTGGGGAGAAAATTAGACAATGCAAACGAAACATGTGAATAATTTCTTAATCCTAGGAAGTTATGGACATTATACACGGTAGAAAATTAGAATTCTTTCCTTATATAATGATTGAGTTAGTTTTTGGGATAGGAACAAAATTTGCGAAGTGTAATACTTCCAATTTAGGTTTTTGAAAAAAAAATGGTTTTCAATTTTTAATTTATAAAAATGAAATGAAATATTTTTATTTCCATTTGCATATCCAGTAGGACGTATGAGATGAAGGGGAAAAAAAAGACTGAAAACAAAAAAAAAAAAATCAAGTGTTTTGCAGCTTAGATGCCATTTACTTCTAGGTACTATGTAATGTCCCATTTTTTGGTGCATAGATATTCGTGCACAATGTGCTTGTTCATAGTCTCTTGGAGGCTATCCGACATGTTCGAGAAGAACTCCAATGTTTTTGGAGTGGTTGATTCAGTCTGCAGAACAATTATTTGGGTTTACCTTGTGTAAATGGATTATTTCTCATGGCTTTGAGCTCAGTTGATGTTCCGGGTAACAGTGTTGGTTTCTGTAGTTTGATCGGGCTTCTAATTTGCTCTCCAAGATTCTTGGAGGAATTTTCTATTTTTGGAAAGTCATCCAGAAGGCATCGTTGCTCATCCCAAACCTTACAGAGAATATTGGTTCAGTTTATTTGGCATTCGGAGGCCGTTTGGGATTTCCCGCAAAATTTAATATTTAATGAGCTATTTTAATTATATTTTTCACTTAAGTTCCTAAGGGTGAAAAATAATTAAAAAATTATTAAGTGTTATAGCTCATTTAAATGGGGAAAACATATTCTTTTATGTAGGCACATAAAAGTGAGCACTTAAGTGGAGGAAAAAAGAAATAATTTAAGTTAGAAGGAAAATGCTATTATTTTCAAGAAATAATTCATTTCCTTTGTAACTCCTCCAGTGCCTTATAAAAGAGGATGAGCTCTCATTTGAAAGGGATGCTATGCTTTGGGATTTGTTTTGTTGCAGATGGATTGAACCAGAGAGTTCTTCCATATTCTCTTGAGGACGAAAACCCTCTTGTAGAATGCTCTTGAGGACGAAAACCCTCTAGAGATTATTGGTGGTTTTCATTACAGAAAATCACATGGAGCTGATCAGAGAAGGAAGTTTTTGTTGTGTTTTGCATTGTGACCCAATTTTGTATAGATGAAATCAAATATCAAGAATATTGTGTGGGAGTTTGATTCATATTTTTTGTTTGGGGAATTTGTCAACATCTGAGCCTTTAATGTGAAGTTTATTGACTTTTTGAATGAGTGCAATTGTTACCGTACTGTAGTTGAGCCGTACCTTGCAGATTGGTACGATTCAGTTTGAAAAAAGATTGTTAATGTTTTGTGATAAGCTTTGTATGGAATCTAATTAGCATGACTAGGCGACCCTTTTCAGATTGATAATATTGATCTTTATGCATATATGCGTTTGTGATTGAGATTCCATTCTATTTAGAGCCGTACATCCCAGCAGGGTCGATCTCATGGCTGTATGTTTGACAAAGTTTATTTGATGCAAATGATGGTTGGAAATCACTTATATTATGTTGGAAATGCTTTTTGATGATTGTTTTATGAAATCTGGGTAGTATTCGAAGATGTTGAAAAATCCATGATGTAACAAGCTATACGGAACTTGTGTAATGGTGATGAATTTTCGAAGTGAACATTCTATGGGTCATTTGATACTGTTATTGAATCGAATGTTCTTGTATGGTGTTTACTAAGAGATCTGAGCAGTTTGACTAATATTTGACGTATGATTTTATGCCTAAGTTGCTGCCGTATCATGAAAAAAGCCGTACCATGCAAGAGTGGTCGACTAAGACTTGAAAGATAGTGTTTACTGCTTGTGATTTTGTGTTCATTGATTCAATGATTTGAGGCACTTTCTATGACATAGATGTTAATATTTGGGCAGTATTTTAGAATGTCAAGATTGTTGGCATGGAATCCTTGTTTGCCGTACCAGAAGATACTACTGTACTTGACTATAGTTGAACAGAGCTCAGTGGAAGATCATTGACAAAATTTAAGGTGATATGGAATGCATTACAGTCTTGTATGTAATGATTTCAATTCCCATGAGTTTCCACAATTGATCATGTTGTGTTGTGTGAAGAAGCATGCTGTTGCAGTCCGTACAGATCCTGAGTAAGAAACTTGAATCTTAAAATACAGTTTGCCTAGTGTTTGATTAACTTCTTCTTGCATTGGAATCTGTGGTTTCCTTTGTGGAATCAGTGGGCTGTCATCATCATCCTAAGAGAGGTTTCCAAGTGTTATTGTTGGTGCATTGGGTTAGAAGAGGATCTGTTGTTAATTGGAGCAGCTTCAATCTTGAAATCAGCTGTCATATGTGATGCTACAGTCCAGCACAGCCACTGGTAGCCTCCAGTCTATAGACAACAGTTCTCTATTCTCTTATTACTTGGGGGGGGTATGTTTCTTATCCATGATCTTCAGGAGGAATTTCTCATCGAGTTCTAACTCTTATACTATTGATCATGATTAAATTGAGTATCTTTGTACTTTCATTGTAATTCAATTCACAATAAGAGCCCCTGGATGGTTTACCGCCAGTGTGGGTAAAGAACCTTTATATTTTGCTCTCACCCACTGAATAAGTGGAGTATTCCCACTGCACAAGTGGATGCCGGCATATGCAGATGAATGTTTAGTTGTTTGCACAATGTTTAAATTATAGTCCGAAGCACATTATGCTCTCACCTCGCCAGTTGGGATCTTGGTGATTAGAAGTGTGGAGGAGTTTAGTTGTGCTAACACTGTGTATCATTGTTCTATATTTTAGAAAAAATTTTGGGGTTGTATATTACATACTAAATTAGTTGAATAGTTAAAACCTGACCCTGTTGTTAAACAGTTACAAACACTAATTAGCCGATAGGCTTTTATATGTGAGCATTATAGTGCTCGGAATTGTCTCACGTCGTTAAAAAAAATTCATGGCGGGAAATTTTCTAAAGTCGTTAGTTGTTCCTAGCGGCGTACTCCTTGAACCTCCTATGGGTGCAAGTGCTAGTTAAAATAAGGCCTTGAAGATGGGATCAGAATATCGGTAATTCCTTGAAGATGGGATCAGAATATCGGTAAATTTAAATTTTCATACGGTGATCCCAAAAGCATTAGAAAAAATTGTTCTTAAGAAAAGCCTAATGACATAACGATTTCTGTCTATAGAAGAGTTACCTATGTTGAGGCGCATGTTTTTGAAAAGCTATGGTTATAACATATAACTGCACCGAAAGACTTGGAATTTGTGTTTTCTAAATATTTATTTAAGATCTATTAAAGCCATCAAAATACTTTTCTAGGCTTTATTTAAAGTGGGCAACTGATGTAATGTCCCTTTTTTGAGCAAGACTTGTTTATGGGTTGAGCTAGAACCTTGGAGGCTTGGAGAATAGAAAGTCGGCTCAACAAGTTCTATTTCACTTGTATTTTTGGCTATAATGGTATTTTATATTCTATAAAAGCCAAAAATAATGATATTAAGGCAAAATCCAAGCGCTCGGAGACTTGAAAGTGGGAAAATAAATAAAATGTAATATTTAATTATATTTTATTATTTATATATTTTCCCAAAGGAAATTGATGCCAAAGAGGAAAAAAGAAGAAAATAAAATATAATATTTTATTATTTAATTATGCCAAGAGAAAAAGTGACGCCTACATGGAGAGGAAAAAATAATTAAAAATTATTACTTTATTGGCAAATTGGTGCTCCAAGAGAGAAAAAAATAATAATATTGTTGCCAATAAAATTGACACCCAAGGGAGGAATAAAAAATAATAAAAAAATATTATTTTCTCGAAGGAGAAAATTGACGCCTAGGGAGGAGAAATGAAAAAAATAAAATATTAAATATTTTATTTTTTCTTGGTTGGCGTCCAAGGTGGACTAGAAGCAAATATTTAATAAAATCAAATTAAAGATTTGATTTTGGAGGTGGACTTGAAAATTGTTTATATTTTGTCAAATTGGAGAGAAAGTATAAAAAGAAGGCTTTGGCATCATTTTTGACATCTTTTGCTTACGGTAAACTTAGCATTTTTGCATATTGCTCTTGGCTGAAAGTGAATTTCAGTTGAATCAAGGTGGTGTTCGCTTGATAATTTGTGAGGTGAATTCATATGGGAGTTCATCATTGGGCTTTATTGGTGATTTGTGATGGTGATTTTGCTTCATGCAAGCTAGGGTTTGACAGGGATCATGATTTTCAGCTAGCTATGAAGGTTGGAATTCAGATTTGAAAGTGTTTGTGATGATATTTCGTTGTTAAATTGGTATATGAGGGTTTGGCATGGAAGCGCTTGGCAAAGGACAATTTATGTGATCTCAATCAATCATACATGGTCTGATTTTGTTACAACAGGGTCTGATTTTATTACAGCAGTCTGAAAGTTTATATAAGTTGCAGATCGGAGGAGACTTTGACACCTACATTGAGTTCTTCAACATTTTGGCATCCTAAATCTAATCGCTCCACTTTGGCTTGAATTTGGAGATTTTCATGGCATTCAGCATTAGGGTTTTATGGTCAGCAGCTGGTACAGGTTTATGACAGCAATCAGTCATTGGTTTTGCTTCATATTCTTCAACAACAATCATCTACAGCGAGGCATCAACCTTTAGCTGTTATAATCTTTGCATGGTGCTAGGGTTTGATCACATAAGATCACTATTTGGGCATTTTTTGTACATCAGTGAAGGACTGATATAAAATTAGTCATGGCTGATATGTAACCAGCATTCATTTATGTAATTGATTCATGCCATTTCATGATCCGGGTATGTGAATAAAGAATCCACTTTCATATCTTCAATTTGAAATTGCATTTCCAGCTGTTCTGTCTATTTTATGGTTATCTATTGTTGTCATATGAATGCTATATTTGAACCTTTCCATCTTCATGATATTACAATTACATTGGTGAAAATGGAATTTAAAAATCCTACGTGAATTGCAAGAAAACTAAATCAGAAAATTCAGATCAGCGAGGCAAGAAATTCAGTTAAAACAAGTCAGGGTTCTTACAGTGGTATTAGAGCTCATTTCTGCATAGTTAAAAATCAGAAATCTTTTGGTGTTTTGAGCAAAATCTTGGTAGGGGATTTTACAACTGACGTGTGACGAACTAGGTTTTTGAACAAGATTTATGAATTTGTAAATTTCCACTTAAAACCCTAGGACTGAATTCTGATTTTATTTTCTGCACCTTATTAATTCACTTACCAAGCATGAAACACAGTCTAATATATGTAAAAATGATGGCAAATGAAAACATATATCTGCTGTCCTGATTATTGATGAATCACACCATGAAATACACATACAACATGCAAACTATGAATGCAAGTCTGCTGCTCCCAATTGGCATTATATGGAATGCAATTACATCAAGTTTGTGGCTCCAATGTGGCCATACAATCATGCACCAGTGACTGAAACAATTCAGATCTGAATATCAACTAAAACATACCAAATTATGTAGGCAACAAAATGAGTGAACCTCATCAATCAGATCGGCCTTCAATGAAAATGATGAAAGATTGGCAAAGGAGTCTTCAATTGATGGATAGTGACATGAATGACTGCTGTCTCATCTCCAAGGCTGATCACTGCCTCTTAGGTGTTGGTCGCTGCCTCTAGTGATGCTCAATGGATGCAAATTGACCCTATGATGGTCCTCAAATCAGACCTGATGCAGTTCGCCCTTCGTATTGGTGATGAATGAGATGCCAAATGCTGGTTGCTCACTAGAACTTGCAGATCCAACGATTTTCTGATGTGATCGCCCTTCACCAATGGTATTGCAAGTCTCATATGCAGATCGGCCGCCCTCCAATGACCATATAGAACCTCAAGGTGGCGGCAGCTAGGGTTATAACAGCAAGCAAATGTGCTGATCTGCTCTGAGATTATCCTCCAATAATCGGCACTCAATGTGGGATGTCAAGGCCTTTCAATGTCTTCAAGGGTGGCGCTCCTAGCTTTATGTGTATTTTTGAAATCAAGGCCGACTTGAATTTCTTCAACATGGCCGACTTAGACTTGGGAGGACCTAGAAATGTATTTTTGAAATCTTTTGCTAACTAGGCCGACATGATTTGTTTTCAAATTAAAGATTTGAAAACACTCTTTAACTTAATATTCCTCTACCTCCAATAGGACGTTTTCCTATGAGAGCAATTTATTGTTATGCAAGGAATACACCAATATGATGAGAAAAATATGATAACTCATTTTTCATGATCAATTCTTCTACCAAAAATCTTGAGATGTCAAAATTGACCTCATAGGTCTTATTCTGTGAACACTCCCAAAAAGGGGACATATCAGCAACATCTAATAGATCAGATATGTGGTTCCAAATAGAGAAGTTCACAGCATTGAAAGCTGAGACAGAAACCTGATGAGAAGATGACTGGACACAAATCTTAAGTAGAAGTGATTTTAAGTCTAAAATGTACGAGAACATCCCAAAAAGTGGCAGCTACTAGCACTTCGAAAATCCTATTCAGAGTGTGGTTAAAGGAGTTAAGAAATTAATTTAAACATGTCAACTGATGTTGAAAAGCAGAAATGGTTCTTTCCTGGTGCACCCATAATTCTGAGAACCTATATGTTGCCAGTAATACATTAAAACAGAAACCCTCTTTGACCCGTTGTGGACTTGGTGATCACATGCATATGCTATTGCCAAAGTTGTTGTCAAGAATTTGAAACCTGGCAGGTCATGCAATATCTTTTAGAGTGGACTTGACATTGTTTGTCAAGAACATCAAGAAGCAAAAGTTGGAAGATGGATGCTTGCTAGTAAGGATGTTGTGTCACTGTACATGTAAATTCCCATAAGTGAGGGTATTAAGATTTTTAGGAGTATCATGAACTCTAGAACTGCTAATTTAGCTGAGTTATACCTGAGATCTACTTGTTTTTCACTTGGGAGGGGGCCGGGGGAGCATTCTACAAGCAGATGGAAGGGTAGTGGTAATGAGGTCACTTTTGTCATCGATTTTGTTAACTTATTTATGGAGGACTATGAAGGAAGGGCTTTTGACCATCATCCTTTCGAAGATTAAATGGTGGGATGGGTATTTAGATGATATAAACTCCAATTGGCTTCATAGAGATTATGAGTTGGAAAAACTTTTCGACCATTTCAGTAGTCTATTGGAACAAATTCAACTATGAGATGGAGAGTGAATGGATGCCTTACATTTTTGGAAATATTAGTCTCAATAAATGGAAGTATTGGTATCAAAGAAGCTGGACCGCTCCCTATCTTGTGGGGTATTTAGAAAAAAATTTACATTCAAGTTGCCAACACCATCCATGTAGAAAATTTGTGATCTGTGCACTTTGACAACTTGAACTTGTGGAATGTTCAGATGCTGAACATTTTGATGAACAGAAGCCCGTTTTGAAGGAGAAGGAATTTGAAAAATCTCTTTCTAAGGCTACGCAAAGGTCTTGTGCCTTAAGAGGGTGATTTAAGAGATAAATCTTAAGTCATGGTCCTTTATATAAAAGTTGCATACAAGGATCATAAAGAGTTAACTGGATTCAGACAGCCTTTACTCTTGCAAACACACTATGAAATATGCTCAACATGGTTGGGTTGAAGCATGACTACAAAAACATGATGAGTTTGTTGCTAATGCAAAATACCCTACATTGGTGAAACAAGAAGATATACTCAAGTTAGGGTGCATGAACATGCAAAAGATGTACTACAAAATCATGTGGAAAGTCTGTTCTTGTTGAGTACTCACATTGGGCTGAAAACCATATCTGTGTAGAGGATATAAAGATCATAGTGAGGGAAGGCTATTATAATAAGAGAATTATATAAGCAATTGAGATATAAGAACATCCTAAAAACTAAAATTAGGACAATGATCTCTTTATTAGCGATTCATGGGGACCTATCATGCACCTCCACAAGAGGAACTGCAATGAGGGAAGGAACCGGAGTATATAATCTTTAAAATGAGTACTCCTTTATAGATAGAACTTTAGAAGGACAAAAAAATTAAAAGGATTTTTAAAAGGCAGACACATCTGTAGATTTGCGAATCATATTTATGAATAACTTTGGGTTGACTTCTCTCAAGAGCAATTCATTCAACCTATCTTGCCTTGAAGATGGGTCCAATAGTATAACTCAAAATTTAAATTGTGAGATGATGATCCTTGAAACATTTAAAAAAAGTTGTAGATCATGAAAGCTGGTAATTTTTAATCATTAAAATGTACTTAAATGGGTTTTAGTTCCTTTGGATAATCTTCTATTGGGAATACAAGGACGTCTAGACCACCCATTGGGTGAGAAGGAAGCACATTGAGATTAATTTTGTTTCAGCGCAAGAATATCATGATCACAATGTTAGCAGGAGATGCTGATTGAGTGGGCATCTTGTATTAGAATACATTTCTGTTGTTTAGATGATATGTTGAAGTAAACTACAGTATTAAATTCTTTTATGTCATTGTGTATTTTGTTTTCATTTTGTTAATTTATTCTTGGAGAAAGACTTTTACTTATGTGTCTTTGATAGTCAGCGAATCAATATAACGACCCGGGCCCAAGAACTGTGACTGAGTCATGCATATATAAGAGTAACTACCTAGCCACTCGACACACTATCTCATCAGAAAGAGTGGAGCATGAATAAAACACTTGGCAGAGCTCTTTCATTAAAGTTATGTGCTAATTCACAAACAAAATGGTCCACTTCATCTATTTATATTATTGTGTTCCAAATAAGATAGGCTTATGTGTCAGGTGCATATATAGAGTGCCTAGAAACGATGTCTTAAGGCCTCTCAGAAATAAATGCAGATCCATTTCGAGGAGAGTTGTCAGTACCAAAAAATTGAAGGTCTGCAAAATAATTTGGTGGTAAATAATAAACATGTATGAGTTATATAACTATTAGAATCTGCTATATTTAAATGTTTTTATCATGACTTGTTTGGTCACACAAAATAATAATACATGTTAATTTTTATTTAAATAGCTTCTTCTTAAAAGTATGATTCCATAGTTTTAAATTTGCAGGTGATGATCGAATTTCAAATATACATATCTCATGGAACAATGAAAGCTTGGAATCGTGGGTTCCTCGGCCTATGTGTTCTGGGAAGAAGGATAAGGGAGAGATTATGATAGAAGTAGTAGTAGAGGCAAATGTTGTCAAGAAACGTGGTGATGCATGGAATATTGTCTTTGATGCATGCTTGCCTTTTATTAGTTTTTTGGATCTCAACCGATGTGTGCCATACAGCATTCACGAAGTATATAAATTAATTGGAATATCATCTGCCTATCAGCTAATTATACAGGTATGCAACTTACAGTTTGTATTTACTTATCACCTAGCTAGACTTGCATTCAATTTATGCTTTTTTATTTGTTTCTGTCTATCATAATGTTAAACTCCATCCTAATGGTTAATGCAGGTCATATTTGATTTTGCAAAAGGTTATGTTATTTATTTGTTTTTTTTGCTTCATACGATCTTCCGTACATGATCTTTTTCTTGTTTGGTGATGTGGAGCCTAGGAAGACCTACACATTTTATGTCAGATCAAAAAACAAGAGAGTTATCAGCTGATCATCATCCTTGCTTGGGAAGGCTTTTCTGGTGAAAGAAATGTTAGTGTTTTAATCTGTCTGTTGCTAGACAACACAGAACTGAACAACACAAAGAAACGTTAGTGTTTTAATCTGTCTGTTGGTAGACAATACAAAACTGAAGAACGCAAAGAAATGTTAGTGTTTAAATCTGTAGGTTGCTAGACAACACAAAACTGAACAACACATACGGTATAACCATTCTTCAAATTATAAGGGGAGGCTTCCTCAGATCTAATTAAACTTAAAAGTAAATCTAGACTAAAACTATAGTTAGAATTTACAAGTGTGCATGCTATACAAAATTTAAATGGGAATTTGGCATAAATGTATATTACTAATTGATTGTTTTAACTTTTTGGTTTGGATGCGAGTGCTAAATTGTCAACAGTCAAGCCCTGCAACAAGATTTTCAGATATAGAGGGGGGGTAAAATAATTCAAGTAGAAATTAATAAACTCATCTTCTTATTGGCTAGAGCAGAGTTGAGTATTCAGTTGCAAACAAAGATTTGAAGGGAAAAGAGACAAATGCTTACTACTAGCTAAAGCAAAGACCAGTAAATTAGCATTAATAGGAGATAATTAAACAAGTGAACACCACATGTTTTCTTAAAATAAACAACTAATCTACATACGAAGCTACAATTTGGAAAGACGGATCTCGCCAATACAAAGCTTAACTAAATGTAATGTCTTGTCAATTTACTTAGTGAAACTACAAACATGCAATAACTAAATAACACAATAACTTTAGTTGAACGTAAGTTTCTAAAGCATAAGCTTCATATCAACTAACCTTAACAATTTATGTGCTCAAAGCACTTATTTGCTTTAAAGCGCTATTCTATCCCTATTTTTAGAAAAAGAGGAAATACAACAAATTTAAAACAATCTAATCGTAAAACAATTGATTAAATAAAAGGCCTAATAACAGGCTTATTTCTATCCCCTAGAAATAACCACTGCTGATGATGATAGCTATTAGATGTGGTTGCTCCTGAAAAATAACAATTTGGCACATAAGTGAGCCTTTCAAAAATTTGCCAAATCTTGACTTGAAATTGTTGAATCTTTTGGAACTTTGAAATATGGTGAATTTTTTTATAGCCTTTCGAAAATCATTGAAACTATATGGACATGAATCTAACGAATACACTGCCAATATGTAATGTTCCTAACCGGACTGTTAGTACAATATTTTTAAATATTTTCAATCAATACAAACCCAGGCTCTTTTTGATCACCAAGATCTCGATGCGGGCAAGGTGAGAGCATACGGAAACCGGGATGTGGACAAGAAAGCAAATAATGCAACTCACGGGCGGCAAGTTGCACAATTTAGAATCAATGCCAAATTGATGGATAGTATGTAAATGGTTAAGCCAAATTGGCTGATTACAAACCCGATCAATGCCAAATTGGCAGATAACAAGCGGGATTGGATCAATGCCAAATTGGCAGATAGTGAATGCTCTTGGTGGCTACGCGATCCAATCGTTATTACAATGCAAGTGCAAGAAACTAAATACATCTGGTGGTAAAACCTTCCAGATGGTTACAACTGATTATAAATGCTAAAATTTCACATGTAGCAGCGAAAATATTAATATTGGCACATGATCTCAGCTACTATAAAATATGCAATCAGCAGATTTATGTGAGTGTTACCAACTGTGATGGTAAAGAATACCTTTGCAAACAAGTAGCTAACCTCTTGCTGCTGTACGACCTCTTGGTACTGTCCAAACAAGGCTTGCAGCAATTAATACTTAGATTCTACACATAACAGGGGCAGCCAGTAAATTAAATGATATTGCATATGATAATCAGCAAGAATAACCCCCCAAACAGCAGCGCTTTGACCTTCAACTGGTTCGACCTGGGCATAACAATAGTACAGTCCTTTATTTGCAGGTCCCACTTGTGTGACACCTACAACAGTCTGTATTGGATGAGAGGACTGGGAATTTTGCAGCTGCAGAAATGATGTTAAGCAGAAAATTAATGCCACATAAAACTCTCTTATTCCCCAATTCAAAAGGTATGACCTTGGTCAAGTTGTATGACCCAACAATGGTGCAAGTAACCACTTCTTGAATATGTACGGGCTGCAAACAACAAATACTTTCTTCATCGGCAGATATCAACGTTAAGATTTGTAAACAATTGTCATTTTGGCTCTTCAAATCAGAGAATGCAATCACACTAAAAAATACTCACATAATGAAATTGGAACACCACACCAAAATAAATTTTTGTATTTTTCTGAATATATCATGACGCACCAACAAACTGAAATCTTCACATCAACACGAAATCTGAAATACAATGCAAATCAGCTCAATGGTAATTCTTGGATGGATTTACTCCTTTGGAATGGAGGATTTTCATACTCAACTTCATTTATCAGTAGGGTTGTCGTCTCAGGGCAAAGAAATGAACATAAGGCTCGAGTTCGAATAGAAAGGGTTTTGAATAATTTGACAAAGAGAAGCAAATGAGCCTTCATTCTTTTTTTATACTCTCAGGGAATTAAAATTAAAATATTTACTTTTTTCCTCCGAAAAATCTAATTTTAAATTGAGTTTAGTAACTCTACCCCGAAAATATATAATATAAGTAAGAGTTACATAAGCCCTTGTTGTGCCCCATTTAGACGGCTTGGAAATAATAAATAAAGTTGTCTTTTCCTAACCCAACCCATTAACCTACGGGAAATTAGAAAACAGGCTAAGGGACCATGTCGCGCACCTAGGGCCGAAAAGGGCACATGACACAATACCAACTTGATGACTTGGAACTTTGGCCCATGAGAATCTATCGACGCCTCAGTATGATGATATGACAACGTTTTGGATTTGAAACCTTACTTCGGTAAAACTTTGGTTGAAATTTTTGTGATAACAACTTGATACTTGAAAATATTTTCTCCATCATATGAATTTGTTTCCTTGTGCCAAGGATTTGGTATGCAAATTTTGATTTACTCAACGTACTAAAAAGAAAAACAATTGTTTGGAAGTGTAGAACATTAAGCCTAGGTTTGTATTTCTACGGAGAAAAGATGAGGATTTAGAACATGAAAGATGCCACTATAAACCCAAATACACCATTGTTACTCTATGAAAATCCTTTACCAAGGATGTTGAAATCCTCATAGACATGCAAAAATGAAAAAAAGTCCCAGTTTGTGCTATGAATGGTAGAAGTAAACATGTTTGTGAGTTTGAATGAATGGAGGCTTGTATTGTTAAAA
Organism: Cunninghamia lanceolata; assembly: GCA_027924645.1. NCBI lineage: Eukaryota > Viridiplantae > Streptophyta > Pinopsida > Cupressales > Cupressaceae > Cunninghamia > Cunninghamia lanceolata. The sequence goes on along the minus strand of BSBN01000902.1, from coordinate 2,494,515 downwards.
AATTTCTAATCACGACGACTAATTACCTAATGCTTTGCAAACACTGAATTAATCACACAAAACATTGAAATTTAAATCGCGGAAACAATGAACACCGGATATTGATATTTTACACCTTATAATCTGGTTTGCATTCCTTCGAAAGGTTACAAGGAAACCTCCACAACTAGTCCTATAGTTGCATGGAAAAATTACTTTGCTCTGAGTTACAATATTTTTATCTTGCATCTATCTTTATACTATTTAGCTAAAAATCTAATCTTCGATAAAAGCATTCTTATCTCTTGAAAAGAAAGCAAACTTATTTAATGCAATAGATGAATTGAAAGATAAGTCTGAGTCATTAGTGTTTATCCACACTTTATTAGCCTTAACTAAATAAAAGACTTTCACTTTAATCAGTAAAGTGAATTACAAAATAGAAATAACTAGAACTACTTGTTGGATTGTTGTCATTGATGTCAAAGAAAATACCACATATGTAATTAGAGAAATTTAGTGAAGAATAAAAACAATCAGGAAAGAGGTTGACTCCCTCATGGACGATTATGATATGTTTAAATTAAAGATTTAAACATGATAAAATATGGCCGATTTCATGATAAGAGGTTTCAAAAGAAGAATTTATTAGTTCCTTCCTAGGCGACTTCCTTGGAGAAAAACAAAAATTAAAATGTATTTTAATGATGGACGACCTCTCAATGCTGGCCGACCACCTTTGGTGCAAGGAGAAATTCAAGTTTTTAAAGGCAGCCGACTCCCCTTATGAGCAAGCGCCAATACATATAAGACAAAAATTTGTATTATTTAAAAGAACAAGAGGAGGTGCGATTAGAAAAAAGAAGTGCGATTAAGTTTTGAAGAAGGGTGCGATCAGCAAAGGGTGTGATTTAATGAAGGGTTGCTTTCATTGGCAAAAGATACATTCATTCAAAAGAGTCGCCTCTCTTGAGAGATTATAAAAACATAGAGAAGTTGTGAGTTAAGTGTGAGCAATGAAAAAGAATTATTTTCTGATTTGAGAGCAGATTTAAGAGAAGTATAAGGGCGAAAAATGAAATGTATTTCAGACTTATTTTAAAAGAAAGTATGTGTGATTGAAAGTAAAAGATATGAGTAGATTTGTGTAAGAGGGATTTGCATTATTAAGCAAAGGAAGAATACATATTTGTGATCAGATTTTGAAGATAGACATTATCATATTTGTGATCAGTTTTGTGGAAGAAGATTGTGCGTGATTTGGATCAGAATTGTGAAAGAAGGATTGAGTATAAATTGGATCAGACTTGTGTGAAGGAAAACATTAATACTCATTGAAGAATTTGAAGGTTGGTGCCTATCAAATAAGAGATTGGTGTCTCTTACTGAGTTGGTGCTCAGTTGTGGGGATTGGTGTCTCTAGTGGGTTGGTGCTCACAAAAGAAGAATTGTAAAAGTAGTAGGTTGGTGCCTACAAGAGAAGATCAATATATATATAAAGCAATATTTTGCTGTGGTTTTCTCGCACAAGAATTTCCATGTAAATCTTTTGGTCTTTCTGTGTTCGTGAATGCTAGATATTGCATGTGTGATATTAGTGTGGTTAATTAAAGTTTGAAAAGTAAAAGATTGTGTTATATTGATTCACCCACCCCTCTCAGTATAACTGTGTGCTCATCAATTGGTATCAGAGTGGGTGCCTTCACAAATAGCCTAACTGCTATAAGGTAGATCTTGAAAGCACACATGACCGGTCAAGAAGGATATGGGTTTTCCTCAAATAGGGCACCACTATTTGATGGGACAAACTATGCCTTTTAGAGCATAAGGATGGAACCTTATTTAAATGCTCTAGGGTTTGATATTTGGCAGTCTCTTGAGAATGGTTATACTGCTCCAACAAGCCTACCTACGGATCAAGTCAGAAAGAGGGAAAGTGAAAATAATGCTAAAGCTAAGAATGCTATTTTATGTGGTTTGTCTAAATCGGAGTTTGTAAAAGTAATGCGTTGCAAATCTGCCAAGGAGATGTGGGATAAGCTAAAGAATATTTATGAGGGAGATGACAAAATGAAGAAGGCAAAGCTTCAAACCCATAGGGGACAATTTGAAAGCCTCAAAATTAAAGAAGAAAACATAGCTTCTTATTTGCTTCGAGTTGATGAGATAGTGAACACTATAAGAGGTCTTGGAGAAACAATTCAAGACGCCGTGATCGTGCAAAAAGTATTAAGATCTTTACCGCTAAGATTTGATCCCAAGGTTTCGCGATAGAAGAAATGAAAGATTTCGATAAACTGACAAAGGACGAGTTGCATGGGATTCTTATTGCCTATGAAATGAGAACCATGGATAAACCTTCCAAAAGGGAGGCAGCCTTCAAAGCATTAAGGAAAGAACAAAGAGTATGAACCAAATGATAGTTCAAACAATGAAACGGATGGAGATGAAGCCCACTTCATGAGGAAGCTAAAGAAAGGATCAGGTATGTACCAAGGTAAGTTACTGTTGTCACTTGGATTTGCACCCTGTGTTGAATCTTGTTTGCTGCAACAAGCCAGTGAAACATGGGAGTGATCTCAAGGTGTGGGACCCTACAAATGATATTAAACCTCCAAAGAAGGTTGGTTCCTCTTTCTAAATATAAGATTCAAAGAAAACTATAAGATGAAACCTAATATAACACCACTAGGAAAAGAGAAGAAGGAGAAAACTGAAAAGGGAAAGGTGATACACTAGGTTTAATGAAGAACACCCATAAAGCTAAAATGCACAGAATAATTTCACATAGTTGATAGGATCACGCAAATCTTGTAGATTTTAACAGAGGTAAAGAACATAATAGAATTTTAAGGAATGAACATTCACATGCAATAACCAGTTCCAAATTACAAAAGAGTTAAAAAAAAAATAGCATGAAAAGGCAAAATAACCAGTATTGTATTGATTGATTAAAAGGCACAGTTACAACAAGATAGGGTTTTGTTTGGAGCACAAAATAAGCCTCTCGGTCCAACCCTTGTTACTTTGATTTTTCATCTATATATAGCATTCTACTACATTGACCGAAGTCACCCACTGCAATAAATTCGCCCATGGGCCTGTCAGAAGATATTTTGCAAAATTAATGTCTGTATACATCTGTTTTGCAAAACATAAATGCAGAAAATATCTTGATTTGATGTGCAGCAATAAATATGAAAATATTTGAAGAATGAAGTAGCTGAAGAAAAATATCTGCATTGAATGTTAGCATCTGATTCATCTTCGTGCAACAATAAAGGCACAACTACTTCCAACTAGGTGTTGACTTGATATTGCAATCATGGCGACTTGAGAGAAGATGGACATTTAAATATATAATGCCTGCCAAAATTTCCTGAATAAAGCCTTTACAACACTTCAAAATATTTTAAACTTACGTTTAAAATATTTTAAAACACTACATTATATATTACATGCTTTATATTCATGTTGATTTTCACTTTACTTTATTTTTGACCTTTATCTTGCCTTATCGGCAAAATCTCTCCACGAACTATTCTTGTTTCTGTCTTCTCTCTTTCTCTTTGTCTTTTCTCTTTAGTCAGCGAAATCTCCATTTCACGAACCAACGCCTTAGTCGATTCTCTCCTCTTTTTTCTCTCATTCTGTCCTGTCGGCAAAAATCTCCTTTGGCGAACTTCGCTTCCCTTCGTCTTCTTTAGTCTTTCTTTCTTTAGTCAGTGAGTTCGCCGATCGGCTAACCATTTGGTTCGCCAACTTTTCTTTTTGCCAACAACTCTTCCTTCATCCCCTTTAGCCTTGTCTTCCTTAGTCGGCGATTTCGCCGATTGCCGAACTTAAAGTTCGCCAAACATAAAATTTGCTGACTAAGGCTTGCCTTTGCCTTGGCTTTTTAGTAGCATTAATGGTGGCTAGGAAGGTCATTGAGCAGTCTCGATGCGTCACGAACAACAATAGGAGTTGGGAAGGCGAAATAGGTTAGGTCCCGACCAATCGGGCTTCCATTGATCGGGCTTTTGAAAGGTGAAGAAGGAAATCTTGATCTCCAAAGTCTAGAAGGAGCAATAGGGAAACCGTCTGGCTTCAAAGATTGGGCCTTCATCGTGCATCATGCTTTTGAAAAGAAGAAACTCTCGATCCCTAGCTCCGAGATACTTAGAAGATATTATGAATCTTTGTCGGGGATCGGGCCTCGGACCTTCCACCTTCTTCCTTCCAAAAGATAAGAGGAAGAAGAAAACTCTCGCTTGCCGCCACCTGAATGACTTAGACGTTTTAGAGGTTTGGCGGACTTCGATGATCGGGCCTTTCGTTTATCTCTTGCCAAATGGAAAGAAAAAAGCTGCAAACCCGACCTTCGAGCTCCGCAATACATAGAAGCCTTTGAAACCAGCAGAGCTCGGTCGTCGGGCGTTATGCTTTCCGCCTTCGAAAAAGAAGGTAGAAAAGAGAACTCCCGCTTGTTGCCAGCCACAACACTTAGAAACACTAGAACTTGTCGGGCTTCAGCAATCGGACCTTCCATTTACCACTTACGAAAAGGAGGAAGAGGAATCTCCCGACCTCTGTTGCCCGAAACACTTGGGTGATTTTACAAATTATTAAGACGGAGCTTTCGGAGCCGACATGAAACACATGATGAAGGGGTGAACCCTGAACTCCGAAACTCCGTAAAGGCAAAAAACAAAAGGAAAAGACTTAGGATTTTTAGACTTAGCCATATGGGGGGGGCTTTTTCCTTGCAGTTCAAAGGGAAAACACTGAAATTTCATGGATCCTTGGGCTATTTGGCCTGAAGGCAAAATAGGACAACATTTTGGTGACCTCTCAGGGATGTTTGCTTGCTAAACAAAAGAAACCAATGGCCTGAAGCATCTATTGGGCATAGAGTCAAAAGGGACTATAAAATGCTGGAAACAATTGAAACCTTGCCTTGACGAAAAGAACACCCAACAAAGGGAAAAAAACGAGGCTTGCATTCTCCTAATGAGAGTGCAGCCTGTGCAACAACACTTAATGAAAAGGAAAACTAAAACAAAAACAAAACAAAATAGTATATACAAAATCTCAGACCAACCTTAGAAGTAAGGTTTGAGATGGATCCCATTGATTGAGATTGATAGAACTTCACCATCTAACTTTGAAAAATTGAAAGTGTTGGCTGGCTTGTAGATGGTAATGATATATGGACCACTCCAGATTGCATCAAACTTAGTGTGGCCTCCGGGCTTGGCTTTGCCAATATCCCATTTTAAAACAAGATCTCCTTCCTTGAAAATTTGATGTTTGGCCTTCTTGTCAAAGTATTTCTTGGTCTGCCTTTGGTGTTCTTCCAATGTAACCATGGCGGACTGTCTAAGTTCTAATTCTGTTAACTCAACCATCCTTACATACCTAACATCTTCACGTTCTAATTCCAACTGTTGGGCCAATTCTAATGAAGGAAGCTTTAAAGACAAGGGCAACCTAGCATCTTTTCCATACACAAGAACAAAAGGAGAATTACCAATGGCTCTTTTATAGGTGATCCTAACAGCCCAAAAAGCTAATCTGGTTTAATTATGCCACTGCCTCTGATTTGTTTCCATGGTTCTCTTCAAGATTCTGATTAGGTTGTAGTTAGTAGATTCAACTAAACCATTACCTTGGGGGTAATAGTTAGAAGAAGTCTTCAAAAACACATTATATTTCAAAGCCCAATCAACTATCCTAAAACCAGTGAAAGCTTTTGCATTATCATTAATGATAGTGTGGGGAGCTCCAAACCTTGTCATGATTTCTTTCAAGAAATCCATGATTGTTGATTCTGTAGTCTCTTTGAGTGGGACAACTTCAACCCACCTGGTGAAGTAGTCCGTTGCATTTAGAACCCACTTGTGGCCAACACTAGATGCAGGGTTGATCATGCCAATGAAATCCAAGCCCCACTGTGAAAAAAGGTGATCTACTTGGATGGGGTAAAGTGGAAGGGCTGCCAATGTCTTCTTTCCAGCAAAGAGAGCACACTCTTTGCATTTTCTTACCCAAACATGGGCATCATTAAACAATGTTGGCCAAAAATAACCTGCCCTCATTATATTTATTGCTGTAGGCTGTAGCTCTTGCAGAGAAGTGACCTCTAGCCGGGCTTGCATGAAACTCACCGAGTAATCTGTCAATCTAATTTTCTTCAATGCATCTCAGTAAGACTCCATCCAATTTCCTTTTAAAAAGAATTCCATCCGCCAGAGCATACGGGATGGACTGCAACCTGAAGTGTCTTCTCCTAGTTTTGTCCAATCCATAAGGACACTTGCCAGTGGATAGGAACTTGGCCATGTCTGCTGTCCAAGAACTTACAGCTGTTGGTTTTGTTATATGTTCTGCCTTATTCAAAAGATAGGATGAGTTCACCTTATCTGTTGTAGTTTGAGCTAGCTGCTCAAATAATCCTTTGCCTCGAATTAGCTTAGTGGTGTTGATAGTAACATCATATTCCAGGATCCTTGTAACCTAGCTCGTTCTCTTCTCACTAATTTCTATTCCCATTATGTAGTCTCGCACACTGGGATGAGAAACCAATACTTTGATATGGTTATTTGCCAGCATATATCTGAATTTTTTTAATGCTCTCACAATGGTAGAAACCTGTTTGTCCATGAAATTGTATCTGACCTCATAATCTTTCAATGTTTGACTGAAGGCCACGGGTTACTCCATACCTTGGTCATTTTGTTGCATTAGAACAACTGCAGTGTTGCTCTTTCCTCCACGAGCATAAAGGACAAAGTCCTTTTCATAGTTAGGGTTCATGAGGGTAGGAGCTTGAGCAATTTCTTCTTTTATCTTCTCAAAACTGTCCTTCCCCTCCTTGGTACACCTAAAAACAACATCCTTTTTTAGCATTAGGGTCAGTGGTTTTACGAAACTAGCACAGTTAGGGATGAATTTTCTAACAAAATTAATCTGCCCCAGAAATGACTGCAGAGCTTTTTTATGAGCAGGTAGAGGAAGAGAAAGAAGAGTTGAAGTTCTTTCTGGATCTATGGAGATCCCATCCTTGGACACGAAATGGCCCAGAAGTTTGCCCTAAGAAACAACAAAAATACATTTTTTGGAGTTCAATGACACCCCAAACTCCCTGCACTTTTCGAAAACTTTCTCTAGTTGCTCCATGTGGTTTTCTCCTCTCTTAGAGAAGACTATAATATCATCCAAATAAATTAGGATGAATTTGTTGATGAAGCCCTTAAATGCGATGTCCATTGCCCTCTGAAAGGTGGCGCAAGCATTGGAGAGCCGAAATGACATTTTTGCATACGCCATGGTTCCTCACCTAGTGGTGAAAGCTGTCTTGAATCTGTTCTCTTCCCTTACAAAAATCTTGTTATAACTAGAAAAACCATCAAGCAATGAGAATCTTTCTGCCCTTACCACAGTCTGCAAGATTTGGTCCATGGACGACAAAGGGTAATGGTCTTTCAAGGAAGCTCGATTCAGATCGTAGAAGTCTACACACAACCCTATCTCACCATTTTTCTTCCCCACTGGCACTAAATTAGTCACCCAAGTGGAATACTTGATGGGAAAAATAATTCTGGCCTGAATGAGCTTTGCAAGCTCCTTCCTCATCAAAGGCTCGATTTTGGGGTTTGCAGGTCGTTGTCTTTGGTGAACAGGTTTGGCGTTTGGATCAAGGTCTATGGCGTTTTGGGAAAACATTTGGGTCAAAACCCTTCAAATCTTCACAATTCCATGCAAAAACATCGCTGTATTTCTTAGAAAGGTGAATAAAAATTTTCGACATACTTTTCCCAGCAATAAATCTTTGTCTTGGGCGATAACAACATTTTGGTAGTCTTGCTTTTTGAATGTGATGTTCTTCTTCTTGCCCTTGAATTCATCATGATGATTGAAAATAGTCTCAAGAGTGACCAAACCTTTAGGCAACTTATTTGTTTTTTGAGTTGCATAATTTGATCACAATACCCTTCATGCAGTTTGGACTGCACACTTGATGAGAACTCGGCTTCATTTTGTATGAAGTATACAATCTGCTCATTGCTGTCAAATACTTGCCAGTTCGCACCATTATCGAGGACTGAGGGACTAACCACTATTTTAACGTGTTGATCATGGCCTTGAAAGAGGTCTGCAGGGGGAGAAAACTTTGTACCAACTGTTGCTAATTGGTCTGCCTCAACATTTAATTTCCTTGGGAGCACCTGTAGGTTGAGAGCATCAAAACTCTCAACCAAACCCCAAACTTTGTGTCTGTAAGCTCATAGGAGCTAATTTTTTGTTGCACATCTCTCCTTGACCTGGTTGACCACTAATTCAGTATCTCCGAAGATCTCTAGATGTTTGATTTTCTTCTTTTGAGCTAGTAACAAGCCATGGACCAATGCCTCATACTCTGCAACATTATTTGTGCAGGAAAAATGTAGCTTGTGAGCAAAATGCAACTTCTTACCAGTTCGAGATATCAATAATACTGCTGCACCATCTCCATTTCTGCTCTTTGCACAATTGGCCATTAGAATCATCATTTGGTTTTAGTATAGAAGGGACAGAGGAACTTCCCTCATAAATCATGTAGGTACCCAGCCCAGTCATCTCAGTGGTATCATAGGGGTCAAAATTAAAGTGGTCTTTCTCCCTCTCATCAAAAAAAGGTCTGGGATTAGAAGGGGTGAAGATATTACCTCAAAAGATCCCGAATCATTTACTTCCTCACCCTGAATCATGCAATGAGGGTTCACCAGGGTATGATTTATAATTTTCGACATGATAACTCGAAGCTGGTTCAGCCTTAATGGCGAACCTTGTGCCATATCTTGTCCTTAAAAGCATGTGAGACCAATCAGAAGATAGGTAACTTGTCATGCGCTCGCAATAGAACAAGTCATAGAAATGAAATTATAAACAATAATGATAGATCTTGGCCGACTAAGAAGACAACGCTTAAGAAGACCAAGTTATTTGTGATAAGGCCGATCTCCCTTTTATATGGAGCGCACTACATATAAGACAGACTTAGTTATTTTTTAGACAATTAAGAGATGCGATTAAAGAAAGATAAGCGATTAGTTTTGGCCGACTCTCCATAAGAGACTAAAACATTTCATTTAAAAGACAAGAGGTGGCCGACTATATAAAGGTAAGCGCTAAAGTTAAGGGATGCGATTCAGATAAAGAGGAGCAACGATCTGTTTATGAGACAAAGGGTGCAAAGGTAGCGATTCATGAGGGGGTATAATTCAACAAAGGAGTTGTATCCATTGAAAAAGAGATACATCACTTCACAAAGGACATCTCTATTGAAGAGATATAAAAAGTAAGAAATTGTTGAAGAAAAGGAGAATATACAGACACACTCAAAAGTAAAAATACAATACATTATAAAAATGATTTAGAACTGTTATCTGTAGCATAACAATATAAGAGAAAGAAATCTATATTAGCAAAGCTAAATCTACAGGGCTATATCAACAAAGATATATATGCAGTAATTAGGAACAACTGAGGAGAATACATGATACTGAACACTTTATTAATCAAATCAGAATCTAAAGTGTTAATAGTCTAATCCACTGTGGTAATATAGAGATTATTATTTAGTTATATATATATATATATATATATCTATTGCACATCTTTGCCACATGTTAATAAGCATTAAAATATATTGCAACGGTCTGTCAAAAGGGAAGGAAGGAGATCTACTATAAGGGAGAACAACTTAGGGCACTCCGCTACAATGGCAAGTAGGGAGAACAACTAGACGGGCACCCTATTGCACTGAAAAAGGGAGAGAACGACAAAGGGCACCCTATTGCAATTTCTCTTCCAATCCATATGTCGAGGGACTGTTGAGAAAATTAGAGATTCACGTAGAAATCAAACTTGTTGCATATTGATGAATATATGATTCCCTTGCAATAATAATAGATATTTTCATGAACTGTGTTTGCAGTGTTACCTAATTGATTGTAGGCTTCTAGAACAGAATTAGTTCATCTTATTCCTAAGTAAAGAGAAGTATCCCTAACTACCTTATATGCTTGTTCCATTTGGTTTTGTAAATTTGGACAGAATAGAGATTGATCCAGTAAGGGGAGATTACATGAATATTATAATAATGATTAGAATCCTATCTATAACATCATTGAATTATATGTTTATTTATCTATTGATAACTAATATGTTTCCAGGACCTAAATCAGGCTTATCTTGCTTCAAGCATTCAATTGGTAAGTTATAACCCTACTATGTTAAATTTGTGATTATAGGGCAAGATTTAGGGCAATCCCAAAGGGGGACATTACAATTGGTATCAGAGCATCTTTCCTGCCATCCTGTGAATGATAGTTGATGCAACATATATTCATGTGTATACTTCATGCCGTACGTACATTCATGTATATGCTTCATGACTTATGTGCATTCAAGTGTATACTTCATGACTTAGTGTATTCAGGTGTATACTTCATGCATTATGTACATTCATGTATATGCTTTGTAACTTACGTGTATTCAAGTGTATACTTCATGACTTACGTGTATTCAGGTGTATACTTCATGCCTTACATTCATGTATATGTTTCGTGACACTTATGTGTATTCAAGTATATACTTCATGTCTTATGTATATTCATGTGTGTGCTTCGTGAGTTACGTGTATTCATGTTCATACTTCGTGTATTACATGTATTTACGTGTATGCTTCATGTTCCGTGTATTACGTGTATTTATGCGTATGCTTCATGCTTCTTGTATTACATGTACTTATGCGTATACTTTGTGTATTATGTGTATGCTTCATGCTTCTTGTATTGCATGTATATATGCATATACTTCGTGTATTACATGTATGCTTCATGCTCTGTGTATTACGTGTATTTATATGTACACTTCGTGTATTACATGTATGCTTCATGTTCCGTGTATTACGTGTATTTATGCGTACGCTTTGTGTCTTACGTATACTTCATGTACCTCGTGTATTTATGTGTATGATTCATGCTTCACTTGCACTTATGTGTATACTTCGTATATTACGTGTATCAATGTGTATGCTTCATACTTCGTGTATCACGTGTACTTATATGCTTCATGCCTCACATGTATTTATGTGTATGCTTCGTATATTACGTATGCTTCATGCTTTGTGTCTTACGTGTATACTTCGTGTATCACGTATGCTTCATGTATTACTTATATCTATGTGTTTGCTTCATGTCTAAGATTTCTCCAACAAGTTTACACTATGTATGTTTAAGATTACTCTATACTTAAAAATTATGAAAATTCCAAATCTATCGAAGCCTTACTTGTCAAACGCTTCTTGGGTTGAGAAGCACTACCAAATTAACTTATGTAATAATGAAGAGTTGTAACTGGTGAAGTGAAAAAGTGTGACTCACTCAAACTTGAGATATAAAAGCTAAGTTGCCGAATCGTCCTCCCTGAGCGCCCTATTCCGGGTACGAAACGTCCCGGAAGCGGAATCACGTCTGATTCGCCTGTGGAATCCCTTAAATGTTTTTTTATTTTTATTTTTTTCACTAGATTGTATTTTCTTTTAATTCTATTTTCCCCATTCAAATCATTTCCAACGCTGGGAGACGCTATTTCCGTCAGACACGAGATGGGAGACCACATTTCTGCCATTTCTGTGATGTTATTTGCAGCCGCAGGTAGCAGACTTATTCGCCAAGGTTATTCGCCCCCAGAGTTATTCGCCTCCGCCAGAGCTATTCGCCTTTCCAGCGAATGCGTTCAGGTAAGCAGAGAAATTCAAAATGCAAAGGTTTAAACTGTAATAGTATTTATAAAGGTTTTTAATATTTAAATTTTTAATATTTATTGATATTGTTTAGGGTTCCCGTTTTATATTTAATAATGCTAATTATTATTGAAGTTCATCTATTATAATATTATTTAATAGTTTTTTAATTTATTATTATTAATAATATGATATATTATTTAAGTTTTTAACATTAAAAATTAAAAATATCAATATGATAAATATTAAAATATTTCATATATAATCATAATAAATATTAAAACACAGTATACTCATTATTAAATCTTAGATCTATATTAATTTTAATTTTAATTTTTTATTTTTATACTATCTAATAGTTTTAAATTTTAATTTATAATATACATAAATAAAATTAATAAATAATAAATATTTAACATGTAACTATATTTTAATTTTTAATCAGAAATTTATATTAATAAATTAATATTTAATAATTATAATATTATTATATCTTAATAATATTTTAATTTATTTGTATATTTTTTAATATTATTAATTTATTATATATATTTTAATTTTTTATATGTTTTCTTATAGACATATCCAAAACGTACCCAAACCCCCTTCAAAAAATTAACGTACCTGCGTACCGGAATCACGTACCCGTACCCTTGCCCGATTCCGATTCGGCAACTTAGTATAAAAGGGAAGAGAAATTCATTTGAGAAAGACATCCAAAACATCATTGAAGAATTCAATTGAGAATAGAACCCTAAGTGATTTTATAAGTAAATTAAATTAGGATGTGAGAAAGGATGAATCCCCAAATATGAAAAGTGTGACCCTTCAATGTAGGACTTCCTTAACAATAAAATATTAAAGAGGAATCATTTCCTTGTGAAGAAACCATCAATAGGAAATAAATCTAACAATCAACTCAAAGGTAAAGTATTATTCTTGAAAAAGGCAGCCAAGAAGAGTAATGACTCCTTCAAGAAAGAGATAAAGGATAAATCAATTCATTGACATAAGCAATCATCACTCATCTATTCATTAGGAAATCAAACAATCAAAATATCAAAAGTTTCCCAAGTAAGGAACAATCAATCACAACCACTCAACATAGTTGAATCTAACGATATAATTTGACTTCCAATTCTTAGATGAAAATCTAGTTGTCACGGAAACTTAGGCATAACTAAAGATACAAAGATAGATTAAGGTTATCCTTCAAACTTTAAGATTTAGGTACATTGTGGTATCATCTTGACCTAGGATGGTCAATCTCTTAAAAGCCAAAACAACAATTTTGAGGGAATGTAATTAAGACCACTCAATTCTTTAGGAACCTACAAATTTGGAGAAATGTTAGAAATTTATCATAAGACATATTCGTCAAGCTTCATGGAAAAGGAAAATCATTGAAAATAAATTGTTATATTCTTTTGGACAAGAGCCAATGTACAAATAAGTTATCTATCCCACACTCATTGAAACAATGACAATACAATCCAGTCCATACCACATATGGTCTACCTTGTAACCTATAAAATTGATTTAGTGAACTTTGTCTGGGACCAAATTCACTTCTATATGTAATATCTAGAGTAGATCATTTCATCCAAGGGTCTAAGTTCTTAGATAAATTTGATACACATCAAGTTACAACAAAGTTGTTACATAAGCCTATGCTAAGTTATATTATGGGCCCATATCCCACAAATCCCAGGATCATTCTCACCTATCAACCTTGGGATAAATTGATATTGTTTATGAAAATAAATTTAGTACTAAACATGGAGGTATGTCAAAGAGGAGTGATAACCTCCAATTGAATTAGAAGATGGAACAAGAATTAGATATTAGGTTAAACCTCTAAAGTTAAGTCCTATTGAATGCTGAACTATTGTACATCTTTCATTTTATTGACTTGATTAATCCCATAAATTGGTACTTAAATATTAATTACCTATGGGTATAACAGATGTTTGACTAGGTTAAGTAATACAAAAACTCTATAAGCTCCTCATTAGAAGCAAACTTATCGTAAACTTGTTTGAATGTTTACACAAAATGAAACATACCTTATCTAAGGGAAGTTGTCATTCAAACATCTAGATCCTTTACACGAAAGCAAAAGTAATTTTACACAAAGGAGTGGGATCTTGATATTCACAACATTACCGCAAACCATCATGATCTTAAATTTCAATGAAGAGTCTGTATCATTGCCTAGGATCCTTGGGGTGAGGAAATGAGAGAAAACTTGGCTTAAGTAATAAGTCTTGCCAATTTCCAACTCTTGGTTTTGTTGTTGAGAGTTTTTGGGAAATAGTAAGACTATTGGACAATAAATTGTCCACATACGTTAGAGGATAGTATTGATCTTATTGGTAGTCGAGGCAAGTATACTAACAGTTACTCTCCAAAGACATAGAGTCAATCATAACCAAAAATAATCGGCACTTCATTTAAAAACTTCTCATTCCTATCAAAACATCACAATAAAATTTAATGACCTCACAAGAATACAAATCTATAAAGTTGATTTAGAATCTTAGTAATTTCAAGAGTTTCTTGGCTTTTGATTGCTTGAGGACAAGCAATCTTGGGCAAGGCGGACTGTCATGCCCCCGAAATAGAACAAATCATAGAAATGAAATTATAAACAATAATGATACATCTTGGCCGACTAAGAAGACAACTCTTAAGGAAAGCAAGTTATTTGTGATAAGGCCGACCCCCCTTTTATATGGAGTGCACTACATATAAGACAAAGACTTAGTTATTTATTAGACAATAAGAGATGCGATTAAAGAAGGATAAGCGATCAGTTTTGGCCGACTCTCCATAAGAGACAAAACACTTCATTTAAAAGACAAGAGGTGGCCGACTATATAAAGGTAAGTGCTAAAGTTAAGGGATGCGATTCAGATAAAGAGGAGCAGCGATCTGTTTATGAGAGAAAGGGTGCAAAGGCAGCGATTCATGAGGAGGTATAATTCAACAAATGTCATGTCCCCATTTTCAGAGTGATCACTTGTGTAGATGTTGATTAGCCTATTCACCATTCCCGTAGGCTAATGCTAGTGGTAAGGGAATGATTTTGGTTTGAGCTTGGTATTGAAGGATGGAAAACTATAATGTTGGCTCAATACTTGTTTTATTTGGATTTTGGCTAAGTGTTATTTTATGATATCTTTCATAAAGCCAAAATATTATGATTTTTTAGCCAAGGATGGGAAAAATAAATGTTGGTGAAAAGGTGGAAAATGCAATTTTTAATTGTATTTTCATTATTCTATTTATTTTCTCAAGGAGTTGATACCAAAGGAGAAAAAGAAAAATAAAAATAATAAAATATTATTATTTTTATTTGATAAGCCAAATCGTCGCCCAAGGAAAAAATGATAAAAAATAATGAAATGTTTTTTTTTTATTGGATTGCCGCCCAAGAGGAGAAAAGGAAAATGAATTAAAAAAATATTTTTTATTTGTCCAAGGAGAAAATTGCTGCCCAAGAGGAGGAAAAATTAAATAAAATAATGGTTTTTTTAAATGAGGGCGATTTGTTGGTGAAAACAAAAATAATAAAATATTGATATATTGTTTTTTAAATGAAGGTGTTCTTGAGGTATAATTCATTTAAAAATGTCAAATGTCAAATTACATTTCATTGTTGGATTTTGAAAAGATGTCAAAACTTGCCTAATTGGGATGCCTATGAGGAGAGGAGGATAAATAGATGTAATATACACCACTATTGTGTATATATTTGATGCCAAATTTTTGTTTTTCTGATTGTTCTGAGTTTAGGGTTTCATTGAATATATTGCATGTTTGATATTTGCATTGAATACATGAAATAAAGAGCAGATAGCATAAACCTAGAAAATCTAAAATAGATATCAACAAACTAACAGCTACTCAGATAGTAATGAACCAAAATATGAATTATAATAACATACCCAGATCAAGTTTTACAACTTTGCCCTGATGCTGAAGCCAGACCAGCAATATGTCACCATAGAAATGCTCACAACTCCAAGATATGCAATTACTAGATATTCAATCAGCAGCAGCAAATAAAATGACTCTGGACGCCTAGATTTGGAGCAATAAATACCACGAATCAATGAAGGAAGGCAACCAACCAGCACCCACGTCCTCCTAAGATGGTATGGCCTCCATGGCTGTCTAAATCAGCAACAGACATACAAAATTGTAAGATACTACCCCCAGATTTTTTTTCAAAATTCATACAATGATATAGCAAGGTTAGCATCAAAGCATAAACCATCTAGAGGCCTCACACTTTCTGATCACCAAGATCCTAGGATGGGCAAGGTGAGAGCATACAGTGATTTTGGCTTACAGTAACAAGTATGCAAGAAAGAAATACACTTCTTCCGCTGCGGCGGGCATCCACATATCGTGGGTATTGACCACTTTATCAGTGGGTATGAAATAAACATGAAAGATTACAAAGCCATCCACTTATTCAGTGGGAATTCGCCACTTGTCCAGTGGGTAAAAATGAAAAGAAAAGAGAGTTATTTATCCTCGCTGGCGGTAGAACCATCCAAGGTTACAAAATGTTTGAATATGTTCTTTCCTTCCACACTGGCGGTAAACCATCTAGGGGACTTAATGTGATTTCATATGAGAAAGATTACAATTATAGCAAGAACAATGCTGATCATAATCTTGATTTAGAACTTGATAAGAATCCTTGAAGGTAGAATGACAATACCCTGCAGAAATCTTGAATGATTTATGACATCATTGAAGTCACTTGCTGTTCATCTCTACTGCAACCTGGAATGTTATATCAAACTGCCCTCTGTACAGTCCATTTGCATCCTTGGAAGTATTTCATAACATAGACTATAAACCTTGTTTGTCAATACAAGAGACTCTAAAGGGATTTATAGACTGTATGCATTAAACAAAACAGTGATGAAAGGCAGAGCTAAAACACTCTTTTCAGACTTATACAGCACTTGTTTGACATGGTACGGACTGCATGCAACCTACAGCTATCTGCCCTCAAATAAACATTGATTCCATATGATTTTAACTCTCTCAAAATTAACAAACAACTGATTTAAATGCCCATAGCGTAAGGTGAAGCAACATTCAAATGATTTTTATCATTCCAAGAGCCGTACGGCCCTGATATGTACGGCAGATCTTAGAAATTCAGACATTGTTTTAAAACATATAAAATCACCATAAATGGAGTCGCCTAGGCTGAACTAAGACAATGTAAAAAGGATGAAACCCAAACTTAGCTCCAATATTTTTATTTTCAAATGTCTTCAAATCTGCAAGTACGGCCATTAGAGGGTACGGACCAGCAGATGAAAGCATATAAACTCAAGAAACATACTCCAAAATACTAACAAAATCATCTACAACAAATTACAACTGATAAACAATGATCTCCAATCCAAAACTTAGCAAAAACTCTCAACACTGATCAGCTCCATGAAAGCTCAATGGCAAACTCTGGATAAGTTTGCTCAAATCTCTTCTTCAGCACAATGGTGATTCCTGTAGTGAAACCACACCCAACCTCGAGGGTTTTCGTCCTCAAGAGCATTCCACAAGAGGGTTTTCGTCCTCGAGAGAATATGGACGAACACGCAGGTTCAATCCAGCAGAGTAACAATACAAATCCAAGCATGCCAAAACAATGAGCCCAACTCCTCTTTTTATAACTTTTTGAGGGAAATAAAATATTATTTCCTTTATCCCTTCATATTTCTCCTCAAACAATAAAAAATAATTCTTTAAATGTGCACAACTTAAAGTCACCACTTTTAATTAAAAGCTCTTTTTAGCTCCAAAGACCCCTTTATCGAAATAAATAAAATATCTGCTTCGCAAGGCCCCAAAATGATGCATCCATGATTTAAAACTTTTCTTCCTCTTTCCAACGAGCTATAACACTTATATTTTTATTAATTATTTTCACCTCTAGGAGCTTAAGTGAAAATAATAATTAAAATAGCTCATTAAATATTAAATTTTGCGGAAAATCCCAAACGGCCTCCGAAAGCACAATAAACTGAATCAATATGCTCTGTAAGGTTTGGGATGTGCAACGATGCCTTCCGGGTGACTTTCCAAAAATAGAAAACTCCTCCAAGAATCTTGGAGAGCAAACCAGAAGCTCGATCAAAATTTAGAAACCATCAATGTTACCTGGAACATCAACTGAGCTCAAAACCAAGACAAAATTATCCATTTACAAAAGGAAAACCCAATTAACTGTTCTGCAGACCGAACTAAGACCACTCCAAGAACATTGGAGTTCTTCTCAAACATGTTGGATAGCCTCCAAAAGACTAGGAACAAGCACAAATGCCCATAATAATCAATGTGCCAAAAATGGAACATTACAAAAATACAGCCTGAAATACTTTTGTTTTGGAATATAAACTCTTTCCTCCTTATGCCGACCAATATCCACTATCAAACAACCCCAAATTAATGCCAAATCTGCCCACAAGAAGAGTATGGTCTCCTAGATGGTACCACTTGCAGCAAGAAGGTACGACCTCTCTAGAAATTGCAGCAGTAACAATAAACCACATGAAAGATACATAAATCTGTTCAGTACATTCTCATTCCCAACTGCAACAATACATTTCCGAACATCTTCATTTCTATCTCGATTCTTAACCAAAATGGATCAACTGAATGCACAAGTGAGACTCCTGGATGAAGCCTCCGATAACCTCTCCTGATACGATCTTGCACGCACGAGGAAAGGGATCAATGTAGGGGTTTTCGTCCCAACATTGTCAAAATCAAAACCCTATAGCCAAGCCCAAAGCCAAAGCACAAGTATCTCACACAGAGAGAGCAAAATCCAATATTCTTCGCATGAGCAAATGAAACACTTTTTCCCCCTTTGTTTCCTCTCTTTCCCAACGCCCAAGATGAGAGGATTTTTATTTTATTTTAATTTATTATTCATCCCCTTATCTCTCCATGAGGGGTGCCCATCTTTAGGAAGACAACTTTAAGTTATAACTTGATTTTATAAAGTAACTTTATAACTTAAAGTGACTTAATTTCCAAATAGTATAAATTAAAAATTTAACTTATATATCGAGTTATAGTAGCTTGGGCCCTGAAATAAGATGGGTTTCTGTGCTATGCCCATTCACATTGCCCTGCTATGAATAGCAAGTGCCCGGCTCCTGAGTTACTATAAATAGTAAGTCACCTGAAATGACTTCCTAAACACCTCCATTAGCCTACGGAAGTCAAATTATAGGCTAACCCTGGTCCATTGGTGTAATGAGCTAGATTTGGGACATTACAGTCCGCCCTTCCCAAGATTGCTTGTCCTCAAGCAACCTCAACTCGGGATGTTGCAAGATCTGCTCACCCTCCCAAGTGGCATCCTCCATTGGTAAATTCTTCCACTTGACCAAGTACTCTCTGATAACCCGTTTCCTCAAGTGTCTCTCCCGGGTGTCAATGATAGCCTGAGGTACTAGGATTAACTTCCCCACCTCATCCAATGGTGGAAGTTTAGCTGAAGGAATTATGTTGTGGCCAAGAGCTTTCTTCAACCTGGAAACATGCAATACATTGTGCACCTTGCTGTCTGATGGTAACTCAAGCTCGTATGACACTTCACCCGCTCTTTTGATAATCCTGAATGGACCATAAAATCTGGGTTTCAATTTCTCGGCTCCACTCTTCTTGAGAGTGGACTGCCTGTAGGGTTGGAGCCTCAAATACACCATGTCTCTGTGATGTCCCCTTCTAGTAAATTGAAATTTTCCACAAACTTGCACAATTTCAACTTAGTAAAAGAGAACATTAGAATCTACTCAATCTTTATTTCAACAGGGAATCATTAAGACTATATCATGTAAGATCCTATTCACATTATATTTCATATAATTCTTTTTATCCTTATTCATTATAACATTCCTAATTAATAACTACATCCAAATATGTGTTATTCCTTTATATTATTGGTTCACGACATGTCTTGTGAGGGACTTATGCTAGGCTCTTACGTTAACCAGCTCTAGATCACCAAGTATGATTTCATTAAAGAAATAGTTCCATCTCTTACGGAGGCCCAAAGGTTTCACTCCCATATAGAGTTCCTCACCATTTGGCTCGTGGGATTTCACTCACACACGGAGTACCTCATCCAGACGAGAGTCACCATCCGTAGAGCAAAATTAACTTTTACAAGTTCTTCCAGGCCCAAGGATTTCACCCACACACGGGGTTCCTCATCACTTGGTCGAGGGACTTACGTCCAGTCGAGAGATACCTGGGCTAAAATAAACTATTTCAACTACGTCATACCTTAGAGGTGATAGAGGGGTTAAAGGGAGAGCCTGAGTCAGCTCCAAGCATACCACCAATTTATCTTTTATTTGATTTCATAGATATCATAATTGTTCTCATTATCATTTAACACAAGATGCCTTATTTTAGACATCATGGCCTTATATTAAAATTGAACATATATCATTGACATTTATTCATTATATTAGTCTATGATCATCTTTCTTATTTCATTTCATATTTCAATAACATTTAATTATAAACAATTTATTTAACCTAGTGCATATTCTAGTTATAATATATCTATCATTTACAACCTGCATATAGTTATTCTTTTATATATAATAATCTTACCATTTATATTTACCAACTATAGATTGAACAAATTAAATATAAATACTTACTTACCTGCTGGAGCTTTACTTGGGATTTCTTACCTATGCCGTCGTAATATAATTTTTATTGTATTGTGGTTGCCGTTTATATATTTTATAATATATATTTCACGCACTTTTACTGCTGATGTATTTATCCGATACTCTTTTTATATTTTCTTCCGATAGTGTTTTCGTTCTATCTCACAACCTTTATTTATTTCTCTTTCAAGAGATATATTCAAAAGGTATGTCTCTTATTATGCTTGGTGGTAAAAGACATACTTACCCTCTATAATTTTTATATTAATTCCCTTTTGTGGTAAAACTAGTTCTAACCATACGTAACTCCTTTATCATAAGAGGATAGGTTAAAAGATATTTATTTTATCTTATTATTTATTTATATTATTTGTATTTATATTATATCATTATAATAAATGATATATTATTTATTTTGTATTATTTATATTATATCATTTATATCATAATAAATGATATATGATTTATATTATATTATTTATATTTATATTACAATATAAGATAATAATAATAATATTTGTATTTATATTATTAGATATATTTATAATATATTATTTATTAATATGATTGTTGGTGTCAACCAACTTAATCGCTGCACTTATAAATATCCTCCTTCCTCACATATTAAGGAGTGATATTAATTTGAATAATATATATTATATTATTTATATAATATACTATATATTAAAGTATATTATTTATATAATATATATAGTATAAATAAATACATTTGTTATTAAGTATTGGGAGCTCTTTTATCTTGTTTTATTCACAAGCATATATCGTGGGATAATATTTTTGTCTTAGTAGACTATTATCTTTATATGTTACTTTGCCTTATTCTAAATTATTTTACTTTCGAGCTTTAATGGATAAGACTCTTCATTAATAATATTTATTTTTATATATAATAATATATCTTATTCATTATTCATATAAATATTATATTAAAATATTTATATTTATAATATATCTAGTTAATTTATATATTTCATATATTTTATAATATTTAAATATTTATATTTATAAGATATTTAATTATATCAAATTAATAATATTATTTAAATAATACATATTAATAATATATTTTAAATAAATATATTATATATTCTATTTTAACTAAACAATTCAATTATAAATCATTATAGGGACATGACAGTCTCCAACCTCAAAACTCCTCTCCACTCGGTGCTGATCAGCATACAACTTTTGCTGATTCTGTGCTTGCTATATATTCTCCTTGAGTTCCCTTAGAATGTCCTGGCTATCCTGTAAAAGATCCTTTGCCTTAGGCACCCGACTATTACCAAGCAAGAGATCTATAAAGCATGGGGCATCATATCCATATAGTGCCCTGAAAGGAGTCATCTGAATAGACATGTGATGAGTGGTGTTGTAACAGTACTCCCCTAAGTGCAACCATTTGATCCAAGCTTTCTGCTGCCCTGAAACATAATTGCGTAGGTACCCCTCTAACCATTTGTTCACCACCTCTGTTTGGGCATCTGTCTGCGGGTGGTAGCTGGTGCTAGGAGTCAACTCTGTACCACACAGTCTGAATAACTCTTGCTAAAATAAACTCAGGAACTTGTTGTCCATGTCACTAACTATACTCCTGGGTACCCCATGAAGCCGAAATATCTCCCTGAAAAATAAATCAGCTACCTGAGCAGTTGTATAGGTCGCTGAAATGGCGAAGAAATGTGCAAATTTGGTGAGTCTGTCGATCGCCACATAGATACAGTCCTTCCCCTGAACCTTTGGCAACCCTGTGATGAAGTCCATGGAGATACATTCCCATTTCTGATTGGGAATAGGTAATGGCTGTAGTAAACCTGCTAGAAAGGTATGCTCATGCTTATTTTGCTGGCAAATGGGACACTCACGAACATACTTCTGCACTTCCTCCTTTAGCCCTTTCCATGTGAACCTTTCCTGAATTTGTTTATATGTCTTGAAAAATCCAAAAAAATCCAGGATGGCTAGCCATTGGTGTATCATGGAAAGTTTTTATTACCTTATGTTTAAACTGTGAATTAGGCACCAAGAATATTCTGTCTTTGTATATAATCAAGTCATTCACCACAAAACATCTCTCATCCTTATTTTTGCCCTCAATGACTCCTGCTGCCCAAGAGACCTTAGCATACTATGCTATAATCATCTCCCTCCAATCAGCAGAGATCTCCCCAACTAAGCACAAGTGAGGTTGACGTGATAAGGCATCTGCAACTATGTTCCTCTTGCCCTTGACATACTCGATGTCAAAATCATATACCTGTAACCTACTCACCCACATTTGCTGTCTATCATTCAGGTCCTTCTGGTTCATAAAATATTTGATGCTATTATGATCAATCCTAATTATAAATTTTCCCCCAATCAAATAAGGCCTGAATTTGACCAATGCATGCATGATGGCCAACATTTCTCGGTCATACATCGAGTAACTCCTCTCCACACCCCGAAGTTTTTTGCTCTCAAAAGCTATCGGGTGCTTCTCCTGCATGAGTACTGCCCCTATGCCCTCTCCAGAAGCATCACACTATAACTCGAATGGTTTGGTGAAATCTAGGATTGCTAGCATTGGGCATGTAGACATCAAGTGCTTGAACCTGTCAAAGCACTGCTGGGCTGTGTCACTCCACTCAAAGGTTCCTTTCTTCGTCAAGTCAGTCAGTGGTGCTGCTATCTGTGAGAAGCCTTTCACAAAGCGTTTGTAAAAACCACAAAGTCCAAAAAATCCCTTAAGCTGTGTGAGCTTTGTTGGTGGAGGCCAGTCAACAATCGCCTTAATCTTCTCTGGATCCACCCTGACCCCGTCAGCACTAATAATATGGCCAAGGTACAGTAAATCTGTCATGCCAAAATCACATTTGGATTCCTTGGCATATAGTGACTCACTCTCTAATCTGCTCAATACCTCCTCAAGGTGTCTCATGTGGTCCTCCTAAGCCCTGTTGGAAATCAGTATGTCATCAAAGAAGATCAAAACAAACTTTTTGAGTTGCTGTCTGAATATCTGATTCATACAACTCTGGAAGGTCGCAGGTGCATTAGTTAATCCGAAAGGCATCACTAGAAACTCGAAGTGACCGTAATGACAATATGGCCAAGGTACAGTAAATCTGTCATGCCAAAATCACATTTGGATTCCTTGGCATATAGTGACTCACTCTCTAATCTGTTCAATACCTCCTCAAGGTGTCTCATGTGGTCCTCCTAAGTCCTGCTGGAAATCAGTATGTCATCAAAGAAGATCAAAACAAACTTCCTGAGCTGCTTTCTGAATATCTGATTCATACAACTCTGGAAGGTCGCAGGTGCATTAGTTAATCCGAAAGGCATCACTAGAAACTCGAAGTGACCGTAATGACACCTGAAGGCTGTCTTATCTACATCTTCGACCCTCGTGCAGATTTGGTTGTATCTTGACCTCAAATCAATTTTGGAAAAGTAACAGGCATCATGTAGCTCATCTATCAGCTCATCTATCCTCGGAATAGGGTACCTATTCTTAATGGTTTTCTAGTTCAATTCCTTGTAGTCGATACACATCCTAATTGTCCCATCCTTCATTTTGACTAGAATAGCTGTAGAAGCAAATGGGCTCTTACTAGGCCGGATGTGTCCTATCTCCAGTAACTCCTTAATTGTTTTTTCAATTTCATCCTTGAGCCTCTTCGGATGACGATAAGGAGTAATCATGATGGGCTTGGTCCCATCCTCTAGCTCAATAACATGCTCTATGCCTCTATCAGGAGGCACTCTTAGTGGTATATCTCTAAACACCTTGCTGTGTTTAGATAAGAGCTTCTGAATATTAGGATGATAACTGCCCTTTTGTCGTGGTGGGGACTCTGGCATAATGAGGCACTTTGCTGCCCACTCTACCTGGTCATGTCTTAATAATCTCTCCATCCTCTTCAGTGACACCACCTGTGGTCCACCATCTGACAAGCCTCTAAGGCATATTTTCTTTCCATTGAATTCAAATTTCATTTTCATCTTCTGCACATTCATGGTGAACTCTCCTAACTGGCTCATCCAATGCAGGCCAAATACATCTGTATCCCCAATGCCAACAGCGTAGAGGTCATCCACGAACTCATACTCACCCATGATGATCTTCAATCCTGATATTTTTCTGTTGCACTGTATTTTGAATCCGATGGCCACCATCACCTTGAAGCCTTCGAATTCCTCTACCTTCAATCCCCTGCGAGCTACCAACCCCTTGTCAATAAAGTTATGTGTGGCTCCTATATCCACTATCAAATGACCCCAAATGAATGCCAAATCTGCCCACAAGAAGAGTACAGTCTCCCAGATGGTACGGCCTGCAGCAGGAAGGTACAGCCTCTCTAGAAATTGCAGCAGCAACAATAAACCACAAGAAAGATACAGAAATCTGCTCAGTACATTCTCATTCCTAACTGCAACAATACATTTCCGAACATCTTCATTTCTATCTTGATTCTTCACCAAAATGGATCAACTGAATGCACAAGTGAGACTCTTGGATGAAGCCTCCAATAACCTCTCTTGATACGATCTTGCACGCATGAGGAAAGGGATCAATGTAGGGGTTTTCGCCCCAACACTGTCAAAATCAAAACCCTAGAGCCAAGCTCAAAGCCAAAGCACAAGTATCTCACAAAGAGAGCAAAATCCAATATTCTTTGCATGAGCAAATGAAATACTTTTCCCCCCTTTTGTTTCCTCTCTTTCCCAACGTCCAAGATGAGAGGATTTTTTTTATTAAAATTTATTATTCATCCCCTTATCTCTCCATGAGGGGTGCCCATCTCTAGGAAGACAACTTTAAGTTATAACTTGATGTTATAAAGTAACTTTACTTTATAACTTAAAGTGACTTAATTTCCAAATAGTATAAGTTAAATATTTAATTTAACTTATATATCGAGTTATAGTACCTTGGGCCCTGAAATAACATGGATTTCTGTGCTATGACCGTCCACACATTGCCCTGCTATAAATAGAAAGTGCCCGGCTCTTGACTTACTATAAATAGTAAGTCACCTGAAATGACTTCCTAAACACAATTAGCCTACGGAAGTCAAATTATAGGCTAACCTTGGTCCATTGGTGCAATGAGCTAGATGGGGGACATTACAATAGAGGCATTTGGTTTCATGTTGAAGGTATTAATCATTTGGCAAATTTTGTTTTTG
Organism: Cunninghamia lanceolata; assembly: GCA_027924645.1. Taxonomy (NCBI): domain Eukaryota; kingdom Viridiplantae; phylum Streptophyta; class Pinopsida; order Cupressales; family Cupressaceae; genus Cunninghamia; species Cunninghamia lanceolata. The sequence goes on along the minus strand of BSBN01000902.1, from coordinate 2,468,839 downwards.
TGAGTTCTCTCTTGGCTGAACTTGAATTTCAGTTTGCTCAAGGTGGTGTTCCCTTGGCATTTGTGGTTTGGTGATGCTCCCATTCCACCATGATGGGATGAATTCATATAGAGTTCATCATAGAGTTTGAATTGTGAGTTTTCATGGAGTTTATTATGTAGATTTGGCTAGTTTATGGAGCTAATTTCATCATTGGTTGATATTAGAGGGTTCTTGGTTGGATCGCTTGGCATATAGAAGGGTTTTTAATCATTTCAACCATCTTCTACATTCTGATTTTCTGTAACAGCAGGTACAGCATAGTTTATTTTTCAGATCTGAGTGATATTGATCACCTTTTGAAGGGTTTGAACATCATGAAGACCTCCAAACCTTAGGCCCTTTCATCCTAGGGCTAGCTGCTTGCATTTGGAGCCATATTTTGGATGATTTTCCAAATCAGGGTTTCATATCAGCAGGTTACAGGTTCATATCAGCATTTTCAGTTTACATATCAGACTTCATTTGGCTTGGCATTCATCATCAGCTAGTTGGCATTTGTTGTGACTTCATTGGAGATCATTTGTACATGCATTGGGTCACATTTGGGCTCAATTATCAGTCATATACTTGTCTGATTTTTATATCAGACCATCTACTTTTATAATCAGCCAACTCTTATTGAATAAAGAAGTCTGTTTCTCCATCCGGGTATGTTCTTTCATGATTTGTATTGATGTTATGATGTGTTAGTAAGCTGATTATTGCATTTTCAGTCATCATTTGGTGTTAGTTTATTATTATATTTCTATCTTTTCATCTACACAATATTGCAAACACATTGGCACAAAAATATCTTGAAAACCCTAAGGCAATTGGAAGGAAAACAAATCAGAAAATTTCAGACCAGCGAGGAAATTTTTTTGTTAAGACAGGGTCTTTACAACAAAGAAGTTGTTTTCATTGAAAAAGAGATACATCACTTCACAAAGGACATCTCTGATATAAAAAGTAAGAAATTGTTGAAGAAAAGGGGAATATACAGACATACTCAGAAGTAAAAATACAATACATTATAAAAATGATTTAGAACTGTTATCTGAACCATAACAGTATAAGAGAAAGAAATATATATTAGCAGAGCTAAATTTGCAGGCCTATATCAGCAAAGATATATATGCAGTAATTCGTAACATCTGAGGAGAATACATGATACTGAACGCTTTATTAAGCAGATTAGAATCTAAAGTGTTAATAGTCCAATCCATTGTGGTAATATAGAGATTATTATTTAGTTGTATATATATTTATTGCACATCTCTGCCACATGTTAATAAGCATTAAAATATACTGCAAAAGTCTATCAAAAGGGAAGGAAGGAGATCTGCTTTAAGGGAGAACAACTTAGGGCACTCTGTTACAGTGGCAAGTAGGGAGAACAGCTAGATGGGCACCCTATTGCATTGACAAAGGGAGAGAACCGGTAAGGGCACCCTACTGCAATTTCTCTTCCAATCCATATGTTGAGGAACTATTGAGAACATTACAGATTCACGTACAAATCAAACTTGCTGCATAATGATGAATATATGATTCCCTTGCAATAATAATAGATATATTCATGAACTGTGTTTGCAATGTTACCTAACTGATTGTAGACTTCCAGAACATAATTAGTTCATCTTATTCCTAAGTAAAGAAAAGTACCCCTAACTACCTTATATGCTTGTTCCATTTGGTTTTGTAAACTTGGACAGAATAGAGATTGATCCAATAAGCGGATATTACATGAATATTATAATAATAATTAGAATCCTATCTATAACATCATTGGATTATATGTCTATTTATCTGTTGATAACTAACATGTTTACATGACCTAAATCAAGCTTATCTTGCTTCAAGCATTCAATTGGTAAGTTACAACCCTACTATGTTAAATTTGTGATTCTAGGGCAAGATTTAGGGCAATCCCAAAAGGGGACATTTCATAACCACCCACCTTAGTTGTGAAATCTCTTGACAAACAAATAGCAAAGAATGTAGGAAGATCAATAACTGAAATATCCTGACTAATAGTCAAGTTTGGGCAAGCATGCAAGGTCAAATCTAGTCCTTTGATCACTCCAACAGTATTAACAGAAGTACCGTCCAGTTGCAACACACTTGATGAAACAGGGGTGTATTTAATCTCTAATGCCTTTGGTATCTTCTTTGGCATCATTGAAATACTGGCTCCTGAGTCTATCATGCAGTTATGCACCAGGAACTTTCGAATGATTAGCGACAAGAAGAAAGGGGTTGGTTTTTTTGTTGGACGCATATGTTCTTCACTCGGTTGTACAAGGTTGACTAGGCCCTTTTCTTTCTGACTTGCTAATTCAGTCGTTGGGAATTGCCTTAAAGCATCTTGCAATAAATCCCTTTGAGAGGGAATTGACAATGCGTCTCGCATGGACACATTCGGGTTTGTCTTTTTCATTTGCTCTACAATATTCAAAGAAAATGCTGTTGTTTTGTCAATGGAAAGGATCCACGTTCCTTTCTTTGACTGCTTTGTGGCTGGTTCAGGCTATTTTGGGTGTGATGGAACCTCATGTGTAGTGGCAGGCTTGCTGTTCTGAGTTAAATTTGCAGTGCCAACACCTTTTGCTCTTGATACGGGTTCCTTTTGTAATACAACATGTATGGGGTTATCCTCTAATTGCCTCTTCTTGGATGTTGTGTTGTCTGCAACACTATTTACGGGCATGACCACGCTATCCATAGGCTAGTTAACAACACAAAAATCTTCAAGTGTCCAAAGCATTATATTGGAATTAGAAGCAGCCTCATTTGGTACCTCAGAGTTGCTGTTAACTGCTTCCACCAATGATGCTTGTTGAGTGTGAAAATTTTGCACCATTATGGCTCGTTCTTGCACTCCAAATGAGCAAGTGGACTGATTACGAGGCTTATTGCAGGGATAACACGAATCTGTCTCATGGGGCAGATTGTTTTGGATAGGAACCAAGGTCCTAACTGGGTTAACAGCCGGTATTTGTTGAATGGGTCTAACCATTTGCAAAGCTTGAACAGGGTTATTATTTTGGTATCTATTAGGCTAGTAACCTTGATTCCAGTTTTGGTTCCCATTGGAATTATAACCTTGCCCCCAGGTTTGGTTTCAAGACTGTCCCTAGTTATAATTTTGATGAGGTTTGGGGGCGGTTTGGGTTGCTATGGTATTGACCTTGTTAGTTAGTCAGGTTGGCCATTAGGGTTTTAAGATCGTCTCCTTCTTGTGGAAGAGCAGATGTAGAGGCTTTAGGCTTTTGGATGGGAGCAATAGTGGGTTTTTCAACTTGTGAAGGCAATTATGGGAAGATAGGTATAGGAGGTCTTGAGGCAATTTTCCCAGCCTATATTAAACAATTTTCAGCTCTCAAAGTTGTCTCATATGCATCTGGTAAAGTCTGAGCACCCATGGATTGCATCATAACAACTATTTGTGAATTTAAAGCTCCCAAAAAATACAAGAAAGCACCTTGTGGAGATGGTCTGAGGAGAGCTGGAATTCTTTCCCATGTTTTTTGAAATTTGAAGTTGAAGTCAGCCATCAGCTCATTGAGAGCCCTCTTTATAGTTGTCAACTGTTCCAACAGAGACATTATGTGCTCTTTCTCCAAACTGCTTGCAGACCTCTTCTCCTAGCTCAGTCCAATCATGTATTAGAATGTTAATTTGTAAATGCCAGTCTCCTTTTTTTTCTGATAGCTTTTGATCCAAACTTGATCTATAGTTTATTATATTTCTATGTATTCAATGATAGCTGGAAAATTCTATAAGAGCTTTATCAACAATTTCTTTAAATTTTTACGTAGTAAATATTTTTTTCAATGCATTCTTTGGTATTAAGTTACATGACGTTTATATATAAGTTGTTCTATTCCCTCAAAGTGGTTTTGTTAATGACCTTGGTTCTTGTTTTCCTTAGAAACATGGGTTCTTTAGAAATGCCTAGTATATGTAGCAAATGTAGGGTTGCCGGAAGGGGACACCCACATGTTTGGTTATAGGCATCCCTATACCATGTATTGATTACAAATAATGTATGGCCTGGATATGGTCTAGATACCCTATCAAGCTCTATCTAAATACTAAATACAAACCCTTGTATGGACCGTATTAGATATGAGCGAATGGTATATTTAGGCTGCCCATGGCTGTATCCACATTTATGGGTTAAAAAACCCTTAAAGATTTGACTAAAAAAAATAAAACCCTAATTGTTATAATTGTTGCATCCTTGTTTTTGCATTTGTTGTTGTGATAATTACATTGTTTTGGTGTTTGCTTTGTTTTTCCCATTTTTGTTTTCTCACATTTGTCATCTTTGCGAAATATGCAAACTTTATTAATAATTGTACTTTTATATTATTTGCATTTGTCATTGTAATTACTGTACTATTCTTTCTTTTCTGTTCCTATGTTTTTTTAACTTATGTTTGTCATCTACTCAAGATGTGCACACTTTATCATTTAATAGTCTTGTAAGGAAAGAAAATAAACCCTACAAATACATGTGATGATATTTTAGGGTCTAATAAATGATAAACAACAATGTAGTAATCTTACCTAAATAATCACATAAATTGAGACAAATAAATGTAAACAAGAGGGTTAGGAACACTTAGCTCTTTGATGATGTTGAATGTTGATGTGGCTGATTAGACTGCACAAAAGAGTTTAACAATTGAATTTGGAATCCTGATATCAGATGTGGACTGCGATCTTTGTAGTTGATTTGTCTCTAATGTCTTCTTTGCTGCTAGACGTGACTGTGCGTAGTTCTTTCATGTATTGGCATGATTTTCTCTGCCCTAGTGTGATTTTGTCTCCTGTTGCTGCCTACCTCCAAATCTTGTGCTCTGACGTTGATATCTGATTTCACACCATTAGGGATTTGTTGTGCTAGGATTGAAGTATCGAACTTCCTTAAGCCGTAGTCAAACTTTTTTGTTATTTTCACAAGCGGTGAACATACATAAGGCATGTAAATGCAAGATGCCTAGAGTGTAGTATTTGTTGATGCAAATGCGTACTACTGTATATGATCCGATATGCTGTCAAGAATGCTTTCTATTTGTAGATTCCAAGATGCTTTTGATTGATCTCCAATGATAATGTTCTAGTTTCCTAGGACTTGTCTTTAAATATGAGATCCTGGCACTAAATTACTTTGGTTTGCAAGCCGATGGGAAACAATTCAATTTTGGGAAGGAGTTGGTTCGACATAAGTAAAAGGTGAGCTCATATTAAGGGAATAAGATTGTGGGTACAGTTTTGTTGGCTTAGACTAGGTCTAGACCATTGGGACTGAAATGGCTGAATGTTGAGGAATTGACTAGGTTTTGTCAGCTTATGTGCAAAAATATGTTGAATTGAGCACTAGAATAACACGTCTAAGAACAAGGCCAAAGTGAGTGTAAAACTAATGGGGAAAAGGCTGAAGTATGCAATTTTGTCTTCCACATTAGTTTGGTGTGCATGTGAACTACATGAATTATGGTGCCAAATTAAAGAAGACAATAAATTAAATAGCAAGCAAATAAAAAAAGGATACAATATGGATGATGACCCTCAAATTTTTCATGTTCTTGGTAGGGTTGCATCTCCAAACCTAGAGACATGGACGCAACATAGTCTTAGTAGCGCTCCCATACCAAACATGAACATCAAAATTGTAATAATTTTCCATTGCATGTATTTTGTGTTGACTTTCAAGTGAAAAACAACTAAGAGGGTAGTGAAGATGGAGTCATGAGGATGTAATTGAGTTAACCCCCATGAAACCATGTGAAAGGCTATGACAAAGAAAAAGATGTCATGTTGTATAGGGTTGTTGAGGAATTGGAACTAGTGTACGCCCTTCAATCTATACAAACATGAGCCAAAAAAAAGAGGCAACATGGTGTATAGGGTTCTCAAGGAATTGGAACTATGTGCCCCCCTAAATCTACACAACATGAAGCCAAACAAAAGCTGAAATTGCGATCCCCATGCGTAGGGTTGTTGAGGAGTTGGAATTGGTGTGTATGAACTTGTGATAGTGGGATAAGTCTATAAGATATGATATGCACCCCCCTCAAGTTGGATGCATAATAACATTGTGGATTTGATTTGAAGAGAGGTGAGTGTACAATGGCTACATATATTCATGTGTTAGCACTAGTGCGTGAATCAAGAGATAAGCATCAAAATACATGTATAAGAGGGAAGAAAAGATTTTGCCCCCAAGTGAGGACATTTCTCATATGAAAGATAAAGCATGTAAGTACATGCATTTGTAAGGATGTAAGCATGTCATGTATGATATAAACATGGAAGAATGGTGGATGTAAAAGTGTAAGATATCATCATGTAAGTGCCATGATATAAGTGCCATAAAGGATATCATCATATGAAGTATGGGCAAAGATGCCATGTTACATGTGATCATGTAAAGGCAATGGTTGAAAATTTATTAGTGTCTTCTCCAAAAGGAGAGAGAAGATGTTATTAGTGAATTTACCCTAATGGGAGAAAGCAAACCAAGTGGTGCGTGAGGAATGGTAGGTGCCATAAGTGTAAAGAAAAAGGTATACAAAGTGAAGTGTAAAAGTGACTATAGGAGAAGTGCAACAAACAATGCATAATCAATACGCCAAAGTATATCATACAACAAGATAGAGGATCCATAAAGAGAAGTACAACTGTCAAGTAAACAAAACCGTGACATAAGAAATGCAAAGAGAAAAGATATAAGTGATAAAGGAGGAGGAGGGCAACAATTTGGCTTTATCAAAAAGGCGAAGAATAAAACCGAAAAGCAAAAGCAATTATGTTTTCGATCATACTTGCAAAAATCTTTCTCCGCAATAAATTAGCAAACCGAAAGATAAAGATTTTTTAAGAAAATTAGGATTTTATTAGGGAAAAAATAGGTTACGGTTAGTTAAGAAATTTGGGTTAGGGTTAGGTAAATAGGAAAGATTTTCCACATAAATTAAAAACGTAGAAACTCTAATATTGTGACCAAAATATTGCCAAAAATTATGGAAATCTATTAAAAAACCTAATTTTTGCAATTTAATTGCAATTTTCCACAATTTAACCCCCCCAAAATTGCGATTTATTGGCTTTTTTGGGGAATAAATCTTCTTGAAAACCATTTTTTGGTCTTATTTCCAATAAATCTCAATTTATCATTTTTCAATTTGTTACTATGTTTTGATCAACACAATGAAAGTGTTTTTGAGAACACTCCATGACTTTCAATCACCAAAAATCCATAGGGAAAAAACACAAAGGGAAGCATAAAAGACAAAGAAGGGGACTTTCATGGTCACTTGTGTGAGTAGGCACGATTAGATGTGGCTTGCATCATCCACATATTAGCTATGAACATTGTAATGTCCCCTTTCCGTCTCTAATTGACTCGGAAACTGTTAGCCTTGTTCCTAGAGTTTCCCAAAGGGTAACTTGGTGGATTAAAGGGAAATTTACCTTTTAAAATATTTCTTAAGTTGTCAAAAGTTAATTAGACGTTATATTTCCAAGACAACTTAAGTTGTTTTTAAAAAATTGTGTCAAGGCCCCCCTTTATGGAGCGCTAGGCCTCATAACATCTTTTTAAAATGTGGCACTCAGCGTGAGGAGGTCTATTTAAAGGGCTTGGATCTTCATTTTGAGGGTTATGCATTTTTGATATCAAATTTCTCCCGTGAGCCTCTGTGCTTTGTGTTGTGGGTCTGAAGCCCTCATTCCTTCTCTAGTTTCGATTGTGAGAGATCAACCCTAGCTAGATTATTGAGTGATTTTGCCTCTCAAATCACATAGAGCTTCAATGGAGTCTTTTTGCTATGGCATAGAGAAGAGTATTTTTTATGTGTTCTGAAGCAGTTTTTTGGTGGTGCAGATTTTCAGTGTGGCTTTTGGTGTGTTTGATGTTGTTTGTGTGAGTTTTTGTGTGCTTTTTCAGGCCATACCAGCAGCGCGTTGTACCATGGTAAAACATTCATTTTGGAAGTTTGAAGTTCATAAACCTTAAGGTGATGTTTCCTCGTCTTTTAGCTAGGTCAAAAAAGACAAAAAGTGCTGAGTGAGCAGCTTGCAGTGGTTTTGTCTCTATGTGCGGATCGTATCATCCCTCAAGGGAGCTGTACTACCTATCTGGGACGTGGGAAGAGAAGAATATGAAGCGCCTACTTTGGGAACTACTTTCTATGATATTTTGAGGCACCTTGCTTGCGGTTATTCACTCCAACAGATTTTAGGGTGAACTTTGGAGTTTTTATGAAGTTATGAGCAATTTGAGTGTATTTTGACCTGCTGTACCTGCTGTACCAGAAATATTTAAGTGTTTTTGGGGTGAAAACAGTAAGTTTCTGATGTGTACTGTCTGATATGCAGTTGCAATAGTGCTCAGAAAATGTACTTCCTATATCAGCAGTACAATCTTGATGATAACTATGCATTGTAAGCTTGGATTCCTTGATTTCTCATGATTGTTTGATCTCTACATTTGTTGCAGCAGTGTTTACAGACTTCACTTCAGAAATTAAGTAATTGGCATCTCATGTTTATCATTTGTAATCTCATATATTATTGCAATCTCTTTAATTGTCTCCAATTCATTAGTTGCAATGATAAAGGAATGTAAAACATTGGATGGTGGTACCGCTGGTGCATCTGCATAGCATGCATGTCATTTTGTAATCAATTGGACTGTTCATCGCCAGTTCGTACAGCATACTGCATCCGCAAGCCCATTTTGGGATTGAACGAGCTTATCGACCAATTTGGTCTTGATACAAGCTTAGACATTCTGCCAAGGTTCGTCTATACACATTGGTCCTGTTTAATAATTGGTTGATAGGTCGGCTATGTTGCCTTGTGTGTGTCTCTGGTCAGCTTGCCGCCTCGCATTCTGTCTCTCCATTCAAACAACTAGATGTGTGATTCGAACACCGTATGCTCTTACCTTGCCCACCTTGGGATCTTGGTGATCAGAAAGTGCATCGGAGATTCCCTGTGATTTGGATTTCAGATAACATTATTTTGGAAAAAATTAGGGTGGCCATACAAACATGAGAAAATATCATATAGCACAATCAAAGTAAAACATGAAATGTAAATAAAACATGATCGTATGGTAAAGTGATGATAATCAACCAATGTGATCATCATACTTGTTATCTACTAGAAGGTCATCCTCATTCCACTCATCAAGTATGAAGCCTCCAAAAGTGATCATGCGGGATTTATCATGTGCTGGGCAAGGATCAGTTTGTAATTAGGTCCTATAACAAATGTTTGAGTAAGAGAAATTATTTCTGATTTTGCTTTTGGTACCATGCCCCCTTTTGGGCATACTCCGGAAATAGATGATTTTTCGCTGAAATTTATCAAACCCTAGCACCCATCTTTTTATGAATATGCAATTTCCAATATTTTGAGCAGCAGGAATAATACCAGAAATTAACCCTTATTATTATATATCTACTTTCAAAAAAGAAAAAGACAACAACACCGTTATATTGAAATATATGTTTGAAACTTACAAATATTGTAGAATGATGTTTGAATTTCCAGCTCAAATAATATCAAACCCAGCTGTACGACAGGTTGTTGTCAGGACTTGTCTCGTCAAAGGGTACAGCAGACCAAGCACTCTCAGCTGCAATAAAATATTAAGGGGTACATTGGAATTTGCCAAAGACTGCAGTACCAAAATAAGGCTGTGATTGGTATGGTATGGGCCCACAAAATCAGTCAATAGACTTATAACTGTAGCTGGGCAAAATTACTTTAATCAACTGTTGTACGGCTCATTTAGCATGGGCCCACCAAACAATTAAATAAAATGATGAACAGCAAGACAGGGCAGCAAATATGTATTGTGGGTTGATGTGGGTGAATTAGTATAACACAATATTTTACTTTTCAACTTTAATCAACCACACTATTATTACACATGCAAGATCTAGCAATTGCGAACACAGAAAGAACACAATATTTACGTGGGAACCCTTGCGGGAGAAAACCATGGCAAAATGTTGCTTATATATATTGATCTTCTTTGTAGGCACCAACCTACTTTTTTTACAAGTCTTCTTTATAGGCACCAACCTACTTCTTTTTACTAGTCTTCTTTATAGGCACCAACCCATGGGAGACACCAATCCCCACTACAGAATTTGTAGGCACCAACCCACTGGGGACACCAATTCCCACAACTAAGCACCAACTCAGCAAGAGACACCAATCTCTTATTTGACAGGCACCAAACTTGAAATTCTTCAATGAGTATTAATGTTTTCCTAATCACACAAATCTGATCCAATTTATACACAGTCCTTTCACAATTCTGATCCAAATCACACACTATCTTTTCTCACAAATCTGATCACAAATATCTCAAAATCTTTCTACAAAATCTGCCCTTAATTTTCACACATATTTCTCAAATATATCTGCTCTTAATCTTCACACATGGGCTGCATATATATTTCAAAATAGGTCTGAAATACTCTTTATAAATACGTGCCACAAGTCTGCTCAAATTCAGAAATGTATCTTATTCATTTCACTCATGCTTCAATCAGATTTTGCAATCACCTTTTATACTATGCTTGAGAGGGGCGACTCATGCTAATGGTTACTTTCATTGCCAAAGGATGTCTTCTTATAAGGTTACAACTCTTCAGATTTTGGCGCTACTTCTTGAGGAGGGTCGGCCACCTTTTGTAAATAATTAAATTTATTTTAATTTGCCCAAGAGGGCACTTCTCACAAGGGAGTCAGCCACCAAAAAGATTATATATATTTTTATTTAAATTTCCCACTCCAAAGGTGGTGCCGATCACAAGGAGGTCGGCCAACATTTACTCCCAAGTCGGCCATCATACAATGTGATTTTGTTTAAGCGTTTATTTACTTTTACATGAAGGTGCCACAACTGCAGGTGAGCTTGCACTCAGATATATTAAATATTGTATTTTTTTCCTTCAAATCTGCTATAAGAATTTCCTCTTTTCCTTTCTGCCATGAAGTCTGCTTATAACAATTGTGATAAAATGATTTATGGCCTTCGGCCTATATCGATTTTCTACTTGCACAATATCATTCCTTTTACATCAATGAAAACAAATTCCAACACTTATAATGATATGTGGCAGACCTATACTATTGCAATCTACTTTATATATGTACAATTTTTTGATTCTACGGATATGTACGGCCCCACTTTGTTACATATGGTCTTCAGAGTTAAAAATTATCATTCCAAAGGATCATACGACCACTTTCAGCTAATTGTGATGGTGCGACAAGCATAGGATTCTGTTCGGTAGCAGGTAAGCGATTGCCTTAGATAATATTAATGGTGAATGCTGCCCTTCATCAATATGTAGGGCATCAACCTCCTAAAATGCCTTTTCCAATGGTGTGATGAGCTGGAATAGTCTTAACGAATTATCTCGGAAACTGTATGATCTGATTTAAATCAGTAAATCATGCAAACAACAGCGGTAAGGAGGTGAATACTCAGATAATATGGAGTTTGGCGGGAATATAATCACACCACTTTAACAAAATATGAATGATTAAATGCTAAAGATAAACAAAGAATGTTAAATACACAGAAATATAGATGGAACCAGTATTCTTATTTGATATTGCAAGTGTAATAATATGGCAGCGCCACAATACATGCTAATATGACATCTTCCTCACCACACAACTTGAAAATCGCCACAATCCAAACTGAAAATTTGCAACCTCCAACAATATTAATGATATGACAATTTGCTTCCAAATCCAAATTGGACAACCACCAACAATGAGCCCAAGTGCAATTCCCAAGTGGAATCCCGTCCAATGAGTGAGGGGATTTTTGTCCTCAAGATTGTGATGGAAACTGAAGGGTTTTCATCTTTCGATCACTGGCACCAAGGGGTTATTGTCCTTGAATGCTGAAGAACTCTAAATTTGGAAGGAATAATGAAAACAACATAATTCGATAATTGGATAATTTGCTTGATTTGAGGCATCTGCCTTTCATTTATAGTCAACTTTTTTTGGGTCCTCCATTTCTTTTATTCTCCCTCCAAGTATTCAAAAATACTTTAAATTACATCCATAAGTCCGCTTTTAGAATTAGATTTGAATAAAGTGTTTTTAAAACATTACAAATGACCTATAATAATGTAAAGTGATCGAGCCCAATATTATTAATTTTTAATTCTCAAAAAAGGGACATGACAGTCTGTCTTTCCCATAATTTGCTTGCCCTCAAGCAAATGCAAGCTCAGATGCTTGAGTATCATTGTGCCATTGCGATGAGTCATGTTGTAATGCCTATAGAGCTTGGATCTTGTACCTGTTGGATGACGCATCTCTTGCGAAAGAACACTGTATAAACTTGGATACTCAAGTGTCACTGTGCCAATGTCATGAATCAAACTATAGTATCCATGTAATTTGGACCTTGTACCTCTCAAGTGAGACAACTCCTACCAAAGGTTGCTGCGATATCTACTATCTCCAATGTACAAGTCATGCAATGTCATCACCTTTTTGAAAAATAACTTGATCTCATGACTCATAACATCATAAATGCAAACCTTAGGGAGATCCATGATGTGATGCATGATTATACTTTTCCATCTTTGACTTGGATCAATCAACGAAAGCAACAACTGTCAATATGGTCATGATGATGAATGAAAATATCCACAAACTCCCAAAAGACTAAAGGCTGCCATATGTACTCAGCACCGTGTTTCTATTGCATCTCTTGGTTCTTCCCATGTGATGGAGGAGCTAGAACACTTATTTGAGCTTCATGACCCAACTTGAAAGTTCCTAGGGCCTCTTCAAAGAGATTGCAATGTATGCCTTTCAAAATAGAGTTCAAATCACATAGTGTAAGGGCTGGAAATAAGCTAGAATAGTTGCAATTCAATTGAAATCTTACACAATTAGGTACCATGGTGGCTGCGATGATGATTTCCGTCAACTGAATCCTTTCTTCAACGTCTTCCATCAAGGATATTCCCTTAAATTGTGCCAACTTGCAGCTGTTTATGACTGATAACAGCTGTTCCAACAACCTGACAGTGATATAACAACAACAAAACTGATATTCTCTTGCCAAATTCAAAGGTGTGAACGATGTGGAGGCTGAAAATGCTTTATTAGTAATTACAAACTTTTGATCGCTCCTTCCTATGATTGTAGATATCTGCAAAAGAAATTGTATAAATGTAATTGAAGTGATGTCAGGGCTGATAATGATTATGACAACAGCATTGAGGCTGAGAATATGGTACACGGATGTCCCAAGTATGTTCTCTCTGTCTTTGGGTGGTAGGAGATCTCAATAATTGCTCTCTTCCTTCCTTGTGGGTGAATCTTTGCGCCAATGTCCAAGTTTGATGCTAGCTCACCATGCTTATGCTCGACCACATATTTATGTAAACATCTCCTTGAGGTCTCCTTGTGATGCCCATGACTACCTTAATAAGATAGTTGCCTTGACACACAATTCCCTTTATCTTGAACTTCTTCTTAATAATGAGCCTCTGAAACACGTGGCCAATGCATGCCAATAATTATGCTCATCTCTTCTAGATTGCAGTTATAATGATTACCTTGGACTCCAAAGACTCTTACTATGATGCCCCAAGCTTCACCACTTGAAAAATGGTTTAGATCAGTTTGTATGTGGACCACCATTTTGATTTTACCAACCCCTTCCTGTCCACTCCTCTTTTTCCTTTTTTCTATTCACAACCCACATCCTTGATCGCCTTTTGCGCCTAGCTCACATTTCGTTCCTAACATTCAGCATGACCCACTCCATCCAAACCCTGATATCTAATCATTTGCACCTCATAAAGTGTTCTTAGTCCATTCTTTACTTTATAAACAACTTGTCTCATTACCAACACATGTGCTCACTCTCCCAATTGTGCCCACACCCATGGCAGATCAGCACCAAATCACATATTAAGATTTGGTATGGCATCAAGCTGTTTGCACTAAGAAGATCTAAAGAAATCTTGTTTTTTAGGTCTACAAAAATATCTTTTTTGTGTACTTATTTATATTGTTTACAATATGCATGAAAATAAATGAAATAAATTAATTGTACATCTACCCTAACTACAACTGCTTGCATGATCGACAAGATTTATTACAAATTATCTGGTCCACTAATTCGAATGCGACAACCAGTTCAATTGACAATTAAAGTATTACAATTATCCTTAAAAGCTCTCTTCTCTTGCATGTTGATGAACTATTTTTAGCTTGGGCTAAAAATATAATTTCTTGGAAGGCAGCTTTGGATGATTCTAGTGAAGCTTTAATGGCGAATCCTCAGTGCCAATGAAGTCTGGCAAAACCCTTTTGATAAAGCTTGAAATTCTTAACAATTTATGAATCTTGGTGATTGGAATCTGAAACCTTATATAGAAGTTTTTAAAATTCACTCTGACACCTTCAATCTGGAAATCTTCTTTTATCATCGAACTTTGACTTGAAATTACAGCTTTGAATATCCTGCCTTGATAGTCTATCTTCATTTGAACATTTTGTTAATCTTCTTAGCTTTGCTTTAACCATTCTGATTGAAGATTTTTAAGTAGCAGTAGTTTGATTTACCTCGAAAACCTATACTCTTATTGTTTCAGTAGGCTGCTTCTTCTTCACCAACAATTGCTGTGCACCTATTCTGCAAATTGTGTGAATAGAATGTCTTGTAAGCTCATGTAAGCATAGGACTCTAATCTTGGTTTCACCTTTTACCAAAGTCAATCCTGTTGTCTTAAGTGATCAAGAAAATTACTCTATGCATTCTCTTTTACCTTTGCTGATTGCTGCCTTTTATGTTGATGATTCATTTGTCTTTTTATGCAGCTTTCCCTCTCTAAACTGGCTGCTACATCAGATGTTGACTAGGCGTCAAAATTTCGTTTTATCTTTTCATCTCTTCTACCGTATGGTGTGACTTTCATGATTTGAATGCAATTTTAATAAAATGACAAAGGAAGATAAAAGGTGTGCCTCGTTTGATTTTGTCTTCAGGTGTGCTTTTCATAAGTTAGCCCCACTTTTTAAATTGCAAAAGAACTTGTGAAATGTGTGCTGCCTTTTCCTTGTGCTAGGCACGCTTTTCATAAGCTAACCGCACTTTATAAAAAAAATAAAGCAAAGTAAAACGTGTGCTTGACTTTTGTTGATTTTTTTGGTAGCTAGGTCGGATCCCTTCTAGAGACCGACCTAGTCATAAAATGCTGAATGGCCTGTCGGCCTTAGCATTTTGAGAACTCAGTTATATTATCCGATTAAGGCAGGCCCCAAATTGGGTGAACTCATAATTCTATGTATCTTGAAATTACAAATAGGTCAGGACCTATTTCAAATATAACGTATATGTAATTTGGCGCCAAATTGTTTGGGCGATCTCATATAAATGAAAAGTGACTTGTAGTCACAATACACATCATTCTCTCATCGAATTCTGCTCTGCGCAATCTAATCCAACAGCGATCTACTACAAGCACAGTGCAAGGGCTCCATAGTTAGTTGAACAAGTTCAACCGGTTCGCAGGTTCAATCGGTTCGCAGGTTCAACCGGTTCGCAGGTTCAATTGGTGCGGCGGTTCAATTGGTGTGACAATTCAATGGGTTCACAGGATTATCTAGGGCTGCTGAACCTCTGTGCTTACTATGCAAGTGAACTTCATTCTGAACATTATAATTAGTTCAGTTCAGAACTAAAATTCAGATAAGCTGTATTTTTTGGTGCCTATATTTTGTGCTCTAGCTGAGCAAAACTGTAATCTGTTTCTGCTCTTAATATAAATCAGATCTGAGATTTTCATGCTAGGTTTTTCACCTCCAAGAGGGAGGTTTTCCCAGGGCATATGTGTGTGTTGTGTGCATTAGTGTTTTATTGATCTTACTGTCAATCTGTTTATTAAAATTAACATGGTATTAGAGCTAAGTTCGAATTAGTATAATCAGATTTGCAGTATTCAGTTATTTACATTCTGCTCTTATCATTAAAGATCAGATAAAATGGCTCACAGTCTCAGGGTTGAAGACAGATTGGATGGGGCTTCCAATTTCACATCATGGAGAGTCCGCATCATGCTTGCGTTGAATGAAAATGACCTTGCAGACTTTGTGACCAAAGAATCTTCCGAGCCTGAGGCAGAAGGAGAAAAGACCCAATGGAGGAAGAAAGATCTTCAAGCTCAGAAGATCTTAATTGATTCAGTAAAAGATCACATTGTTCTCATCATCTCCAAGCTGAATACAGCAAGCAAAATGTTCAGAACCTTGGAGGAGATGTATGAAATCAACAACACTAGTTGTGTTCTAGCTTTGAAGCAGCAGCTTCATCACATCAAGATGGCTAAAGGTGAATCCGTCATGGCTTACTTCATGAGGATTTCTGATTTGAGAGATCAACTCTCATCTATTGGAAAGATTGTTGATGAAAATGATTTAACTATGCTAGCCCTCAATGGTCTTCCAGCATCTTGGGAATCCTACATTCAAGGAATTAGTGCAAGAGCTGATCTGCCCAAGTTTGACAGATTAAGGGCTGACTATATCCAAGAAGAGTCTCGACTGGCTGCTAGAGGAGTTATTAAAAAAGCACTCATGAAGACAATCATGTCCTTGCTGCCCAGTCTTTCAAGAAGAAAGGAGGCTATTGGAAGAACAATTTCAAGAGGAATAGAGATCAAAGGTCTAATCCACCTTATGATTCGAATAAAAGGAAAAAGGACCTGTCTCACATCAAGTGCTTCAGGTGTGACAAATTTGGTCACTATGCAAGGGACTGTTTATCCCAGTCTAAGCAACAAGGAGCAAACTTAAATGAAGTCTCAAATCAGTCCAATACTGAAGACTTCCTTTTCATTTTTGCTTTGTCAAGCAATGTACCCTCAGACAGTGATACTTGGCTGATTGATAGTGGTGCATCTAGACACATCACCGGCTATCGAGAGCACCTCTCAGATTTAGTGGAGAAAGAGTCTAATCTTCATGTGGTCATTGGTGATGATGCTCGCTATTCTGTGAGAGGTTTTGGTACTACTTCCCTTAATTTAGATTCTGGAATTTCTCTTTACCTCAGTGATATTTTGTTTGTGCTGGGAATCAAAAGAAACCTTATCTCCATATCAGCACTAGAAGATAAGGGTTATCAGATTGCATTTTCTGAGGGAAGGGTGCTTGCATGGCCTAAGAAGTCCAGCATCAAATCAGCTCGTGTCATTGGGAATAGGTATGAGAGCCTATATAAGCTTTCAGCACGTCCAGTTCAAGCTCTCATTCATGAAGCACCTGAGTCAAGCGAGCTATGGCATAGAAGACTCGAACATCTTCATTTCCGAGCCCTCCCCACACTTGAGAAGATAGTTAAAGGTATGCCTAAACTTAGTCATATTCATGATAATACATGCAAAGGTTGTGCTATGGGTAAGAACACTAAGAGTCCATTTCATCAAAGTGAAAGTAGGTCTAAAGAGAAATTAGCTCTTGTGCATTCTGATTTATGTGGACCTATGTCTGTTGCTTCTCCAAGTGGATTCTTGTATTATGTAATCTTTATAGATGACTACTCTAGGAAAACTTGGATTTACTTTCTTAAATCAAAAGAATCTGATGAAGTTTTAAGTAGATTCAAAGAATTTAAAGCTTTAGCTGAAAATCTATCTGGGAAAAGAATTAAAGTTTTAAGGTCTGACAATGGAGGTGAATACACCTCGGGTAGTTTTCATGACTTTTGTGTTGAGGCAGGGATCAAGAGGGAGTTTTGTGTTCCCTACAACCCTCAGCAAAATGGGGTTGCAGAAAGAAAGAACAGATCCATAGTTGAGGCAGCAAAAGCTATGATTCATGATCAGGATTTGCAAACTTTCCTATGGGCCGAAGCATCTAGGACTGCTGTCTACATTCAGAATAGATGCCCTCACCGTGTATTGAAAGATATGACTCCAGAAGAAGCATTTTGAGGGATCAAACCTGATATCAGTCACTTGAGGATCTTCGGGAGTCCAGTATATGTCCATGTACCCAAAGAGAAGAGAACCAAGTTGGAACCTTCTGGCAAAAGAGGCATTCTTGTGGGCTACAGCGAAACATCCAAAGCATTTAGAATTTACATTCCAGGTCAGAAGTTTATTGAGGTTAGTAGAGATGTCACTTTTGAAGAAAATATTGCACTCAAAAGATCTAAAGCCTATGGTTTAGAAATTGACAATGAAGTCCATGATAACCCTCAAGACATGGATATTGAGCATGATACTGAGATTCAGAGAGAGTCTATAGAATTTGAAAATCATGATGATCCAAGTGAACCTTTGGATCCTACAGATGGGCCTAGGGACATTACCATGAGTAAGAAGAGACCTCTCTGGATTCAAGAGGCAGAAAAGTTTGCAGCTCCAAGAGGCACACTTAGAGAAAGAAGGAGACCTCAGAAATTCTCAAACTATGTTGCATTGATGTGCAATCTCATTGAGACTGAACCTTCCAACGTTGAAGAGGCCATGAACCAATAGACATGGAAGAATGCTATGGATGAAGAATATCAGTCTATCATTAAGAATGATGTTTGGGATATTGAGCCTAGACCCAAAGGTAAGTCTGTTGTATCTTCCAAATGGTTGTTTAAAATTAAACATGCTGCTGATGGAAGTATTGAGAAATACAAAGCTAGATTTGTGGCTCGTGGCTTCTCTCAGAAAGAAGGCATAGATTATGAGGAAACCTTTGCCCCTGTTGCTCGATATACTTCCATCAAGACTATCATTGCTATTGCCGCAGCTAAGGGATGGAAGTTGCATCAGATGGATGTAAAGACAGCCTTCCTCAATGGTGTTATTGAAGAAGAGGTCTACATTGAGCAACTTGAAGGCTTTGTGATCCATAAGAAAGAATCTCATGTATGCAGATCGAAGAAAGCATTATATGGCCTTAAGCAGGCCCCCCGTGCTTGGTATGAAAGAATTGATAAGTACTTGGTAAGCCTAGGATTCTGTAAGAATGATGCTGATCCTAACCTTTACTTCAAAGTATTCAATGGTGAAATGTTGATTTTGGTTTTATATGTTGACGATCTATTACTAACTGGAGAAGATCATCTCATTCTTAGATGTAAGGAAGAACTGACTTCAGAATTTGAAATGAAAGATCTAGGTCTCATGCATTTCTTTCTAGGGTTAGAAGTATGGCAAAGACCCAATGAAATTATTCTAAGTCAAGGAAAATATACCATTGATATTCTGAAGAGATTTGGAATGCTAGATTGTAAACCTATGCCTACTCCTATGGAAACTAACTTAAAGAAGTTGAGTGAATCTGCAGCTAGGTCTGATCTTGTGAATCCCACTGAATACAGGCAGCTGATTTGATCCTTGATGTATCTAGTTAACACTAGACCTGCCATTTGCTATGCAGTGAGTGCCCTCAGCCAGTTTATGTGCGAACCAAGGCAGATTCATCTTGTTGCAGCCAAGCATATCTTGCGATATTTGCGTGGTACAGTTGGATATGGATTGAAGTACTCTTCCAACACAGTCATTACCTTGGAAGGCTATTCTGATTCTGATTGGGCAGGAAGTGTCACTGATAGAAAGAGCACTTCTGGAGTTTGCTTCAGCTTGGGATCCGCCATGATATCCTGGTGTAGCAGAAAACAGTCTTCAGTAGCATTGAGTACTGCTGAAGCAGAATATATTGCAGCCTGTGTGGCATCTCGAGAATCAGTGTGGCTTCGAAAACTCCTTGCAGGTTTGTTTGGACAACCCTGGGAGCCTACAGTTATTCATAGTGATAACCAGAGCTGTGTGAAGCTCTGTGCCAATCCTGTGTTTCATGACAGATCAAAGCATGTGGAAACTCAGTATCACTATATCCGGAATATGGTGCAAAGGAATGCTATTCAGCTGAAGTACATTAGCACTGATGAGCAAACAATAGATGTTCTCACCAAACCCCTTGCTCGAGTGAAGCTTGCATATTTTCGAGACAAGCTTGGAGTTGTGGAGAATGAAGCTCTAGCTGAGAGGGAGTCTCAGCATCAGTGATACATTATACTGTATCTTCCACCCTCTGCGAGTAGGCATGGTGGATCCACCCTCTGCGAGTAGGCATGGTGGTAATGCATGCTTCTCTGGGAGAAGTTTGAGGTGAAAGCCCTCTTCCACCCTCTGCGAGTAGGCATGGTGGAGCCACCCTCTGCAAGTAGGTATGGTGGATATCATGGGAGAAATTCCATGATGTGCTTGTTCACCCTCTGGGAGTATCTATGGTAAATGTCATGAGGAGATGACAATAAGCACTTATGTTTTCATCCATGGGAGTAGCCATGATGTTAGTCAGTATGTGACTTGATCCTTATGAAGGAATCCTCCCTAGTTAAGAGGGAGTGTTGATTTTTTTGGTAGCTAGGTCGGATCCCTTCTAGAGACCGACCTAGTCATAAAATGCTGAATGGCCTGTCGGCCTTAGCATTTTGAGAACTCAGTTATATTATCCGATTAAGGCAGGCCCCAAATTGGGTGAACTCATAATTCTATGTATCTTGAAATTACAAATAGGTCAGGACCTATTTCAAATATAACGTATATGTAATTTGGCGCCAAATTGTTTGGGCGATCTCATATAAATGAAAAGTGACTTGTAGTCACAATACACATCATTCTCTCACTGAATTCTGCTCAGCGCAATCTAATCCAACAGCGATCTACTACATGCACAGTGCAAGGGCTCCACAGTTAGTTGAACTAGTTCAACAGGTTCAATCGGTTCGTAGGTTCAACCTGTTCGTAGGTTCAACAGGTTCAACCGGTTCGCAGGTTCAATTGGTGCGGCGGTTCAATTGGTGTGACAGTTCAACGGGTTCATAGGATTATCTAGGGCTGCTGAACCTCTGTGCTTACTGTGCAAGTGAACTTCATTCTGAACATTATAATTAGTTCAGTTCAGAACTAAAATTCAGATAAGCTGTATTTTTTGGTGCCTATATTTTGTGCTCTAGCTGAGCAAAACTGTAATCTGTTTCTGCTCTTAATATAAATCAGATCTGAGATTTTTCGTGCTGGGTTTTTCACCTCCAAGAGGGAGGTTTTCCCAAGGTATATGTGTGTGTTGTGTGCATTAGTGTTTTATTGATCTTACTGTCAATCTGTTTATTAAAATTAACACTTTAGGCTTGCTTGTCCCTTGTTGAATGCAGTTTTTTTTCTTCTTCTTCAAGTTTGGATGCTGATTTTTTCTGTTTTTGTTTTATCCTGAATGTGGCATTCTATTTTCAAAACTCATTTCTTTTATTTCTGCTGACTGGACATTCCTTTTGTCTTGGTCCGAATTTGTCCTCTTTTTCTCCTCCATTGGCTGCAATTTTTTATTGGATGCTGTTTTTTTTTACTTGGCTACTTTCCTTTTATAAAAGATGTAAGTCTTTGGTGCAGCTGCCTTTTCATTCTTCTTTTTTATTTTTTATTTGTAATTTTAAAATTTTTACTAATAATTAATATTACTAAATTTGTTTTTTATCAATAACAGTAATAATTAATTATAAATTATCAATTAAAAATTAATATTATTAACAACAAATAAATTTTAAAATTATTAATAAATAATATATATATTGACAGACAAGCAATTAGTGTTTTGACAATTTAATTTTTTTTATTTTGACATGACAACTTGCAACTCCGTAGAAAAAGACTATTTTCGACTACAACACAATTTTGACACACAAATGATGTTTTACTGATGATGAATATCACAATCGATCTTTGGATTGGGTACTACACACTGCAGATGCAAATGGCTGCATTTCCTTCCACTATAATCAAGGTATATAAAATGACAGAGTACTGAGAAAGATCCATAGTGGCCAGCTGCGTCCTAAGTCCCTCATTGCTGTTTCACAGAAACATCCAATTAGTAGAGATGAGGAGTACACCAACCTCACTCTCAATCCCTAACTCAAGCAGCCAATCCATGGTCCAGGTACTAAAGTTTCAGTGGAATTCATACTGTTACTCCATGTTTTAATGCAGTCAGGGCTTTAGGGGACCATGTAAACCGGTCTTAAGTCTACATTCCTAGAGATTTCTTTCGAAAACACTCTGTGAGAGCCTTAATTGTTCCTACTCCTGCTTTCAGCAATCTCACCCCTCAGAAGATGGGCCTAAATCTTCATTTTCTTCACGAGAAAAGTGGAATTCGAACAATGACTGAAATGCAGCTGCTGATGTCTTAACCATCAATACTCCTTTTGCAATTCCTTTGCATCAAGCAAACCATCAGATTGTCAATTCCCAAGATACTACTGACCCAGCCATACTAGCCAATACAAATACTGCCATACTCCAATTAACCCAGGTTGTGGTAAACCAGAACAAGGAAAAGGGAGTATGTACAAGTTTCATCAAAATCCTAATCAACCTTCTTTATCAGCAGTCTGAAGCCCTTTGTCACCTGCAAAAAAGTACTACCTAATTGCTAAATTGTACGGATTACTTGTCACAGCACAACAGCAACCTCAGCAACAGAGCTGAAGCCATTGAGAATATCTTTTACCTCCGAGCATCAAAAGAGGTAGCTCCAAAAAGAAATTCAGAATGTTGCTGTGAAAAAGGTGGCCATGGTTGGTGCATATGGTGTGATGAATTCTCTTTGATCGAGAAAGGATCCAGTCTCACTATATGGTAAAGTGAGGACTAGTGTTGCAGGTCCAAAAACAGGTTTCTAATGATATCAAAACCTGAATGTTTTTGTATATTTGGATTGCTCTCAAAAAATCATGCAATTTAAAACAAAACAGCACCTCATTTCAAGTCTGTAAGCAAAAGTTATGGCTTCCAGAAGGTGGGAGAGCAAATACTGCCAACAGGGGCAGTTTTTTGAGTGCCAATGGCAGTTTTGAAAATACAGGGGCGGCTTTGAATGGGCTGGGGTGGTTTTGAAACCACCTGGGTCATTTGCCCGAGCTTAGATAAACATCCCGAGATGTTCCTGTTTTCAGTTTTCTCTTCAGTCTCTAAGTCTTTTCGACTTCCAGGTGTTTGCTAAGATTTTTTAACACTATAAATATGCATTGTAAGCTCAATTGAGCATCTAGGGAGAGCAAAAAGGGGATATAGAGTAGCATTTTGTGCATGTCCTAAGTTCATAGTGGCTGTTGCGACTCGTAGTGCAGGGTTGTGCAATTTTTGAGAGATTGTTGAGGTCTGTGAGGCAGTATATCAGCTTGTTGATGATGATAAAGCCCAAGAGGCTGGGACCAAGTTACATGCCATCGTTGAGTGATTCTTAGTGAGATATACTCATGTTTTTGCAGGAGTTTTCACCTCAAGTGGGTTTCTCTAGGGTAGATTGGAGTTGCTCTCTTATGGTCTAAGTCACAAGGTTCGAGTTCGAGTTCGAGTTCGAGTTCGAGTTCGAGTTCGAGTTCGAGTTCGGCAACTATAAAATTCAGATGAAGTTCAGCAAGGCGAAAAATATTCGTCATTAAATTCGCCTATATAAATTTGATTTTAAAAAAAATACAAGTAGTTTAAAAACTAATAAAAATAAAAACTAATATTATTATTTTTTATTTACAAACTAATAAAAATATTATAAATATTAAATTAAATTTAAAATATTGTATACATATGTAGATATTTCATTTCATAATATAATATATATTATATTAATAAATAATATGTAATAGTCAATTATTAAATACTAAATAGTAATACAATAATAATAAAATTTTAATTAGCAATACATTAAAATTTATATTTAAAAAATAAAAACCTAAACTAAATGCGTTTATTTGATGAACCTTAATGAAGGTTTATACAATGTACATCAAACAAAATTTTGACACAATCCAAGTCAAAGATTTAAAAAATTAAAATTACGACACTAAATCTTATGCTAAGCAGTGAAAATCCAGTGGGGTTTGAATTGAACAATAAGACAAGTAAATGGAAAGCATCAATGATATTGGAGACGGTGAGCAAACTCTTAAGAGGTCGCTGGCCGCCGCGAATGAAACCTCTGTTGCTGTTGAGAGCCAAAGGATTTGTCGCTGGCCGCTGTGGATGAAACCTATGTTGCTGTTGAGAGCCAAAGGATTGCTTGAAATAAAATTGCTTCTGAGAGCTGTGAGAGCCGCTGAGAAGAAATACGGTCGCCGTCGCCGCTCAGAGACAAAACAACAAGGGAAGGAAAGAGCGAAATGTTTATATTTTATAAAAAAACCTAAAATGCCGAATTTCATGCGAATTTCATAATCCGATTATAAGTTCGGCGAATTTCGAACACCAAGGCAGAAATTCGCCGAACCTTGTGACATAGCTTATGGTGTTTATTTCTCTGATTTCCCTGCAATTTGTTGATTTTTGCAAGTTAATTGCAGTCTATTGTTTGTTCTCATCTAATTCCATTTGTTGATGAATTATGCATACTATAACCATCGGAGTTTACATATCACTCTTCCTTACCACTTGGCATACAGTTTGTTCAAACCCATTCCTAAGAGTTCAAACAAGGGCTGGAGAAGCAAACACTGAAGCAAATCTGTGAACAAGTCCTTGGCAGAGAATCTGGGAGATTTTTGTTGACTGCTTTCTAATGACTCTACAATCTTGTTAAGATGCTTTCTTTGTAGCTTTCCTTTATATCCGTTCAAAAATGCTACAACTTCTAGCAATGTTAGATGTTTCCTTTATCATTATGTAATGTTATGTTATTTCTGCAGTCTTGTTCTGTTGTTTTATCTCTTCTACATTTGATGCACTCACTGTTTTGGTTCAGGCTTGCTTTTTTGCCTTCTAATCCTCAATGGCCATGCCATCTTGTAAAAGAAGCATCTTTTTATCAATATAATTCATTCTTTTATCAAAAAGAAATTATATAAGACTGCAGAAGGCACCATATTCATTTAACTGAATCCTGTTTAATGGCTGTGATATATAATGCAGCGACTCTCTGTAGCTCTAGAGATGGTTGGAAAGAATGTCTTCAAGGAACACTTGCTGTTGGTTTCTGATTGCATTACCTACACTGGAAATATTATTGGCTTTAACCCTGCTGGCTATCGAGATTTTTATCACTATATGGATTTTCCTGTACCTTTCACAGAAGGTACCTTGAAGGTGAGAGCTGAGTATGATGTTCTAAAATATTCTGTTTATTTCATTGTTTGAACAATTCATGTAAAAATGAACCTTATATAGATGCAAGTTTATATAAATGAACCTTATATAGAAGCAAGTTTTATATGCTTGTTACATGCACATGCAGATGCCCATCAAATGCTTTGGGAAAGCAGCTCAGAAAGGGGTGAAAGACACCCTTTCCGATGCAGTTGCATGCTGTTCATGGGGCAAACGGGCACCAGTAGGTACAGGTTCCAATTTTGATATTGTGTGGCATGATATGGAGGTAATTTTGCTACTCTTTGTGTGTATTTATTATAAATTGAATTGGTTAACAGAAAGACCAGACCAAAAGCTTAGCCTTTCTATAGGGAAGTCTATTTAATAGTACAGCATATTCAAGAAAATTCCTTACCATCATATAATCATTCAAATACTACTTGTATGTTGTATTTAATTGTGTCTTCTATGTGTTACATCTGTATTTCGATTAGGCTTGTCAATCTCTTCATTAATCTTGTTGAAGTCTGATACAGATAAATGTTGCATCTGATTATTTGTATTTTAATTTGCAGATGATATGACATCCAATATTCTGTTGTGACTACATTTCTGGAATCATTAATTTTCTGATTTGTCTGCAGGAAGTGAAAGAACCATTGGAATTACAACATAAAGAGATGGATGTGTGTGAATTCCTCGAAATTGTAGGTGTGGCACCATGCACAAATGTTGCGCCATCAAGCTTGTGTTTAGGGACAGATTTTGATGAGCCGACTTTACCATGTCAAGAGGACAGTTCTGAGAAAAAAATGGCATATACTTGGGATTCCGAGAAGGCCATATCACCAGTGCACGTGGATAACTGGGGTGAAATTTCTAAAAGTCAAAACCAGCTAGAAGCAAAAGAATTGCAAGTTGAGGGTTGGAACAACCCTAGTTGTGAAGAAGTTGAAAGAACAGGTTGGAACGCTGATTCAAATATTGAGCAGATTAAGAAAAAAAATGGCGACTGTACACAATCTGGTTGGGAGCATGTTGAAACACCAAATTCAGATGTTGGTTGGAATAGTAGGAAGGAAATTACCCCTAGTTGTGAAGAAGTTGAAAGAACAGGTTGGAACGTCGATTCAAATACTGAGCAGATTAAGAAAACAAATGGCGACTGTACACAATCTGGTTGGGAGCATGTTGAAACACCAGATTCAGATGTTGGTTGGAATAGTAGGAAGGAAATTACCATGGAAAATAAAACTAACCTTACTCAAAATGGTTTGGAGCTAAAGGAACACAACTCGGAATCTTATAGAGGAAAGCATGATGGGGTAAGTAGTTTGAATAAAGATTCCAAGACAAATGAGGAAAGATTGGACTCATGTAGTGGTTGGGATGGAGTTTCCACCAATCAGAAGCTGCTTGGATCAAACGAGTTGCATATGGATGGATGGAACAGTAAAACCGAAACTGACCTGAAAGTAGCAGGTTGGGATGGTGATTGTAATAATGGGAAAGATAGTTATATGGAAAATAATTCTAACCCTACAAAGTTAGCACAGGTGAGGCAATACAATACGAAAGATATCTCCAGGGACAAACAAGCTATGAGGGAATTCAAACCAACTGGGGCAAACACAGTTCCACTTGGAAGGAAAAGGCTATCAAATCAAACTTCATCAGTACCAACAGTTGAGCTAGATGCAGGTTTTCATCAGAAACTTCAAGGTCAAGATTCAACTAATAATGGTTGGAACACAGGAACCCTTGACCCGAGCACTAAAACAGGTTCAGATAGTGGCTGGAATAGTAAGCAATCTGTGGAAGTTGAGGCCGAACCATGCTTTTCTCAGTCTTCCTGGGGAATTCCCAAACAAAATGAAGTCCTTGCTGAAGATACAAATAATGATGGCTGGAACCCAGTGGCCCTGGACTCAAACATTAAAGTAGGCTGGGAAGGTATAGAATCTACAGCAACTGAGACTGATACTTCTCTTTGGCAGCCTTGTTGGGGATCGAGTGAACACAAATTGAATGGTAACATTTCTGAGGCTACCTTGAAGACAGCTGAAGCAAGTGAAGGTCATAGTAGGGGTAGGGGTAGGGGTAGAGGTCGTAGGGGTGGTAGAGAAAGGGGCGGTAGGGGTAGGGGTAACAGAGCCTGGGATAGTGACTGGAATAATAAGCAATCTATGACATTTGAAGATTTGACCAATAATTTACATGCTGAAGATTCAACCAATAATGGCTGGAACTCAGAGATCATGGACACAAACATTCAGAAAGGCTCATGGACTGAACCTGGCAATTCTCAGCCTACTTGGTGGGCTGAAAAAAATAAAATGCACGTTGAAAACTCAACTAATGATGTCAGGAACCCTGGGACCCTGGAATCAGATATAAAAGCTGGCCTGGGAAGTGACTGGAATAGTAAGCAATCTATGGAGACCGAACCTTGTCTTTCCCAGCATTCTTGGGAACGTGCTGAACACAATATGGAATTAAAAAGTCAAGGTCATGGCAGAGATAGAGGCAGTAGAGATAGGGGTGGTAGGGGTAGGGGCAGAGGATCAAGGCAGTTTACATTCAGTACAAAGTATCCAGACCTATTTGTTGCACAGGAAGATGAAATCCTTCAAGAAGTCCAACCACTGATGCAATCAATGAAGAAAATTCTGTTCCAAAGCAGGTATTCCCCCCCCAACCTCCCAAACCAAAATTCAATATCTAATACTACAGAAAGCCTGAGCTATGCATTGGCCTAATTGATTCCTGAGATTGTTAACCTAGTTTATCATTTTTGTCTCTTTGATTCTTTTCCTAGTTATGTAATTTCTTCCTCATGAGTGCTTTATGAAAAAGTTTCTGTTGTCTGAGTTCATATATCATTTCTGACAACAGTGGAGACAGTTTTAACTGTTGAGAGAAACAAAGTAGAGAACTAAATCCAAACTGCAAATTGGGCTTCATGAAAACTGTGTTTTTGTATTCATATCCTTTGGTAGAGTATGGATCTTCCAAATGCAAACAATACTTCTAGTTTAAAACATCAGATTTCAGAAGCATTTTGGGTCTTATAAATTCCTTCCTTTTATGGCAGCCTTGTTAAATTTCATTCTGTAGAATAAATTTAAACTTCCCTAAGTCTAAGGTTTAAATTATTTCCTAACTAGTGTGTTTTTTAGCAAACATGTTTAAGCATCTTTACAAAGAAACAAAACAATACTGTGAATGAAAGAGTATGCCAACTAAACAACCATAGAGCTGGGAATTGGAAGTGCCATAAGCTAAAGTATGGAAAGAGCAGAGAAGATGTGTCCCTGATTTGTCGATTGAAGAAGGTAGAAGGATGTAGAAAGGGGAAGAAAGATTCTGAATATTGTGTTTTGGAACATAGACGGAGGCAACCTGAGAATCATGAGTGACCTGAGAAACCACGGTAATGACTAAGCTTTTGAGCTGGAATTGATGAAACAGGAACTGTATGACTATGGAGCTGACTATACAGACCCTGCTACCAACTTAGAAACTATGGTAGTGTCATTTGCTTGTATCCCAATGAAACTTCTGATGAAACTTCCAATGAATTTGTGCTTCCTCATCGTGGTTCTCCTAGCGGGTGCAGATTCTCAATTCTATCTACCTGTTCTGAGATTTTAATAGTATAAGTTTATATTTGGGAAAGGAAAAATGTTTGGCTCTAAGTAGGTGTAATGTTCCCTTTTTCTGCCTAGTCAGCTGTGGGCCCGATAGCCTATTTTCTGGAATCCTGATAGGCTACCTCGGTATGGAAAGGGGTTCCCCTTTCTCAAAGAACTCTTGGTTCAGTTGTTTTGTTGATCTTTGATGTTGAATTTGAGCTCAATGTTGTGTCAGGATGTCTATGCAACTTTCTGAAGTTTATTTGGCTTCTTTGTTTATTTTTGGTATTTTGGGAAGTCCCCTAGAAGGCATCGTTTTGCATCCCAAATCCTACTGAGTGTATTGGTTCAGTTTATTTGGCGGTTGGATGCAGTTTGGGATTTTCCGAAAAAAGTAATATTTAATGAGCTATTTTAATTATTATTTTCACTTAAGTTCCTAAGGGTGAAAATAATTAATAAGTCATTAAATGTCATAGCTCATTGGAAAGGGGAAAATATATTCTTTTATTTAGGCACTTAAAAGTGAGCACTTAAGTGGAGAAAAAATGGAATTATTTAAGTTGGAGGAAAAAGTTATTATTTCCAAGAAATAATTCATTTCTTTGTAACTCCTAAAGTGCCTTTATAAAGAGAATGGGAGCTCATTTTGAAGGGAATGAACTTGGAGTTCTTCTGACCTTCTTGAGGACGAAAACCCTCTAGAGGAAGATCAGTTTCAGTGGTGGAATATCCACCCTAGCTGGTAATGGTGATTTCACACAGAAATCACATGGAGCTTTCACACATAAATCACATGGAGCTTTCATGGAGTTTTGTATTGTTTGATTGTTGATTTGATGAGAGTTTATATGGGGTTTTGATTTGTTTGATGGAAGTATTGCTTTAGTTGTATTGGAGTTGATAATAAATGAGTCTACACATGCTGGCCGCACACCTACAGGGCGTACCACCAAGGAGAGTCGACTCAGATTTTTGGATGTGAAGTTCATTTTGATTCTTGATATTGTTTGGTATCATGTTTCCTTGTATTGGCGCCTAATGGAAAACAATTTCCAATGATTTTTATGCAGTTTTGAGGGTGTGTGATGAGATTTGTACCCTACAAGGCCGTGTGGACCTGATATACGGTGTCTGATTTCTGGGGCAGATCGTTTGCTTTACTTGGCTGTTTCCTTCTGCATTGATGGCGCATAAGGGATACTAATATGTGTGTGACAGTTTGAAGTTGGATTTGTTGGTATAAATGCTCATTTATATGAAGTGGATCTTCTACAGGGCAGCCGTACTGCAGGGAATGGAGTTTGATTTTGGTACTGCAGGCTTGAACAGCAGTGATTACATGGTTTGCTACAGTCATGGACAGTTTGCTACCTTACGTTAGAGACACTAATATTTGTGCAGGATATTCATATGTTGCCAAGACTCATACAATGCTGATATGATGATGAAATGTGTCTTTTCTGAGTAGTATGCAGCTTGATATTCATTTGTAATCTTTCTTTTTATGTTGCACAAACTCTATAACCCCTGGATGGTTTACTGCCAGTGTGGAGAAATTGGAAACTTATCTTTCTTCTTCATTCACCCACTGAATAAGTGGATGCCTGCTGAAAAGCAGATGCTTGCCATGAGCGGATAATTGTACTAGTTATTTGCACAAGTTTGAATTGAAAACCAAAGCACTGTATGCACTCACCTCACCCAATTTGGGAACATGGTGATCAGAAGTGCAGAAGTAATTTAGTTGGATGCATTCTTATTTCTAACCCTGCTGTTATACTTTGCAAAATTCAAAAAAAAATTGGGGTAGTTTGTTACAGTGGTATCGGAGCTGGTCTTCTTGCTAGCCTGTTGATTTTCTCTCAAATCAGCATTCAGAGTGAATTCAGTTTGGTCTTCATGTGCCTTTGATGAATCCCAGAGACACTGAGTTCATCACGTACAGAAGAAGAAGGTATCAGTTTGATTCAGAATCAGAAGAAGAGAACAGTATGGGAGATAGACCCCCACAAGATACTAGTACCAGGGATATTGTGAACGTTCTTGCTAGAGGACAACAAGAGCTTGTGAGAAACAATCAGCAAATGACTAGACTTTGGTTCAGTTGGTGAGTCAAAGTATGGGTGGAGAGTCTCCTTGAAATAGAGGAAATGATGGGAACTGTGCAAAGGCTAGCAATTCCAACAATGCTAGCAATCCAAACAATGACACAAGAACTTCATGTGCCTCTATAGCTAGGCCAATGATGCCTATATTTTTGGGACAGCAGCAGAACCAAGTTGGAGGACAATAATTTGTGGCGGAAAGCTTTGCAGATTAGCAGCGTGAGTGGCAATCTTTGGGGGAGGAATTCCAAAGTGCTATGTCATTTCAAGACTTTTGTCAAATCAAGTATAGGAATAGGCCCAGAATCCAAAATCAGGATCTGCAGAAGAAGCTTGGAAAGGTGGCTCTACCATCCTTTGATGGTTCATCAAAAAGCACTTCTAGGGCATGGGTTCAAAAGTTAGACAACTACTTGTGCTTGAATCCAATGTTGGAAGGTGATTCAATTAAGTTTGCTGGTGCACATCTTGATGGTGATGCTCATGAATGGTGGACCCGTGGCATGATCACTCAAGGTCATAGCCTCATCACATCATATGAAGATTTCACACAAAGGCTCATCAATCGCTTTGACAAGTATGATCTCGAGAGCCACTTCAGGGAGTTGGCCTGTGTTAGACAAAAAGATACGGTGGATGCCTACATTGCAGATTTCCAAAGAATAGCTGTGATGGTGACTGATGTGTCCGAAGGGAGGCTTACTTACCTCTTTGTAGAGGGATTGTTGGAACCATTGAGAGGTTGGGTGAAGGCTTTGAAGCCTAAGTCATTACAAGAAGCCATCAAAAAGGCCAGAAACATGGAGTTTACAACCCCTAAGAGTAAATTTCAAACCAAGACATTCTTTGATAAGAAGAATGACAAGAAGGAAGACAAGAAGCTTTTGCAAAAAGAACCATCACAGCCTAAATCAAGTATTCACTGATCAAGGAAATAAAAATAAAAACAACGGTCCTGTAGAATATTGTCCAAGTCAATTGAATCATGTTTGTGAAGTCCTAAAGTTGAGTCTCA
The DNA here is from genome assembly GCA_027924645.1 of Cunninghamia lanceolata. Classification (NCBI taxonomy): domain Eukaryota; kingdom Viridiplantae; phylum Streptophyta; class Pinopsida; order Cupressales; family Cupressaceae; genus Cunninghamia; species Cunninghamia lanceolata. The sequence continues at coordinate 2,436,891 of BSBN01000902.1, read as the reverse complement.
ATTTTGGGCAATTTATGGCTAAACTTCACATGTCAAAGAGTTTGTGATCGTAGGTTATTAGGTGTGGATTTGACGTTCAAAAATCAACAAAAGTTTCTAAGGCAAAGTGTTAAAATGAGTCGAAGTCTAGGGTGCAAAGTTTCTTTGCAGTTGTGTAGTTTTGTGCAAAACTACAAGTGAACCCAAAACCCTGCTTTGTTCTATTTTGTTGGAGATTTGGAGTTATGTAGTTTGGTAGTTTTGTGAATGACCACATCAAAACCCCATAAGTTCGGTAAACACTTTTATGGTGGGAAACTAGACTTTCCTTGTGGGCATGTAGTTGTTTGGTGTGGAACCTGATCAGTCTCCAAGTGGGAGATTGTTGGTTTGTGGCAATTGATCATGCAAGTATTGTACACTAGTTATGTATCAGAGTTGGTTAATTTTTGTTAACCGACAAAAGAAAAATGACATTGCAAAACCCTAATTCTAGAAGCTTCCAAAAAGCTTTTTATAAGCGGCTGGGATGTATGTTACGGCGATGTATTCGTGAGATTGTAATTTCTTTTGCACTGGATAATAAAATCATTGGATGGCTGAGTTTCTGTGGATGTAGCCCATATTGGGTGAACCACGTTAAATTTCTGTGTTGATCTCTTTTGTGTTATTCCTCATTGTTATATTTGGGTTATTTAATTTGCATATAATTGTTAGTGTTTATTGCTTTGATCTGCCTGAACCCTAACAATTGGTATTACAGCGGGTTGTGTTTGATTATCGTCTGCAGGAAGGTCTCACGGTTGAGTGGGAGTCTCCGGGTTAAGTGGGAGCAATGGCGGACGAGGGTAAATTGAAGGTAGATAAATTCAATGGGCAGAACTATCAATTATGGAAGACGCAGATGGAGGATTATCTCTATTAGAAGGATTTATGGAGGTTGTTGGAAGGAATAGCCAAGAAACCGGCAGCAATGACTGATGAGGATTGGAATCTTCTGGACAGAAAGGCACTGGGAGCCATTCGGTTGTGCCTGGCACCATCTGTGGCGTTCAATATAACAGAAGCGAAGACAACAGATGAACTGATGAAAGCTTTGGCTAAATTGTATGAAAAACCCTCAGCCTCAAATAAGGTATTTCTCATGAAGCATTTGTTTAATTTGAAAATGATTGAAGGTGGATCTGTGTCAGATCATTTAAATGAGTTTAATACAATTACAAGTCAGTTAACTTCTGTAAAAGTGAAATTTGATGAAGAGGTAAGGGCTCTCTTGGTTTTATGTTCTTTGCTAGAACGCTGGAATAGCTTGGTAATGGTTGTAAGTAACTCTGTCTTTGGTTCAAATACTTTGAAATTTGATGATGTTGTTGGTGTTATCCTTAGCGAGGAAATGCGACGGAAAAGCACAGGTGAGACTTCAACATGTGGTAATGCTTTGACTGTAGAGAATAGGGGAAGAACAAAGGAAAGAGGAAAAAGCCCTATAAATCGAGGGAAGTCACAAGGGAAGTTGAAGAAAGGCAGATCTAAATTCAGAGGAAGAATGGATTGCTGGCATTGTGGAAAGCCAGGACACTTGAAGAAGGATTGCTGGTCTCGAAGGGCAAACAAGGAGATGGACAACATGATGACAGTAAGGAAGCTAATGTTGCAAGTAATAAATTACAGGATGCTTTAATTCTGTGTTTAGATAATGCTAATGATTCTTGGGTAATAGATTCAGGGGCTTCATTTCATGCCACACCCCATAGGAAATATTTTGTAGATTATGTTCAAGGTGATTTTGGATAGGTATATTTGGGTGATGATGAACCTTGTCAGATTGTTGGAAAAGGAAAGATAAAAATCAAGTTGCAGAATGGAAATGAATGGTTACTACAGGAGGTAAGGCATGTTCCAAATTTGAGAAGGAATTTAATTTCTTGAGGACAACTGGGTAGTGAAGGCTGCATAGTTACCTTTTCAGACAAAATCTGGAAGGTCACTAAAGGTGCATTAGTAGTAGCTAAAGGTGAAAAGGTAGACACATTGTATTTGTGTACTGGTAATACTTATTCTACCTTAGCTGCTACAGAAACAGTTGCTACTGAGACAATTATAACACTTGCTGCAGGGACAGAAACATAATTGTGGCACCATAGACTTGGGCACGAGTGAGAAAGGGATGAAGATCCTTCACTCTAGTAAGTTGCTACCAGGTCTGAAGCAGATTGATTTAGAGTTATGCAAAAATTGTGTTTATGGAAAACAGAAAAGAGTCCGATTTCTCAAAGTTGGAAAAGAGAAGAAGAGTGAGAAATTAGAGCTTGTGCATTCAAATGTACGGGGACCAGCGCAAGTATCTTCTCTTGGTGGCTCTTGCTATTATGTTACTTTTATTGATGATGCAACTAGGAAAACATGGGTGTATTTCCTAAAACAAAAATTAGAAGTATTTGAAACTTTTAAAAAGTGGAAAGCTTTGGTTGAGAATGAGACAGGAAAAAAATTGAAGTGTCTAAGATCTGATAATGGAGGTGAGTATTGCAGCAGAGAATTTGAGAATTATTGTTCATATAATGGAATTTGTAGGCAGAAAATGGTTCCTGGAACCCCACAAAAAAATGGTGTGTCCGAGAGGATGAATAGGACCATTATGGAGCGTGCAAGGAGCATGAGATTGCATGCTGGACTACTCTTATGGTTCCTAGAACCCCACAAGAAAATGGTGTGTCTGAGAGGATGAATAGGACCATTATGGAGCGTGCAAGAAGCATGAGATTGCATGTTGGACTACTCTTACACTTTTGGGTAGATGTTGTACATACCGCTGTTTATTTAATAAACATGGGACCTTCAAATCCTTTGGATGGTGGCATTCCAGAGGAGGCATGGACGGGTAAAAAGGTAAACTATTCATTTCTAAAAACTTTTGGTTGTGAAGCTTTTGTCCATGTTGATATTGAAAATAGAACCAAGCTTGAGGCTAAGTCTAAAAAATGTACCTTCATTGTATATAGAGTAGATGAATTTGGTTATCGGTTATGGGATTATGAAAATCATAAAAACATTAGGAGCAGAGATGTTATTCAATGAGAAGGTCATGTATAAGGATTAGCTGCAGGAAAAGAAGCATGAGCAGGCCAAAAAGGAATATGTGGTGTTGGATGAGATTCCAGAAAACAAAATGCCAGTGGTACTTGATGCTCAGCAACAAGAAGTTACCCCATAGACTCCTGCAAGTGTTAGACGTTCTACAAGGATAACTAGACCTCCAGAAAGATTTTCTCCATCATTATATTCTATATTATTAACTGATTCTGGTGAAGAAGCAATGCAGGTAGATACCAAAAAGCAGTGGGCGCTAGGCATGAAAGAGGAAATGGATTCCTTGCTGCAGAATCAGACTTGGGGCTTAGTCCAATTGCCTGCAGGTAAAAGAGCATTGCCAAATAAATGGGTTTATAGGTTGAAGGAAGAAGATGGAGGCAAGAAAAGATATAAGGCTAGACTTGTGGTAAAAGGTTTTGCACAGAAAAAAGATATAGATTTTGATGAAATATTTTGTCCAGTTGTAAAGATGACTTCTATTAGAACTATTCTAAGTCTTGTGGCTGCGGAAGACTTGCATCTTGAACAGCTAGATGTGAAAACAACATTTCTCCATGGGGATTTGGAAGAGGAAATATACATGCAACAACCATAGGGATATGAGGTCAAGGGTAAGGAGGAATTTGTCTGCAGGTTAAAGAAGAGTTTGTATGGCCTGAAGCAAGCAACTCGGCAATGTTATTTGAAATTTGATAGTTTTATGGCTAAACAAGGATACAAAAGATGTCATTCTGATTATTGTGTTTATTTTAAGAAATTGGGTAATGGAAGCTATATTATCTTGTTGCTTTATGTTGATGACATGCTTGTTGCGGGGTCTAACATGCAGCATATTAATGAACTTAAGCAGAAATTAGCAAATTCATTTGCTATGAAGGATTTGGGTGCAGCAAAACAAATCCTTGGTATGAGGATCACACGGGACAGGACAAACAAAAAATTATTTTTGTTTCAAAGTGAGTATGTAGAGAAGGTGTTGAAAAGGTTTAACATGCAGAATGCAAAAGCAATTAGTACACCTGTGCCTAGTCATTTTAAGTTGACTAAGGAGATGTGTTCAAAGACACAAGAGGAGGAAGACAAAATGTCTAAGATACCATATGCATCAGTAGTTGGCAGCTTGATGTATGCAATGGTATGCACAAGGCCAGATATTGCACATGCAGTGGGAGTTGTGAGCAGGTATATGAGCAATCCGGGAATGTAACATTGGAATGCTGTAAAATGGATTCTCCAATATTTGAGAGGTACTACTTCAAAGAAACTATGTTTTGGAGGAACAAATTTTGTTCTAAAAGGATATGTTGACTCTGATTTGGCAGGTGATATTGCTAGTAGGAGTACTACAGGGTATGTTTTTACTGTAGGAGGTATTGCAGTCAGTTGGATTTCAAGATTGCAAAAGGTTGTTGCGGTTTCAACCACTGAAGCTGGGTATGTTGTTGCTACGGAAGCTAGCAAGGAGATGATTTGGTTACAACGTTTTCTAGAGGAATTGGGGCAATGACAAGAAGATAGTCCTTTGTACACTGATAGCCAGAGTGCCATTCATCTTGCTAAGAATTCAGCTTTGCATTCAAAAACTAAGCACATATAGCTCAGATACCACTTCATCCGATCAGTTTTGGAGGATGGGCAGTTGAAGCTAGAGAAAATTCACAGAAGTCAGCAGTTGCATAGCAATGACATCCAATCCTCTAAAGTTCACCGATGTGTAATAGATCGAGAATGTGGGGATTCATGCAAGTTTGTAATATTGATAAAGTTACACGCAAACCCCAAAACTCCAAGGCTCACTAGAATGTTGGGGATCCATACTTCTTTTGTAGTTTGGTAATTTTTTGCAAAACTTGATCAGAATTTTGCATCTTTGCTAAAGATAACTAAAAAGGCTCACATTAATTGCTAAGCATGCCAAAATCTTTTAATATTCTTGGAAAGCCTATTGTCCATTTCAAATGCTTAGTTTTGAATCTCTCCACCAAAGTATCTTGTTGAATTGACCGACCCAAGCCTTCCTCTACTGCTTTCCCTTTTCCTACAAAACCATCATATAAAGCACAAATGCTTTGCCACCTACTTACTTTTCCCGTTCCTATTCCTTGTTGGGCTTTCTTGTCACCGTTGCACAAGGGTCTGATTGTTTGCTTGTTGGGTGGAGTTTTCAACTCAAATTGCAGCCTTGGGGTTCTCAAGCTAAATGGGAAATTCAGAAGTATGATAAGTTTACCTTGTGGGGGTGCGTAGTTCCTAGATACCCTTGTAGTTTGTTCATATTTGTTTGCATATCCTGCATTTTCAAAGTCTTTACATTGTGAGGAAATGGGGTTTCTTTGCCACTTTGAAGTTTTTGCTAAACTACTTGCGCTTTCATAGTTGCTAGATAGCTTACCAAAATCCCTGAATGTCTGACAAAGCCTTACAAAGTGGGGAGTTGGGGTCTTATTGCAATCTTGTATCCACTACACAACTACTTAAGAACCCTGAAAGCTTGCTTTGCACTATTCTTTTAGGGATTTGGAAGCTCCTACACAACTACATCCAAACTTTGAAAGCCTGCAAAGCTATAAAATTGTGGGGTTTTCACTTGCTCAAGCATCTCAAAAACCTGCGATTTGGTTTGCAAACTTGATGAGGGATCACATATTTTGTTAAGTACACTTCAAGTCTACATCCCACTCAAATACAAAAGTGTAGTATGAATTCAAGGGAGTTACACCCCCTTCCATGATTGAGTCTAAACTCTCCCAAATATCCAACACAGACCTAGGGCACATTGATGTGAATGTCCTTCTTGCAAGAATGAATAAAGATGATAGAACCCAACTAGCTAGGTGTGTCCTTGCAAGTGGAATTGTCCAAGTTGCTACCTTCCCCACATTTGTCCAATGCTTTGAATTGGTGATGACCTGTGCCCAACACTATTACTTTGATAGGAGGCAAATATTGAATTCTTCAAATGAGGAAGTAGTGTTGATAATGCTAGAAAAATTGAGGACATGCTAGAGATTCTTGATCATGTGGTATAGGTAGATTTGACTATAGATACAACTAAGTAGTATTGGGAGAATGATCTAGACAAATGCATGAGGGTACTTAATAAACATTGGCTAAAATCTCTAAGGACAGTTGTGAAGAGGATGCCTAAGACACTTGTGAGAAATGATTTTGTGGAGGAAATTGGTGACATGATCACCTTATTGAATAGGATATTGGAGAACCCTACAACTCGGGAATTCCAACCATGGATGTATCGGTTTATTGTGGTAATCGTTGAGAAGAAGCAACATATTGATTGGGGAATGTTGGGCAACAATCACCCACACAATCAATTGTTGGAGGTGAGAATCTAAATGCTTCAACATGATCTTCTACCTTTTATACTCCCTCACTAGAAGAGTAATCTTTCCCAATTTGGAGAGAGTTGGTGTCATGGTACCCACCCAATATAAGGTTTATGAATTCTTTCCTTAGCTTGAATTGAAAGAAAGCATGAAGCATTTCAGGCGTGTCAATGACACTTTCCTTTCTTACATCATCATAATGTTAGAAAATGCTCTAAATAAATCACCTTTGAGTGGAAGCTCCAACAACAATTGCACAATGGGGCAATTGTTGTATCCAATTCCCAACTTTCACTTATATTAGAGTGTGTAGGTTTATAGAAGCTCTGTACAAACTTCCAAAATATGATAGTGACAAATGGGTTCTAATGGAACTTTGCAGGTAACCAAAGTGCAAAAGTTTTTGTCAAGCAAACACAAGTCGGGAATTTATTTCCCTCACTCAATTGGTGAATTTACATGCTCATCCTTGGCTAATCTCGAGCACATGGATGCATAAATGACAAAGATGACCATACATTCATTTGAGAGAAAGCTTGGATTTGATGCTAGGGGATCCATGGAGAAAACATTGGGGAGTGCATACAAAGATATTCTAGATATTAAGGACTTTTTGGCTGATTGTGATGATGAGCATATTGTGCGTCGTAAAGAATACTTGGGAATGACATCATTCTAGATTCATGCTTTTGGCCAAAAGAAAAATGCTAAGTAATTGATGATGATGATGTTGCACTGGTTGATTTTGGTTGATTTTGAATGTAAATAATCAACAAATTTTCTTGCATCCTATTCTAAAGATTGATTGGTCAATGCTTGGGGTTACTTATTTGGGAGAAAGACCTAGAGTGGTCATTAATATAAGTTTGTCATGGTTTGGAAGGAGGATCAAAGAGTGCAAATGCACCAAAGGGAAATGTTCAAAGAAGCCAAGGTCATCGAAAGAATCTCTTAAAGGTCAGGACACAAGTGCTTCTCCTTCTCATGTACCTTCACCGAAAGTTCCCCCCAATGCAAGTTGTTTCTAAGAGCGATGGTGACATTCAATCTCCTAAGTCCTTAGGAAGTAAAGAAAAACTCACGAGGAAATCCACCAACTTCATTTTCAAGGTGGGAGGAAAGCCCAAGGAGACTCAAGGTATCCAAACCCTTATTTCACTAGTTGTGGTTTTGTCTCCTCTTCCATCCCCTCCTGTTGTGCCTCCTTCAACTCTTGTGCGATTCCTTCTTCCCCTCTTGCAAATCCTTTGTTCCCAATGTTCACTTCAGCTCCTAAGGATTTGACTCCAATCTCCCCATCTGCTACCTATTCAGATCCTCTCCAACAATGGATGCCCCAATCTTCGTCCTCTTCACAGGAAGAAACTCATGTTGGAGCTATTTCACGAGTGGATTCATCTGTATTTGCACCTATTTGGCTGAGCGAAACTCTGAAGAGAAAGTGGGTGATTAAGCCTGTCACAAAAAGTGGGGATTCATGGCATCTCTCCTAGTACAACCTAAGAAAGCGAAAGTGATCTTCTCTATAACCATAGATGCTCAAAGGTGATTGATGCTCATATTGCTTGCACCATTTGCTGGAAATCTTCTGATGGGCCAAATTAGGAATTAGTGAAAGAGGTAATATCCAAATTGAAGGACTGTCATCAAAGAGTCGGGGGTGTAGAGAAAGAATCAAATCAAGTTGAGGATGATGAATGAAATCAGCCTTCTTCAAAGGATGTAATGAAGGTCAATTGAGTGTCAATTTTAACATTGATTTTAGTATTGTAATATTAAGGGTTTTTTTGAATAAAGTCTTTTATTATAATTTTGAATAAAGTCTTTTATTAGGATATTCTAAAGTTATAAAGTGCCTTTGATTAAAAAAATATGTATTTTGAACCCTAACTAACGGCAAAGTTAGTTATTTGTCAGTTGTCTATTTAAGGGATATTTGAAGCACTGTATAGGACTTTTTGACATTTTGTAGAAAATTATATAGGAATGAGATAGAAGACTTAGAGCTTTTATTCTTGGAAAGATTAATGAGAATTGGTTGCTGAACTTTCTGTCAAAATCTTTTCTCTTGATTAGTGTCACTCTTAAGTATGATATAAATCAGTTTTCTTTGCATTTTTCTTGTTAAATTTATGAGATTGTTTAACTGTCACCTAAAATCTGCTTTGAATTCTCGTGTGTAATAAAATTAAACCTTGCATTTATTCAATTTAATTCACACTCATCTTTTTCAAAGGTTTTCCCACTTTTTACTTTTTCAGAATTGTATTCTCTACACCCATGCAAGTTCCAATAATTTGTAAAGATTTGTAATTATTGTAAATAATTTACCTAGGGCTTTGGTTTTCAATAAAGGGAGGCTCCCCATCTAATTGAGGAGGGAGTTTTATCCCATAACTGCTGGTAATTGGCAAAGTACCAATTGACTTAATGACAAGCATATATCTGGTGGCAAGATTTTTAAATGATAGTTTTCCCTCCCAAATCCTTTTTCCTTACTCCCCTAGGGAATTGAATGTAAGGTCTTCTAGGGCTGATATAGTCATGTTTTATAATGTCTGATACAGAGCTTTGCCATGACATCTATGGTTTTTGTATATTTATATTTTAATATAACTGGAGTGGGCCCTCCCTACATCTCATCAATCAAAAAATAAAATTAAGGAACTTTTTCTACAAGGCTATGGTTTAACAGTTAATATTCGAGCTTCTTGTTAATAACGAAATTCAGCCACCTCATTGCTTTTGTACCTATTAATTTCTCAGGGCCACTCACTAGAAGTTAGAATTTTATGAAATGATAATATATAGAAACACACTAAGTATTATAAAGGAAGCATTGAGGTGCTGTGGGTGAGAGTTGATTGAAAACAATCAACCATACTGAATTTAGAGCGTGTAGAAACATTTGGAAGCACTATTAGAACACAGAGTGTGAGCTTTAATTTCATTCGCTTGCAAAAATGGATACATGACAGTTTGAAGTTTATATGAGAGGACTCACTCAAACTTCTTATGCTTTTCAACGGAAAATACCCGACTCTTGGCTTGATTCAAACACATTTTACCGGTTCAACTAAAACACTACACACTTGGCCTGCATGGACCTTCTTATAAGTCAGATCTTGATTTTATTTCTATCCTTAATGTTCTTGCTTTCCTACACTAACCAGGTTGTTCTGATCTCTCTCTGGATTAAACCCCCTAACTAGCTCTTCTTTCTCAACTATTCTTGCATACATTCTTTTATTTATTTGCAAGAATGTGCTACAAAGAATCCCTGTGGCATAGTGAGATTTGAATTGTAATTTTAGTGTAATAGATACACGTGTTATACATGTTACAAGATAAGTTAAGAAGCAACTATAAGCAATTGTGAATCTGGTTGCATGTTATCTTCTGCTTTGTTCTGCACTGTTTGCCACCTTCAGCATATAAGTTATCATTTTGCTCTCTACCAAGGCATTGATCTAAGCCATACGCCAAGCTAGGTTACTTAGATTATTTAATCTTGAACCCACACAATACTACAAGACAGGAAAAAGACCGAATAATGTTAGTTTTCAGACCATGGCAAACAGATTCTTCACTCAGAAAATTTAATCTTGACTGCGAAGAGCTTGAAACAAAAAACTCCAATCAAAACAAAAAATCTAACTATGCTAATCTACAAACACATAGTACTGAAAATATGAACAACAAATACTCACAGATCTGAACTCTCAATAGTGAATCCATCTTCTGTTAAAACTGAAAAGAAGTACATCACACTCAAATGTTAGAAAAGGAGACTCTATTAGAATATGTGCGTTTTAAATAGACAAGTGCAGTATGAGTCTAACTAAGAGAAATTGTTTGAGGTGTTAATTAAAGCTCTAAGTTAAGCTTTCACAGGAGTGACACTTAGTTTGACTAAACAATCAACTAGTTTGACTAATCAATCAACCTAGTCTAACAACTAATAACTCACATTTCTGAATTCAAGACTAATACAGTGCATTTGAATGAAATTTTAGAAAAAAATATCCAATAACAAGGAAACCTGACTTGAATGATTCTGTATTGAGGGCCAAATTAGCTGAAGGCACGGGAGATAATTATTATGGCAAGCTCGTTTGGTCCAATGATCTCACATATATCTTTCAATTGTTACTTTTCTAGAACCATCAATGATTGGTGAACCAGAAAATCCATTTGCAACTCCTTTGGAAATATTACTGGAATGGATTAAGTGTATCTATTAATTTATTATATGTATTACTTGTTACTACATGACCCAATTGATCTGATCTGGTACACAGAGTACATTTTGATAGAGAATAAAAAAGATCAATAATTTTCCCCAGGGAGTTGATTCTTTCAGACTCCTAATCAATATGAAAATTGATCATTTTCCTTTTTAAAAATTAAGCAACTATCTTTGTAGCTTAGAAGGTTTAAGTCTATGTTCTTTTCTATTATCTAGATATACCAAAAGAGATGTACGGTCTAATGAGGCTATTATGAAATTTTAACTTATGGGTGGAATGAGTTCTTCCATTCTTGTTTATGTTCTTTCTTGGCTATATGGTCTATTTGGAGGAGAGATTGAACTTCAAGAAATAGCCAATGGTCTTATAAATACACAAATGTATAACTCTCCAAGATTTTGGATTGCACTTCTATCTATAAATTTAAGAATTGCATTCAAGCTTTCTCTACTTCCTTTTCATCAATGGACCCCCGATGTATATGGAGTGTGATTCATTTTACAAACTATTACATTTATAAATCTCTTTTTTAGAGATGCTTCTATTTATAAAAACTCTATATATATGTGGAAGAAAACACTCTTAGTCCCACTTTGGTTGAATAAACAAGTATCTTTTATGTAATAACCCTCTCTAGGTGGATTCTTGAGAATACAAATTTTCTGCCCTTGTTTATTGATTTTCAAATTGCTTTGCTTGGGTTTTTGATAAATGTTTGTGCTTAGGGTTTTGTGGGTTGTTTTTGCATGTTTGATATTTGCATTGAATACATGAAATATATAACATATATTGAAAACCCACAAAATATTTAATGATTTTGCATAAACTAACAATGACCCAAATTGTATTATAGCAAATTATGAATTACGGTAACATACCCATAATGGAATCTTCAACTTCATACAACTGCCGTAATGGACCAGCACTATAAGCTCTCGGAAATCAGCTCCAAACATCTACAAAGAGTTGATTTCTCGTTATACAAAGATTTGCAATGATATTCCAGACCTTGGGCGACCTCAGTGCAAGGAAATGGAACCACAAATGAGAGCTATAGACTCCACTGAAAACCCACGTCCAAACTTGTAGCTGTACGACCCCTGTTGGTGACTTATATCAGCAATAAATAACATCAAAATCTTCACAAACCCTTCTGTAATAGTCTGATTTAAATTGCAGATTGTTGGGCGACCAAAATGAGGGAAGATACACAATGAAATCCACCACCAAACACCACAATATATCCCAGCTGTTGTATGGCCTGCTGTAGCAGAAGTATGACCTGTCAAGGAATGACTATGGCAGCGTAAAACTCATCTAGTAATGCATAAATCTGTCCATCATTTCTCTGCTCATGGCTGCATACCAAAAACTCATGAAACTATATTCATTTCCAGCTCAAATCTTCTCCAATTTGGCTCAATATTGACTCCTGGATGAAGCCAATCACATAGGCAATCTTCAGCCAGAATTTCACAACCTCAGAATGCCATAACAATGAAGAAAGCATGTTCTCCAATGCCCAAGAATTGCAGAAACCCTAGTTTCTTCTTCTCCAAAACAACCAGCTTCAATTTGTAAAAATGATCCAATGATAATAAAATCCTTTTCAAAAGCCTTTATATAATATTCAATTGGTATTTGGCTTCATCTCCTTTAATTTCACTTTAATTTGATCTCCTTTTTAAAAAACACTTTATCACTTATAATAAAGTATACTTTAAAAGCATTTAATATAACTTTATATCATCTCTTAAAGTGGGCCCCCAATATAACTTAAATGAACTTTTAAATAACTTGACTTTATAATCATTAAATGCCCTTTTTATCATAAAGTCAAATAAAGTCATTTAATGTTGACACTTTATATTTTGACTTTATGATATTAAATACCCCTCAATTATAAAGTCACATGAAGTCAATATAATATTCCTTTAGAATAATTAATTATTATTAAAGTAACACATTTAATAATAATTAAATGTCGTAACTCCATTAATAATCATTATTTAATGATTCTGACTTCATCACTGACTAGCTCGCCCGAAGTTCCCACTATCAATCTGGATGCCTTGCGTAAAAATAGTAGGGTGGGTCTCTAATGTCCAACTGACTTCTATAAATAGTAAGTATATGCAAATAGAGCCAGAAACCCCTGAATATCAATTACCTTAGAACATATGAAGGATCTGGAGATGAAAACACAGACAACTGCCCTCTGGAGAGCCAAATAACTCCACAACAGGGTCCTCTAATCACCAATATTAGCCTACAAGGACCAGGTGATAGGCTAATTCCTCTAACTTTGATGCACGCTCAAAATGGGGACATTACATTTTACAAGTTAGTTATTACATGTAGTTTTCACAAAGGATCAAATTAATGACATGTGCAATACTTTTATTCTTAATGTAGATGCTACATCGTAAGTTGTCATTCTTCAAAAACTATGAGTGTAAAAAGTAAGCATCCGTCAACAAAAAGTTTACCCTAAGATGAGCATCTCATGACTGTTTAGAACAAATTAAATCAGGTGGTTTTATTTTTTCTTCTTGACTCTTTCATAACTGAAGTTTAAAAATAAGAAAAATCAATGATCTACCATAAGAACAGTTGAGTAAGGAAGGTGATTCAGTCTTATACATTTATTCTTTCTATCATTTGAATAGATTCAATCTTATACATACACGAGGAAGGTGATAAGAAAGAGAATAAAACAATTATGCTAGTCTTTTTTTTTTTTTCACTTGGGAGTCATGTGAAAAGTCTCATGCACGAAGGGAGAATTCCTCTTTTCAATTCTTAACTTTCCCACTCTAGTCATTGCTTTTATATCTGTTATTTCAAAAGTAGCTGCTTCAGCTTTAGCCACTAGAATTTTTTATATTATTTTCTATTTCTCATTGAACAAATTGCATCTTCTTTTGGAAATATAAGCTATTCTTAGAATGATATTTGTAAATTTAATCGCTATTACTCAAAGAAACATATAACTTATGCTGGCATATTCTCTAGTATTTGATTTTAGACGTTGCCAACTTGTGGGAAAGGATAAAGTTAAAAATTAATTTTGTAAATAGTTTGTCCAAAATTTATACAAAACAAGAATCATGTTGGAAGTGGAACAAACAACAAAACCTTGTAATTGTAAAAATCAGATGCAGCATACATAATATCTATGTTCTTTAAATGTCTAATTAGGGATTTAAAAGGTTGCTTGTGAAAAGAGAACAGGTTCATCAAGCATACCTAGTGCACAGGATGAGTGTATTCTAATCCTTGTCTGTCATTGAGAATCTCACAAAAAATAAACAAGCAGCTCTACATCTTTCAAGAAAAGTTCAAGGTATTGACCATTAATTAGAACTTATTTTGCTGGGAAAGCAAACATTTATATGCCAATATTGGTTATAACTTATTTTTATTATGCATTCTAATAAATAATGCAAAACTTGTTTTTTTTTTTAAAAGTGAATGGTGTTCACATTGCCTTAACTGAAAATCTGATATGAATGCATTGGCTATTGCTTATATTATGACAGCTATCAGGATGGAGACAAATTAACAACTGAAGATGAAAAAGAAGTAACAGAAAAAGTTCTTTGTCACCATCCTGAAAAGGAAGCGAAAATTGGGAGTGGCATTGATTACATAATGGTAAGCAGTAGGTCTTTGCTCCATGTTATCATAAACATAAGGAATATGGGAAAATCTAAACTTCAAAACTATACAGAAAACAGGTAACTATCAGAAGCTGCATTTGGTTTATGTTTCCTATTTTAATAATAATAATAATAATTTTCACAGGCTATAAGAACTAGAATATTGTCTTTCAGAAAAATACAATAAATTTTGTTGAGGTTTTAAAATTCAAAACAATATAAATAGGTTCAGGGCTATATTTTTTGATATTCGATGATATTGATCTGGCATTATCATTGTTTTAGATCGTAAGGATACAGGTATGGCCCCACATGCCATAAATGGCACCCAACCTCGTTACATATTGGATAAGTTTTCAAAGTTGATGCTTCTACAAATTTGCATTAACCTACAGTTTTCTTTGGACATAAGAGTTGTTTTAACCGAACTATTTCAGATTGACAGTTGAATTACTTGTGAAAATATAACTGATTTTCATTGAACTTAATCTAATTCCATATTTCACTGTTTTCATTGATCCTAAAGGTGCAACATTGACTTTAGAAGTTTCATATGAACTTGCACGTGTTTGCTTTAAGCTTATAACAATATCTATTCCTATTCCATATTTAAATATTTTCCATGTAACTGTGCCTTTTGGAAGTAGGTTACTGTCAAGCAGAGGCAAAAGAATAAAAGTGCATTGTCTTTTTATTACATTTTAAGTACAAACTGATCTCCTCTCCAATGATGTTACACTCTAACTCTGTTTCTAGCATTCTTCTGTAAAAAATCTAACCAATGCCAACTCTCTAACTAATCAGCATTTCTTTTTTTCATTTGAGTGAGGAGATCATGGCCTCCTCACCTATATCCTTGCATTCTGAATTGAACACATTCCTGTAACATGCACACAGCACAACAATTAGATCTACTTCTCCCCCGCTTGCCGAACCCCCCTTCCAAAAAGAAACTAAAAATAAAAATTGATGCTACTTAAAGATGGCTACCCTGCTCATATTTTCATTTAGCATTGGTTGAATGGAATGAAGACTGTAGACCTTGAAAAATAAAGCTCTCATAGGTAGATGTATAGGACCTTTCCTTGGTCCAAAGTAACTCAAACTCTCGTCACAACAGTGATAGTTGGAGGGAAAGGGTACAAGGTGCCCTCTCCAAGAGACTTAAGTGGTAAGTTGCTCGAGGATGCTATTGAAGATGCAAAGTTAATTTTGGAAGAACAAAAGGGGCAATGGCAAAAGCTGGGATGCAATATTCTTTTTGATGGGTGGACGGATGGAAAGAACTACACCCGTATCAATTTTTTGGCAGCCTCAAATGGTGAGATTGTTTTCTTGAAGTCAATTGATGCTATGACAAAGTAAAAATTGTAGAAACTTTGAGCCAAATGCTGGAGCAAGTTGTCTTAGAGGCGGGCATACATAATATGGTGCAAATTATTATTGACAATGCAGTAGCGTATGTAGCGTTTGAGAGATAGCTTCAAGAGAGGCATTCGCCACCCTTTTGGACCCCTTGTGCGACAATTGCCTTGACCTTTTTTTGGAGGACGTAGAAAAAATTGATTGGGTAAGACGGGTGGTAGAGGATGCAAGAAACCTCACAAAATGTATTTATAATCACCCTTGGGTTCTTAGCTTCATGAGATATCACACGAAGGTGAAAGAGCTTGTGCGATTGGGTGTCACAGGGTTTGCAACTACTTCTTAATGTTGCAAAGCATTACTAGTTTGTTGACATTGTTGAAGTAAATGTTTGTGAGTCAAGCATTGCTAGCCTCACCATATTCAAAGAAGATTGATGGATAGAGGACTAGTCGCAAGGACAGTTTTTGATAATGTCTTTGCAGAGAGAGCTATAGAGATCGTCAAGGTAACCTCAAACTTAAGTTAACTTGCAGATTGAATTCTTTATTTTTAAACTTTAAAAGGATTTACTCATTGTAAAATTTTAACTTTAATTTGTTTGTACTTGTAGGTGTTAGAACCTTTGGTGAGAGTTTTGTGCTTGGTGGATGGGGATCAAAACCCAACAAGGTACTTTTATGAGGCCATGGATAGGGTCAAAGAGGCCATCCAAAACTATTACAAGGGGGATAGAGATAGATTTGATTCCATTTGGGAGATCATTGATCGGAGGTGGAACAATCAACTCCAGCAACCCATTCATGTAGTGGGGTACTACCTCAACCCCAAGTTCGTCCTCTCCAATAGCTTCATAATTGTACTACCTCAACATGCATTGAGAGGATGACACCCAAGGTTGAGGTGAGGGACCTCATTATTTCAGAGTTGCAGAATTACAAGCAAGCTAGGGGAAAGCTCTTTTCTTCGATATTGGCTATTCAAGGGAGATCCATCCAAACACAAGGTAAAAAAAATTGAAGAATTTACTTATATCTTATAAGTTACAATTATTAATAAAATATTGCTTGCTTACAAACTTCTAAATATCTTATTTGAAGGTGCTTGGTAGGAAGTTTGGGGTGGAAATGCTCCAAATCTTCAGAAGTTAGCCCTTTGAATTTTGTCTCAACCTTGTAGTGTTTCTAGTTGTGAGTGTAATTGGAGTTTGTTTGACGCCATTCACATGAAAAAGCATAATATGTTGACTCAACAAATGTCTCTACGACATAGATTTTATACAATACAACTTTCGACTTCGCAAAAAAAGGTGGAGGACAAACCAGAGGAGCTTATTGATTTCGATGACATTAATCCCTTTAATATGTGGACTACGCAGGATCAGGAACCTTCCTTGTTTGCAGAGGAAGAGATTGTTGATTTCAAGAGGTAGGCTATGGAGGATATGGTTGCAGCAAAAGTAGTGGAGATTGAATTGGATGATATTGATGTGGTTGAGTAGTCGTCATTGCCATCTAGTAGCAGGGTGGAGCCACAAGTGTAGCCTTCTAGGTTGAGCGAGGAGCCGCAACTGAGCGCAAGGACTAGACCATCTCCCCAATATTTCACTAGAGTGGGGAGGAGGAAATTGTAAAATGTTGTGATTTGTAACTTGCCTAAATATGCAATTTATGATGAAGATTTTCTAAGATATTCATCATAAATTCATATTAGTTATTGACTAGCTATTGCATATACATGATGATGTGATTTTGTACTGTATATGTATTAAAATTTAATAAAAAGCACTTCCCCAACATTTTATAGACTCATTGGACACATTTTGTAACTGAATTTTGCATAAATTTTGTGCTTTTTAAAGAAATTTAAGTAATTTTTTAAGTTGCTGAGTTTTGTCGAGTCGGAAATTTTGGGTCTGCTAAGTCCAAGTTGAGTTTGAGTATGCGAACTATGGCTTACAAAATCTTTACAAAGGCAAGTGTCTACTTAACCCTATCTAACCATGCAACACCAATGCCACAACCAAAGGCTTTTGTAGTAATGCTATAGATTACTTAGGCTCTCAAACACACATAACCCAAATTGCACACTGTTGGGACTCCTATTTTTCAAGCCAAGTAGTTGCAAAATCTTACCAAGGTGCCCAAACAAAACTAATCTTGCCAAATCCGTCAAAGGTCCAACCTTGTTCTTTTTGAAATACAAGCAAGAAACCCAAAAAATGACTTAAGTCCAAATATTCTAAGTGTTGTCCTTGTATTTTCTTACTTTGTTGGAGTTTCGGCTTCCTGCCTTCTGTTGTGCCTTGTCTATTGGCTCTGAAGTCCAAGGCTTTGAAATTCGTTATGAAGTGTTAAAGTCCTCGAAAATTCGTCTAAGTGTTTTCGAGGTCGAGCTTGTGGCCTTCCGTCTTCCTCAGAGCATGTGTTAATAGGGGATCCTAATCGCCAAAGTCCGCTTAAGGTTTTGAAAAAAATTCTAAGTATGGCAGACTGCAGAGGTCCAACTGGTGGTTTTCTCTCTTCTTCCAAGTAGGTGGAACGGTGGAGGCTCGAAGGCCGAAGTCCGATGGAGCCAAAATTCTTGTAAGTGTAGTAGGCATCGACGGGCGGGAGTTGTCTCTTCTTTCTCCTTTCTTTTGGAAAGCGCAAGGGAGAAGGTTTGGCGACCGATCCCCAATGGTTTCAAAATTGTGCTAAGTCTTGCGGCAGGTGGCAGGATTCTTTTCGTCCTTCCTTTTGGAAGGCGGAAAGCGGAAGGCCCGATCGCCGAAGTCCGCAAAGGTTCCTTAATCTTTTTAAGTGTTGCGGATTTCGGCGACCGTGGGGTTTGTCTTCTTTCTTTCTTGTGGGAGGGCGGAAGGCCCGAGGCTTGACCCCCGATGACTTTCATTACCTTTAAGTATTTCGGGTCGGGCAATTCTCTTTTTCTCTTCCAAAGTGCAAGCTACTAAGCGAAGGCCCGACCTACAAAGTCCAATTTGTCAGAGGCTGATTGACTGGCCTTCCATACTCCTTCCACCGCCTGGCAACGCGCCAAAAACCCTTGGGATCGCCATTAATGAGAAGTGGGTAGTGGAAATTAATGCTTTTATTGCAATTGTTGGGGTTGTTGAGGGTTTTCCCGCCTAGTTCATGCTCAGATCCGCATGTGAAGGTTACAAGTAGAGGATTGAAACTCTTTTTAGTGGTTGGTCTTTCGGCATTTCTTCAGGCAACAAAGTGTAGAGCTCTCTAGGGTTTCAAAGAACAAAAAGTTTCAATTCTCCAACAGACAAGATACATGTTATGAAATGTTTCGTATTGATTTCAAGGATCAGTGTATGAATTTCTCCTTATGTAATTTTCCAAGGAAATCTGTAATGTTCCTTTTTTGGCACATAGGCTTTTGTGCACATTGTGGCTTGTTCTTAGTCCCTTAGTGGCTATCCGACATGTTTGGAAGAACTGCAATGTTCTTGGAGTGGCCACAAATCAGTTTTACAGAGCATTTGGTTATGGCTTTGAGCTCAGATGGTGTTCATGATCATTGTGATGCTTTCTGATGTTTGATCGGGTTCCTGGTTTGCTCTCCAAGATTCTTGGAGAAGCCGTCTATTTTTGGAAAGTCGTCCGGAAGGCATCATTCATCTTCCCAAACATCATGGAGATGTTGGTATGCTTAATTTTGCAGTTTGGTGATGTTTGAGATTTTCCGCAAAATGGTGTTATTTAATGAGCTATTTTAATTATTATTTTCACTTTAGCTCCTAGGGGTGAAAATAATTAATAAAAATTTAAGTGTTATAGCTCGTTGGAAAGGGGAAGAAAAGTTTTAAATCATGGATGCATCATTTTGGGGCCTTGCGAAGCAAATATTTCCTTTTTTTCTGATAAAGGGGTCTTTGGAGCTAAAAAGAGCTTTTAATTAAAAATGGTGACTTTAAGTTGTGCACACATAATGAATTATTTTATATTGTTTGAGGAGAAATATGAAGGGATAAAGGAAATAATATTTTATTTCCCTCAAAAAGTTATAAAAAGAGGAGTTGGGCTCATTGTTGGGACATGCTGATGATTTGTATTGTTATGTTGCCGGAATGAACCTACGAGGTCTTCCATTTCTCTTGAGGACGAAAACCCTCTTGAGGTTTGGTGTGATTTCAGACAGGAATCACCATTGTGCTGAAGGTGGATTGGGAGCAAGCTCATACAGAGTTTGCCATGGAGCTTAATGGAGTTGAATGATTTTGTGTAGTTTTTGGTTTGTGGATCAGTTTTGTAGTATTGCTATATGTATTAGATCATTTTTGTAGTGTTTGAAAATGTCTTTGTGGAGTTTTGATTTGGTTTCTGTTATGGCCGTACTATGATGGCCGTATAACTGCATAATGAAATTGATGGTCCTTAGAAATTATTGATGCTACTATTGGGAATCAAATTGATAGTGATGTTTTTACTTGCCCTAGATGCTGATTTCAAGAGTATGATGGAGGTTTTTGATGCAGTATTTAATAAGTTATGAGCAGCTGTACCTTTCCAGGCCGTACGGCCCTGCTCAAGAAAAGTTAATAGCTGATATTTATATCTTTTTATCTCTGAGGTATAAGTACTCAGAAATGTTTGTTGGGAGTGTTTGATCAGATTGGGGACAGTTTTATATGATTAAGATGTGTTTGGAATTCCTTCAAAGGCATCCGTACCTCTGATTTGTACGTCTCTGATTGAGGACATTTGGCTGTGTATTGTTATTCAATAGGGTGTGACTTGATGTTGTTATGATATGGATATTGCAGATTGAAGATAACAGTTTAGGGTATTGTTTGTGAAGAAAAAATAAAGTTCTGATTTTTTGTAAAGAAAGTGTTGTTTCAGGTCCGCCGTACATGTCAGCAGTCAACATTTAAATTCAGTCCAGCTTGGGTTTGATCCATTTCATTTTGGCAATCTAAATACATGTATTTTGCAGAGACAATGTGCAGGCTAATGATCTTCTTTCACGATTTTCAGGAGTGACAGTACTAGATTTATATGATGCATTGTTGGTTATCATTGTAATAGTTTCATTGTAATCTTCCTTTAATGCAATCACATAATAATCCCCTGGATGGTTTACCGCTAGTGTGGGCAAACTGAATTCTTTCTATTTCTTTCTACCCACTGCATAAGTGGCGAATACCCATTGAATAATTGGATGATTTGTACTTGTCTTTCTTGCTCTCATACCCACTGAAAGTGGCGAATTCCCACATCTTGTGGATGCCTGCCACAACGGATGAATTGTAATTTCATTGTTGCATAATTGCTTTGTATAAGCTAAGCACAATATGCTCTCACCTTGCCCATTCTGGGATCTGGGTGATCAGAAAGTGTGAGGCAACTAGTTGGTTATGCATTTGAGCTAACATTGTCATATCATTGTATGTCATTTAAAAAAAAAATTGGGGTAGCATCTTACAAAATCCTAAGTTTCTGCTAGGGTTTCCTCTTGCCACACTTCGTGGTATGACTGTAACCATTGATCAGATGAATATGACATATTCTTAAAAGTTTACATGCTATGTGATGATCTCTTTTATGGTTGTAGATGAATGATTGTATTTTGACAAAGGATTACTAAGTATATTCTTCATTGATCATTGTTTTTCTTGCATCTAGGTATCTAGAAAGTGCGTGTTTCGTTTCTGTGTTGTCTTTCCTTCTGCTGAACTGTGGAATTTGTAGCCCATCATAATAGGCATCAGTCGGAAATGTTTGATCACCCACACCTCTTTTAAAAAACTAAAACAAACCTATCAAGTGTGAAATGAATAGTTAGTATTGCATGCGTTGTTGCGGTTCTGTGTTGAAAACAGGGAATATTGCTAGTGAGTCTTCAAAGTATCAATTCTAGCAAACCAAACAAGCATACCCTCACCTTCCATTATTACAGGAAGTGCATTTCATTAGCTTAAACATAGGTTTTAGTGCAGCAAGGTTGTCTTAATCTAGTGATTGTATTTAGGGTTTAAAACAATAGTTGGGTATTGTTGCAAATTGCAATAATGTGACCTTGAGAATATCTTCCATTATTGTTAATCCTTGTTAAAGGATACCTCTAGGAACTGTTGGAAATAATTCACACCGAGATTGACGATGGACTGGACACAAAGGGCCAATAGCTCAGTTGGTAGAGCACTCTAGTAGCAAATGGAAGGTCCTAGGTTCAACTCCGAGCTGGTCCATGAAAAGTTTAACATGGTATCAGAGCTAGGCTAGGAGCCCCAAGCACCTAAAGTGTGGCTTAAGGGGTGGTGTTGGAAATAATCCACACCTGGATTGAAGATGGACTGGCCACAAAGGGCCAGTAGCTCAATTGGTAGAGCACTCTAGCAGCAAATGGAAGGTCCTAGGTTCAACTCCTAGCTGGTCCATGAAAAGTTTAATAGGAACACCCTCCTTCGTTTAGCTGAGCTAGAAGCGAAGGGGAGATTACCCATTCCCAACCATTGGCCCTTAATCATCCTTACCCTGTTGATGAACCTCTTTTCTATCTCCTTGATGACAACCCTGGCCTCGAAGATTGAAGAATGTTCTAGGGATTGGGATAAGCTATTTTGGGACCCAATAGATTGGGGCCGTTGTTGGGGGAAGTTTACTTCTGGTTCACTTGTCATTGTCCTTTGACATAGTGAAATTTCTATTAGTTCTTCCCAGCAGGGAAGTGGTGACTTTGTTAGTCAAACTGTGACATCCCCTACCCACGAGCAAATTATTAAAGATATTTTTTGTTTAAATTAAAGATTTAAACAATATGATACAAGTCGATAAAGTTGCTCTCGTGAAATACGGCATTTAGTCCAGTTGAATGATAGAAATAATTGTGTATATATATAATATTATATAATCAAAATATAATATATTTATTATATAATGAATATATATACAAATATAAATATTGTCAATATAAATATTATAATATAATATATAATGATCATAAATTTATTATTATAAGAAACAATTGTAAATGATATTCATATATATTAGTATTATATAATATAATATTGATTATTATAATATATAAGATATAAACATAAATATAAATTTATTATATTATATAAAGTAAGTATTAAATAATATATAATATACATATTTAATAAATAATGATATATGGGGATCGGGCCTCGCAAAGAGACTCCGACTCCATTAAGTGGTGCGAATTCCTTTAAGGAATCACTGTCTTCATAGGGCTGTCTCCCCTCACAAGGGACAGCCTCTACTATAAAAAGGGTCTACAGCAATTAGCATCGGGAAGGAAAAGAAATAAAGAAATAAGCCAGTCAGAAAAAGAAAGAAGACAATACAATCAGTAGATACAACAAGACAAGCAGCATAGAGAGGTACGTGCACTTTCCTTATTTATAGGTTAGGCAATATAAATGTTGTAGAATAATAATATGAATATAAATAAATGAATATTGCTTATATCAGCATAATAATAATTCGAATATATTACCATCATTGTATGTATATACATTCATTCTGTATAAGTATGCATATAGAATCGATATAATAATATGAGAATAAATAGGAGTGTAGAAATAAGGTAAATCTGCATACATATATGAATGGAATATGGATATAGATGTGAACATGTTAAATAAATGAATATATATATGTATGAAAGAAAAATAGAAATAAATGTGAATGTGAATGTAATGAATATGAATATGAAATGGATATGGAATGAATGAGTGGGAGGCATGAGTTGGACTTAGACATATGAGTCAAGCCAACTATGTTCCCAAAGTCTACATAGGTTGGACTTAGACATATGAGTCAAGCGAACCATGACCACAACTCAACATGGATTGGATTTGACATATGAGTCAAGCCAACCATGTTCTTACTCCATGAAAAGAATCTGTTTGATAATGGTAAGAGCTTACATTTCAAGTTTATTATATGATTGAACTAACCCTCTTATTAACATGGATTCTATATGTATATATTGCATTGGTGTTCTTTGTGATGATTGCAGGATCCATTCTTGAGGAGTCTTAATGAAGAAAAATAATAGCATGTGAGTAATTCCCTAATCCTAAATTATTGAAATTGTGATTGTAGGGATTAATCTAGGACAAATAAGAAGGGGACATTACAATCCCAGAAAATTAGTTTTCAGACAAGAAAGGAATTAAAATGGATCGTAGGAGAAGATTTTTCAGCACAAGAAAGGTCTTCTGACTGCTCAAGAAGCCAACGGGATAGGGGGAGGACCAGATACCCCAATGTGGTGCCTCCATTGAATACCCGGGACCAGGTAGGTACTTTTGGTAGAGATGACGCATTTGATGATTGTAGAAGTCAGCATTAGTATACTTCTAAGGACTATCGATAATGTACTCTGGGCGAATAGGAGAATGAACAGAGATGAGTATCAGGTCCGAAGAAATCAGAATATTATTGGCAGGGGAAGAAGAGACAGGTCTCACAATGCTGACATGAGAACATTTGGCATGCCTAATGTAAATGAAGAGGATTGCCAGAATAATCAGCATCATATTTTACCCACAAGATCACTTAGAGGTCAACATGATAACATTCCTAATGAGGAAGATCAACAGGAACAACTTGATGCTGAGGAAAGAGAAGGAACTCTCTATGAAGAATTAGGCTGCTTGATCACATTAGAAATTGACAAAAAGAGGTGCAATCCTTACTTGAACAATAGCAAGCTCAACTTGCCCAGCAGGTCCAAGTAAAGCAAAATGCAAAGCAGCAGGGCTACAACCAACAGTTTAACCAGGGCCATAATCAGGGCCACAATCAGCGGCAGAGGCAACAACCACCTCAGCGACAACAAATGGGATAGTAGGGCGTAAATCAGGCCCATGCTTAAAATATTAACATTCAGCCCCTGCAGAATCAAGCTAATCAGCAACATGGCAACATTCAGAACATTAGGCCTCCACAACGAAGACAAGCGCAGAGATTTCCTCCACAGAGGTAGCGATTGGGAGCTGAGAGGTACAAACAACTTGACTTCTTTGGCATACTTGACCTTCCTAATCCAATTCCAAATGAGATTAGGGCGAAAATTCCAAGGTTTCAAGGTAACAATGCAGTCACCGGTGAGGAACACTTGAGACACTTCATCAACGTCACGGATGAGTATGAGATTGAAGACGAAGATGTGATGATGAAATTGTTTGTACACTAATTGGAAGAAAGTGCTAAAGAATGGTATAAGGCACTTCCTGATAATAGTATTGACTCATGGGAGGGATTCATGAGAGTGTTCAGACTGCAGTATGGAGATAGGATCGACCCCAAGTTTGCCATCCCCAAGCTCACTACAATCAAGAAAGGATTAAATGAGGTTGTTTCAGACATGGACAGCCGCTTCATCATGACAATGAGAAAGGTACGTCCTCAGATGAGACCTAATGAATCCATGTGTTTGGTTATATGTATTGTGGTGCATTCGATTCTAAAATTGGCTATTGCTTGAGATAAGAGTCCTCAAACATTGAGGGAGGCGTATACTGTACCCATTAACATTGAAAGTAACATAAGAGCCTCTGACAAACATGTTAAGACGTCTGATGTGAAGATCTCTCAGCTAGATAGGGTAGCTTTGAGCAAACCTCTCACAAGAGAAGACAAACTGAACAAACTTATGGGAGTCATGAAGGACATGTCCTATAAGATAGTAGGAAATGATAAAGGGTTGCCACCTCAAGGTGTTGCAACACATTTCAACGAAGGTCAGAGATTGCATAATAGACCTTGCAACACAGATTGGTCCAAGAGACCACAACAGAACAACAGACAAACTGCCCCCAGGCATGTAAGTTTCAAACAGCCTGAAAGGGACACTCCTGATCCATTGAGAAAGGATCAAGTCAATTTTCAAGAGGAGTCTCTATGTTGCTAGTCTTGCTTCCTTCCCCATGATCCAGCTAATTGTGTGGTGGCTAATTCAATGAGCAGAGATGAGGAATTTCCAAATGAAGAAGGTGCAGCCGAGTACTATGAAGATGAGATAAACTAGTTTGACATAGAGGGGTATGAGCAGATAGGTCAAGATGTCGACTATGACAGCTATGAAGAGGATGATCAAATTTTCTAGTATGATTATGATATAGGTCCAAAGAGATATCAATTGCCAACCCATGATTTTGGGTATTTAAGGGATCTTATGCAAAAGAAGTACAAGCAGTCTCAACCTTCTGAGAAAGACTTGAAAGCGTTGACTGATGTTGCTATTATGCAGGTTCAAGGGGTTTACTAGCTGAGGAATAGGCAAGTGCTTATGTAGAACTCTCTTGCTGAAGAGTCAAGACATGGTGCATTAGGTGGTGAGAAGGAAAAGCAAAAGGTAAACATGGAGCAGAAAAGTAGTAGCGCTCCTAAGAAGAATGTGTTGGAAAAGAAGAAAGTTCCAACGCAACCATCAACAGCAAAGAAGAAATATGTGCAGAAGAATCCAACATAGATTGTACAGCTAGCTATTACACCTGTTTTAGGGGTTCATTATCCAGAAGGTAGTAACAAGCATGATCAACCT
Source organism: Cunninghamia lanceolata (assembly GCA_027924645.1). Taxonomy (NCBI): domain Eukaryota; kingdom Viridiplantae; phylum Streptophyta; class Pinopsida; order Cupressales; family Cupressaceae; genus Cunninghamia; species Cunninghamia lanceolata. The sequence goes on along the minus strand of BSBN01000902.1, from coordinate 2,410,668 downwards.
TAGGCACAAAGAGAACCAGAAAAGGAGAAGGAGAAGACAAACGAAAAAGGTAAGGATATTTCATCCAATCAAGTAATACCTTACATTCCTTGCACAAATGATGTTACTGTCTCATGTGATGCTCCTATGCCCAATTATAACCCTATGGACATGGCTCAAGTCTTTAGCCAGATTAGAATTTCAGTGCCTATAGGGGAACTCGTTACAATCCCTGAACATAGAGATAGGACAGTGTCATTTCTCACTACTGTAGATGCACAAAAACAACCTATTGTTGTTCCTAGTAGTGATGATGAGGGTAAAGGTCATGATGAAACAGTTGTGGTTTATTTCGGGTCATCTATGGTTAATAACCAAACGGGCGTGGATCCTTTCTACACCACATTAATCATAAACAGATGGTTGCTACATAATTTTGTGCTTGATTCAGAAGCATCTAGCAATGTCTTGCCACTTGAAATTTGGGATTTAAGGTGTCCAAGTCTTTTGGTAAATGTTTCACCATGGATTCCATGGAGGTTAATGTGATAGGTCTGGTTAAGTATGTTGAGGTCAAACTTGCTGCTTTCCCAGACAAATGATTCTTGATGGATATTATTGTTGTAGACTGCCCTACCAAATGGGGTATGCTATTATCAAGAAAGTGGCAGCCTCCATGGGTGGAAGTATCCATATGGATCTTTCATATGCCACCATTCCAGTCTAGGGTGTGGAAGTGAAGTTGTACAGGGAGAAAAAGGTGGAGGATGAGAACATTGAGGATAGGTATAAAGCGCAAGAAGATCATGCCAATTTCTTTGACACTGATGTTGACCACTTCATGGGATATTGCAGCGATGATGATCTTGGCCTTGATGCTTTACCTTCCACTCCTGTTACCCCTACTTGTGGTACAACTGATATGTGGACGATGTACTTTGACGGTGCATATTCAAGAGAGGGCTCGGGTGCTGGTATTGTGTTAATATCACCGGATGGCGAGCAATTTGGCAAGTCTTTTAGACTTGATTTTCAATGCACCAACAATGTAGCTGAGTATGAAGCGCTATTGTTGGCCCTGAATGTCACTCATAAACATGGAGTCAGTTGCCTGAAGGTATATGGCGACTTAGAATTGATTGTGCAACAAATAAGAAACGCCTTTGCTGCCAAGGACAACAAATTGAGGGCATACAAGAATGTCGTTTGGGACACAGTGGAGATGTTTGATGCCATTGGCATTGAATGGATTGAGAGGAGTAAAAATGAGAAGATGGATGCCTTGGCGGTAGCTAGTTCAAAGTTTGATCCATGGCCTGATTCCAGTCCTTTTGCCCATAATGTTGTGAAAGTACTCACAAGGCTGACAATCCCTAATAACATATACAGTTGGCAGGTTTTCAATGATAGCAATCAGATTTATAGTTTTCTGAATTGCGTGGATGAGTTTGATAGTCAATTGGTTGACTGGTAGCAAATGGTAGAAGTTGCTGATGGCAGGGACACGTTGTTTGGTAGTGAGGTTGTGCAGTTGAAAACAAAGACAATTCCAAAGGGACTGGTAGCGCTGGAGAGAATGTTTGACAATGCAGACCGCTAGAAAAACAAGGGTAAACCGGTTGAAGAAGAAAATGTTGAAGGTGTTAACCTTGAAACTCAGGAGGCACCTAAAATGGTTTACATAGGCAAGAAGTTGAAGCCTCATGAAAAGCAGATGTTGATTGCTTTGCTGAGAAAATTCAAGAAGTGTTTTGCATGGTCCTAAGATGAGCTCAAGGCCTATAGGGATGACTTGTTTCAGCATACTATTCCCCTCCAACTTGATGCAAAACCATTCAAACAAAAGCAAAGGCTTATAAACCCTGCCATAAATCCCAAGATGCAAAAATAATTGTCAAAGATGAAAGAGGGAGGTATTTATTAAAGCCATTAGACATTCTGAATGGGTATCCAACCTTGTCTCGATAAGAAAGACAAACGGGGAAATTATGCTGTGTGGATTTTCGAAATTTGAATATCAAATCTCTTAAGGATAACTATCCACTCCCAAGCATGGACCATTTGTTGCAGAAAGTGACTGGATCAGAATTGATGACCATGATGGATGGATTCTCCGAGTACAACAAAGTGATGGTTAAGGAGTTAGAGCAATACAAGACAATATTCACGACTCTTTGGGGTACCTATGTCTATGTGAGGATGCCATTTGGTTTGAAGAATGCCGTGTCAACATTTCAGTGGGCCATGGACATGGCTTTTGCCAGTCTCATTGATGAAATCATCGTGGTCTATCAAGATGACCTGACAACAATCTCGAAGGAAAGAGGTGAACATTGCAAGCACCTTGAGGTCATCTTCAAAAGATGTTTAGAGTACGAGATCTCACTTAATCCCAAGAAATGCATATTTGGCGTAGAAGAGGGCAAGTTGCTCGGGCATATTGTGTCAAAGGATGGGGTAAGAATAGATCTGGGACGAGTCAAGGCTATTGACCTCATTCATCAGCCCAAATCATGCAAAGGAATACAGTCTTTCTTCGGGTAGATAAACTTTGTCAGGACGTTTGTTCCTAACTTTGCGGAGAAGACTAAGGCCATTTCTAAAATGCTCAAGAAAAGGATAGTCAGTTGTATGGAATGCAGAGCCATCTGAGGCATTCAAGGATATCAAATAAGCCATCAAGGAGGCATATGTACTGATAAGTCCAAATTATTCCAAACCCCTTCAATTGTTCTCCTTTGCTTCTTTTTATATTGTTGCTACTGTCTTACTCCAAAAGAATGAAGATAGATATGAGCAGACTGTGTCTTTTTTCAGCAAGTCATTGCAAGCAACTGAGTTGAAATATTCCATAATGGAGAAGCATGCTTATGCATTAGTAAAGGCTGTAAAAAATTTCAGATCATTCCTCACAAGTGTGAAGATCATAGCATATGTGCCACACACAGTAGTAAAAGATATATTTATGCAGCAGGAAGCTTCAGGTAAATGGTGCAGATGGATCAATGCGATCCAAGAATATGACATGGATATACAAGTAACAAAATTGGTTAGAGGCCAAGGTTTAGCTAAGTTGATGGCTAATTCCTATCTTGAGGCCGCAGAGGTAATTGAAACGGATGTAGAAGATACTCCTCATTGCAGATTGATTGACAATGCATGGTATAAGGATGTCATATTCTATCTTGAAAATATGAAATGTCCACCTATAATGTCCCCGTTTTCATGAGCATCAAAGTTTGGAGGATTAGCCTATCATTTGACCCTCGTAGGCTAATGGGGGGTGTTTAGAGGGTCCTGTTTGGCAGTTATTTGGTTGCCTTCTCCTTCAGAGCAGAGTTTAGTTCAGGTTGGCCTTCGTTTGATATTTTTGGACTCAGTTATACACACTATTTATAGTAAGTCACCATTTTAGGAGAGTTAGTGTTTCTATGTATAGCAAGGCACCTGGACAGGTCTTGATTGCACTGTCGATCCCTTAGTCAATTGGTTTGATCAGGTAATGAGGGATTTACTAGTTACAGTAAGATTGTGGTTGTAGAGAGGGACCCCTACTATTTTTAGTAAGGCGGTTGGATGCACAGAGGGTACAATGGTCAACTCCCAGGTTTAGACGGATTGGCAAAATGATGATTAATAATGAAGTTATGCATTTTTAATTATTATTAAAGTTTGACTTTAATAATAATTAATGTATTTAAATGCACATGTTATAAAGTCACTTAATGACTTCATTTAAGTGGGGGCCAATTATGTATTTAATGACATAAAACTATATTATAAAGTTATAATGTAACTTTATAAACGGTGGGGCCATTTTAAGTTAACGAGTAATTAATGCCTCATTGAAAAGCACGCCATTATGAGTTTATATTATAAAGTATTTATTAAAAACCTAAAAGTGGACTTCAAAGGCAAATTAAATACACTTCACTTGGAGAAGTTATAAAAAGGCATCAAGAGGAAATGCTTTTCATTATTGAATGAGCATTTGATATTTGCCTTTGTGATTTTCTTGTTGTTGGAGGAGAGAAACTTAGGGTTTTTGGATTCCAGAGCTTTCCAATCTTTCGGAATGAAAAATCCCATTGATTTGCATAACTGAGGTAGTGAGAGATCTACTGAAGGGTTGCACCAGCTGGAGGAGATATCTCAGTCTTCTCATTGTTACAAATTTAGTGGCCAAGGGCCAAATTTGTGGAATTCGATTGGAGTTGCTTTGGTGTTTTTGCTCAGTCCCTAGTGCTGCCATTATTCATACGAGCTGCAGATTGAAGCACTTCGAATTACTTGTGGAGGTCACACATTGCATCGATTGGGCTTGGGAGTTGGAGCGCTCTATTCTAGGAGCTAAGGCGCTGCTGTTTGGTGTGTCTGGGAGCTTTGAGAAGACTGCAATTGTTTTTATTTTGCAATCTGGTCTAGAACAGGGGCGGCTCACATGGAGGGTCGATTTGGGATTTGTTGATGAGTATATGCATTGGATTTTGGCTACCACGACTTCTCAACTCAAGGGCGATTTGTATATCAGGTTCTATATTAAATTTACATCATTTAAATTGGTCATTTGGCATTGTAATGGTGGCTGTCATAAGGTAGCTGTAGATGCACATTTCATATCAGATTTATAATGTCACTTGTACTCAGACTTTAGGAGTTGCAAAGCCAAGAGTCTTGGCAATTTCATGCTAGCATTGTACCTGAGGATTGCATTTTAATGAGTAATAAGTTGGGAGTCATATATTGAATGTAATGATCATTTTGATAGCATTATAGTATGCATGCCAACTATTTGACAAAAATGTCAATTGGCTGTAGGTGTTGATTTATACTTGCATAAGTCATCTATTGCATTTGGAAAACACAAAGACACTTGCATTTCATGCTATACTTTGTATTTTAGTCATTTAGCATTTATTTCAAGGCCTTATGTTTCAATTTCATCAAGCAAAGCAAACTGAAATTCAGAAACAGCAAGAACATACTTTGTATGCAAAGTGTTTGACAATATTCCTTGAAGGGTTAAATCAGCAAATTTGCATCAGAACTAGCAAGGGATATTACACCACCATAGACAGATGAGAATCAGAAAAGGACTTTCAAGCTGAGATCTCAAAGGTATGTGCTGTTCCAAAATGAGTTGATGTGGAGAAACCATGAAGGTGTATTGCTCAAATGTTTAAATCGAGAGCCAGCTGAAGCAGTAATGAATGAGTGTCACCATGGTATTTGTGGAGGACACTTCTAGGCTAAGACCACTGCCTATAAGATCCTCAGACTTGGGTATTGGTGGCCCAATTTATTCAAGGATGTAGCACAAAAGATAAGGAAGTGTGATGCTTGCTAGCAATTTTCTGGTAGAATGAAGTTTGCTGGAGCGCTACCCCTTTTACCCCTAGTAGTTGATGCGCCTTTCTAGTAGTGGGGTATTGATTTTATTGGGGAGATATAAGAGAAATCCAGCAATGGATTTAAGTGGATCCTTGTGGCCACTGATTACTTCATCAAGTGGGTAGAAGCAATTCCCACTCGCAATGCAACGTCCAAGGTGGTTATTGATTTCATAGTCAACAATTAATCACCAGATTTGGAGTACCAGCCAGGATTTTTGCTGACAATGCAATGTGTTTCAAGTCTCAAGAAATGCTGAACCTATGTTCTAAGTTTGGCATAAGCCTTGTGCATTCATCCCCTTGTCACTCCCAAAGTAATGGACAGGTTGAATCCGGTAACAAGACCCTGATGAAGATCATAAAAAGAACATTGGATTAGAATAAGAAGAGATGAGATGACAACTTGAAGTATGCTCTATCAACATGGTGTATGGAAAAAGTCCTTTTGAACTGGTGTATGGAACAGAGGTGAAGATGCCCATCAACATAGAACTGCCAGTCCACCGGTTGCTACAAGACATAGAAGATGATCAATATGATGCAATGTCCCCAAGGGTCTTCACATGATAAAATGTTGAATCATAAGTAGGGAATGAAGCTTTTATTTGATAAAAGTACTGTGTCAAGAGATTTCTAGGTTGGTGACTTGATACTTCTCTGGGATGCAAAACCTGAAGATAAAGGGAAACATTGCAAATTTGATCCACTATGGCTTGGGCCATCTGAAGTAGCCGAGAAATTAGAGCTCAATGTCTACTAATTGATGACTCTGGAAGGAGACCTCATGGAGTTGCGCGTTCACGGTCAGCATTTAAAGCATTACTTTTCATAAGTAATGATTTCCTTCAAATTTTGTGATGAAGTCAAGTTCTATCTTTGATACTTTGAACCTCGAGTAGTCTTGACCACTGTTGGTCTTGATGGTGTTTTGTTTTGGTTCCTATGTGTCATTTTTTAGTGTTTTTTGGTTTGCCCGGAGATTTGGATTCTCGTTGTGCCACTGCTTGGCACACGTCCCCAACTAGAGCCATTGTTGGGACTCCTATTTTTCAAGCCAAGTATTTGCAAAATCTTACCAAGGTGCCCAAACAAACTAATCTTGCCAAATCTGTGAAAGGTCCAATCCTGTTCTTTTTGAAATACAAGGAAGAAACCCAAAAAATGACTAAGTCCAAATATTTTAAGTGTTGTCCTTGTATTTTCTAACTTTGTCGAAGCTTCAGCGTCTTGCTTTTTGTCGTGCCTTGTCTATCGGCTCTGAAGTCCAAGGCTCTGAAATTTGTCTAAGTGTTTAAGTCCTCCAAAATTCGTTTAAGTGTTTCGGAGGTCAAAGGTCAGGCTTGCGGCCTTCCGTCTTCCTCAGAGCATGTGATAACAGGAGGTCCCGATCGCTGAAGTCCACTTAAGGTTTTGAAAAAATTTCCAAGTATGGCGGACTTCAGAGGTTGGAGTGGTGGTTTTCTCTCGTCTTCCGAGCAGGGGGAACGGTGAAGGCCCAAATTGCAAATCTATTGTAGCACTTGTAACAACAATCCACTTATAAGAATGGTATAAAACCATCTTTGTGACCTTCCAGTCAGCCATTGCCTTCACCAACCACTTGCTAAAAATCTCCATACGTACCACGGCCACCAAATGAAAGCAAATTTAGAGAGCTTATTCTAGGAAAGGCAAAGCTTGATTTGCAAAAAAGTTTCAAATATAGAAGACATAGAAGTTGTCGAAGAGTCTCCACTCCAATATATAGATCCTTGAAGCATATTCCAAGAAGGTTAAGCACAAAAACTCATCTTCAATACTGAAATTTTCTGCAAATACTTACATCCAATAATACAATGAGCAAATCCATGTTATCCAAGTCCATCAACAACAAGATCTCATACTGGTCCAACTTCCAAGCTATCTGTCAAAAAGAAATATTTTTTTTAGAGAGACAATAAGTATGAAGGAGGATCTAAATATTGAAAAATTGGCAGAGAAAGTAGTTCAGATATGAACTCTTAAGATGGTCATCGATCTGCCACAACTCAAATCATTTGAGTGGGGACACAGTTGGAAATTTTGGAGCGGCAAATGGACACTTTGAGATTCTAATGACCAATGAAGATCATTTCTTGGAACATAAGGGGTTTGGGCTCCCCCAATAACATCTCTCATGTAGACCTAATCAAAGTCAAGTAGGATCGATCTCCTCCTACAAGAAATTCAGCGAAATACAAATCAAATTAATAAATTTGCTTTGATCTGGGACCTAAACAATAATAATTATTATTCAATGTTCATCTCAGAATGATAAGTACATTGGATTGCAGCTAAATATTTGATGAACAACTTTGAAAGATTACTATGGGGTTTATGGTTGAAACTCTTTCTTAATAAATTCCAACTTAATTTTCAGATTCTCAATCTGTGTATGATCCATAAACTAAAGTGGATATTCCACGTGTAGTTTTCAAGGATTTATATCGTAGTTTTAGGGAGCATACATGACTGAAATTGTTAGGCATCTACTGTACAGGAAATGAAACATAAGGAGAGCAAAACACCATGAAGGAAGACACAGATACCCTGGAGAAACCCACTCTGGGTAAAAACTTGAGCTAAAAGATGAGCAAACACTCACTTATGTACTTCAAATTGGCAATACAAAAATGAGCAACCCTTAGGCCCGCAAAAGAGAGCTTCTACACAATTGAAATCAATTCCAACAACCTCAGAAACTCTGCCAATTCACTTCCCCTGCCTCTGCTCTTTAAACATTCTCCAAACTAAGAGAAACTACAATCTAAATCTCTAACTATAGCCCTTAAGAAGCCATATAAGCTATAAGAATGATTCAATCACTTCCTATAGGAAATATAAATAGATTTATAACACATTTGGGAGCTGAAGAGATAGAGAAAACACGCCAAGAGGAAAACATTGAGAACTGGAAAGTCATTGGACATGCACAAACTGTCATGATGAACTCACTGCTTCCAATAGAGATGTGATTTCGTTTTGTTGTGGTCGAGATGAATTCACCATGGCATTTACACTTTTGCCACTTGGTGCAACAGGTGATTTAGCCAAAGTGGGCAAAATACTTGGTATCTGATCCTTCCTCTCCCACCAAAACCTGCATTTTGATGTTCCACACTATTTGATACATTTTCCAGCATTCAAGACACTATCTTTGTTCCAAAAACATGCCATGAAGTACAAAAACCAAATCCTTTACGTATCACATCTCTTCAATATGGAGGCCTTTGGTCCCCAAAAGCTGTAGAGAAACGGATGGGGGAGGAAGAACCCCTCAACTGATGACATGTATGCAACCTCACTTTACACTACAAAATAAACATAAGCCAAAATTTGGAACACCTTTGTCTCCAACTGTCTGGATGATGAAACATTACATTGCTTTAACATGGAGAAACTTGTTCAACATTAGTTTTCTCCAAAGGAATGACTTGTGTACTGCCACTCCTCTTCCCATGAAGATTTAGGACCCATTTAACCTGCTCTTTGCAACTATAAAGCATACAATGTGAAGGTCTTTCCATTTTTTATGACATGGTACTTGTTTGCCCTCGTATAGAAAACTATCTTTCGGGCATACAAATATGGGCTGCCAAAAACAACACAAATATCCACAGGAGCAATATCCACAACCATTTCATCAACAAATTTAGAACCAAGAACTACGATTTACACTGAAGAGTTGGGGATTTCATTATATGGTTAAGACATAGTTGGTTGTGCCACTCCCCACTGCCACATGTACCAGCTGATTTTTCTGGCCTTTGAATGTTTTGTTTGGTTTTTTATTGCATATGTTGTTTCCCTTTAAGTTGATGGATTCTGTTAAGAAATTTCATAAAAAATCTGAGACAAGAGGGTTGGAATCAACATATTAGGACAAAAGAACAATATTAGAAAATAACTACAAAATTTAATTGAAATTTGGAGAGTGGACATTATTAGGTAAAAATATGGTGATGACGAGGAGACAGATTTATTAGGCACTTGGAAGTTGGAACACTATATACCCTTTAAGTAGACACACCTTGATCGTTAGTAATTATTACAGAAAAAACAGTCACAAGATGATTGAAATCTAAAGAATAATACAAAAGAGCAAATGGAAATACAGTTCACCAGAAAAAAAATATAAAATTTAATTGAAAATTGAACCATGAGATGATTGGATGATAAGATAGTCTTGTTCAGAGAACAAGGCGAGAGTTAATTTTAAGAGGCATTTGGAAGCTGGAGATAATGTAACGAATGGCACAAGTCATGTTACGCAATATGACAAAAAAATGCACCCGAAGAAGATGATGACTGAAGTATTTGAATTGTAGTGTGGAAGATTGTAAGGATTGAAGTTATACCTATAATAAAATCATGTTTAGACATTAGCTACCAAAAGAAGAAAACAAACAAACTAGAAGATTATTCTGAAGACAGTATTGTGTTGCTTTCAGGAAAATTGCAGAATATCTGGATTAATTGCAGAAAAGACAATAGAGGAAGTTAAATTGTTCTGTTAGAACCTAGTCAGTTTACTTTGGGCAAATTGCTTCAAGCCATATGGCATCATGAGATGCCAACTGAAAATATGTAAATCATTATTTTTTAAGACAATCATATGTGTCAAAGATAGGGTAGAAGTGACAGCAAGAGTAGATTAGGTACTGATAGCCACCAAAGAGCAAAGCAATGTAACTAGTTGATTATATTTTTATGTAAAAATTCCTGGATAAAGCTGTTCGTAAATTTTTAAATCAACATTTTGGATCCCACTAGTTGATTATATCCAAGAAGATTTAAAATTTTGCTATTATAAGCTTAAAGGTTGGCTATTAATGCACTCTTGAAAATCTAGTAGAAAATGTAGTATAGCACAAGAAGTTGCTATTTAGGGGTTTAATTGGTTTCCAGGGGAAAGTTGCTTCCACTAATCTTCTAAGTTGTGGTAGGACAGTCCGTGTTAACAGGCAAAATCTAGCAACGCAAATTGAACATTAACAAAGCTGATCCCTGCCCCTGATATGCTAAATTTGCAGTTTATGAAAGAATAACATTGAGAAAAAATTAAACTGATTATAAGGATCTCTCCTCTCACACAATTTTCTCCTAAAAGGGATTCATCTTTGATCGGTGAGGGACTTCAATTTATTTTTTTCCCCTTTATAAGTAAATGACAAATATGTTTTAAGGTTTCAAATCTTGTTAATTTGATTTAGAGCTGGTAAAGGAGTTAAGTACTAACGATTTTAAATCCTTATATTTTTTATGTCAAACCAAAGCT